>OZ038481.1:14629115-14684115 GCA_964036315.1 Acanthosepion esculentum | reverse complement strand
TAGTATTCCGTGGAAAGAAGAGCCAGAAGTAATCACAATTATATTTTTTTTTAAATATTAAAGTAAATAAAAATGGATGAAAAGAAAAGGGACATGGAAAAGAATGTTATTTTTCTTTCTTTTTTTTTTAATTATTTTTTTTTTCTTTAGAATTTTAGAACAACTAAATTCAGGGTTTTGAAATTGATAAACATGTATCTGGGTGGGATAGGTTAGGTACCGCCGTTACAGGTGCACTTAGTCAATACAGTTGAACCCGTTTTTAGACACGTTGTTCGTACTTGGAAACAGGATGGTTGCCGCCGTCGCCGTCGACAAAGCAAGTAATATTATCAGACGCACTAGTTGTGTTGTAACGACGATGAGAAGGGCGGCAGTAGTTGCTCAAGAAACGGTAGTGCTAATAGTCGAAGAAGCAAGAAAGATAAAAGACACTCTTACAGTATGTGCAGTAGTAGTTGTTGTTACTGTTCTTTTGTTTTTGGAAGCCTTGTATGTTATTGCTACTTGTAGGTTTTTGAAAAGATAAGTGAAGCGAAAAGAAAGAACGAAAGAACGAAAGAAAGAAAGAAATGTGCTTTATCTTGAAAAGAGCACCGGACATTTGGAGTTGATAATGTGGAGAGTCTGTTTACGCGTCCCTGTGGCAAGCGAACTTGAAAAATACGAAAACAAGTGCCAGCACAAACACTAATCGGACGCGTGAATAAATAAAGCCGGGAAGTAAAAATAGAAAATCTTTTTTGGTCCGGGTTAATGAAAAGTTCTCGGCGCGAACCATTTTCAAATACCAAGAACCAAACTTCTTCATCAGACCGAGAACTTTTAGCATCCACATGCATGCATGCATGTATGTATGGATGTATGGATGTATGTATGTATGTATGTATCTAAGTATCTATCTATCTATCTATCTATCTGACAAAAAGAAATCTATATGCATAATACACACAGACTCACACACACACACACACACACACACACACACACACACACACACACACACACATATATATATATATATATATATATATATATATATATATAATTCCTCTGTCCTGATTTTTAAATTCTCCACTAAGTTCTATATAAAGGAAAAAATATCTACATTTCCTTGTTTCATGAAAACATTTGTTCGAATCTATAAGACTCTCGGAAATGTAAAAGTAACCTTTTTTGCAGTTTATAATAATAATAATAATAATAATAATAATAATAATAATAATAATAATAATAATAATAATGGGACTACACAATACACACTGACAGAACAATCAAAGCCAACCGCCCAGACATTGTTATTAAAGACCACAAACAAAAAAAGTGCCTCCTTATTGATATGGCAGTCCCTGCAGACTGCAATGTATCTTTGAAGATATTCAAAAAGCTGTCAAACTACAAGGACCTTGAAATAGAAATCTAAAAAATGTGGCACATGGAAACATCAACAATCCCTGTTCTAGTTGGAGCCCTAGGTTTGGTTAGAAAAAAAATATTCCAGTAGACTAATTGAAGGGATTCCTGGAAGCCCATGCCTCAAAGAGATACAAAAAATTGTTTATCACAAGTCCATCCTATACTTTACGAAGGGCTTTATCTATGTATTTTTTTTTTGGTTAGTGGAAAGTGTCATAATGTCTTTTCTAACCTTAGGTCCCTGGGCAGGACCCGGAAAGAAATGTGTAAAAGCCAGAAATCAAAGGAAATAATAATAATAATAATAATAATAATAATAATAATAATAAAAATAATAATAATAATTATTATTATTATTATTATTTAATTTTAATTATTTCACCCGAAATAAAGGTATTAAAGCCACTAAGACGCAGCGGCTTACAGGAATGAAATATAATTTTTATATTTTAAGAAAAAACAAAACAGTTTTACTCTTCTTCATCTCAATTCCCTTTCATTTCTTTCCATAGATTACATGTAATAAAATTCAACAATTTCTGTTTGTATTCAACGTATTATAAAAGTTTAATGAACAGATACAAATCTTATACATTTCTTGGTCTAAAACCGTTCTATTCAAACTTATGAAATCATGTCGGTTCATTTAGGAGCAATGTTGATTAAATAACATTAAGCAAAAATGCCATAGGTGCGACTGACTGATATGCAACCAAAGAAAAAAATTAATGCCCCAGCTGATATATTATATATGTATATATCTGTCGAGATGCATTCGCATCAACACAAAAATGCATCTTTGTCGTGAGTACTTGTTTGTTCATCTTATAACATATTTATAATAAATAACGATTGCTTTACTCTTGGTACTGATCCCTCTTTTAAATTAATGCTATGAACGTTTAAATTCATATTCTTTTCGTTTTCGTTACATTTGAATATATATATATATATATATATATATATATATATATGTGTGTGTGTGTGTGTGTGTGTGTGTGTGTGTGTGCATGTGTGCGTGTGTGTGCATGTGTGCGTGTGTATGCATGTGTGCGTGTGTGTTGAAAACGTTTACTTGTGACGCGAATTTTCGTCCTGAAGAACGAAACACCTCACAAAATTTTCCACTCTGTCACGCAATTTCCTCAGTATACTTCATATACATAGACACACACACACACACACACACACACACACACACACACACACACACACACACACACATATATATATATATAATATTATAAATTAACTGATTTAAAATATGTTTTTTTTCGCTACACAGTAATAACCATGTTTCAAAAATGGAAGCTAAAAGCTTCGAATTTAATTTTGTTATTAAATTAAAGACATTAGTTCCAGTTCATCCTCAAGCGAATTTTGGAGTAACTTATTTTTAAATTTACAGTTTTAAAGGCACGGCAAAGATTCATAATTCAGTGTTTCCGAGGATACAGAGAAATCCACTCATCTAGACAAGGGGTGGTAGCGTGTTCAATTTCAATTTTTGTTGTACCAGTTAATAGTTACATTCGAAAGCGGGGTTATGTTTAGGGGTGGGTAGGGATGTATTTTTCAACAAATTCAGACATCCGCTAAATGCATGTCGTCTGTTTTTTTTATAAACATTTTATTGTTAACGGCAAAAAATTATTACGGGTCTTACGGCATATATATATATATATATATATATATATATATATATATATATATATATGTTGCGTATATTTTGGCAGCATGCTTACATTAAAACACGTCACATTATCTCATTGAATAATTTAGACAGGTTTTGTGAACTTATTTTCAGTAGGATCCTTTCATATTACGAACAAGCTTCTTAATATCCTTGTTAAAAGAAGAAAGAAGAGAAAATTGCCATATTGAAACACGTTCATTTATACCGAGTACTGTCGACATTAGCAGAATACCATCATCAGAGTGTTGCTTTTGTCTGAGACAAAATTGTTGCAAATTATGTATGAACCAACAGGCATATGAATGTATGCATGTGTGTCGGTGTATATGTGAGTATCATCCGAAACAAACCACAAAAAAAAAAATTGTCAAAAACAAAGACAGCATAAATAGATCCACTTTATAATAAACCAATTTGTCTGAAGGTCGCGAAAGCGTGAAACTAGGTGTTACAAACTACTATCAATGCAGCCGCAATATATTAGCTCTATCACGGATATTGAGCACTTTCCACTAAATACCGCGGACACACACATACTGACACACACACACACACACACACACACACACACACACACACACACACACACACACACACATCGTAAACACGATCCAATTTATCAGGTTTCATTAATTGGATCGTGATTACGATTCCAATGCAGTAAATTATAACCATGGAATATTAATGTTTGAGCCTTATATATATATATATATATATATATATATATATATATATATATATATATATATATATATCCCTTATAAGGAGATTTTTTCAAATGTATTTTGGCATATAACCTATTCCGTTGAAGTCCTAACGTAAAGCGTACATGAAAAGGTTTTCCACCATTGTCATACATCTTTCTTCCCAAAATGTTCCTGATATATAAAAATTTATATATTGTTATCTCTTATATATATATATATATATATATATATATATATATATATATATATATATAAATGAATGACATTGGAGATTTTTGAAAGGTTTTTCTATGTATATTTCTTCGCCCACCATTACTTACCCAAAGAAGAGATATGCATAAAAAACCTTTCAAAAACCTTCAATATTCTTATTATTTCATCCACTCTGCTTAGAGAAAGACATTCAGAATATACTACCGTCAAAAAGATAAGATTATTTATAATAATCAACTAGATAAAACAGATACATAATACTACCTACTAACTCCATGAAGTCCACTATCCCAAACACACACACACGCACGCATACACATGGAACACTTCGACGTGGTGTAAGCTTACCTGCCTAAATTACTTGTGAGTGAGCAGTCAGTTAAATCATCCATATCTCATGACCTGCATGTTATTATGGTTTAAATTGAAAGAACATCACAGAACACCTGGGCCTCCTCTCTCACACATGACTTACTCTCCACAGGGATATATATATATATATACATATTATATATATATATATATATATATATATATATATATATATATATATATATATATATATATATATATATATATATATATAGCGTGTGTTTATATATTTCTCTGTCAATCAAACGCCCAATATATATTTTTTTAATTATTTGCAAGCTTTTAACCTAAAATTGTTTTTATTTTAAAATCCAAATTGCATTTATGAACTGTGTGTAGATAAATCAATAAATGTGAGATTTATTGGATAACACTGAAATACATTATAGTCTAAAAAGAAATGGTAAGTTCAATCTAAGGGAAACAATAATTGAAACAAAGCAAGTTCAGTCGGCCAATGATGACAATTCCAGAACAACGTAACTATAAACAATTTTTTCTATCCTCTGCCAGCCGCTATGATGGAGAAAGCATTACCTCGAGCCATCGCCAGTGAGACACGCTGCAAGAGCCACTCCGTTTCGCGAGGCTCGTTCCTTAATCGAGACGCAATCGCGCTAATCCTCCGAAGGAACACCATCGAACGAGGGCCAATAACCCCTGAAGTCTCCACTGCCACAGGAGTAAAAAATAATCTATCAGCAAGTGAAGAATATTTAGCTATTTTTTTATCTCTGCGTCTCGGGCGACGGACCCCGGCTCAACCGCGGACCTGGTTCAAATTACCGGCCGAAAATGTATCCGCACAGATCGCATCCCAAATCAACGACTTACCCATTTTAAAATGGAAGATGGTAATGCCATCCGACCACTTTCCATTACCACGGTCGAGGCCTACGGGTTCGATTTGGGAAGGGAACCCAGCTGCATCCAAACCTCTTTTGATGATGTCGTTAATTGGTGCTGCCGTGGAAAGCGGCCGGCACTACGACGACAGGAGAGAGGATGCAAACCAAACTCATCGATGGAGGCTCCACATCTGCATCTGTGACGCTCACATAATTTGAGTCCAAGACGGATCGCGACTCCGACCCGAGTGCACTCATCATCTAAAAGGGTACCGGTAGATGAGGAGGGCATTGCGTTGAGCTAGGCGCCACTACTCGGTTGTGAAGCAGATAGTAGACAGGCGAGGCGATGCTGATCCAGAGAGAGCCTCAAATTAGTAAAATTGGCCTCGCATTTTATTTTATCCCAGCTTTTTTGTTTTGATGTGTCTAGTGGGATTAATTTTTACTGTACGTAATTAATAATCGTGGCTGCTGACTGATATCATATTTCATAAACACTACGCCAGTCACAGTGACACCAACACTCCAGTCAGCGAGTTATGAGTTTTCTTAGATTTTGGTCAAATTTTCAGTTGGTACATTGTTCTAAAAACTGTATATACGGTCCGTAATAAATTATTTAAAATGGACCTTAGAAAAGCAATACGTTGAAATAAAAATGTTTTATTTGAAAAAAAAAACAAGGCATACAAGTCGTTAGAGATTTTTAAAAGATTGCATATAAAAATTAAAGGGAGAAAGACATTGACTATTATATTTGTCTCCAGCTCTGATAGAGCTCAGACCTATGCAACCCGACTAGCCACACTAATTTTATTTCCTTCTTTTTTTTGCTTACTTTCTTTCTTTGTTTTTATTTTTTTTCCTTCTTTCTTCATTATTATAAACAATATCTACGAAATATATTTCGGTCAATATTTTGAGGCACGGAGTATATACTTCAAACGATAAATCTTAATCTCGAGTAAAAATAAAAACAGGCCGTCTTTTTCAAATACGAGTATCCATTAAACACTTAATGCTTTAAATAATAAAAATAAATCCATTACTTCTTTATATGCCTACATATATATATATATATATATATATATATATATATATATATATATATATATATATACTAGTAATAATCTTATAAATATAAGAAATTATACTCGTCCGGAAAATCTTCGGCGTCTTGATTTGCAAAGAAACAAACCAATACCAAAAGAAAAGAAAAGGTACAAAAAAAGAAATTACAAAGAACATGTACGTCAGCCGAAAATAATCATCTAGCATCCAAGTTCAGAGTCCAAAGAAAAAAAACCGATATGATTAAGTAAAATAACTAAATAAAGTGCTCAATACGCTAAGTAGAGTAAACCTAATTAAACCTAAAGAGCCAAATAAACCTGCCAAGGTTTCACCTACGCGTATCATCAGGGAAAGCTGGCTTCACTGACGATCTGCGTAGGTGAAACTTTGGTAGGTTTGTCTGGCTCTTTCGGTTTAATTATATATATATATATATATATGTGTGTGTGTGTGTGTGTGTGTGTGTGTGTGTGTGTGTATTTATACGTGTTTAGTGTATATTATATGTATAGGTGTGAGTTTCATCGCTATAAATATGGTACCTATTGTTAAACTTGACCCGTGATACGAACACCATTTTTACTTGTCCGATAGATGGTATATTAAAATGGCCAATGTAAAAGAACGATTAGTTAAACATTTCCCATTTAGTCGACATCAAGAAAAACATTTACTTCTATGAATTAAATATTGTTTGCTATATGGTAATAACTATTAGCTGAACATATAATCCAAGAGGCAGTAATGGATGTCGTTATTAAAACAGCGCTCGTCTCGTAAAAATGCAATAAATTTAAAAAAAAAAATTCAATTTTGTTTCCATTGTTTTAAATGAATTAAAACATGCCATTTTTATTAAAAATAAATTGAATTAAGAGTATCTCATCGACATACTCTTTGGATTTGCAAGTTAATTTTACTCTATATTCGTGTAACAGAACGGTGGAATTTCTACACGTCAGGCTAATAATAATAATCATAATAATAATAGTAATAATTGTCGTCGCCTAGAGTGCCGTGGCAAGTGGTCCGAAATCAAAGAGGTCTACGGCACCGTGCCGTATCACAGTCTTGCCTTTGTTCGAACCAATGTACAAAGCACGAAGTGTCCATTATTTTCTCCGCGGTTCGATGTAGGGAGGCCAGTTACACTTTTGAGACGACATACGAGATGGATTTGTTTTTAAAGTTACCTTCTTGCCTTTGCCTAAAGAAGCAGGAATTACAAGGCAGCGGATTTTTTTGAATTCAAGATTTATTGCTCGAAAATACAGCAATTGTGACACAAGGCCAAACAAAGGGGGAATGGATTGAAGCTGGTCGACACTAACTATCTGATACCTCGCTAATCCGATTCATTCGTTACAATTTACACATCCACCACAAAAACTCGTCCCTCATCATTCAATCTTCCACTCACCACAATACAGCATAAAACACAGGGGGGACCTGGGCACCTCAATGTGGTGTAATGGTTAGCAAGCTAGTTTCGCTAGAGCAACTTAGACTTTCGGCCTTGTGCCACATCTAAACTACGCTTGGAAAATAACTACACACAGGGGGACCTATAAAAACACATCGCGGCATAAAAATTCGTCTATATAAAATTATATATAAAAGCTTATCGATGATAAGCAATGAATGTGGGGTGGGTGTTGAATGAAGCCCAAATCAAACTCAACTATAACAAAACACACAAACTAAAATAATTGATGTTAGTAGGCAGTAGGGTGATTTCTCAGCCTGAACGAGCCCAATCCAATAATGATAATAATAATAATAACCTTGTATGTATCATCTCTCTATGGGATGTAGAATGAGGGTTACTGTCCACAAATCCATTTCGTTTGCTGCTCTCTGTGAGTTGTCGCAAAATTGCACTAGCAATTGTGCTGATGACTCCGTGGCACCTCCTTTCTAAATACACAATTTTATCTTCGGACAACAAAATGAAATAAATGCGTGCGTCCGTCTATAAGTTTAAAGTCAATGTTATTCGTTGTAAAGTATACGTTTTCCTTAAGTATATGTTTTTTTTAAATTTCTTTTTTTAAGCATTTCACTCCAAACAAGGCGATAGTGCCACTAGCACGCAAGGGGTTACTGAGAGTGAGTGCAATAGGAAAGGGGAGCGTTTAAGGACAGTATAAAGAGAAGGACAGAGAGCAAGATCAAGGCATCAGATGATGTCGATGGACATTATATTTGAATATTTGAAGATTATAGTTATCAGGGAAGCAAGTAAGAGGAAGAGAGTTACACTGTCGGGAAGTTCCAGAGAAAAAGCTGTTGGAGTAGAAGAGGCGGTTACATTTAACTATTTCGACAGTGAAAGGGTGGGACCGATTTGCCAACCTAGTATCTCGCTTAAATTCATGCAGTTGGTGTACCAGTGAAAGTAGCAGAGCAGTTGCCATGAAAATATTTGTAGAAAAGACAGAGGGAAGCCACGTCACGTCTCTGAGAAAGTGAAAGTAATTGAGATGACAGGTCTGGCCCTATCACATTGCATGTCTTCGGATTTTGTCGAGAATCTCGCGATAAACAGCGAGGGCACCAGACCATATATGGTAACAGTATTCAAGGCAAGGACGAATTGTGTTAGATATGTGAATCGAATTGGTGTTTGGTGATTACAGTCGTTGTTCCATGGTTGTTCATCTAGGTTGTGCCGCTGTGTTTGTCTCTACAGCCCTCTTCGTGCCAATACACCAAAGTCACACGCTCTCTGTTTTTTACAGAAAGCTAGTTCCGCACTCTTTTCACCAGGACAATGCATATACTCTCTACTGGCTACTTTTATTATACCCAGCAAGGATATTTTTCCGACTACTTGTTAGTAACGGAGAGGGTTTAGCGAATGAGAGAAACTCTCTTATCCTAGCATTGTAGACAGATTCCCCACACGACAAAGATTCACAATTAAAAATTTTATAGGAAGAACCACCTTTGTTTTTACTAGGAATTTCACATTCTAGCTAATTACAGATTCATCAGTTAACGGGTCAATGAAAAGGCATCGCCTCATCTTTCTTCTTTTTCCAATTTGCACTATGGTTACTGCCAATTGACTCAAATATATCATATTTTAGAAATACGATATATTTTCGACAAACTGTTTGGATGTTTATTAGATCATATTTTTTTTTATTGCTTAACTTAAACTTATTCGCCTTATTTTACACATAAAGTTACATTTAAAAATATACTTGGTTCTAATGCCACACTTCCCCTCTTTTTCTTCACTGTTTCGTGGATATTTTTACCGTACCCAGGTTTGTGTTACCGCCAACTTGGCAATCACATAATTAACTAAATACTAACTCTTTTTCTTATCTCTGTATGAACTTGTTCTGCCGCCTGTCTACAAACTCGTTAGGTAGGCTACTCGCTTTCCTCTTTCCGTTTCTCCTGCTTCCGTTATGTCGTGTCAGTATTAAAATTTCCAATTCCCTTTCCTTGTTATGTGTTCCAGAAATTTCAGCTGTCACTTTATGATGGTAAGTAATAGCGTCTTTTACGTTCAGTGTAGTTGTTGATTCTTTTTCTTTTACTTTGCGTTCAATTCTTCTAATCAAACTTCTATCAGACAGAAAATCTTTTTGTCTGTTTGTCCAGCAGGAATAAATCTGGTGTATTGTGATCTAAAGTTGTTTAGGAATATCCCACAAGTCTTTTCTAAAAATAATAATGATAAAAAACAAGTAATAATATTAATAATAATTATTATTATTATTATTAAATTTTAATTATTATTATTATTATTATTATTATGAAATTATCATTAAAACTTAATAATATTATAAAAATTCTGTGAGAAACAAAAAAAAAGTGTGTTAAATTGTTATATTCAGTTTTCTGTATGACACTGACTGTTGGGCAATCACTTCACAGATGAAGACGAGACTGGAAGCAACAGAAATGTGGTTTTACCAACGGATGTTAAGAATACCATGTAGGGACAATATGATGAGCGAGGAAGTTTTAACGAAAATATGAACTAAAAGTCCTTCAGAATGCCATACATACGTTTGGGAAGGTCGAGCAAAATAAGTGATCATTGGAGCTCTGCGGTATCGTACAAAAACCCAAACGAACAGAAAAGAAAACACGATAAAATATTGCAGATATTGGATATTGTGTTTTGGGAATATAGCCATTTCAAACCGCTTACCTGCTCGGAGTAGCGAAAGCACTTCGGAAAGTTTTATATACAGCTTGTCGGTGAAAAGAAGAAATTATTGGTTTCTTTTCTTAAGTCTTTGGTAAGTAATTGGTATGAAAAATACCCAGACCCAGGAAATAGGACATGTAACATTCATGGGACTTTACAATACACACAAACAGAACAATCAAAGCTAATCGCGCTGAGATTGTGATTAGAGACTGAAAAGACAAAATGTGCTTCCTTATTGAGATGTCAGCCCTTGCAGACTGCAATGTATCTGAAGATCTGATGATCTTCGAAATCTATCAAAATACATGGGCTTTGAAATCTAAAACATGTGGCGCATGAGAACATCAACAATTCCAGTTGTAGTTGGAGCCCTCGGATTGATTGGAAAAGATTCTAATAGACTCATTGAAGGAATCTAATGCCTTAAAGAAATACAAAAGACTGTACTCACAAGTACAGCCCAAACCTATGTAAAATATGTGTGATATCTTTTTTTTACAAAACTGCTCAGTGGAAAATGTCATGAAGACATTTTTGACCTCAGGTCTCTGGCCGGGACCCGAAAAGAAATGAGTACACACCAGAAATCAAAGGAAATAAAATAATAATAATAATAAGAGCGATTTTCTAAATATAATCTAAAGACAAATGCAATTTGTCATACAAGTAAAGGAAGAAACAATAATAAATGACGAGATTTGCGAGTTATTGAAATGAAACCGTTTTGGAGTTTCTACGAACGAAGGGAATTGATACAAACACCGAGAGACTGACAACCGTGAAAAAAAAAGAAACTACGGCGACAATAAATTGTCTATAAATAGAGCAATATGTATTTAATTTGCGAGGAACTCAAAAATAATATCACGAAGTTGAAAACATCGGTCCATGAACAAATCCACTGCTCTAGATGAGGAAAGATCATAGCATTAACTGACAGCAAAAGATTCCAGAATCAACGGCAAAACGATGGTATTATACAAGAAGCAGAAAACGGAATATTAATATGTAATTACAGGCCTATAACATGCTTACTTCTAATAAAAACGTATATTTGTGGAGAATATATCTCTCTTGTTAAGAACATTTACTCGAGTGGCAAAGAAGCAGAAAGAGAACCAGAAAAAGAAATAGATTCTTATTTGTCAGTCGATAAATCCGTAGAGATTTTTAAATCAAGGTTGAATGTAGCAATGCTTCGGGGAGGCAAGAAACAAGAGGAGCAGCAACCCCGTGTACACTATCACTGAATAATAAAATTAGAATTCATCTGAATAAAGTGCTTTGCCAAAATAATGATGGGAACTTTTGCATCAAACGATTATATACGAATAACTAATTTCCCTTCGTGTGGAAATATTGTTAAATCGAACACAAGTATGTCGGAGTTAGATGGGAATTGCACATGCGTGTAAGAATGAAATTCCCGCTTCTTACCAGCGATTCGTTTGTCCAGTTTGTATATACTGTTAAACTTAATTTCGAATTAACACACACACACACACACACACACACACACACACACACACACACACACACACACATGTATATATATATAAAGAAATATAGTTTTAAGGTGTGCTATATTGATGACAAAAAGTGTTCAATATCAAAGATACAGCGTATATAAACATAAATATAAAAGTGAACATTGAAGTCAACAGGCTATTTCGTGCTAGACGCATTTGATGCTAGACCTGATGATTGCGTCTAGCATGAAACAGCCTGTCGCCTCTGAGTGTTGATTTCAATGTTCACTTTATATATATATATATATATATATATATATATATATATATATACACAGTGCTGTTCGATAAAAGTGACTCACCTATTTTTTTTGCTAAATGTTCTCTTCTCCGATGAAACGAAAGTTGAGCTAAATTCAAAGGATAGCCGATCTAGAATCCGAAAAAGAAGCTTTGAAAGCTCTTTGAATTTAGCCGTTTGTACTGTCAAGCCTCCGTTCAGTATAATGGTCTGGGGATGCTTTTCTTTTCATGGAACTGTTTTCTTAAAATCTATTTAAAAGACCCTCAGGAGCGAGCAGTACAAGATAATTTTAGAGTCTGTTGAAAGGGTGCAAATCGACCCCACCAAGCTCATTTTCGTGCAGGATAATGCAACCTGTCACAAATCAAAATTGATGAAGGAATACTTTGATGAGAACCAGGTGAGTGTTATGACATAGCCGGCCCAATCTCCTGACCTCAACCCCATAGAAAACTTATGGAGCATTATAAAGTACAGGCTCTCGAGAAAGCAGTTGAGCAACAAAGAGGATTTGATTGTGAATTTCATATCCGAATGGAATTCAATGCTTGGAGATGAGATTTGCCAGATCCTAATCAAGTCAATGCCAAAAATGGTTGAAAAGGTTATTCAAAATAAAGGAGGACCCATAGATTATTAAATATTTCGATCTATATTACCTATTATAAATAAATTATACCTCTATTATTCTTTATTTAAAGCCGTTCGGTTATGTTTCTATTGATTACTTATTGCAGGAAATAAGTGAGTTACTTTTTTTGCACAACTTTTTTCCCTAAATCTCATTTATATCCAAAATTATAATTATCAATAGAATACCTTAGGGTGAGTAAACTTTTTTACTAGGTGGTCGGGAAGGGGTCTTTATATTAGTAAGATTAAAAATTAGTTTGACCCCAAAAGCACTAGGTGAAAACAATTTTATGTAAAAAAAATCAGGTGAGTCACTTTATCGAACAGCACTGTAAAAGAGACAGAATTTTGAGGAATTAGAATAATCAATATAGTAATTCATCGAGTCTCAAAGAATCCTCAACAGAATGCAGAATTCACTGGACGGCCGTTTCGTCCTATTTGGGGCTCATCTGCAGTGTGCATCCACTACCGAGAATCGAACCCGGACCTTTTCGATACAACACAATCACAGTACCAACTGTACCATTATCATTGTTTCTGTTGCTTGTACGGATTCCATATATAGGCGCCTTGTGTACGATCGGAAGTAGGAACAGAAAAACCCGCCTCTCAATTTTTTGTTTTTATAAGGCACACATTTCCGAACATGTATAATCCTAAATATGTTTGTTTATTTTATTAAGAACCTGTATAATCCAAAACATGTTTGTTTATTTTATTTACTTGTATATTATTTACTATTTTATTTTACTTTTTTTATATGTATTCATTTTTCGGTTCATAGTTTTAGCTTTTGAAATGGCCTTTATTAGATTTATGATATCATTTAATGTTTAGTCTTTTGTGTCGGTATGTGGTTGTAGGTAGCGTGATGTTCATTTTCTCTCGTGTTTGCATTTGGATATGAGCTCTGACTTTTTCATTTGAGATTATATTATTTTGGATTGATCATTATAGCTATTTTCTCATCTAAGCAAAGTTTACATATTTTGTTGTGAACTAGACCCTTTTTCTTATTTCCCATGTTTTCTTTGGTATATTTTTGAGTTTCTACTTACGTTATAGTTATTGTGCTATTGGTATATGTTTTGTCTTTTAGAGATCTTTTTAATGAGGTTCTCAGTTTCCAGGAAGTTTTTATTACATCCATTTTCTAGGTTCCTTTGAATCTTCCATTAGCATGGCTCTTGTATTTGTTTACTGACAGTTCAAATTTAATGATAATTTGTATTTTGTTCAGCAATTCTCGATAGTGTGTGTGTGTGTGTGTGTGTGTGTGTGTGTGTGTGTGTGTGTGTGTGTGTGTGTGGCAATCTGGCGATTTTGCTTTGTTGTAATGAAATATATAATGTTTTAGGTGAAGCTATAATTCTGGTTTTGTTCGATATTTAAAAATCAGAGTTAATTTCCACAAAAAAGTCCTACTAAGCTAAAAATACATCACCTTGAATCCGTAAAGACGAAGCAATAATCAACGACCTAAATCAAAGAGATTTTATTTGGAACTCCATAATTTAGAAGCGAATAAAGAGTACCCATCAAAACAAATAAATGCTATAAAATAATAAGCAAGTAAATTATTTAAAATATAATAAATATTTAAAATGAGCAAGTTCAACGCCAAGGTTATTGTTATGGTCCAGGTTAGGACCAAGGAAGAACAACACGAACACAAGAGGAGAAATAACGAAGATATATTACACGGAATAATAATACAAGTTGTGAAAGGTGTTAGTATGACTGTCAGTCTGGTTTGGAGTGAACTACTATCGGCTCGACTCGATTCGTCCCTCTCTCTCTTGAGAGGCGTAGTATACATAGTGTTAAGAAGAGTTCATTCTGTAGTTATAGGCAAGGACCCATAAAAGTTATATTATAGCGAAAGCACAAGCCCGAAACAAGGACGTTGGGTGGGGGCTGCTTTCTGCTATACCTTGCTTTCCATAGACACATTCGGTCACTGTTATATATGGAGATCACATAAGATGTAGGGACTCATGAACTCATAATCGCATGAAGCGTGAATCTGCCATGGCTAAATGCCAGCACCTTTTAATAAAAATACACACACACACACACACACACACACACACACATATATATATATATATATATATAACAAACAAAACAAAAAAAACGAAATAGAAATGCCTTAATAATGTTTGAAGTTGCTAAAAAGGCAATGGCTGAGGTATTAACTCGCGCCATCAAATAATAGTGACAGGTCAGTGCGGCGGCCAATCTCTAATTGGTCCCGTGAAAATGCATGCCGGATTACGGATCGAGCGGGATTACTGATTCACGATTTGTATTTGCCAACCTGTATTTGCTATGATACACGTGAGAGAAATATAGAAGCTAACAAAATAATCGGAAGACAGATTTAAAAGGTCAGTGGAACGAGCGATGTTAGCGATCACTCTCAAACAAAAAGGAAATGGTTAACATCGATCCAAGAACGATCAAGATAATTGCTACCGCATAGGTGATGAAGTGACAAAAAAGGAGGTGGGTGGACACACAGTACGAAGAAGGAAGAAGGAATAACAGATGAAACAGAATAGTGATTTATTAATGCCCAATGGATCGTAAATACAGCTAGAGGAGACCAGACAGATGATAGAGAGAATAGATAGGGGGTGCTGGTTTTCTACCAAATTGCATGGCCTAGGTCGACATGGAAAGACTGGAGATGAGATATATAAGTATAATTTACAAAGACTGGCTTCATTTAAAATGCAACAAACGTGGAGCATCCAATGGCGCTCTGCAGTGGTAGGTGTCTTCCAAAACAGAAAGACGAATAGATTAAAAAATCGTTAACATTCATTCGTTCCTTGAACAATGAATAATCGTTATTTGAAAGCGTGCATTTCACCGACCTTCATAGTTTGAAAACTATAAGAGTTGGAAATTAAAATTGGGAATTTATAATTTAGATTGGCTAATCGATTGGCTGATTTTATTCTTTGTTCCACAAATCCATAACGTCAACGGGATAATTTTTCTCTGTCTTTGATTAACATGTAGCGGGGTCCGAAACGAACGTCGGGTCAGCAATATGAATGTGAAGGATGACCAATCAGATGTAACGGACTCCACCACAATTATTTGACTTTGACTAGGAAAGACTTGGAAAAGAACATGCAAAGTTTCTGGAAATCGCTATCCAATATAGCGGTCACAATGCAATTTATATTTGACGTAAAATAGCACATAGTTTAAAATACAAGACAGAACGTAATGATTCAAAACATAACAATTGAATTTATTAGTTTTGATGTACATACATATAAGCTGGAGGTTTGATAGAGTTATGTCTCTTAGATTTGGGAAATATTTGTACCTGAGCTCATAAAGTTGGATTAATTATTAAACTGTAGTTTAGAAGAATAAAGTTCCTGTTGCATGTTAGGAATTGTGTATTGGACAAGTTGGTAAGAGTTCAGAAGAGTTAAGAGTTCGTACTTGCGTGAATGCTGATAATGTTTTTTAACGTCTGACCGCATCGTCAAGACGGGAGTTCTTGAAGGTTACATTTTGGCAGCAAGGAATGAGACACGGCGAGTGACGAAAAGACGGAGAAAGAGAGAGAGAGAGAGACAGAGAGAGACAGAGAGAAAGAGAAAGAGAACCACTCGTGTTTTGTTTATATAAGATGGTGTATCACGTGACTGGCTCAAACATTAGTGAGCGGGAAATTTCATTCCTCGCGTACAGTCGATTTGGTTGGGCGGAATTGACCAATCAGCGAGCTAGTTTTGAGGAGATTAGCCAATGAATGCTTGTCGTACGGTCTCTGTGTATGTATGTATGTGATGGTGGTGGTAATCACCTCAAACGTATATTCATGTGAGGAAGACGATTTAGGCATTGAGACAGATAGACTTCCGTCGGTTACGGTGTTTACTCGTTCCCCCACCAGGACAAGATGTGACACAAGGTCTTTTTAAAGTGGGGACCCGAGCGCGTACACCAGGGCAAGAGACAAAAATTGCCCACAGCCCCCGGTTATCAATGACCATGGATTTGTCCTACCCATCTGTAAGGTAGGATCATGCCTGGGCAGGATGGTATAGATGACAAGATGTTACCCACACCGACACTCCGTGTCGCTGATGGATCTGAAGGAACAACAGGGCCATTACAGTTTGGTCACAGAAAGCTGCTAGAACAAGAATGAAATCAGCTACGAACTGCCTTAGGGGCTTCAACTCCAGATTTTTAGCTGTATAGTAGTGGTTTTCCAAGCATAGCTTAGATGTGGTACAAGGCCGAAAGTATGGGGCATCCAGTGAGAATCGAACTCATTACTCAGTGATAATTGTTCTAGCGAGACAAGCTTGCTAACCATTACACCGCCTCGAGGTGCCCATTTTTAGCTGTATAGTATGTGCTACACCAGGGCTGCATACAGTTTTGAATTCACAGTTACTTTCTCCTAGAGAAGGCTAATAGAAGCAGTCTGTCCTATAGCTATAAAGCTACTAGGACGTAAGCGAATGCAATAGATTCGACTGGAATTCGAACTCGTCTCTCCGATTCCTCATTACTCCACTGTTTTCCATAGGCGTTGAAACAGCGTTCAATACAAGAAGACTAGTTCGACTAATAAACGAATCTAAAGGCATTTCTAAATAGAACAAAAAATAAATGAAGCGAGATAGTTTCTGCTTGAATTTCTGCGATGAGAAGTTCTCATCATTTACATAATTTAAAGTCGGGCTAATGTCCTAATCATTGTTGCTATTATAACAACGTTTCAATTGCTGCACCCTCCAGCCCTCTTCAGGTGTCTTTCGATCCGGATAACCTTTTAGGAATTATCCACGGTCTAGTTGCCGAGTATGTGAAAGAGTTTGTTTCATGAATTGCGTAGTATAATAGCTGTGTGTTCCAAGACTCAGTAGAGTCAGGGTGAACAATAACTGAGCAGTTAAAAAAAGGAAGACAAGACTGAATAGAGACAGACAGTGATTCTACAGAAGGATTCCGAGAATAACATGCACAGGTTATGCTTGCAACGAAGAAGTTTTAAGTGAAACGGGAACAAATAGGACACTTTTTATTGGAATAAGAGGCAGTTGAAACACTAGAAGAAGAAGAAGAGGAGGAGGAGGAGGAGGAGGAGGGAGAAAAAGAAGAGGAAGAAGTAGAAAAAGAAAATGTAGAGAAGTAGTGGTAGCAGTAGTAACAGTAGTAGAAGAAGAAAAGTTGAAGTAGTAGTAGTATTAGTAATAGATGATGATGATGATGAAGAAGAAGAAGAAGAAGAGGAAGAAGTAGAAAAAGAAAATGTAGAGAAGTAGTAGCAGTAGTAACAGTAGTAGAAGAGGAAAAGTTGAAGTAGTAGTTGTAGTAGTAGTATTAGTAATAGATGATGATGATGATGATGATGAAGAAGAAGAAAAGTTGAAGTAGTAGTTGTAGTAGTAGTATTAGTAATAGATGATAATGATGATGATGAAGAAGAAGAAGAAGAAGAAGAAGAAGAAGAAGAAGAAGAAGAAGAAGAAGAAGAAGAAGAAGAGGAAAGGGCCAAGATTGGCAATTGTTCGATAATCGACAGAAAGAAACAAGCCTTGAATGCTGCGTTTTGAGGTAAACGGGTTCGCTCTCTATCTCTGAAAACTACGGAAATGAATATTTGTTTTTTTTTCTGTTTTTTTTGGTAGTTTTTAGAGATGATAAAATAAGAAAAAAAAATACAACAACAAAAAACAAAAACAAAAACAACATAACATCGAATTAAGGATATTATCCCTAAGGACCTCCGTGTCAAACTCCATCAGAAATCCTCAAACCCCGGAAGGATTTTCTTATAAACACGCACACATGCTCTTTTCTTGATACCAAGCAATCTCATCTAAAATCTCATTTGCATCAGTCGCATTTGCCTTAACTCATGACCATTGACTATACACTTTTCCAATAGATTTTCATAGTAAAATCACTAACAGTGCAATTAAATGTTAATAGTCATAATCTTATAGTAAAAAAATATGATAATTTATTATATATATATATATACATATAATGCACCGGACATCTCATAATTTTCTTCAAAAAGATATCCATAATATTTAGGCCGAATATTGAAATAAGTAAATCTACAATTTAATAAATAAGCCAAACGCCTACTCAAATATATATATCAAGTAAAAATAATGTTTAAATATTGAAATCTGTTGGATTAATGAATAAAAAATTTATTTAGAAATTACAATCTAATAATAATCTTACTCTAGCAATAATATTTGAATAAATTCCTGACCGTTGAAAACCTTTTTTGTTTTTATTTCAAAACATTATTATAGTGAAATATACGATCTGTGTATTTCTATAGTAAAATAATTTATATATAATTTAACTACATGATTGTATCAGGTCATCCCATAAGTTCTGTCCGAATTTTGAATAACGAAAACAAGTGACGAAATGTTACATTTGATTACAGATTCAATCAACAATGTATTTTCCTTGATTATCTATAACTTCTTTCCATCTATTAACAAACTTATTAATTCCATTACTGTAAAATTCTTTTGGCTTTGATTCGAAGAACTCACAAATGTCAGTTTTAACCTCTTCCTGTGTTACAAAAGCTGTTTCTTCCAAATTATTCTGTAAGCTACGAAACAAATGGTAGTCTGAAGGAGCAAGGTCGGGAGAATAAGGTGGATGAGGAATTTTTTCCCAACCAAGTTCTTCGATCTTTTGTGACGTGATTCTTGCTGTGTGTGGTCGCGCATCGTCCTGATGAAACATCACCCGTTTTCGATTCACTAGAGCAGGTTTCTTTTCCTCAAAGCTTGGTTCAAACGCTCTAATTGCTGACAGTATATTTGAGCATTAATTGTTGCATTAGGTGGTAAGAATTCAAAGTGGATTATTCCTTGGCTATCCCACCAGATTGAAAGAAGAACATTTTGCCCATGAAGTTCCCTTCTCGGCTGTGGCTGGAGTCCTTCTCCTTTACCAAGGCACTGTCTACGACGCTTAACATTTCGATAAAAGATCCATTTTTCGCCGCCAGTCACAAGTCTATCCAAAAAAGGTGAAACAAGTTGGCGAGAATGGAGAGAAGAGCAGATGTCAACTCGGGATTTGAGGTTGTATTCAGACAATTCATGAGGCACCCATTTTCCAATTTATGAACTTTTCCAAATTGTTGAAGATGACGATGAACAGTTGTATGGTTTGAACTGAGAACCACTGCCAGTTCCTCAACTGATAAAGCAGGATTTTCTTCAAGGGCTGCTTCAAGAAGCTTTTCATCAAAATCAACTGGACGCCCGGTTCGATCTTCATCTTCAAGGGTGAAATCTCCACTTCTGAATTTTGCAAACCATCTTCTGCAACTTCTTTCATTCGCACATTCCTCTTCATAAACTGAGTGAATGTTTCTAGCCGCTTCGGCTGCTGAGTTTCCTTTCTTGAACTGATAAAGCATTATGTGCCTCAAATGATTTTTGGGTACTTCGATGTTATCAAGGTTTTAATCAACAAAATTTAATTTTATTGTTCTCTGAAATAAAGTCTGATCAGTTTAAATGCATCTAAAGATAAAAATAATGTTCAGCTCCATTAGACATTATAAAATACTCTTTAAATTTCGTTCATTTTAACAAAAATTTAAAATTCGGACAAAACATATAGGATGACCTAATAGAATCTATATTGTCATTTTATATTAAAACATGAAAGTAAATGCAAGGATTTATATATTTAAATAATTCTAATGTATGATAAAACATTATTTCGTTGAATTTCTATATATACATTTAGTTTTTGTTGTGTCAACCTATTTAATCATTAGTGTGAATGAAAGTTTTGGTATATTTATTTAATAAATAGTTCTATTTGTACCTATATCAAAATAATTCCTCAATGAATTTCTATATGTACTTTTAGTATTTGCATTTTCACTCTATATGAAATCATAAGAGAGAAAAGGACGTATTTGTTTCATAAATAATTCTAATGCATTCTTATAATAAAATAATTCCTCAATGAATTTCTAGATGTACTTTTAGTATTTGCATTGTCACTCTATATGTAATCATAAGAGAGAATGAAAGTTTGGACGTATTTGTTTCATAAATAATTCTAATGCATTCTTATAATAAAATAATTCCTCAATGAATTTCTATATGTACTTTTAGTATTTGCATTGGCACTCTATATGTAATCATAAGAGTGAATGAAAGTTTGGACGTATTTGTTTAATAAATAATTCTAATGCATTCTTATAATAAAATAATTCCTCAATGAATTTCGATATGTACTTTTAGTATTTGCATTGTCACTTTATATGTAATCATAAGAGAGAATGAAAGTTTGGACGTATTTGTTTCATAAATAATTCTAATGCATTCTTATAATAAAATAATTCCTCAATGAATTTCTATATGTATTTTAGTATTTGCATTGTCACCCTATATGTAATCATAAGAGAGAATGAAAGTTTGGACGTATTTGTTTCATAAATAATTCTAATACATTCTTATAATAAAATAATTCCTCAATGAATTTCGATATGTACTTTTAGTATTTGCATTGTCACTCTATATGTAATCATAAGAGAGAATGAAAGTTTGGACGTATTTGTTTCATAAATAATTCTAATGCATTCTTATAATAAAATAATTCCTCAATGAATTTCGATATGTACTTTTAGTATTTGCATTGTCACATTATATGTAATCATAAGAGAGAATGAAAGTTTGGACGTATTTGTTTCATAAATAATTCTAATGCATTCTTATAATAAAATAATTCCTCAATGAATTTCTATATGTACTTTTAGTATTTGCATTGTCACTCTATATGTAATCATAAGAGAGAATGAAAGTTTGGACGTATTTGTTTCATAAATAATTCTAATGCATTCTTATAATAAAATAATTCCTCAATGAATTTCTAGATGTACTTTTAGTATTTGCAGTGTCACTCTATATGTAATCATAAGAGAGAATGAAAGTTTGGACGTATTTGTTTCATAAATAATTCTAATGCATTCTTATAGTAAAATAATTCCTCAATGAATTTCTAGATGTACTTTTAGTATTTGCATTGTCACTCTATATGTAATCATAAGAGAGAATGAAAGTTTGGACGTATTTGTTTCATAAATAATTCTAATGCATTCTTATAATAAAATAATTCCTCAATGAATTTCGATATGTACTTTTAGTATTTGCATTGTCACTCTATATGTAATCATAAGAGAGAATGAAAGTTTGGACGTATTTGTTTCATAAATAATTCTAATGCATTCTTATAATAAAATAATTCCTCAATGAATTTCGATATGTACTTTTAGTATTTGCATTGTCACATTATATGTAATCATAAGAGAGAATGAAAGTTTGGACGTATTTGTTTCATAAATAATTCTAATGCATTCTTATAATAAAATAATTCCTCAATGAATTTCTATATGTACTTTTAGTATTTGCATTGTCACTCTATATGTAATCATAAGAGAGAATGAAAGTTTGGACGTATTTGTTTCATAAATAATTCTAATGCATTCTTATAATAAAATAATTCCTCAATGAATTTCTATATGTACTTTTAGTATTTGCATTGTCACTCTATATGTAATCATAAGAGAGAATGAAAGTTTGGACGTATTTGTTTCATAAATAATTCTAATGCATTCTTATAGTAAAATAATTCCTCAATGAATTTCGAGATGTACTTTTAGTATTTGCATTGTCACTCTATATGTAATCATAAGAGAGAATGAAAGTTTGGACGTATTTGTTTCATAAATAATTCTAATGCATTCTTATAATAAAATAATTCCTCAATGAATTTCGATATGTACTTTTAGTATTTGCATTGTCACTCTATATGTAATCATAAGAGAGAATGAAAGTTTGGACGTATTTGTTTCATAAATAATTCTAATGCATTCTTATAATAAAATAATTCCTCAATGAATTTCGATATGTACTTTTAGTATTTGCATTGTCACATTATATGTAATCATAAGAGAGAATGAAAGTTTGGACGTATTTGTTTCATAAATAATTCTAATGCATTCTTATAAAATAATTCCTCAATGAATTTCGATATGTACTTTTAGTATTTGCATTGTCACATTATATGTAATCATAAGAGAGAATGAAAGTTTGGACGTATTTGTTTCATAAATAATTCTAATGCATTCTTATAATAAAATAATTCCTCAATGAATTTCGATATGTACTTTTAGTATTTGCATTGTCACATTATATGTAATCATAAGAGAGAATGAAAGTTTGGACGTATTTGTTTCATAAATAATTCTAATGCATTCTTATAAAATAATTCCTCAATGAATTTCGATATGTACTTTTAGTATTTGCATTGTCACATTATATGTAATCATAAGAGAGAATGAAAGTTTGGACGTATTTGTTTCATAAATAATTCTAATGCATTCTTATAATAAAATAATTCCTCAATGAATTTCGATATGTACTTTTAGTATTTGCATTGTCACATTATATGTAATCATAAGAGAGAATGAAAGTTTGGACGTATTTGTTTCATAAATAATTCTAATGCATTCTTATAATAAAATAATTCCTCAATGAATTTCTATATGTACTTTTAGTATTTGCATTGTCACTCTATATGTAATCATAAGAGAGAATGAAAGTTTGGACGTATTTGTTTCATAAATAATTCTAATGCATTCTTATAATAAAATAATTCTCCAATGAATTTCTATATGTACTTTTAGTATTTGCATTGTCACTCTATATGTAATCATAAGAGAGAATGAAAGTTTGGACGTATTTGTTTCATAAATAATTCTAATGCATTCTTATAATAAAAGAATTCCTCAATGAATTTCTAGATGTACTTTTAGTATTTGCATTGTCACTCTATATGTAATCATAAGAGAGAATGAAAGTTTGGACGTATTTGTTTCATAAATAATTCTAATGCATTCTTATAATAAAATAATTCCTCAATGAATTTCTAGATGTACTTTTAGTATTTGCATTGTCACTCTATATGTAATCATAAGAGAGAATGAAAGTTTGGACGTATTTGTTTCATAAATAATTCTAATGCATTCTTATAATAAAATAATTCCTCAATGAATTTCTAGATGTACTTTTAGTATTTGCATTGTCACTCTATATGTAATCATAAGAGAGAATGAAAGTTTGGACGTATTTGTTTCATAAATAATTCTAATGCATTCTTATAATAAAATAATTCCTCAATGAATTTCTATATGTACTTTTAGTATTTGCATTGTCACTCTATATGTAATCATAAGAGAGAATGAAAGTTTGGACGTATTTGTTTCATAAATAATTCTAATGCATTCTTATAATAAAATAATTCCTCAATGAATTTCTAGATGTACTTTTAGTATTTGCATTGTCACTCTATATGTAATCATAAGAGAGAATGAAAGTTTGGACGTATTTGTTTAATAAATAATTCTAATGCATTCTTATAATAAAATAATTCCTCAATGAATTTCTATATGTACTTTTAGTATTTGCATTGTCACTCTATATGTAATCATAAGAGAGAATGAAAGTTTGGACGTATTTGTTTCATAAATAATTCTAATGCATTCTTATAGTAAAATAATTCCTCAATGAATTTCTAGATGTACTTTTAGTATTTGCATTGTCACTCTATATGTAATCATAAGAGAGAATGAAAGTTTGGACGTATTTGTTTCATAAATAATTCTAATGCATTCTTATAATAAAATAATTCCTCAATGAATTTCGATATGTACTTTTAGTATTTGCATTGTCACTCTATATGTAATCATAAGAGAGAATGAAAGTTTGGACGTATTTGTTTCATAAATAATTCTAATGCATTCTTATAATAAAATAATTCCTCAATGAATTTCGATATGTACTTTTAGTATTTGCATTGTCACATTATATGTAATCATAAGAGAGAATGAAAGTTTGGACGTATTTGTTTCATAAATAATTCTAATGCATTCTTATAAAATAATTCCTCAATGAATTTCGATATGTACTTTTAGTATTTGCATTGTCACATTATATGTAATCATAAGAGAGAATGAAAGTTTGGACGTATTTGTTTCATAAATAATTCTAATGCATTCTTATAATAAAATAATTCCTCAATGAATTTCGATATGTACTTTTAGTATTTGCATTGTCACATTATATGTAATCATAAGAGAGAATGAAAGTTTGGACGTATTTGTTTCATAAATAATTCTAATGCATTCTTATAATAAAATAATTCCTCAATGAATTTCTATATGTACTTTTAGTATTTGCATTGTCACTCTATATGTAATCATAAGAGAGAATGAAAGTTTGGACGTATTTGTTTCATAAATAATTCTAATGCATTCTTATAATAAAATAATTCTCCAATGAATTTCTATATGTACTTTTAGTATTTGCATTGTCACTCTATATGTAATCATAAGAGAGAATGAAAGTTTGGACGTATTTGTTTCATAAATAATTCTAATGCATTCTTATAATAAAAGAATTCCTCAATGAATTTCTAGATGTACTTTTAGTATTTGCATTGTCACTCTATATGTAATCATAAGAGAGAATGAAAGTTTGGACGTATTTGTTTCATAAATAATTCTAATGCATTCTTATAATAAAATAATTCCTCAATGAATTTCTAGATGTACTTTTAGTATTTGCATTGTCACTCTATATGTAATCATAAGAGAGAATGAAAGTTTGGACGTATTTGTTTCATAAATAATTCTAATGCATTCTTATAATAAAATAATTCCTCAATGAATTTCTAGATGTACTTTTAGTATTTGCATTGTCACTCTATATGTAATCATAAGAGAGAATGAAAGTTTGGACGTATTTGTTTCATAAATAATTCTAATGCATTCTTATAATAAAATAATTCCTCAATGAATTTCTATATGTACTTTTAGTATTTGCATTGTCACTCTATATGTAATCATAAGAGAGAATGAAAGTTTGGACGTATTTGTTTCATAAATAATTCTAATGCA
This sequence comes from Acanthosepion esculentum, assembly GCA_964036315.1. Lineage (NCBI taxonomy): Eukaryota > Metazoa > Mollusca > Cephalopoda > Sepiida > Sepiidae > Acanthosepion > Acanthosepion esculentum. The sequence continues at coordinate 14,658,191 of OZ038481.1, read as the reverse complement.
TTCTTATAATAAAATAATTCCTCAATGAATTTCTAGATGTACTTTTAGTATTTGCATTGTCACTCTATATGTAATCATAAGAGAGAATGAAAGTTTGGACGTATTTGTTTAATAAATAATTCTAATGCATTCTTATAATAAAAGAATTCCTCAATGAATTTCGATATGTACTTTTAGTATTTGCATTGTCACTCTATATGTAATCATAAGAGAGAATGAAAGTTTGGACGTATTTGTTTCATAAATAATTCTAATGCATTCTTATAATAAAATAATTCCTCAATGAATTTCTAGATGTACTTTTAGTATTTGCATTGTCACTCTATATGTAATCATAAGAGAGAATGAAAGTTTGGACGTATTTGTTTAATAAATAATTCTAATGCATTCTTATAATAAAATAATTCCTCAATGAATTTCTATATGTACTTTTAGTATTTGCATTGTCACTCTATATGTAATCATAAGAGAGAATGAAAGTTTGGACGTATTTGTTTCATAAATAATTCTAATGCATTCTTATAATAAAATAATTCTCCAATGAATTTCTAGATGTACTTTTAGTATTTGCATTGTCACTCTATATGTAATCATAAGAGAGAATGAAAGTTTGGACGTATTTGTTTAATAAATAATTCTAATGCATTCTTATAATAAAATAATTCCTCAATGAATTTCTAGATGTACTTTTAGTATTTGCATTGTCACTCTATATGTAATCATAAGAGAGAATGAAAGTTTGGACGTATTTGTTTCATAAATAATTCTAATGCATTCTTATAATAAAAGAATTCCTCAATGAATTTCTAGATGTACTTTTAGTATTTGCATTGTCACTCTATATGTAATCATAAGAGAGAATGAAAGTTTGGACGTATTTGTTTCATAAATAATTCTAATGCATTCTTATAATAAAATAATTCCTCAATGAATTTCTAGATGTACTTTTAGTATTTGCATTGTCACTCTATATGTAATCATAAGAGAGAATGAAAGTTTGGACGTATTTGTTTCATAAATAATTCTAATGCATTCTTATAATAAAATAATTCCTCAATGAATTTCTAGATGTACTTTTAGTATTTGCAGTGTCACTCTATATGTAATCATAAGAGAGAATGAAAGTTTGGACGTATTTGTTTCATAAATAATTCTAATGCATTCTTATAATAAAAGAATTCCTCAATGAATTTCTAGATGTAATTTTAGTATTTGCATTGTCACTCTATATGTAATCATAAGAGAGAATGAAAGTTTGGACGTATTTGTTTCATAAATAATTCTAATGCATTCTTATAATAAAATAATTCCTCAATGAATTTCTATATGTACTTTTAGTATTTGCATTGTCACTCTATATGTAATCATAAGAGAGAATGAAAGTTTGGACGTATTTGTTTCATAAATAATTCTAATGCATTCTTATAATAAAAGAATTCCTCAATGAATTTCTAGATGTAATTTTAGTATTTGCATTGTCACTCTATATGTAATCATAAGAGAGAATGAAAGTTTGGACGTATTTGTTTCATAAATAATTCTAATGCATTCTTATAATAAAATAATTCCTCAATGAATTTCTATATGTACTTTTAGTATTTGCATTGTCACTCTATATGTAATCATAAGAGAGAATGAAAGTTTGGACGTATTTGTTTCATAAATAATTCTAATGCATTCTTATAATAAAAGAATTCCTCAATGAATTTCTAGATGTAATTTTAGTATTTGCATTGTCACTCTATATGTAATCATAAGAGAGAATGAAAGTTTGGACGTATTGGTTTCATAAATAATTCTAATGCATTCTTATAATAAAATAATTCCTCAATGAATTTCGATATGTACTTTTAGTATTTGCATTGTCACTCTATATGTAATCATAAGAGAGAATGAAAGTTTGGACGTATTTGTTTCATAAATAATTCTAATGCATTCTTATAATAAAATAATTCCTCAATGAATTTCTATATGTACTTTTAGTATTTGCATTGTCACTCTATATGTAATCATAAGAGAGAATGAAAGTTTGGACGTATTTGTTTCATAAATAATTCTAATGCATTCTTATAATAAAATAATTCCTCAATGAATTTCGATATGTACTTTTAGTATTTGCATTGTCACTCTATATGTAATCATAAGAGAGAATGAAAGTTTGGACGTATTTGTTTCATAAATAATTCTAATGCATTCTTATAATAAAATAATTCCTCAATGAATTTCTAGATGTACTTTTAGTATTTGCAGTGTCACTCTATATGTAATCATAAGAGAGAATGAAAGTTTGGACGTATTTGTTTCATAAATAATTCTAATGCATTCTTATAATAAAAGAATTCCTCAATGAATTTCTAGATGTAATTTTAGTATTTGCATTGTCACTCTATATGTAATCATAAGAGAGAATGAAAGTTTGGACGTATTTGTTTCATAAATAATTCTAATGCATTCTTATAATAAAATAATTCCTCAATGAATTTCGATATGTACTTTTAGTATTTGCATTGTCACTCTATATGTAATCATAAGAGAGAATGAAAGTTTGGACGTATTTGTTTCATAAATAATTCTAATGCATTCTTATAAGAAAATAATTCCTCAATGAATTTCTAGATGTACTTTTAGTATTTGCATTGTCACTCTATATGTAATCATAAGAGAGAATGAAAGTTTGGACGTATTTGTTTCATAAATAATTCTAATGCATTCTTATAATAAAATAATTCCTCAATGAATTTCGATATGTACTTTTAGTATTTGCATTGTCACTCTATATGTAATCATAAGAGAGAATGAAAGTTTGGACGTATTTGTTTCATAAATAATTCTAATGCATTCTTATAAGAAAATAATTCCTCAATGAATTTCGATATGTACTTTTAGTATTTGGTATGTCATTCTATATTTAATTATTAGAGGGAAAGAAAGTGTGGATATATTTGCTTTGTAAATAGTTCTAATGTATTCGTATAGTAAAATGTTTTCCAATTAATTTCTATATATACCTTGATGGAATTGTTACCTTACATGGAATTTGAATGAATGAAAAATAATTTCCAATAAATTTTCTCCATATTCTTTCAGTATCTGATGTGTCACACTAGTTTTAATCATTACTGTTAATGTGTTTTGACGTATTTGCCCGATAAATTTTCTCCCTTCTACTATTTCTTTCTATTGTCATTCAATGCAATTTTTAAATTGCCGTTCAGTTGAATATTTCGGTCTAGAATCGGTGCCTAGAAGCTCCGGACTCAAATGACTTTTTTTTTCATTATATTTTTTATTAATTAATTAGAAACCGCGCCATATGTTTTCATTTTAATTTTTAATTATTCTGGTAAAAATTTTCCCCACCTTTGAGAATGAATGAAAGTCGCACCCATAATACGAGAAAGAAAATCAAAATAAGAGTAAAAAATATTTTTTCATTTACCCCCCCCCAAAAAAAAAATATTCGTAAATGAAAAATAAATTGAAATTAGACATTGTAGAAAATTTTCAGTCTACCTGACTAAAAACAGAAGGAATAGACTACAAAAGAAGAATTTAAAAAAATATACTTGATTAAAATGAAGTGCTAAAAATATAGCTATATTTTTATATCTATAATTCGGAAATGTTATTTTTCTTTTGTCGGCATAATAACAAGAGAATAACAGCATTTATAGTTTGACAACTGGGTGCTTGTCTGTGGTTGAGTCAGTGATTGATTTTTACGGCTTATCAACCGTTTGTGGGTTATTTAAACCCGACACATTTCGAATTAAATGAACTTCACCAAAAATTGTTGGAACTGTTATGACAACTTGACATACAGGGTGACCCCCCCCCAAAAAAAAAACACGGGAATTTTTGAAGTGCGTATTGCCAGACATGAGCAAGTGGCAACACTGCAAGACAGTGACCTTGAGCAAGTAAACATTTCGCCATTTTAGTAACGGGAATGAAATTCACAGTATCCCAGCTGAGATGTTGCAGCAGTCAATGAAGAATCTCAACAGTAGATTTCCAGAATACTTTCGTACAGGAGGACGCCATCTACAGGACGTAATTTAAAAAAAAAATGAAAATTCCATCATTGTTTCTTAAATGGCATGTTTTAAGGTTTCAATTACTATGAATTAAATATTTTTCTTCCATCACTCTTGGTTTTATTGGATTGTTAAGAAGTTCCCGTATTTTTGGGGTCATCCTATATTTAGGAAGGGTATAATAATGACCCATAACCTATACTGGCATCAAACTACCTGCAAACGGATGGACAATAAATTTAACACATATTAAAATAAATAGACATAGGTTTAAGACAATTAAGTGTCTTCTCAAATGACTTATTCAACCTATACAGTGAGGCGACTCTGTGAGAATCAGAAGTTTTACCAGGATTCCTTGTTAGGGGTCACAGTCTTTACAACATAACTTATGAAGATGACACATTATTGATAGCAGACACAGAGAGGAAACTACAAGAACTCCTACAAAAGGCAGTGAAAGAAGGCGAGAAGAATGGACTAAACGTCAATAAGAAAGAAATCATCTATGGTTGTCAGCAACGAACATACAAATAACGATTTGGAGAAACCAAAATCAAATATGAACAATAATCTAAATGTTTAGGAAGTGTTTAAATGGAGTACGGAAATTGAGAGACTGAAATCCGAAGGCTCATTGGCATAGCGAAAGAAGCTTTCCAAAAGCTAACCAAAGTATTAAGAAACCGAAAATTTTTGTTGAAAACAAAGAAAAGAATACAGAACTTTTAGGTAATATCTATATGGCAGTGAATGCGGCAGAATCTCCTCACAGAAGAAGAGACTTGAAGTAACAGAATGCCGAAAATACTATGCACCGAATATGTGAGAAAATGCAAACAAAAAGGACACTTATACTTAACACCAGAAAGAGAAAAGTTGAAATTTCTAGGGCACATAATGAGGAAAGAGTGTTTGGAATATCTGATACTCACGGAAAAGATTGAAGACAACAGTAGCAGAAGAAAATATGCAAAACCTACCGAACGAACTTCAGTAAATGAATGATACAAGAGGGTTTAGGTGATATAACAAAAAGAAAAAAACTTTAGTAAGTGCAACAAAAGAGCTATGGTCGTGAACGTCCTAAAGGGACACAGCACATAGAAGAAGAGTCTATATATATAATGTTGTAGCCTCTGTCTGATTGTTAGGGTTTTGGAGATAGACCCTCATAACCATACATATTCTGATACTACATTATGCAGGGTACTTGGATAAGAATATTTCATTGTGATCAAAGGAGGTACCGCCCTTTCAAGCTGAAATGTTTTCCTTTGATTTAAATTGAATTTAAATTTGAACAAGGAAATGACTCCTATCCAAAATATAGAAGGAGAAAGCCAGAAGATGGAGGTCAAATCGATAAGATCAAAATGAGACAATATGGACGTCAAGTTGAGTAAGAAACCATCAATCAGTGGGTAGTGCCTTAAACTACATATTTGTTGCGACGATTCAACTGTCATATCAATGTCGAAATCAGCTCATCTATTCATTCAGTCAAGTATAGCATCAAATACATATCAAAGGGACGGATCAAGCTGTTTTTGCACATAACACCTTTGATTCCCCCCTTTGATTTAAATTAAAGTTAAATTTGAACAAGGGAATGACTTCTTTTGAAAATATAGAAGGAGAAAGCCAGAAGATGGAGGTCATATCGGCAAGATCAATTTGATCAAAGAGATCCACCGGGGGGGGGGCACACGCCATTTGAGATGGAATGTCAGGTAGACAAGAATGAGCATGTTCGACATCTTCGTTTTGTTTTAATCAAGGTTACAAATTTGCAAATATGCTACTCGTGATATTTATGCTGTGTACGGAGATGAATCCATTACCGACAGAATGGCACAGAAAGGGATTTCTTATTTCAAGGAGGAGAAGTTTGAACTCATAGACTCTTCGTGTTCTGGCCGATCTGTTCAGTGTGATGAGAACTCACACGCTGATTAAAGAAGAACCAAACCAGACTACTATAGAACTGGCTCAGAAAATGGCAAGCTCACATGTTATTGCCGCTCGTCATCTTCATTTAATAGATCCATCACAACCAAATGGTCAATTCTAAGCTGTATGCTGAACAAAGGACCAGGTTCAAAGATGTAATTCAGCTAAAATGACCTGACCGGCGATACAGTGTAATTATTTACTATAATAATGCTATACTCTCACGTCTCTAACATGACCAAACATGCAATTAAAAAAACTCGGTTGAGAACTTCTGATACACCCACTAAATTCTTTTGATTCAGTCCCTTCAGACTACCTGCTTTTTCGGTCGTTTTGTAACAATTTAAGGGGTGTTTCATTCAACAACGATGCGGAGCTTAAAACATGGCTTGATGAATTTATCGAGTCAAACTCTTAGGATTTCTATCGTCCATGCATTGAACACTTAGTGGGTCGTTGGCATGAAGTCGTAAATAATGAATTGGAATATATTGTTGAATAATTCATCAGAATTATTAATAATTATGTATTAAAATAAATCATAAAAAACTAACGGATTTATCTAACAGCCTAATAAATATGTAAATGCTTGATTTTGACGTCCCCATTTGGATGTCTCTTTTACTGACAATTCTGTATTTTGTGTTCTGACAGTTTAATTCTTTACTTTTTAAAATATTTTCCATTTTCTTTCTTTACTTGGCATCAAGTTTTTGTACACGTTTTTACTGTTAAGATTTTGTTAAATCCTGATAGGACTTATAGTTATCTTAGGATTGAAGAAATAATTGATCATTTTGCTTTATGGAATTTCAGAATAAAATCTCGCGAAATGTTCCGTTTTTGACTGAAAAAAATGTAACAGGTGATAGTCTGCGTTAGCATTGAATGCGTGAATAATCTACTAGCAGAGTACATTGAGGGATTGGGAAAGAAAAGCAGTGCGTTGAGCAATTTTCACCGAAGTAAACAAATGCTGCTTGATCTATACCGAGTAAAAACACAACAAAAGACAGAAAGAATGCCTTCGGAACTTTGAGAAAGAGCAAAATATTCCATTAGCAAGACGCTAAACTTGCACGTTTCCTTCGTTACCAGACAAACATTTTTACGTCTTCGTGGGAATGTTTCATTCGTCCATACGATTCGTGAGATCTTGCAGTTTTGGATTCATATTTATATTCGTTTTTGCAGAAGACTTTCGACGAGAAGATACAATCGCACTGGAGAGAAAAAAATATATAAAGCAGGTGTTTTTTTGTTTTGTTTTTTACTGAGAAAAGATTCGGAATAAAGACCGTGTATATTTTTACTTACAGGCCACACCCACGTAAACATATCTACACACACACACACACACACACACACACACACACACACACACACACACACACACATATATATATATATATATATATATATATATATATATATATATATATATATATATATATATATATATATATACATATATATGCGCCGAAATAATAAAAAAACACTGAAATATTTGTTAAAATCGTACAGATTATAAAGTGCTCAATTTCAAGTAGCAAAACCAAACTTACGGGGCGATTTAATATCTTAAAAAGATAAGACGCTGACCGGAACACTACCGCGGTTTCGACCGCGAAGGTCTCGTCACATGGTTTGTTCAGCTGTGTGCGTGTATATATATATATATATATATATATATATATATATATATATATATATATATATATATATATATCGAGAGAGAGAGAGAGAGAGAGAGAAAGAGAGCATATATAGGTTCAAAAGAGGGGAGCTACAGATGTTCTTTTCTTAAGTAGGTAACTGAGTACTGCGTTTCAGTAATGGTTTCTCATGGCTTAATGGCAAATCAAGCTGGACTTTAAAACCGTTCTTTGATTAAAATGTGATTAAAACGTCTTTATTAAAAAATTATTAAGTATTTCAATATCAAGGCCGGTAGATATTAATTTCACCGTTTAAATTCAGAAGCGTTTAAATTCATATACGTGTAACCACTGAATATAATGAAATAATCTGTAAAAAAACATTTAAATCCTTAATTGTATCTATCTGTCTATATTTCGAAGATGAGGTATTATGTACACTACATTGCACCCATCCACTGGCGACCACTGAGAGCAGCACAATGCATCATATCACAACTCCAAATTAGTAGCAGATGAATTTATAAAACAGAGCTATAATTTCCAGTACTGAATTGGCTTCTAAAATAACCGAGTTTTGATCTCATAGAGTAGATTTGTGATGTAGGAAAAAAGGAGATTCGAATCCCGGTATGCAGCCAATATCGCCATTGACCAAAATGTATAAACTACTTACTAAATATATTTCCGAGAGAAGCGAAGTGATCCTAATGACGGAATGAAGTAAAACCCTGTATTAGAAGAATATGTCCAAAAAGTGAGGTCTCCTGAGGTGATCGAATCAGTCAATGACTTCATTCAGTCTGACAGAAGGGTGACAGTGGATGACATTGCAAGGACTTTGAAATTATCTGTTGGGACAAACGCAGGGGTCATCAGTCAGAAGAAGTCATCTTGCATCATGACAACGCAAGGCCTCACACAGCAGCCCAAACGGTGCAGACCATCAACGAGATGGGCTGGGAAGTGCTCCCTCACCCCGCTTACAGCCCAGACCTTGCCTCCTCAGACTTTCATCTGTTTGGTCCCTTGAAAGCGTTCACGAGAGGCAAAAGTTTAAAAGTGACGATGAAGTCAAAAGTGTTGTGAGCGACTGGCTGAGACATCAGTCCAAAGATTTTTACGCTGAAGGAATACGAAAGCTGTGCACAGTTGGGAAAAGTGTGTGACAGTACTGGGAGACTACGTTGAAAAATTTAAAAAAAGTAAGCTTCTATCTGTATTAGAAGTCCTTATACCGAAAAATTCACCTTATTTATTGAATGACCCTCGTATAAAAGAAAAACAAAATCCCGATAATTTTATATATAGTTTTTAGGTTGTTACATAAATTCCTTCGTTTTTCATAATTTATTTTAATAGTTATTAATTTTTAATAGTTCTCATCAATCATTCTGCAATCTTTTGAAAAATTTAAGTCACGTTTTAAGCTCCACGTCGTTGTTGAACAAAACACCCCTCAAATTGTTAGAAAACGACCGGAAAAGGAGGTAGTGTGAAGAGGCTAAACCAGGAGAATATGGTGGCGTGTTAGAACTTCCCAACCGAGCTCTTTAATTGCTTGTTTTTATCATGTTAGCGACCTGGAGACGATCGTTATCATGGCAAATAAACACACTGTATCACAGGTCTGGTCTTTTCAGTTACATTTCCTCTTTGAGCCTGTTAATTTATTTAACGTACAGCAAAGCATTGACCGGTTGCTGAACCTTACCCACTGAGTGAAGATGACGAACGACAGTAACATGAGAGCGATTCATCTTCTGAGACAATTCCTTAGTGGTCTGACTTGGTTCTTTTTTAATCAGTGCGAGTAATTGGCTCTCATCAAAACAGGTCGGCCAGATCGCTGAGATTCTGTGAGTTGGAACATCTCCTCCTTGAAACGACATTTCTGTGCCATTCTGTCCGTAATTAAGCCATCTCAGTACAGAGCAGAAATGTCTTGAGCAGCTTTTGGCAGCATTATGACTTTGATTCAAAGCAAATAGATGACGAACATACTCGGTCTTGTCTACTTGGCTTTCCATCTCAAAGGAGTGTCTAAGCTTAAATAAAATTTCAATAACGTTAGACAAAAGTTTCACAGGTTTACTAGAGTATGCTATGAAGCAAAGAATACTACGAAATATTATCCTTTGAGATCATTCGCAGAAAATCAGAAAAAAAAACGAACTAATATACGTAACATCGTAATATATCACTATCTGTCTATATTTCTGAGATGAGGTATTATGCACATTATTTACATTATTCGGACTATTTTCCTCATCTTTGTCGCCATATTTATTACAACGTTTCGGCCGTTGTACGCTCCGGCCGTCTTCAGGTGGTTGGAATGTCGAACTGAACCCTTTATTTCGCTCATTGGGGTAGACTGTTCTAGTTCCACGTGCCATGTTTAATGGATGTCACTTAGCAGTTATCTCCTGTTAATTTTCCCTCTGAAATGGTTGCTGAAGACATTAGGTTTATAATACCCAGAAATTCATGCACAGATGTCCTCAAGGACACATGGCAGAGCAGAGTGGATAAAGACGTTGGTTAGATCCAGTGACAGGATCTAACCAACACCTTTATCCACTGTGCCATTACCCAAAGATTGATAGATCAATACCAGGTTAAGGCAGTGGAGAACTTTCAGAGGGAAAATTAACAGGGGATAACTGATAACTGACATCCATTAAACATGACACGTGGAACTAGAACAGTCTACCCCAGTGAGCGAAATAAGAAGATGGCCGAAACGTAGTAATAAATATGACGACAAAGATGAGGACAATAGTCCGAATAATGTAAATAATGGATAGTAATATATATTCAAGCATTAGTAAAAGAAAATGCATAGACACTGAAACATGTCTATCAACGAAAATATCATACCTTCATAATTTCTCATGAAATCTGAAAGTAACCAGGAGACATTAGACTACTTATGCTCAAGTTTTCCCCGGAAACCAAAAAATAATAATAATAAAAAACAACTTAGAAACCCAAATTCATTGGTCTCCAAAAAAAAAAAAAATTGCTGCCCTAATACACAATATACATATGTATAAAATATATTTGTAAAAGGACAATATGAATAAAGAAAAAAAAGCAAAACTTATTTTAGCCGACACGTTTCGTCCTCATTTACTTTGATAAAATTCATCAGAGGATGAATCGCGTCGGTTTTATTCAAACATACATATACATGAGTTAAAAATCAGATGCAGATCAAATATGGATCGGAAAACGACAGGATGATAAGATAAACAGCAAATAGGAAACGTTTATCAATCTAACATGTTTCACTTTTATTAAAGCTTCGTCAGAGATTGAGAAAAAGAGACAAAAAAGAGAGAAATCTTTTATTTCCAATCTTGGGTCGATTCTCATTGGTCAGTCATGTACCACGTGCATTAAGACTGTAGATAATTCTGTCTGTATGAAAGTTTGTAAAAATTCTAATATGTCTAAGCGGATATCGAATGACTATGTGTATTCGTAACTGCGTATGTGTGTCTGTCTAGTAGAAGGAGTTCTAATATTTTCACTCTTGTGCGATCTGTCGGCATAGTGGTGCGACACTCCTTTAATCTGGGGCAGTTTTTATATACGTACTCTTTGTATTAGATCGACATATGTTAGACTGAATCTATTCTTAAAGCATCTAATACAAATAGTACGTAAATAAAGGCGATTCCATTTTTCTTGAGAGCTAACGAGCAAATCTGTCTATGACTTCATTTTGACTTCATCCTTTTTTCCATTCGATTTATTATTTTAATATATACAAATGACAAGACCTTTCTGTCTATTGTTTTATTTTTTCGAGTCTTTCTAAGACTTGAAACTTCGCCTAACCTGAAATCAGAATCAGTTTGCCTGAACAACTATACTTTTCTTTTAGATATACAATGCATAACATACAGAATAAGTGCCAAATCCTACTAAATCAAATTTTATATTAAAAATTGCAAAATAGAATTTTAATCCCCGCTTTTACCCATTTCTTTTTTGTCGTCATATCTTTCATGCGACATGTTTTTTTTTCAGGACGCAGGGGGGAGACCATGGCCCTTCAGTCCTTCATGATTTTGTTGCTCGTAGTAAATCATATATTTTTACCCACACCCTTTTAGGTCCTTGTTCTACCATCCATTTAAGCAGAGATGCTATGTTAGATGCGCTACACACCTTTGTTCTCATGCCTTTAAAATGTCTTATGAGTGTTGAATTTGCCAAACCTTCTTTCTTAATTATAATTGTTAAGAGCAGTTTATATTCCCTATAAAATTTTCTAGATACTCACACACTCTGGCCATGGTAATTATATCCCTGTCGTTTCAAGACACTTTTTTTTATCTGTGAGGAAACAGTTCAGCATTCAGCGAAGATACTGTATCCTATCATCATCCAGCACTCATTTCCTTCATCTGTAGAGATATTCTTTTATTTCTTAAACCTCTGAGCCGTGCGTTCCTGAACAATTTTAAACCTTCTGCCTGAGCTCCTGAGCTCAAAATTCGCAAATAATTTGTATGTAACGGTAGATATAAAAATAGTTACTCGTGTTTACCCACCGTTCAACAGGTGGCTTAGCATTAAGTCATTTTTCGCTACCACTGTTCAACCGTTATTTATCTCTTCCACCAGTAAAGCGGCGGTTAGGGATCAAAGAAAAAAAATGCTTACGTCAATATATTTAAAACCTTATCAACAGTACAAGAAGGAAATGAGAGATAAGTAAATAATCCTAGAACAGGCTGTTCGTGATTTAGTTTCGCTCAACACCGCTAACTGCTACTACTGGATAGTGAGTACTGGGCAACACCATCCAAAATATGGCAGTAATGCTCCACTTCCGGTCTGAGCTGATTTTTGCAAATATAGAACCTGCTAGAAGGATTTTTTTTTTCTGTGGCGACACATGGAACGGAACTTTCTTCCATTTTAACAATTGTACAATTATTAGTATTATTTTCATTTAATTGCCAAATATATATTTTTTTAACTTTGCTAAAAGTTCTTATGTTTTTATTTTTTTCTATTTAGACTACTTACCTTTTTATCGTGTATATTTTATAAGCATTTTAATGAAACGGTAAAACACTAACAAACAAGCATCTACGCGAGTAACAGTAGTACAAAGAGGCAGTTCTTTGGTGATCAGGGTGAATACATTGCTTAAGTTCTGAAAGGCATCTTTTGCTATTACTGTGTGCCTTCGGATATCTGTGCTACGTTTGCCATCACATAGTTTTAATTCCGCGTCTCTTTGATTTTCACATCCCCGATATGTAATAAAAACAAATTACGTTGCCCATTTTGTGCGTACAGAAAATGACTTAGGATCCGTAAAGTTGGGCAGCGTAGAAATACAGAATTTGTGGAAAAGAAAAAAAATGCTTACGTCAATAAGATAGAAACGATGCCACCCTTTAAATAATACCGTTAATATGGAAATATTTTTCCACTTCCATCAGAATACGCTGCATAATTTTGAACTATTTGTGTAATAAATGCTACCCATGACCACATCAATAGCGACTTCTTCTCGATCTTCAGAAACCGTCTTTCAAGCTCTGACTCATTTGGATGTCTTGCTTCGATACAGGAACTCTATCTGTGCACAATATTGGGTATGTCAGGTGAGGATCCCAAGACTGAAATATTTAAAACCTTATCAACAGTACAAGAAGGAAATGAGAGATAAGGAAATAAACCTAGAACAGGCTGTTCGTGATTTAGTTTCGCTCAACACCGCCAACAGCTACAAAGCAAAAAGACTAAGCTGAACACTTGAATAGCCTAGTCGGATCAAGGCTTTCATGTGGATGTCACATATAGCATAAAATTGTTCAGAAATATCTAAACTGTCAGTTGTATACAAGCGTTCCCTCGGATGAATGGACATAAACGGCTTCGAACGAATGAAACCTGTAGTTCTTCACGAAGTCTATCCCTCTTTGATCGGCGCTACAGAATCACAAATAAAGAACTATATCAAATAACAGAAACTACATCACTCGAGAACTTTCAGTAGCAGAAACAACTAAAATGGATAGCACACGTAACTCGACGAAAAAATAATGACGTGAAAGATGTTGACCTTCTACACTACTTCAAACAAAAAGATAGGAAGGAAACCTCAATCAATACTAGTAAGATCAATGACTGGACTTCAGAAACCTATTCATTTGAAAAAATTGTTTTAATAGAAACAGTTTATAAATTTCAACTGTAATTATCAATGGCTACTCTGGTAGTGAATACCGAATGTTTCCTTATAAGGAAACAGCTAAAAATTACCATTATAATAGTATCAAAGGGTTACATAAATTGAAATATACAAGATGCCCTAATTTAATTCTTGGAAAGACAAAGTTCGTTTACCCAGTCATTATCGTCTTCCACTTCCCAAGGGGAATATTTTGAAGCTGACAGCGGACAACAGTGACCAGCGGACAACACTGGCCAGCGGCCACAGTAACCAGGTTTGTCAAAGCAAACTTAATAAATTAAAATTGAAGATATTTTCTCTTCTTAAACCCACTGTTAAAACCCACTGCATTGTATTCTTATTCAAAATTATTTCTTTTGCTATCAGACGCGGACACTTAACCTTCGAGGTCGGCTATCCAAGTTTCGATCTTGGCTCACACCTGCATCTGTTTTCGTGTTTCGGATTTCTCACTTCTTGCGATGTCGTGCATCTCTTTCTACTCTTCCTTCAATTCTCTGTGCCACTCGAAATCCCCAAGTCTCTCTCATTTTCATACAGTTAACTATCATTTTTATCAATTTTCACACTGACACGTGATGCTAATCCGCTGTTCCAGATTACTTTTATTCATTTTCTATCAACGATATAACATGAACACATACAGCATCCCCAACTGCAGTGCTACTCAAAGTGCTGGTCCGCGGAACGGTGCCGGTACGCGAGCCATCAGCTACAGGTACACGGTCAGTATCCAGACCATGCTAAGGAATCATTTGTAAAGATTAAGGTTATATAATTTTTCTTTTTGTGTTAATAAACTGCCTATTTTTTTATTACGTTTTATATGTTTTGATATTGAATTATATTTTGCAAAATAAATGGAAGATAAAAATAGTCAACTTTTCCGTCCTGGGTATGACGATAAACTGCGTCCAGCAGCAGGGCCTCTGGTCGGGAAGCTTTGAGGAGGGTGGAACAGCCTCTTAATTGCTGGTGTTTCCGGGTCCGCCTTGACCCGGAGTAGTAGCACCTGTTGGAGTCCCACCTGTGGGTAGATGGTTGGCCCCTAAACTGGGACCGAAGCACCGTGAAAGTGTAAAAGTGGGTTTTGGTACCAGCAATACATTTTTGAAGAAAAAATAATATTACCAGCAATAAATATTTGAAAAAAATTTTTTTTCCAATAATACATTTTTGGAAAAAAATATTACCAGCAATAAAAATATTGTCGGTATTAAATAACCCATTGAGGTTGATAAACCGTAAAACAAAACAAACCAAGGTAAATTTTTTAAAAAGTTGAACAAAAAGTGATCTTTTGTACAAAATTATGTAGTGCTAGCGTATTTGTCAAAAAACCTACGTGGGCCTCGTGATTTTTCTGGTGACCCTAATACATGAATTTAAGCGTCCAACTAGATTGACATACGGGTCCACCATTTTACTTTCGTTTAGTTGCTTCCCTGATAAAGAGAAGAATATCTTTACAGATGAAGGAAGAGAGCTGGATGAGTATAGAAAACCGATTCCTTCAGTGTATGCGGAACAATTTTCTCACAGATAAAAAACTGAATCTTGAAATGGATATAATTCTACCGACGAATCGTGAGAATTCGATGACCAGAGCATGTGAGCAGCTAGTAAATTTTATAGGAAATATAAACTGTTCTTAACAATCGTAATTAAGAAAGAAGGTTTGACAAATTTAACACTCATAAGACATTTTACAATCTTCATACGTTTAAATGCAACGTCAATCGCCATTTTCTGTCTTCTTGAATCCCGTTCATCTTGTGCCCTTTCTTTAATCATTTCTATTCTCAGTGTTTTCCCTCACTTTCACTCCCTGTAACCCCCTGCTTACCAGTGGCATTACTGCCTTGTTGGGGGGGGGGAATGATTAAAAGAAATTAGAATTACCAATATCTGTCTATATTTCTGAGATGAGGTATTATGCACATTATTTACATTATTCGGACTATTGTGCTCATCTTTGTCGCCATGTTTATCACAACGTTTAGGCCGATGTACGCTTCGGCCTTCTTCGGGTGGTTGGAATGTCGAACTGAACCCTTTATTTCGCTCACTGGGGTAGACTGTTCTAGTTCCACGTGCCAGGACACATGTCACAGTTGATAAAGGCGTTGGTTAGATCCAGTGACAGGAGCCAAAGAGTGTGAGTCAATACCCAGTTAAGGCAGTGGGGAACGTGGAAAGGGGAATTAACAGGAGATAACTGATAACTGACATCCATTAAATATGGCGTAAAACATGGCGACAAAGATGAGGACAATAGTCCGAATAATGTAAATAATGTTCTTTATATTACTACAAATCCAGTTCTCCAGATTAGGAATATAAACGAATAAATAAATAAATATATAAATAAATAAATAGTCCACTTTGCTATGTAAATACATTGTAATTTGATCCATCTACGGAAGCCAAAAAAAATATAATTCTTTAAAATAAAAAAATAAATGATACTTTAAAATAAAAAAAAATGAAATTCGTACCCCAGAGTTCGGTTTTCGTATATTACAATCGAATACGCGCTCCAGATTATGAATTTAAGAATTTTCCGAAAGCACGTCGTTTGTTTTGGTTACCGTAGGGAGATTAATTGACAATGAATCTGCATAGCAAACTGGACTCCCTATTAACTTTTAGGAAAATTAAAAATATTTTCTTAAGATTTTCATGATCTGAAATGCTTAATCTATAATGTTATGAAAGAAAAAATAAACTTAAAAAAGTGATTGTTTCTTCACCGTATTGAACATTACAAGGTAGCAGCTCCTTCGCTATCGAGAAAACGGCATAGAGCCAACCTTTTTAAACACACTTCATTTAGGTAAGGCACTCGGTGAGAATCAAGCTCAATACACAATCATATTATTATGAAAACAATGGACAGCTAAAGGGATTTTGCATAGTTTGACACAAGGACAATAAAAATAAAGTATTATGAGAGGATGAAAACTTCTACATGATTTCGTAACGAGAGTGAAATGGAGGTGGACAGAGGGCTTATTTGCAATGTTCAACATAATCTGACATAAGGCCAGTGAAACGAAGCATCCAGAGAAATTGGCATCAGTACACGATTTTATAATTACACTGAAACAGAAAAGGGCTAAAAAGTGCTTATCGTTTACGAAAGTAGAGTCCGACACAAGGCCAGTGAAATGAAGCATCAAGACAAATTGAACTCACTACACAAATTTATAATTAGTGTTACGGGAGAGAACTAAAGTGCTTATTATTTAAGATTAGTAGAGTTTGACACAAGGCCAGTGAAATGAAGCATAGGGTAGAATTGACATTATTACGCCATGTTTAATTTACAGTGTTACGGTAGAGAGCTAAAGTGCTTATTATTTAAGATTAGTAGAGTCTGACACAAGGCCAGTGAAATGAAGCATAGGGTTGAATTGATATTATTACGCCATGTTTAATTTACAGTGTTACGGTAGAGAGCTAAAGTGCTTATTATTTAAGATTAGTAGAGTCTGACACAAGGCCAGTGAAATTAAGCATAGGGTTGAATTGATATTATTACGCCATGTTTAATTTACAGTGTTACGGTAGAGAACTAAAGTGCTTATTATTTAAGATTAGTAGAGTCTGACACAAGGCCAGTGAAATGAAGCATAGGGTTGAATTGATATTATTACGCCATGTTTAATTTACAGTGTTACGGTAGAGAGCTAAAGTGCTTATTATTTAAGATTAGTAGAGTCTGACACAAGGCCAGTGAAATGAAGCATAGGGTTGAATTGACATTATTACGCCATGTTATAATTAGTGTTATGGGACAGAACTAAACTGCTTATTATTTAAGATTAGTAGAGTCTGACACAAGGCCAGTAAAATGAAGCGGATAGAGAAGAAGACCTCAGTACCCGAGCTTATAGGAGAGGGCTAATGTGGTTATTTGTTAAGATTAGCGAAGTCCTACTGAAAGGCACATTGAAACATCGAGTAAGTTTTTAACTTGCCACAATATCTTCGGAACTGTCAGTGAGCGACGTTCGGTCAAATAGCTTACACCTGCTAGATTTCAGTAATCATCAATGTTTACACAATTAAATCGCAATTTACCAACGATATTGTAAGAGTTTCAAATTATACCTATGTATATATACGCAATACGTCTTTAGAGTTTCAGCATTCCTATTATTCTAAACGTTATTTTAGAGAATACACGTGTTTGAGTCGTGTTTCTTAAAAAAAAAATGTGAATTGTAACGACCGGTTAAGAGAGAAAATGTACTCTCCTCCTACAGAGTTCGAACTTGAGGCCACTTTTGTAGAGGAAACTACTGATTTAAATCATTAAAATTGGCATCCAGCGAATGAAGCCTGTAGATTTTAGCTAAGACCATCCTTCCTCAAACCTCGTAGACTGGCGCTACACAATCACGTACAAAGTACTGTATCAAATAACAGTAAGCACATCAGTTGAGGATTTTCAACAACAGCAACAACTAATATGGACAGCACATGTAACTCGAAGAGAAAATAATAACAATATCAAGATGTTTGCTTTCTGCATGACTTCGAACAAAAGGTTAGGCAGGAAACCGCCATCAATACATGGAGAGTGATAACTGTAGCCTTGAAAAACCTATTTTCCTGAAAAATTGTTTTAACAGAATTTTTTTAATACATTTTAATTAGTTATAGCACTGGCTGCTCGGTCAATAAATGTCGAACATTTCCTTATATGGAAACGGCTAATATTACAATTACCATCTGCTATTCTTCATTGTTCTGTAGTAGTAAAATTAATCCAAAATGGTCAACATTCAGCTTTCAACGGGTTAAGGTATTTCAGGGAGAACACAATTCGACACACAAATAAAAATGCACTAATAAATTCTAGTTGGCAGGTATATTTTATTTTTTTCTATTTAATAGGCTTCTTGGCGTATTAGAAGCCAATTTCAATTACACAGTTGCATACTGTTACACGAAAATATCTGAGAAATTATTTTTATTATGAAATTTTTTAATGGAATTTTAATATTCTGTTCTTAGAAAAGCATATTTATATTTTGTTAACAACACATTTCTTGAGAAGTAGTTAAGGAATATCTTGACATTAAATGCAATTGTCTCTCTTCGATTCTAATTTCTCCTGGGTATATTTAGCCAAGAAAATTGTTTTCATAATCATTGTTTCTCTCCACGCCTTCGCCTGTTCTTTTGGTAACATAACAGAAAATGGCCTATAGTTAAATGTCGGCACAAGATCATCTCTTTCTATGTCAAATACTGAGATAAGATGATACTATTCAGTTCTGCCAGTTCAAGTAGGATTCGCTATACCGCATCCACTGAGACGAATCACCTACATTTCATTTCTAATCCAATCACACAGTTTTTTCCAACAAAGAACTGCCTCTCTTTGGTATTGACAATCGCGTAGATGCTTGTTTGTTAGTGTTTTACCGTTTCATTAAGAAGATTATAAGATATACACGACAAAATGTAAGTAATTTTAAATAGAAAAATTAAAAATAAGAAAGAACTTTTAACAATAAAAAATTATATTTGGCAATTAAATGAAAATAATACTAATAACTGTACAATTGCTAAAAATAATGGAAGAAAGTTCCATGTGTCGCCTCAGAAAAAAAATCCTTCTACCAGGTTCTATATTTGCAAAAATCAGATCAGACCGGAAGTGGAGCATTACTGCCATATTTTGGATGGTGTTGCCCCGTACTCACTATCCAGCCTTAATCCCTAACCACCTTTGACTGGCGGTAGAGATAAATAACGTAATGCCCAGCCACCGGTTGAACAGTGGTAGCGAAGAATGATTTCCCAGTCACTGGTTAAACAATGGATAAACACTTGTAACTATTTTTATATCTTCCGTGAAACATTAAACATCAATTATTTGCGAATTTCGACTCAGGTGCACAGGCAGAAGATGTAAAATTATTCAGGAACGCAAGGCTCAAAGACTGAACAATGTTCAAAAGCAATTAAGTGACCTTGTGGGTAATGAATTAGTTTCCACGCTGAAACTCCATTTCTCAAAAGATGAAACGTTGGTAGCCTCTCACTACTCTACCGCTATTACTATGGCTAATCTGAAAAGAAGCTACATTCCTCAGCTGAGTCAGTCGAACCTACCATGACATGTTCACGGCGTCAAATAATCCCTATTCCATTAGTTCTTCTTAAGCATTTCACCCCAAGCAAGGCGGGAGTGCTACTAGTACGTAAGGAGCTACAAAGAGTGAAAGTAGGGAAAAGACTGGGTATGGGGGGGGTGAGGAAAAGATAAAAGAAGAACGGGGATCAAGGCAACGGAAGATGTTGATTGACACTATATTTAAAATTTTCAAGATTATATTTATCAAGGAAGCAAGTAAGATGAAGTGAGTTCCACAGTCGGGAGGTGCAAGTGAAGAAGTTGTTGAAGTAGAAGAGGCGGTTACACTTAACTGTTTCGACAGTTAAACAGTGGGACCTAAATGCCAAACTAGTAGCACGATTAAATTCATACCGTCGGGGCACCAATGAAAATATCTCGTCCAAGCAGATGCCATGAAAATATTTAATAGAAAAGACAGAAGGAAGCCACATTACGTCGGTGAGGAAGAAACTGGAATCGAGACCGCAAGTCAGGACCTATCACACTGCATATCCATATTTCGATTTTGTCGAGAATCTCGAGATGAACAGTGGGAGCACCAGACCATATATGGCAAATGTATTCCATACATGGACGAATGGTGTATTTGTAGATGTGAAGGATGGATTCAGACGAGAAAAAACCTTCTAGCGCGACCCCAACTTTCCTTGCGATAGATGCAGCTATTGATTCAATGTAGTTGTTCCACCTCAGGTCAGTGGAAAAACGTCTGACCAAGAAGGCGCAGTGAGGCGCTCTGGTGGAGGTGAGCATCAACCATGCTGATAGGAGACAGGGAAGTTTCGCCATGGTGAGTAAATGACAGCAGTATCGTTTCGGGTGCATTAAAATTCATAAGCCATTTCCTGCCTCAGTCCACCACAGATTGCAGGTCGTTTTCGAGGCCAACGGCAAGGTTAACTTTGTCAGCGCTTTTGTAATGATTAAGTTACACTCAGACAGCTTTTTCACCAGAACTGTTACATTATGTAATAAACACGTTAGAGAATGCAACTACGACTACAACAATGTTAAAACCTTCAAGTCTTGGTCTTACATATCCTCATAAAATCTACTTCCTTTAAGCCCTTACAAATTTTGCTCGGTAACCCTCTAACTTGAGCGGCCCTTCTATGAGTACCGATTCACAAAAGCTCCTGGGCAGCTACTTCATAGTGTTGTGTCAGCATTCTGGAATTCACTTTACACATAAATTTGTGCAGCCAAGAGGCTACAGTGTAAACACTATCATATTTCAACTGAAGTCTTTCACAGAAATTTGCTATTGAAGTTTTTATGTCAACTTCAACCTTTTGAGCTCTGCGTTCGTGAACAATTTTAACCCTTCTGCCTGAGCTCCTGAGTCAAAATTCGCAAATAATTGGAATGTAATGTTTCACGGTGGATATTAAAATAGTTACAAGTGTTTACACACCGTTCAACCGGTCGATGGGCATTAAGTTAATTTTCTCTACCACTGTTCAGCCGCTGACTGGGCATTACGTTATTTTTCTCTACCACCGGTAAAGCGGTGGTCAGGGTACAAAGGTTTAATAAAAGTATTACTTGGGTTTGTCTTATTGCACATATGGGAAAGAGTTAGAGACAATGTGGCATTATGGTGGTTGTAGTAAAATGGCAAGTAAGAATGTGTTGTTTTACTGTAAGGAATATTGTGGTATGTTTGGGTCGGTAATTGTGGCTAGCTAAGTTTAAGATAAGACAGATTAAAGAGCAGCCTTCCCCTATTCCCCCTTTTTGACCTTGTGCCACATTTTTGTATTATCAAAATAAATATTATTTTATTGTTCATAGAAGCAGCTGTCCTACCACTGCACTGCCTGAAACTAAGATCTTTTTTCCCTTTCTCTCTAGGATTGCAGTTAACAATACTGACCTATTCTCTTACTATGCAAACATCAAGTACAGAATATTATCAGAACTTTCTCCTTAACCCCCCCCACCAAAAAAAAAACAGAAATTCTATAGCTCTTTTTTACTTTATGAATATTTCTAGAAACCATTTTGAAATAGGGTTATATGAAAAGGAAAGGATTTTATGAAAAGGAAACTCAACGCCATAAGTTTCCCCATTGGCGTTAAGATAACATATGGGTTTATAGCCAAAAGGAATATCTTAGGTGTTGTGGTAAACCCTCCTACAGTAGAATAAACTCTTCCTGTTCTCATAAATACTAACTGGGAGACTTCCTAGCAAGAGTCTGTCCTGGATAGGACGAAAAACTACATCCGCGTCCAGACGATAAACTATGTCCAATAGAAAAGCCTCTGTTCAGGAGTCTTTGAGAAGCGTGGAACCACCTCTTAATTGCTGGTGTTCCCAGGTCCACCATGACCCGGAGTGGTAGCACCTATTAGGGTCCCAGTTATGGGAAAATAGTTAACACCAAAACTGAGGTAAAAAGCATTATGAAAGTGTAAAAATAAGTTTTAATACCAGAAATACTTTGTAAAAATTATTACCAGAAATAAATTTTTAAAGAAAAAAAATATTACCAGCAATACATTTTTGAAAAAATATTACCAGCAATACGTTTTTGAAAATAATATTACCAGCTATACAATTTTGACAAAACAAAAATATTACCAGGAAAAAAAAAGTTGTCAACATTAAATGACCCATTGCGGTTGATATGCTGTAAAACAAACCAAACCAAACCAATCCTTGCAAGAGTCGTAGGGCAGTCGGTTGAGCAGCCGGGACGCAGGGTAACCTGGCCGTTCGGACGTACACTTCTATCTGCTTATTACTAACACTCTTGCTTTGTAGATATCTGTTATTTCAATACACTTGTTCAACCTACCTTCGTCTTCCGTGTCTTTCTTTCTGGCCCCTAAACAGGCCACAACATTAGAAATTCTGGTTAATACTTTTGAAATTAAATTAGAAAAGGGGTTAATTTATGACTTACTCTTACTGAAATAGCAAAGTCTTATATTCTATATCTATTATATAAGTTTATATATTCACGTGTTCTTGGACTGGAAATGACTTCACCTTTTGAACATTTATTCGTTTAACGTTATATATCATAACGTTTATTCAGCTTGTTGCTGTCTGCGTATCAACTTGAGATATTATTCTCATCTTAATTTCATAAGCCTACTCTTCCATGCCGGCTGAAGGCATGTTGGAAGTGAGCATTTGAAGATTTCCCTGCACTAGGTTGCCATTTCCTTCTGTGGTAGACTGGTTACCAACCGAGTTTGTCCTGTTATTCAGTACTTTTCCCAAGGGTATTTGTGTAAATGAATGGAACGAACTCGACTTGAATTCGAACACGGCACTCTGATTTATCATTCCGATATCCATAACACCATATTTTAAAAGTTATATTTGGTTTAATTGTATTGAAAGCAGTTCACAGTAACTTTATAAACCTCAAGTCATAATTATTGTAGTTTAAAATATTACCCCCAAAGATTCCATTAAAAACGATGCGGGTATGTATCTTTCTGCTATTTGCCTTCATATGATGACTAGAAAAGGATAAACCGACTGCACTGTTAAATATCTTTTAAACTATCGGAAAGTATTAGCAGTCGTTTGTGGCTGATGTTCGGAAACTTCTGAAGAAATAGCCCAGGAAATAACAGTACGCGTTGATTCTGCCACGTTCTTCTGGGACATTCATAGATTAATGAGCTGCGAACGGCTTGAAAATTTCTGAGGCTGGCTTGCCAGACTTGGACGGCAGAACTCTTCATTGATTTACATGCCGACATCGCTTAAATAATGGCTGCTTCTCGTTTACATGATGTTACCTTCGCAAACGCGGTAAAAATGACCATTTCCGCCGGACTCAATGGCTTTCTATCACGTGTGAAGTTGTGCATAGCGTCAATGATATTGTTTCTGCTGTACCAACACGCGGTTTGCTTTTACGAATCGCATGTTAATAGTAGCGTTATCACTAAATCCAGGTCAATGCTAGCAATGGATTTAGCAGCCACTGTCCGTTATTTCCAGTGTTGCCGATGGATAGTTGTGACAAGTACTCACATTGTTTTATATCAAGAAAAAAAAAATTATCAAGATATCTATTTAAGACAGTGGACAGGGAAAGGCAGATTCATGCCTACTTTAACATCAACAGTGCAAGACAAGCATAGAAAATAAAAATGAATTTGAACTCTGAGAATTCCAAATAGCACACAGATAAACATTGCGCCTCGCACATAGCTACAAAGTAGGGCTGAAAATTTCAAATTTTTGTTTGGGTATTTTATTATATTTTTTGAATGGTAATCAAAAAGATGTACCCTGCTATAAAGCTGAAATATTCAGTCTATAATGTCCATTGTATAACACGCACAGTTTAATGTCCGATGCTTGCAAGTGATTTTTACGAAATATTCACGAAATATAACGCGCATGAGCCCCTCAATGTAGAGGATTGCTAATGGAGCTTTTGAACGTGAGAGGAGGAAATAAGTGCATATTAGGAGGCTATGTAAGATAGATAACAGTTGGTCGTAGACTTGAAGAGGTTACGCTTGTGGGGATTAGAGAAACATCTACATAGAGTCTGTTCCACAAAGTAGACGTTCTCGGATACTGAGTGGAACTTATCAATGGAATACGAAGGGAAAGGAAATGATTCGACTCTGTGTACATGCCATAGCGTGCCCTAGCCCAGCACCAGTCACAATGAATGGATGTCCCCTCATGGCGTCCCCGTGCCTTGAGCGACTACAGCACTTAAACTCAATCCAAACCTCAAACTCCTCTTGGGTATGACGATACATCCGGCAGCAAGAACTCTGATCGGGAAATTGAAGGTTTTGAGGAGCTTGGAACCACTTCTTAATTGCTGTTGGTCCTAGGTCCATCCTGACCCAGGGTGGTAGCACCTGTTAGGGTCCCAGCTATAGGAAAATAGGAAAAAAACTATACAGCTATAGGAAAACAAAAATCAACAGTACATTTTTATAGTAAAATTACCAGCAAGAAATTTTTATATAAAAAATATTACCAACACTACCCCTTTGTAGACAGGTTACCAGCAATACATTTTATGAACTACAAACTATATATTTAAAAACATACTTTTAACCCTGAAACTATAAAATTATGTACAAATAATTTACATTTCGGTACTAAAGAACCTATAGAGGTTGATATACTGCTATACAAAATCAACCAAATCAAACAAACCAGATCTAAGTGGAACTCGTGCATACTATCCATCGCCAATGGTCTGAGGTTGCGATCAAGCATTAAACAGACTGTCGCTGTTAATCCTAATGGTCAATGTTTGCGCGCGCTCTATCTCATACTCATAAATATAGCAAACCTTAAAACAATATAAGAGTCTACCAAGAAATATTTACACACTTCAGGATCTTGTCTTGATATTGTAATACGACATTTATTCAGATATCACGAGATGAATACCAGTTACCTATGGGTTTTACAATCACAAGAGATGCTCAAAATGGTGGTCTTTAGCTTCCACACATTTATTAGTACACTGTTTAAAATGTCCAGTGGAATTGCTGCACATACATTTTCAACTGTTGATTAAGGGCCGCCAATTTTGTCAGTTTTTAAGATGCACAAAATCCTTTAGGTTCCTGCATATGTAAAAGTCTAAAAATTATAAAAGACAAGTTTTCCCTTTCCTTTTTCATGGCGGACTCTCTCTCTCTCTCTCTCTTTCTCTCTCTCTCTCTCTCTCTCTATATATATATATATATATATATATATATAAGGTAGGGATTATAGTGTTTCTAACGAGACAAATGTGGATATTTTGTTAAAGAGAAGCTGCAAACGTTTTTGGTTATAATGTGGATTTTTTCAAATATATATTATACTTTATTTTCCATATTTTTTGGGAACACGTGTTTCGGGTTTTGTGGCCTTAATCAGAAGAAGAATGGTTATTTCCACGTATTATTTGAATTAATTAATTATATTCTATAAATATATAATTATAATTATATATTCTATATAAATATTATATTTATATTATGTTTTCCCATTGATTTTTGTATGTAGTAGTAATCCAAATTCTTCTTGAACTTGCGGAGAAAATGTTCCTCTATTTAAGGGGTAATTAAACAATTGGGATTGGTAAGAAAAAAGAGGAATGAAGTCGGTCTTTGTTGTTATTTTGTATGATATTCTGTATCTTTTTAAACCTATCTCCATTTTCGTGTATTGTGTGTATGTTTTTCCTAGTATGTGTAAACATATTCCTTCACTATACATATATATTGTTTTGTTACAAGGAAATAGTATATATATATATATATATATATATATATATATATATATATATATATATATATATGTACATTTAAAAGAGTAGAGAGCTCATAAAAATATAAGAACAAAGAGCTCGTTCCTTCTCTCTTTATCTGACCAATCCTTATCGTTAACTCTTACGCAGAAGAACATTTCTCCACAAGTTCAAATAGAATTTCGATTTCTATTACACAGAAAAGCCAAAGCTTAAACAAGAGAAAACATTACTTGCATTATTTACATTATTTGGACTGTTATCCTCATCTTCTTTGCCATATTCACAAC
Source organism: Acanthosepion esculentum (assembly GCA_964036315.1). Lineage (NCBI taxonomy): Eukaryota > Metazoa > Mollusca > Cephalopoda > Sepiida > Sepiidae > Acanthosepion > Acanthosepion esculentum. The sequence continues at coordinate 14,631,616 of OZ038481.1, read as the reverse complement.
TTTTCGGCCGTTTTCAGGTGATTGTAATTTCGAAACGAACCCTTTATTTCGTCCACTGGGGTAGATTGTTTTAGTTCCACGTGCCATACCTCTTCCGGATGCCTCAGTTATTTCCCTTTAACTTAACTCTACTAGTCTTGGTTCACCACTGCTGTGGGCTGGTATTGTACTCACAATTCTTTGGGTTTAGTCTCTGGATCTAACCGATGTCATTATCCACTGGACCATGTGTCAGGAGATTTTTGCGGCCTAGCATATGTGCTGATTCCTTAAGTTTTCGTATTTTCCAGTGACGATCTCTGTTTGTTATTCCAAGCTTATCCCACAGTTTTGGGGGGGTCTCACTTTTCCCTTCATATGTGGTCAGCTATGCCTGATTTTTCTATTTCCCCTTGCGTTAACGCTTCTTGTAATTTTACCTTAAGTAAGCGACCTGTTTCTCTTTTTCTTTTTTATCACAGCTGCACGGGATGGCGTACGTACAGTCCTTAGTCATGTTCTCCTCTATGGTGGTCTTTCTCGGAAGAGGTGCCTACGAAGTGTTATATAGACTTCATATCCTTTGTATTTTCTCTGATAATCCCATCACGTAGGTTAGGCAGAGTGAAGCTGTTTTATGAGTGCTGTTATCATCTTGTGCCCTTCTATCCCAGTTTATTGGAGCTGCTGTCATGTAGCCAGGGTAGTTGCTACGTTGTAGCGTACTGCTTATACTGACCATTTTGGATGTTTCTGGGTCGCCACTTTTACTCGATGATGTAAGCAGCGGACGATTCTTTTCTTTACACCGTGTGGATGGTGGCAGTTGAAGTTGAGGTATTATCCTGTTAATACTTTCTTACGGCATACGGATGTCTTGGACCCATGCTCTGTTCGAGATATTAGTACATCCAGGAAGGCGAGTTTGTTGTTGTTTTCTCTCTCCATTGTGAACTGTATCGACGATCTTATTCAGTTCACATGGTCCAGTAGTAGCTGGACGTCCTCCTTGGAGAGTTGAGTTAAAGGGAAATAATTGACATGCAGAAGAGGCATGGCACGTTGAACTAGAACAATCTACCCCTGCCCCGTTTGACGAAATAAAGGGTCCGGTTCGAAATTGCAATCACAAGAAGAAGTCCGAAACGTTGTGAATATGGCAATGAAAATGAGGAGAACGGTCCGAATAATGTAAATAATGAAAGCAATCATAATACCTCATCTTAGATATATAGACAAATAATGATATAACATAATTTTTAAAAAAATGAATTCCTTCAAATAATATGTCGGAATAACCATTCTTCGCCTTATATATATATATATATATATATATATATATATATATATATATATATATATATATATATATGATTATTTGTTCGAAAATTATTACATAAATATGTTATAAGATCACTACAAAAACAGCCATTTCGTTTCAACACGTCTTGTGTCTTATCAAGGGATGGTGTTCAACACCATCACTTGATAAGGAACCAGAAGTGTTGAAACAAAATGGCTGTTTTTGTAGGGATTTTATAACATATTTATGTTATAATTTTCGAATAAATAATTATATTCGCTCTACTCTTATTGAGCACCCTTTTAAGAATAGTATTTGTTGGTTATTGGAATATATTCCGTATACAACAACCCTATACTTGGGTGTATATATATATATATATATATATATATATATATATATATATATATATATATATATATATATATACACAGAGAGAGCGAGAGAGAGAGAGAGAGTTCGCCATAAAAAGGTATATGCATAAAAAGGTATATGCAAGAAAGGTAAAAAATTATCATTTGTAATTTGCACATATGCAGGACCCTAAAGTATTTTGTGCACCATAGATAACTGACAACAAATTTGAAAATGCCCCTTCAAAAATCACACATAAAAAAAGTGATCACTGAGGCCATTTGGCGAAATTTGACATTAGATAACCGAAGGAGGATTGACATGCAAAAATTAAGAAACCAACAAAACTAATATTTTAGGAGGGTAGTCTGGTTTACAATCACTACTGGGCAGTGTATTCAATGGGTGACCACACAAAATTCAACATTTAATAACCTAGCAAATATTGGCATGTCGTAAAATCTCCCAACGATTGCTCGGCGCCAAATAGCGATTATTTTATGAGAAAGTAAAGTCAATAGATGGCAGTTGAATTTCAAAATATTCATGTGTATTTGTGTGCTTAGTCAATTCCTATTACAAATACCAACTCAGGTTTATTATTCTTTCTTTGATAACCAGAGGACCAACCTGTGATTTATGCTAAAATTATGCCTTGTTGAATTTAGATAGACTTTTTGAGCGAATGCGCTTATGTTATTGAGAATATTGTATTGAAATAAATTTGATAAGTATGTGATTAGAACTCAATAACACAATCTTTGAGATTTCAGATAAAATTGAATTACCTGCTTTTCTTTAATATGTATATCAGTGTTCCTCTAAATCGTCCCTGAAAGTTATGGCTGACTTTATATGCCACTTT
>OZ038481.1:14566615-14624115 GCA_964036315.1 Acanthosepion esculentum | reverse complement strand
ACTCTACAATTTATCAAATGCATTATTTATAACTAGAAATATATTCAACGACAACTTTGATCTGAAGAATGCCACTCTTATTAAAAGAGACAGTAACTTATTTAAACGAAAATTCTCCAGTGTTCCACTATGGAATCTTATCAAATTACAAATCTACGCACCAGATTTATCTCCATTTCTGAATTAATTATTCCTTTTCCAACTCAACATACTTTTATTTAAAATATATAATGCATAAATTTATCCAATAATAAAACAATTTAAATATTAACTGCATCAAGAAATTCACCATTTACCCATTTATTAGACATTAAATTATGTCACTTCTCATCCTCCATAATTTACCTCGTTAGCGTGATGAATATTTATGAGCGTCTCTTAAATATTTTGAAAACTAACCACATTTTTACTTTTGTTTATAAATACTTGTTGCAAAATAAAATCCTTCTATTTGTCTTGATAAAGTCCATTATAGTCCAACAGATGTCGAAACGCGTCGGCTACGTCCTCCTTTTGATAGTGTATAATTCCATTTTGTTTCATTTCGGTTTCAGTTGCTAACATTGTGTGGGCGATCATCGCATTTCATTGTGGAAACGTTTATCAACAACGACGAATCGGTAACTGCAACACAAATAGCGTCGGCACGCCCGATCACCTGATTTGAGCCCAAGGGATTTTTTTTCCTGTGGGGATTACCTGAAATCAAAGGTATACATTCATCGGCCTCGATCTATTAAACAATTAAAAGATGTCATTCGTCAAGAAATTGCTGACATTACACATCAAGTGCTCCGTCGAATTATGGACAACTTCGACAGTGTGTGGTAAGTAATGGCAACCATTTAAATACACTATTTACATTATGCAGCCTATTGTCCTCATCTTTGTCGCCATGTTTATCACAACGTTTCGGCTGTTGTACGCTTTGGCCTTCTTCACGTGGTTGGAATGTCAAACTGAACCCTTTATTTCGCTCACTGGGGTAAACTGTTTTATTCCACGTGCCACGTCTAACGGATGTCAGTTATCTCCTGTTAATTCCCCTATTCACTGTGCCGTTAGTTAGATCCAATGACAGGACCCAAAGAGTGTGAGTTCAATACCTGGTCAAGGCGGTGGAGAAGTTTGAGAGGGGAATTAACAGGAGATAACTGACATACATTAGACATGGTACGTGTCTACCCCAGTGAGCGAAATAAAGGGTTCAGTTCGACATTTCAACCACCTGAAGAAACGTTGTGATAAATATGGCGACAAAGATGAGGACAATAGTCCGAATAATGAAAATAGTGTACATAATACCTCATCTCAGAAATATAGACAGCCACTTAAATGTTTTAATTTTTAAAACGAAATGAAACAAAATGGAAATTACAAAAATAAAAATAGATTTTTCATTTTTTCTCTGTAGCTAAATTGTATAGCACGTCAAGCTGTATGACAGTTCTGTGCAGGATACAGGTTCGATTCTTGTCGGAGGACACATATTTTCTATGAAATTTCTCGGACATTCAGGCTGGTAAGTGTTGTTAATACTATTTATTATAAACAGAGCATTTACTTATATATTTGTATCTATAAAAATAATGTATAAATATGTTTAAATAATTGTATAATTACATATATATATATATATATATATAATTATTTTTCTTAGCGGTACAGAATTTTATTATGGAAATAAAAAGGGCAAGATGAGCTTTACCATTTATGATTAAAAAAAAAAGACCAGCCGACCGGTTTTGCCTGCACTCAACAGAGCTGAAATCAAGATATTACAATATAAAACATAAAACATGAGAAGTATGTGATGAAATAAAGGTGGAAAGATCAGATGGGAATAATGTCAAGCCCTAACAGGCATTCCCTCTGTTTACAGAGGGAGGGCTGCTTGGACCTGCATGACGCAATTCACTCTGTCAGAAATTTGGAAACAGCATTCTGTACTTCTTGGCATTTGACTGACAATCGCATGTTGGCCAAAATAATCCAAATAAAAAAAATGTTATTGTATTATTCCATTCAACCGACAAGATGTTTTTGTTTAATTTTTTGCTGTATTTTACAATTTTCCAAGTTGGTGCACATATGGGTGAAAACTACAGATAAACTGTCAGCATTATAGATATCAGTCTTTTTGGTTACATCCCAACATTTTCGGAACGCTACATTTCAAATTTAATAGCAATACAGGGAGTAACGGCAAAATTATCCAAATCGTATAACAGAAAAATTGTCCAATTGTTACAGAAAGCTTTGAACCGTTGCATCTTAGAAATGATTAAAGATATGTTACTGGAATTATTTGAGATTCCACTGTTGAACTTTGAACAATAAAAATGTATTTAGTTCGGAGTTACAACGATGATCTCACTTGCTGTTGTGATCTCCTTATCCAATTTTCCTTCCCACTGCTCCCTGTTTTTAAACTTAGTTCTCTTGATGGATATTGAAAGAACTTTGAAGATGGAAGCCAGAATATGTATGTTTCTACCATTATTGAAGACTTGAATAATCTTGTTCCTCTCACCATTGCTGAGTTGTGAAAATATTCTGCGGTTGACACAAAACGATTTTAACGTGTTCTCGTTTTAGCTAAATAACTCAAAGGGTTTTCTGTGATTCTTATGAAAAATGGTATCAAGAATGTTAAACGTCTTATCTAAAAATCTGGAAAAAAGAAACTCAGTTAAGCGAATTTTAAGATATTAAACATTTTAAGGGATGGGCAATTATCGCACGCTATTACACGATTTGGACAATTTTGCTGTTAAACCCGGTATGTAACATTATGTTACTAAACATGATAAGAATGAAAGACTACATTTCTCATACGTCAAATAATTAGTTGTTCGATTCAGTACTCCGTCATATATACATCGATACAGAATGGTGGCGGTGACCTCAAACGTATGTTCTTCTTGCAAGGAACTGAGTGAATATCTCATCTCCTTCGTAGGTCAGGCGTTTACACAACTTTCTATCATCCGGTTGCCTTGTGCGTGTGTATTAAGTTTAACTTGGTTGATTTCTTGTTCATGGTAGCGCACCGGATGATATACCTGAGGACCCATTCTACACCTGGTGGCTATGAGGATACGTTCTCATTTGGCATTCACAGGCACCTAGATTCTTTGATGTTCTGAAGTGCCACCGAGCACTGAGCTTAGTTGCTATCTCTTTGGGTGAACTTATTAGTCCCCACAGAATCATCTTTCAAAGTTCACAATTTTCTGATTGATATTTAATTCGATTAAGACCGCTTGTATTTTCTTGAGAGTCACAAAGTAAATTTGACGATAAAAGTCAATTTCCTGGAAGATGACAACAGTCACCATGAAAAATGTTTGATGAGAAAGATAAAGAATTATAGAATTTCTAAAAATTCGTGAAACTAAATAAAAATTATGCCCTTAATGTCGAAAATTGACATTAAAAAATACGTTTTTGTTTAATAACCCGATCGAACAGCTTATAGATGTTTGTCTAAGTTTATATTTTTTACATTATTCGGAGTATTGTCCGAATCTTTGTCGTCATATCTATTATGCTCCGGCCTTTTTCAGGTGTTTGGAATGTCGAACTGAACCCTTTATTTCGCTCCACGTGCCATGTTTTAATTCCTGTTAATTCCCCTCTCCAATTTCTCCACTGCCTTAACCGGGTATTGAACTCACACGCTTTGGGTCCTGTTACTGGATCTAACCAACGCCTTTATCCACTGTGCCATGTGTCTTTGAGGGAATCTATGCATGCATGTCTCAGCCGTAATTATTTTTACCACTGCTCATATTGCAATTTTTGCTGTTATCCGTCCTACTTTTACCAGAGCTCATATTGCAATTTTTGCTGTTATCCGTCTTACTTTTACCAGAGCTCATATTGCAATTTTTGTTGTTATTATCGCCTTTTCTCTGGCACTCCTTATTACTGGTTCCCTTATTGTATTCATTTCTATGCTTGATCGGCTCAGGAGATTCTCGTGGCCTAGCATATGTGCTAATTCCTTAAGTTTACGAATTTTCCAATTGTGTTGTTACATTTTTTAATTCTACTTCCGACTATGCAATGTAATATGGAATATGCGTACACATCTATCTCTACAAGTCCTCGGTATAACGATAAACTATATCCGGTAGCAAGGCCTCTGATCGGGAGATTGTAGGCCTTGAGGCGCCTGGAGCCACCTCTTAATTGCCGGTGTTCGCAGGTCCATCCTAACGCGACGTGATATCTCCTGCTAGGTCACCAGGTATTGGCAAATAGTGAACCTCAAAGCAAAAATCAAAATATGAGGAAAGTATAAAAATACATTTTATAATGAAAATACAAGCAATAGATTTTTATAAAAAAAATACCAAAAATACATTTTTATAGTGAAATTACATTTAAATAAAAAAAGAATAGAAAAATAATGGTTGATACTAACCACCAGGAGAGTGATCCATTGCGTCTTCTCTGGCTAATATTCTCGGATGACATGAGGCGGAAAAAACTATATTGAATCCACTGTGTTACAGAAGAATAAAGTATCGCTGCCGACACTTGAGTTTGAACATAGATCGACAGAGAGAAAACACAGGCGATCCCATTATTGAATTAAGTGCATCACGTGACCATAGAGGAAACGCATAAGTAGTAAATGACGTGACATTCAATTGATCGTTATTCCTAGTCTATCCTCTATTACTATTCGGATCACCATTCTACTCTAAGATATTTTAATAATACAGTGATAATTACTAAAATTTAGGTAACAACTATCTAAATATCGTCAGGCAATTTCACTTGAAAAATACCACAAAGATTTGTTCCAACCAAATTTTTGGTACAAAAGACTAATTTAATGTTAATGTGGATAAATTCTTTAAATGAGATGAAAACTGAATGGACTGCTATTCTCTACTCTATTCACTATACTGTTCTTCTATTCGGATCCCTATTCGGAGGTTTACTTTTTGAGCCAGTATTATCGAGCAAGTACTATTAGTGAGTGTGATATTCGAAGGCATCTGACACCAATATTGTTCAACGGCGTTACTATAGTTGTATCTGCGATTACAAAGTCTCTACTAGAACGATCATTACGAAAAGTGTCAACAAGTATTCGTTGGCATTACAAAAGTGGCTACGAGTGTTCGTTGACATCACAAAACACTGCTAGTTCCGCTGCTAAGCAAGTTCGTTTACTGTGTCGTACAAGATAATTTTTCTTTCCTGGATTTATTTTACATATGTAAAAGTCTACCTTTCACCCGTGCCTAGAATGTTGCTGCCACATACGTTCCAGGCTTCTTGTTAATTATTTAGAGATTCTTGAAAAAATCCAAAGAAGAGTCAGCAATAATAATAGCCGTGATCTGGCGTCTCGACATCAGTCACTTTCCCGCAGACGTAAAGTTGCTTTCCTGTGCCTTTTCTATAAATACTTTCACGGTAATTGTTTGGATGAGCTCTTCGCATGACATCCAATTGTTCGTTATTCCTAGTCTATCCTCTATTACTATTTGGATCACCATTCTACTCTATCACTATATGGACTGCTATTCTCTACTCTATTCACTATACTGTTCTTCTATTCGGAACCCTATTCGGAGATTACTTTTTGAGAGAGTATTAAATGGGTAAATAGTTTTGTATTCATATTGTAAATACTAATTGGGGTTAGTTTTTAGAATCGTTATTTTATTCTCCTCCCACCCACAGACACTGAATTGTAAATATGGGGACTAGTTAGTATTTACATAGAGACAGTGAGGTATTATGGTGGTTGTAGTAAGAAAGGTACGTATGAATGTGGTGTTTTGGTGTAAGGAATATTGTTCGTACGATTGGGTCAGTGTTTGCGGCTAGCTAAGTTATAGTTAAGACAGAAGAATACCGTCCTTTCCTCAATCCCCCATTCGGCCTTCTGCCACATTTCTGTGTATTTAACAGAATAAATATTGCTCTTCGCTGTGTTACCTAGACTTTATAAATTTAAGCGCAGTACTAGATTGGCAACAAGGTCTCATCTAAAGTATACACATCATGAAGATCTCCCACAGCTGCACTCGTTGCAATTAAATGATCCAAGAAGTTTTCAGTACCTCCCATATTGGAATATAACCCTCTTCATTGGAAGAAATATTTGATTGATGCAATCAAAAATAAATCGAGAGATAATACAAATATTTTAGCGTATCAAAAACAAGTTCCGGTGCAAAGGGAATTGTTTTCTCCAGTTCCCTGCTAGAGTTTATTTGAAACGACACGCTTATTCAAATGATTTTCTCCAAGGCACGACTATTTTGTTTCACATTTGTAAAACATATATATAATAAATTCCCGTCGAAACGTTTATTTGAAACAGCACGCTTATATTGAAAAATCCCACCGTCATTACCGTTCACACGTTCTTTATACTGGAAGATGACAAATTCTGGGAGGATGGAGTATTGAAGTTGCGTCGAAGATGAGGGAACGTAGTAAAAAAAATGACTTATACACAACAGACCCAATGTTTGAGACAGCCAAGTCTCAAAGAGAAGAAACGGTAAAGTAATTGTCGAGGAATGAGAGAGCAGAGTTCAAATTCCAGTCGGTTTCATTACGTTGACTTATATGCTAATGCCGTTGGGTAAGGTTATGAATACATCTTTTATCCCCCCAGCTATGGGTAAAATCTCAGGGCAGACTAGCTTCTATAGGGAAGAAAACTCTTGTATTCAAACCGTATCGTACTATCCAAAAAGTGTCTAAGTATGAGGATGGGAACCACTTGTGAATCCAAATTTCCACTGACACTCCTACGGTCGAGTGAATGCGATCTCTGCTACGTTTGCGCTGATTTCGTTTTGATACGGTTTCAAAAACATCATAATGGTGCCTAGGAATCTAGAAGAACTAACAAAGTTTCACTTCTTCGGTTCAAAAAAGCCACTCAAGGTATAGGGTTAATAAATGTAAACTCGTACAGGGATCAATGGTTACATATTATGAGGATATGTAACAGTTGAATCTTAACATGAAGAGGTTTAGATTATAGTGCTCAGAGAAGCATCCTCTCGGCAGTCCGTTTCATATTGCAAAAGATATGGGGAAGAATCTGTCTGAGTGGAACTTCTCCCTACGAATGGAATATGAAGGGAATTTACTTGGTATGACTGGTGATAGCTGTAAAGGTCTGAACTGGTGGAACCAAGGAATGTAGTTCGCTCGAACATCTTCCATTAAAATAAAGAAAGTATAACAACGTTCTGTCAGTGTAAAAGTGGTTGAACTAGGATACTGAAATTATTTAAACCATTAGTGCATGGTATGCAGTCTTTTAAGCAGTGGTTAGTGGTTTAGGTAGTAGTTTAATGGGCATATGGCCGAGTGGTTAGAACGTTCGCATTCTGACTAAGAGGCCCGGGTTAGAATCTCATCATGGTCGATTTGTCAGGAGGGAGACTTCCTGATGTTATCGAACTTGAGGGGTCGATCCCAGCGTGCGGCGTCTTTGGAAAGTGCCTGAAAACCGTACCACAGGTTGGCCTTGTGAGAGAAAGTGGGTAGACTCAACCCTTGGGCACGTTGATAGCTGTACTAGCACGAAGTCACAAGACATCGTGTCCGAGCCTTCTTCAAATTGTTGATCACGTTAGATAACACGGTATTTCCCAGAAACTGCACAGGTCTGTTCAGCATAGTTGCACTATAAACCATAGGTGGGCCCTATGGGTGTTGAATAAACAAAAACGCGCCTGAGCAAGCATCTGCAATAAGGATTGGCTAGCCTCCCTAGTAGACGGGTATCCGCGAATACGAGTAGCCAGCTATACTTAGAATTCTAAATCCCGCTGCCAGTAAGGTAGATTAGATAAATAGACCTAACATTTTAAAGAAACATTTCTGCAGTAATGAGTTAATTTCTTTATTTTTCATTATTAAATATATGATAAAACACTCTGGCCCGAAGTAAGATAGTAAATAAGTTTTAAATAGAATGCCACCTTCAAATTTTAAGCGATGCTTCAAAGTCCAAGCTAAAGGCACAACATATTTAGAATATCTTCTATATAGTTCAATAAATCAGTCTACATCTATCTAAATATCGTCAGGGAATTTCACTTGAAAAAACCCACAAAGATTTGTTCCAACTTAATATTTGGTACAAAAGACTCATTTAATGTTAATGTGGATAAATTCTTTAAATGAGATGAAAACTCGTTTATCAAAGATACGCTATTGTTTCCAAGACAGACTCGGCGTAAATATTTTCATTAATTTTTTTGTTTTTTGCTAGCTAAAAGGTGGGGGGTTATTAATTAAGTAATAGTTTCCCCCGTGCCGTCAAATATGATAGCAACTATTACAAAGTTTTAATATTGAGACGCAATGAAACGATGATTTTAAAGCAATGTACCAAGATTCCATAAAACGGAGATTTATAATTCATAACAAAAATAGAGGCTAATAAACCGTTTAATTAATCGCTCCCCTTACTTACCCTTACATTTCTTAAAATATTTTTATATTACTTTAATACATAACAAACATAACAAGCATAACAATTACATGCATTTGTTATTTTACATAACGAAGGTTCAGAATTGACAAGTTAAAGAGAAACCATTGAAATGTTTCGACAGTTGGTTCAATTTTCTCAACTTTACTTGTAATAAAGTTTGTTTCTTTTTACTAATTTCCTTGTTTAAATTTACTTTTGGTATCAAACTGCTAAAATGGGAAAAGAGCCTCAATCCATGCGTTTAAGATTTCAGAAGACATTTTAGAACTCACAACTTAAATAGAAGTTACTGATGAACTGTTCAGTCAATTAATTCCTTTATCAATAGTTTTCTTGTGAATGTTTCGTTTTTAAAGAAGATTGCCTTGGCTGTTTATACTTTCGATAATTATTTTGAGGTTGTTTTAATTGTTGTTCAGCTGAGAGCTCGCTCTAGTTCCCCATGAGCAAACACTGGGCCGGATAAATAGACTTCAACATGGTAAAAGGATTCACCTTGAGACATGTTAATATAAATACATACAACGCGACAGGAAAGATAAAAATAAAGAGATACATAATGGTAATTATCATACAGTGATGATTATTAAAATGACTAAGTAATTACTAGTATAAGCATTATTAAAATGACTAAGAAAAATATTTACTCATACATTTACTACCGTATGTTGATTTACAGCCCTTCTCACACAAGTTATAGATGCATAAATAAGTGCACAACGGTAATTAGTATATGGAGTTGATACGCAAACAGGGATAGAATCCTCAGCCTGGGGTAATGGTTAGCTTTTAGCATTACTACTGAGTAGAGCATTCGATCTTCACTGAACCCAAGAAAGCGTCAATATTAAAAATCCCATAAGAGGTGGTATGTCGTAAAATCAACCAACATAACTATATATCTATGGACACTACTCAGTATGTGATACCAGCTATTGTTAAATAATTGGTTGGCAAGCTATTATATTTAGGGGGAATTGTATCTTAGCTGCGTCTTACGGAGGTAGACTTTCGAGGTCAGATCCAAGGCAAAATAAGAAAGTCGAATTTGATTGGCTGGGAAGAGTGGGAAGGATAGATAGAGAATGGATTTTCAGTTTCTCTTAACCGTCCGGAGATGTAGACATGTTCACATTTGTGTTTGAAACGGGTCCCCATTGAGGGGAAACGACCCCTACTGGATAGTTAGTACATGTCGACATTAATAATTGTGTATTTGGACAGCAAACCCTGTTTTTACAAGTTTCAATAAAACGACTGAAATGGTACTGCGGTTGATCAACGAGGAATGTAACACCGCAACATTCAGGTAAAATAGAAGAAAATTAAAAACTTAACCGCAATTTTCTTGTCAATCTATTTTAATGAAACTTATATATATATATATATATATATATATATATATATATATATATATATATATATATAATTATTTATTTGAAAATTATAACATAAATATGTTATAAAATCACTACAAAAATAGCCATTTTGTTTCAACACCTCTGGTGTCTTATCAAGTGATGATGTTGAATGTAGAATAAAGGGTTTTAAAAGGTTCAAATTAATTAACAACCCCTCGCAAGGGGAAACGCTATTACATAAGCTGGAATGACCAATCAAAATAAAAATATACGAGAATTCAAAAACTTGACAACGAAGTAAGGTTATAATAACTATTTAATGCCTTAATGTTGGGGTTATACTAAAATAGAATTTATTCTAACTAATAAGTATTAAATTATATAAGATTTGAAATTAAAAATTAAAAATTACCCATTTTAAAATCTAAATTTAATCTCTATTAAGTTTAAAATTATAAATTTACTGAGGAAAAAAGAAAAATACGTATGTTATTCTATTTATTTTGTTTCTATTGAAATTAAGTTGGAATAAACGTTAAGATCGACTGCTCTTAACTTCATGACAACATGGATACATTTGAATTCTAAGCATAGACAGGGGATGATGACATCTTGCGAAAGACAATACATACACAATCAGATTATAATACATAAGCACGCAGACATATTTAGATATATACACACACAAAAAGTGACGAGACAGGAAATATCTGCACGAGCCTTTACAAAAAAAACACCCATACACAATGAAATGTGCATGCAAGTTACCATACACATAGACACCGATAAAGACACGTACATACACCCACATACATTGACATATACACTCCGATACAAAAACTAAGAAATATTCAAGATTTAAAGTGCTATTAAACGATTTCTAAAAACTTATTAAAATATAACTTATACAGGCAAATATACATAGATAAAAATGGTCTAATATAGCAGAGAAACAAACAATATTGAAAGAAAGGACATTAAAACAGATATATACGTATAAAAACAACACTATCTAATATATAAAAATGTACATTCTAAATACACAAATATATATAAAAATATATATTTCATATATGTCTATATACGCCTTCAGTACATGAGGTGAAAGAAAATAAGAACTACCTACAGATATATGTGTACAGTGTATACACATTCTTCACTACAGACAGAAGCACAGAAAAGCCTACCTATAGTCAAACATATACACACACATATGCATATACACGCATACACACATACACATATATATATCTACACATATACACACATACATATACGCATACGCATATGCATACAGAAGCAAGCATAAATATATCAACCCACACAGCAACGTAAAAAGTAAACAAACCAAATATAAACATATATACATGCATACACATACATACATATATAAACATACAGCCATATATATAAACATATACATAGATATATATGTATTCATAGATATACATATATAAACTTAAACATACAAACATACATATATACAAACACATATAAAACACGCGAATATATATAAAAAACACATGCAAACGGAAACTTAAACATACACATATATATATACATATATACACACATACACATCCATACATATATATATATATATACACACACACACATACACACACATATATATACACACACATAAAAATGTATGTACATACATAAACCTACACATATTCTAAAAATATTATCTTATTGACGATAAAGTACAGTAAGTCCATAATAATTTTAAAATGTAACGAGACACAATTGTTCATTAAGTCTATAAGCAATTAAAAAACCTTTATCAAACATAAGTAGTTTTTAGTTAGTATTGACGATACATTCCAAGACACTATGATATACATACATATACGAAGACATACGAACCTACATCTACATATACATATATATAATCATGTATAAATACCCATATCAACACATCCACATATACACATATATTACGCACACATCCAAGCATATATATATATATATATATATATATATATATATATATATATATACACACATACATATACACATATGTATACATATACATATATACACACATACACATACACCCGCACCTGTAGACAGAAACCAAAGTTTACATACCTACACATACGCACAAACAAGCTAAGATATGATAGGTGTCAACACACACACGTACACAGACGCACATACACACATATATATATACATATATATACATACATATACATACCTATAATTATAAGTACAGATATATACGCATATACTCATAAACACATACACATTCAACCATACATATACATACATACATATACATATACACATATACATGCACACATATTCATGTATTACTACATACACACATAAACATATACATATATACAGAAGTACACGTAAATAGAAATATACATACACAACACATTTGGACATATATATATATATATATATATATATATATATATATATATATATATATATATTATATATTACCCTCCTCTCCTTTTCTCCTCCTTTTTCCTTTTTACCTTTCTTTTTTATAAAAAAACTACGTACATATATAAACATATATACATCCAGCAGTACAAATACACACACACATACATACTCACACATGAAAACACGAACAGCACAGTATACGTACACCAACATCCACACCCACCCACATCAACAGGAGTACCATCAGGTAATAAAAGTAATAACTTATTAAATTTACAGTGACATACCATTATCATTGAAAGTATTACAACCCCTATAATAAGTTATATTTATAAAGGTGTTTACAGTTAACCGTTAGTTCATATCTTTGATTTAAGAGATGAGACTTATTTTTAAATCTAATTATTTCAAATTTTTCGTTAAGACATAGATAACACGATGCATATAGGGAATTGCATGTGCGGGCTCACCTGATTAATTTCCATTTAACAGTAGGTGTTTTATTCTTTTCTTTTAGACTCCAAAAATACATGGATAATGAAGCCTTGTGTTTATAATTCTTGCTATTAAAAGATTGCATATCCCCACGCCAACATTCCTTCAACAGATTCATGGTGCTACCAATGTAAAAAAAAATTATATTAGTGTAGAGATTTTACTAAGATAAACTACAGAACTAGTCAAACAATTATTCTGTTTTGGACAATAATTTGGATTCCTACAATTGCACAAGTTGTTATTCGTGTCTTTATACTTAGTAGTGTTGCTTGCAACCGAGTGAGTAGTCAAGTCTTGTTATTTTTTAAAATTATTTTCTCTAGGTTATCCGTACAATTGTAGCTTAATTTAAGGGTTTTATGATTAAATATTTTACTAAGTCGGTTAATTTCTGGGTTGAGGAAATGTTACTTGATTATATAAAAGATTTAAAAAATATATAAATTTTTTTTTACATTCGTAGCACCATGAATCAATTCAAGGAACGTTGGCGGGGGAATATGCAATCTTTTAATAGCGGTAGTATATATATATATATATATATATATATATATATATATATATATATATATATATATATAAGAAAAACAGGAAGATATATAATCCGGAGTTCTTATTGATATTTTTTTTATTTTTACAAAATAGTGCTCAATGTAAATTTACAGAGCATTAATATTATAAATTAATTAATTTAAAATATGTTTTTTTCGCTACACAGTAATGATCATGTTTCAAAAATGGAAGCTAAAAATTTCAAATTTAATTTTGTAATTAAATTAAAAACATTAGATCCATTTCATCCTCAAGCGAATTTTGTAGTAACTTATTTTTTAAATTTACTGAGTTTTAACAGTAAAGAAAAATTCATAATTCAGTGTTTCATTTTTATTAACTTTTGTTGTATCAGTTATTAGTTATGTTCGAAAAAGGGGTTAAGTTTAGGGAGGTTAGGGATGTATTTTTCAACGAATTCTGATATCCGTTAAATGCATGTCGTGTGTTTGTTTTTTTAATTTTATTGTTAACGGCAAAAAATTCTTTCGGCATTTTTTCTATTTGTATACTTAAAGATTTTGTTGGGATGTTTAGGCTAGAATACGTTTTAAACCCCAACATTAAAACATTAAATAGTTATTATAACCTTAGTTCGTTGTCAAGTTTTTTTAATTCTCGTATACATGTATTTTGATTGGTCATTTCAGCTTATGTAACAGCGTTTCCCCTAGCGAGGGGTGGTTAATTTATTTGAACCTTTTAAAACCCTTTATTCTACATTCAACATTATCACTTGATAAGACACCAGCAGTATTGAAACAAAATGGCCTAATGAAACCTGGATGTCTCAAATGCTTTTTGTAACATTTCAACTTTCTTAACAAATCTTCAATTTTCTTAGTGTGGGATATTTAAGAACAACATTGATAAACATAAAATTGTTTGGAAACCTAATGAAACCTGCTGTTTTTTTGCGTGGGGACACGACGGACACCAGAAATGTTTTAATTTAAACTTTATCTCCCCTCTGTCTTCAGTGTTTCCATCACTCGGTTTATATTTATAACGGCCGTTTAGATTTTTATTCCCCCTTCGCTATATCTTATTATAATTCTGATTGTTCCTTAGCGAGTTAGTTAGCGTTTACTTTTCACCTTGCCTATACATCTTAAATAATGGACTATTCCGTTTTGTTCACGCGAAAATACTGAGAAGACATATCAGAGAGACTGTAACATAATATCTGTTTAATTTTTGCTTCAGGGAAATTGAAATCCTTGTCAATTTAGAATCATTTCATTTGTACCCTCTTGCTTCATTAAATAATAATCTTATTTACATTATTCGGACTATTGTCCTCATCTTTGTCTCCATATTTATTACAACGTTTCGGCCGTCGTACGCTCCGGCCTTCTTCAGGATGTTGGAATGTCGAACTGAGCTCATTATTTCGCTCACTGGGGTAGTGTTATGGCCCAGGTTCCTTGTGCCACGGTGATGGTCCAAGGTAGAACCAATGAAGAATAACTTGAACACAGGTATGGAATAACACAGATATATTACAAATAGGAATATATATATAAAGAAGTAGAAGTGTTAGTAATAACAATCAGGTTAGGTTAGAGAGAACTATGTTGTCTCGAAGTATCACTATTCCAATGTCTTACAGTAATCGTCTGACGCGACTCTGTCTCTGACTGACTTACACTGACTCTGTGTCTGACTCACACCACTGCTTCCTCTTGAGGCGCAGTATTTATGGTGTACGGGATAGTCCATTACTATTATGGGTAAGTTCCCATAACAGGTAGACTGTTCTATTTCAACATGCCATATAGACAGATACTGAAGGGCCGAAACGTTGTAAGAATTATGGCGACAAAGATGAGTGCAATAATCCGAATAATTTAAATAATGTACATAATACCTCATCTCAGAAATTTAGACAAATAATAAGCTGCATTGGTATAGATGATTTTTATTGTAATATTTTGTTAAAGTTAAGCTCAAAGATTGAACCAGACAATAGAAGAATCTCCATTGCTATTTTAAAGTCATGAGACTCAAAAGGAGCTTATTCAATCTTTAACATAAGAATTGTGATTCATCAGGAAATTCAAATATAAACCGCATATATATTTCCATCAATAAGAACATTTAGCCTGACGATGTCATTTTAGAGAACGAAACGTGTTATATAGTTTATTTCGATTTCGTGTTCTTCATAGTATTGTCTCACACAAAGTATTTTCGACAATATCGCCAGCTCTTTTTCTTGTATCTGTATTGTTTCAAATACAACTTTTCGGTTAGATACATTCCTTTTCAATTGTAAATATGAGTTTTTTAGAATTTTGTTTAGTTCATCAACTTTATCTCTCCGTATAGATCAAACTCGTTCAACAGAATTATTTAACCGGATGCTAAAGTCTTCTGTTAGTCGTGCGAAGATTTGAAAACTGTCAAGAGAGTTAAAAACAAGAAAATGCGACTACAGAAACAATATATATCGATTAACGACTCTTGCTAAAGTTTTGACGTGTGACTTACGTTTTATGCTTATGACTGTGTAAAAGCCAGTGTCTGTTATTTTGTAACGTACAAAACTTGGCACGCGAGCTGGAAGAGAATTTAGAAAAAAAACATAAAAAAAAATATTGACAAATATTGAATACCAGCAATATATTAATGGACATTATAGGACAGTTTTTAGTTCATTCTTTATTTTGGAGAACATTCTGCTTATGGAAAATTGAATAACTCTTCTCAGATGGATAATTGTATTCTTCCAGCATGAAGCAGAATTTGTTTTAACAATGACTGAAAATAAAAAAAAAAGAATAATTTTTTGTCTCTGTACCGTGTCCCTTCAGGACGTAAGCGACCACAGATCTCTACAACTTCCTATCTTTTACTATTCCTCCCATTTTGCGTTCGACCATCCATTCTCATAAGCTAATCGGGTACGTGTTTTCCTACCTTGCCCTGTCTTTTCTATATTTCCCGTGAGTGTCAAATTTTCCTAGCCCTGTTTCCTCATTATTTGTCGAACTTATTATCTATAACTCCCTATCCCTTACAGTACTTACTAATGTCTGTCCTTTTGCCACCCTTCTCCTTCTGTGTTCTGCTATCAGTTCACATGAACTTGTACGCTACGTGGCTCGCTATATTCATCAGACTGTTTGATATGCTCTGTGAGTGTCAATTTTTCCAAGCCTTGTTTCCTTATTATATTTCCAAGCAGTTTCAGTTTCTTTCTAAATAAGTATAAATGTCGTTTCTCTTTCCCTTCTTCTTCAGACTTCCTCGTTGCTTACATGCTCCTTCCATGGCATTTTCAGTATCCTTTTGTAGAATTACTTTTCTGTTGTCTTTTCTTTATCTGTTAAGAAATCGTCTAGGTTCCACTGCCATAAAGGTGGGCTGACATGTAATCTGCAAAGAAAACATTATTTTGAATATTATAAAAATTTTGCATTTTGTCTGAATGTGGTTCTTATTGTTTCCTAGTGAATGTTTGTAACACGAAAATATTTTAAAAAAATTATTAACACACCGACACATGACAGGAAACACTAATTTCTCCATTAATACCTACCTACCGTTTAAATGTCCTGTGTATAACGATAATCTTCATCCGCGTCCTGGGTAGGATAACGACATCCAACAGCAAGGCCTCTGATCAGGAGGTTTTGAGGAGCATGGAACCACCTCTTAATTGCTGGTGTTCCCAGGTCCACCCTGACCCGAGGTGGTAGCAGCTGTTAGGTTCTCAGCTATGGGCATATAGTTAACACCTACACTCGGGTCAAAACACTCTGATCGTGTAAAAACAGGTTTTAATACATGCAATACATTTTGGAAAAAAATATTACCATCAATACATGTTTGAAAAACTATTAACAGCAATACATTTTTTTTTTAAAAATACTATCAGTAATAAAAATATCGTCGACATTAAATAAGCTATTGAGGTTGATATACCGTAAAACAAACCAAACCAAACCTACCATTTAACTATTTCTAGTTCTGGTTTCTAAATAACAAATCCATTCATTGATTTGTTTATTCGGCTTGTCGAACATTTGCAGGTTATTTAAAGCCAGAAAATAATTTTAGATTGTAAGAATGCTTTGGAGATAATAATGATTTAATGATACAAGTGCTACCATTTAACCCATAGCTGGGAAGGAAGAGTGTTGATGTCACCGAAGTTGTCCATTATATCCTGAATTTGGTTGTATATATGACACACTTGAAATGACAATAGAATTCAACCTGCGTCATATATGCTAAGTTGAC
Organism: Acanthosepion esculentum; assembly: GCA_964036315.1. Lineage (NCBI taxonomy): Eukaryota > Metazoa > Mollusca > Cephalopoda > Sepiida > Sepiidae > Acanthosepion > Acanthosepion esculentum. The sequence goes on along the minus strand of OZ038481.1, from coordinate 14,606,553 downwards.
CCCTCATATTCGTAAAGCAATTCACCCCAAGCAAGGCGGGAGTGTTACTCGTACGAAAGGGATTACAGAGAATTGAGACCAAGAGGCGTGTATGAGGAAAGGATACAGAGAAGGACGGGGAGCACGATCAAGGTTTCAGATATCGCCTGACATTACATTTGAATATTTGAAGATTATAGTTATCGGGGAAGAAAGCAAGCGGAAGGGAGTTCCTCAGACGGGAAGTGTGAGAGAAGAAGCTGATTCAGTAGAAGAGACGGTTACATTTAACCGTTTTGACAGTGAAAGGGTGGGACTGAGATGTCAGCCTGGTAGCTCGCTGAAATTCATGCAGTCTGGGAAGCAGCGAGAGTAGCTCGTCGGAACAGTTGCCGTGAAAATACTTGTAGAAGAGACAGAGGGACGCTACGGCACGTCTGTGAGAAAGTGATTATAGACTAGATGCCAGATCAGGACCTATCATACTGCATATTCGTCTCTGGATTTTTTCGAGGGCCTCGAGGCGTACAGTGTGGGCACCTGTCCATATATGACAGCAATATTTTGTGCAAGGACGGATGGCTGATTTATTGATTTGAAGAGTGGACTCAGACGAGAAAAACCTTCTCTAGCACTGACTAGCGTAGAAGATAATTTTACCTCAGTCACTTCTACCTAACCCGAATTTGTTTATAATAATATTTACACGACTTTATCTTTATTATTCAAATACTTTCTTCTACTGCACGCCTTTTCGTATTCAACCGGAGATCTCTCATTATGGGTGTTCCCCATCAAGTCGCCCGACCTCAAACGGTCAGTATCTTTCACAGTATATTTGCAGTGCCAGGCAACGCAGACTTCAGAAGCGATGAGATACAAGATTTTTTTCCAATTTTCTTAATTTTGGTATTCATGGTGGTATGGACCCCAACGTCCCTATGATAAGTGGGACAATACTGGGCTGAACCTCCCACATTCTGGCAACTTCAATCCGGAGGTTAATGTACATTTTATGCATTCCAATTTTTAGGGAATTTTTTGAGATTATTGTCACCAGGAGCTGCTATATCGATGTGGCACTTTCTTGCTATTACTATCATTATTTCATTTCCTTTGATTTCTGGTGTATATCCATTTCTTTCCGGGTCCCGACCAGAGATCTAAGGTCAGAGATGGCATCATGACATTTTCCAATGAGCAGTTTTGAAAAATAATCACACATATTTTACATAGATAAAGCCCTTTGTAAGGTGTGGACTTATGAGAACAATTTTCGTGTTTCTTTAAGGTATGGGCTACCAGGAATCCCTTCATTGAATCTATCGGAATCTTTTCCAGTCAATCCGACAGGTCCAACTACAACTGAAATTGTTAATGTCCTCATGTGCTACATTTTTGAGATTTCGATTTCAAGTTCCTTGTATTTTGATAGCTTTTTGAAGATCTTCAAAGATACAATGTAGTGTGCATGGACTCCCATGTCAATAAAAAACTGGCTGCCCTTAATAATCGTGACCGAGGCATCTTCCCAGAGATGTCTGCAGTAATAAACCAGCGATACTGGCTCAAATCACATCCACAATCAAAGCAGGTGATACCAAACGTACATCTAGTGTTCTTTAGATCTCATGAGATATAGAAGCAACAGACAATATATGCATTGACACTTGGCACCAGACACAGTGTTTCATCTGGGCACCCGATCTCACTAATTTGACACTTTGGAGCTGGAATATAAGTCATGTTCCCGATTTCTTCGAGCTGATGGTTGGTTCAGGTGTGAAGCAAAATGAATAAGGCCATTTACCTCAGTTGTTACGAAGGCATCCTGCAGGGACATGATGGTTCTAAAACGGCGTCGGACATGTTTTCGCGCCATCGGTTCATCCATCTTAAAATTAATGGGTGACTACTACATTGAACCAATTTACAAACAATTATATGGAATCTCGAACAAAAATATGAGCAAGACACCAGCAAGATAATGCTCCATTTTAGCAAGCCGAAATTCCCCAGAATTGATTTCATAAACTATGGTAAACGCATGGGCTCTCCCAGCTATAAATAGGAGCAGGTACTGCCTTTTTGGTGAGGGAAATTTCCAGCAGTCAGCACTGACAGTCGGACTGAACATTCTTGCTGTAACACTCACGTTCGCATTACTGTTTCTGTTAATATAATTGTTTAACTCAATTCCTCTCTTTGTGTCTATTTCTGGCCCTAACAAGGCCACAACATAAACATACTGGAACATTTTAACGAAAAGTACGGCCATATCATTCGCCTGACAAGAACCCAATTAGTCATGTATTAGACGTGGTAGAATAACCCGTTTACCTTCATGGCACTGGGTGAGTCCTCAGAGTTATCAAACTTTCTTAGGTAATCTATGAAGGATGTCAATAATGGTCAGTCCTCTGAGGCACATGAGGTCAAAGCTGGAGTCCACCAATGTTCTTTTCTCGTTCCTAACCTCTTTCTGCTCTGTACTAACGATCTACGTAAGGACACCCTCAGATCCCCAGTAAATATATATGCAGATGATACCCCGGTTATGGGCGCACCTTCAAATATCTTGGTGACCAGTTCTGGCAGCTGATCCCCCTTCTGACCTAACGTTCAAAGGTCAAATCGAGAAAGGCAGTGTAATATAATTCAATAAATCCAAATTAAACTTTCGCTGCACCAATCCTGACGAGTATTCATACACTCAAAGAGGCGCCCTGCTTATAACCTTTGCTAGGTATAAGGCTCACTCCCTACGTCGTGGAACGCGAATATTCGTTCCATCACAAAAGATACTGCAAGAATGGTCGGTTCAATGCATCACTCCAGAAAACAAAAAAAAAAACTTCTGTTACCATGCTCTATCATTACAAGAATTAGATCCAAACCAAGAATAGAGTATTTATGATTACGTAGGTGCTACCCAGTCCTCGCTGTCCAGCCTCGACTGAATTCAAAACCGTTTACGTAACCTTATGGGTGATGAATTATTATCCAGCCTGCAGCCCTTATTCCGCAAACGGAATGTTGCTAGACTCAAACTAATCTATCTCGATTACTATAGCAGTTGTTCGGACGAGTTACATTCCTTCACGGATAGGACCCTTTTGCCATGTTGTTTCAGCTCTTCATCTTGGAAGACTTGTTAGTGAACGCTCATTTTTCGTTCAGGATCATTCATATGCCAACTATGAATACCTATGTCATCAGAGTGATCGTAAGTAGTCAAATATGGCTTCAAACTTCAAGCGCCAGAAAAAACGTCATGGACCATGATCGCTCAAAGCCTGAAGTGGCATGACATAAAAGAATGTACGGATTTAAATTATCTATCCATGACGGTAAATTTTGCCGGAAAAAAAAAATGATTCACATTTCTTTGCTGGCCACGACACAATAAAGATATAACTACTGCTGCTACTAGCCTTCCTTTTTAGGACTAGTCAGGCTAACACTCATCCTAAAGGTAGGACATGTTTTTTAAGGAATATTTTGATATATCTTTACATATAGGTGTACAATTACACTGCGCGGGAAAATCTCACAAGTAACTATTGTATGAAGGCAAACGACCTTCATGTAAATAAATGTTTATTTTCTGTGCAACCAAATTGTATTTATCATATTCGCGTAAAAATGGCAAGTCTGGCTTTACAACACGTGGGGACATCTGTTTCCAGACCACTGTTTCCCAAGCGGTTTTCCCGGACACACTAATGCTCCCTGAAGGTAACATGGTGCGCCCCATTTAACAGATGAGTAATTTAGGAATTGGTTTTATGTTTTAAAAATATTTCTTTTTAAAAAGCTAGAGACACCAAGCACATGGCTTCCATGTTTAAGGCAAGTCTTTGTGATTTGATATTTTAAACTGGATGCGAAATTCCTTAATTTCTAAGTTTGCCTTCCTCAACGAATTTAAATCAGTCATTATCGGCCTCTCTAAAAAAAGAAATAATCTAAGTGTTGAGATCAATAAAACATCCTTCGTCGCCACTGTTGAGATGTTGAGTGTTTCCACGTGAGTATATGGAAATAACGAACAAACACAGTCGTAGGGAAAATACTGGTATATTCAGAGAGGTATTTACATCAGAGAGATTAGTAGTAGAACGAACGTAGGTTAGTAGTAACCATAAGTAATAGTAATAAAGTCCAACGGTATCTTCCGGTCGAGAAACGGAAGTGTAACTGATCACTACAGAAGTCTCAACCTGCACTGCACTACACTGCTACACTACTCCCAGTCTCTAGAACTACTGTTCTATTTATAATAATAGGATCAGTCTATTGTGATTGTGAAGGTGGGTGCGCCCCAACACTAAGTTAATGCAAGGAAAGTTGGTTCATTTTGTTGAGCCAGAATGTTTTTCTCTTCAAAGTCCATCTTGCACGTTTGCAAATCTAACATTCGGTAGTGCATTGAATACTGCTGCCATATCTGGTCTGGTGCCTCTGCTGTTCATCTTGAAGTTCTTGACAAAATCCAAAGAAGGATCTGCAATGTAATCGATCCTGACTTGGCATCTCAACTTCAGTCACTTTCTTACCGACGGGATGTGGCTTCCCTCTGTGTTTTCTACAAATATTTTAATGGCAACTGCTCTGACAAGCTTTTCCCCCTGGTGACCTGACGACATGAATTTAAACGTGCTACCTGATTGGCGACTAGGTCCCACACTTTTACTGTTGAAATAGTTAAATGTAATCGCTAATTCTACTTCAACAGTTTTTTTCTCACACCTCCCGACAGTGGAACTCCTTTCCGCTTACTTGCTTCCCTGATAACTACAAACTTCATAAACTTAAATGCAACGTGAACCGCCATCTTCTGTTGGCTCGAACCCTGTTCATCTTTTATCCTTTCCTCAACCTCCCCCATACCCAGACGTTTATCTCACTTTAACTCTCTTTCACGCAGATTAATTTAGGAATTAGTTTTATATTTAAAAAAGATATTTCTTTTTAAATTCTAGAGAGACCAAATAAATGGCTTCTATATTTAACTCGAGTGGCGTTTCACCTGATGATGGCTAATCGGTAAAAGAAAGGAGGGGGATTAGTCAATATATCTGCTGATCGTGGTTTACAAATCTATCATGAAGAGGCGTCAATTGGTCAATTGAATATTTTATTGCAATTTTCCACATTACACCTCAGTGAATTAGGTTTTTTGCATTTAGAACATTAAATGATCAAATAGAGCAAATATCACATGCATTGAAATGGGAGTATGTTTATCACATATAAAGCCTAACATTTAAAAATTATATGTTTATCACATATAAAGCCTAACATTTAAAAATTATATGTTTATCACATATAAAAAAATTATATGTTTATCACATATAAAGCCTAACATTTAAAAATTATATGTTTATCACATATAAAGCCTAATATTTAAAAATTATATGTTTATTACATATATAGCCTAACATTTAAAAAATATGTTTATCACATATAAAGCCTAACATTTAAAAATTATATGTTTATCACATATAAAGCCTAACATTTAAAAATTACAGAAGCACAAGTTTCTAACATGCATAATTAAAAATATAATGTAATGTCTCAAAAAATAAATGCTTATTTCAGAAGACGTCTTCATTATTTTCCTATTTTTCAAATTTAATGACTAATTTTCTTTTCTTATTAAAACTTAAATTGTGACTCAGAGTTTTACTTATTCTACAAGTGCGCCCTAAAGTAAGGTTGAGAAACACAGTTTTAGACTCCAGAGACGGATCTGCAATGTGATTGGTTCTGATCTGGCATCTCGTCTACAGTCACTTTCTCACAGAAGTTTTGTAACTTCCCTTCGTCTTTTCTAGAAGTATTTTCATGACAACTGCTCTGACTAGCTACTTTCACTGGTACCCCCACTGCATGAATTTAAGCGTGCTACTAGGTTGGCATTTTAGCCTCACCCTTTCACTGTCTAAACGGTTAAATGTAACTGTCTCTTCTACGCCAACCGCTTCCTCTCTCGCACTTCCAGACAGTGGAACTCGATTCCTTCTACTTGCTTTTCTGATAGCTGCAATCTTCAATTATTCAAATGTAATGTCAATCGACATCTTCTGATGCCTTGATCCTGATCCCCGTCCTTCTCTTTATCCTTTCTTCAAACACCCCCTCTTTACTCTTACTCTCACTCTCTGTAACCCCTTGCGTGCTAGTGGCACTCCCGCCTTGCTTGGGGTGATATGATTAAAAAAATACTATTCACATGAAGCTAAGACATTTTATGTATATTGCCCACTATAATAATATTATAACTTAATTTTCTGAAATACTCTATTAAAGAACAACTTTCAGTCTGAGAAAGAATTTTAACGTTCTTTTATAAGCGAATTGAGTTCTTTCTCATTATAATTATCTAATATTCTTTTCCAATTCTTAACATCATCTTATAAAGTGTTTATTTTTGGAGGAACATGTAGAAAGTTTATCCAACTAATTTCTCGGATAATGCACCTAGACAGTACCCGTTATTAGCGATTATTGGGTTTCAATATGTTCTTAATGACCGTATTTTGTGGTTAATATATGCAGATATTCAGTGGCCGGACATGTATTTCTGGTCAAATGGTCTCTTCCTATGGCTTTTGTCAAGGTTATTGACTCTTTTCAGGATGGGCATTGGTTGGGAAGCATACAAGCAGAATCAGAAAGAAGATTAGAAATGAACCATGCTATGGAATTAAGACAACAAATGATTGGCTGTGAATAGAAACGCCAATGACTTGAAATACTTTCACACATCCTGAAGAAATGCTGAACATAGAAGAAGAAGAAGAAGAAGAAGAAGAAGAAGAAGAAGAAGAAGAAGAAGAAGAAGAAGAAGAACAACAACAACAACAACAACAACAAGAGGAAGAGGAGGAAGAAGAAGAAGGTGGCGATGGAGAGGAGGAGGAAGAAGTAAAAAAAGGCGGTGGACAGGACCCAAAGAGTGTCAGTTCAATACCCGGTCAAGGCAGTGGAGAACTTTCAGAGCGAAATTAACAGGAGATAACTGATAACTGATATCCATTAAACATGGCACGTGGAACTAGAACAGTCTATCCCAGTGAGCGAAATAAAGGGTTCAGTTCGATATTCCAACCACCAGAAGAAGGCCGGAGCGTACAACGGCCGAAACGTTGTAATAAATATGGCGACAAAGATGAGGAGAACAGTTTGAATAATGTAAATAATGAACCTAAGACTCCTCATTTTAAATATCTTCGTCAGCCCGAGATTTTCATATGGATGTTAGGTATGGCTACTGAATAACAGAGGAGCGTCATTCTATGTAGAAAATATATAAGATGTCCACTATATAAAACCACTTTCATGGATCAATAGTTAAAAAGGGCTTTTAGCGAGTGAAGGCTGTGGGTTTTATTGAAGACCCTCCTTCTTCGATCCTTGTGGATTGGCGTTACATAATCACAAAAAACTCTATCAGATAACAGAAACCACATGGCAGCAGCAACAACTAAAATGGATAGTGCATGTAACTTGAAGAGAAAATAATAATAATCAAAATGTTGACATTCCACACTACTTTAAATAAAAGGTTAGCTGGGAAACTGCCATCTATGCTGGTAATAAAGAATACCATTTTAACCTCGTTTAAAAATGTTTCTTGACTTCCAGTAGTGGTTGTTTGAGAGTTTCTCCCTTATGCAAAGAATTAAAATAGCAAACAAGAAATTTTCCCCGCGTCCAACACAGTCTTCATTCTTAGTGAAAAGGCTTACTGGTCATTTTTATATGATTTTTGTAGTTAAATGCCTGTTAGTATGACACTTAATTCTTTCATAAATTTGTGATATATATACCGTACCTATGAACATGAATGGGTATGTCCCAATCCTCATAAATACGTTGGACACTATTGTAAATGGAGGTAATATGCTGTCTAAATAGTCCACCATTAGCAGTATTTTACCTACTTCACGCCGCTGGCAAGTATTGTATTTTGTTGATGTTATAAAGATTACCATTTCATTTCCAGTCTCCGGTTTGGTTATTCCTCATTCAGTAACACTTTCTAGGTTACAAAAATTGTAATGCTTTTAGAAAGCATTCATGTTTTTCTTTATTATTCAAGATTATGAAAGAAAATCCTTAGATCGCGCCAACCGTCACCCTCTTTGGTCAAGCTGTACTAGTGAATATATTACTTCCCTTTCTCTGTATTTCCAGGTAATTTATAGAATGTAAAAAAAATATTTTTAAATGCCATGTCACTTCAAGACATAGGTGATCATGATTCAGATTCATTTTTCTTTGTTATCTTTCAATTGCCATGATTTCTCCTTGTTTTATATTCAGATTGTCCCTTCATTTAGATAAGCTGCCACACAAGACTAGTACGTCCAGACTACTTTACTATTTATTGTTATGGGAACTTACCCATAATAATAATGGAATATTCCAGACATCATAAATACTGCGCCTCAAGAGGGAGCAGCGTTCAGAGTCAGTCAGAGACAGAGTCGCGTCAGACGATTACTGTAAGACATTGGAATAGTGATACTCTAACTAAATCTGATATTCATTACTAATACTTTTACTTCTTTGTACATATTTTCTGTTTGTAATATATCTGTGTTATTCCATACCTGTGTTCGAGTTATTCTTCATTGGTTTTGCCTTGGAGCATCGCCGTGGTACAAGGAACTTGGACCATAACAAGTGGCGACGAGGTAACCCCAAGGAAAAACGAACTCTCTACGCGGAGGACATACTTTTTTGTTATCCGTCACATATAACAGTGGTCGACGAGTAAACACTAAAAAAACAAGTTCTACGTGGAGATTTCTAAAAAAAAAAAGAACAAGTTCTACGCGAACACATAAAATTTTTTTTTCTTTTTGGCTATCAATTTTACTGGCAACAAAGGAATTTTTTTGCGTACACAGATTCAGAATATCAGGTTACAAAAAGTGACGTCAACATGGAAGATTTTAAGTCAACCATTGTGGAACTTATCAAAATCCAATTTTAACAGCAACAAAAGTACGAACAGAAACATCTTGAATTTCAAGAATTATTGCTACGTGTAATGTCAAATAAAGAGCAAAAATCCGAGAACGAAACAGTTCTCTCACAAGACGCTATTTGGAGTACTCATTTCACGTACGCTCCCGACGAAGATAAAACTTTTGCAAATTACTTCCGAAGGTACGAAGATCTATATGTATTCGACTGCAAAGATTGGCCAGACACACGAAAAGTACGTCTATTACTAAGAAAATTAGGCACATGCGAATATACCAAATTCGTAGATTATATCCTTCCAAGAAAAACAAGTGAGTTAACTTTCAAAGAAGGCATACACTTCTAACAGAACTTTTCAGCCATAATACCTCACTATTCCACAAAAGATGGAAGTGTATGAACCTAACAAAAAAGGACAGCGAGGATTACATAACTTTCGCGTCCATTGTTAATAAATATTGTGATGACTTCAAATTATCGGAACTCAGCGCGGACAATTTCAAAATCTTAATTTACGTCCAAGTCTTGGTTTCAACCAAAGACGCGGAAATGAGACGCAGAATCCTTACTAAATTGGAGAGTGAACAAGATTTGACACTTCAAAAACTAGCCGAAGACTGCCAGAATATATCGAATAACACCAAATAATGCTACACCATCAACATTAGCACCCGCAGATGTGATGTTCGCGAGAAAAATCAAATCAGCTTTTGATAAATTGCTACCAAGTCAAACGAAACAAGTAACACAGTCGTACGCACCAAAAATAAAATTCCTCCCAGGAGAAAAAGTTTTTTTTAAAGCATATAAAAATAATATATCCTACTGGGAGCAAGGGACAATTGAGAAAAAAATCGGCAATATGGTTTACATAGTACAGGGGCAAAAATTCTCACATAGAAGACACGTAAACCAAATAAGGAAGAGACGGTTACAGGATGCTAACGGTCCACCCCAGGAAGAGGTGATGGACACGATTTTTTATACATTTGATATAAAAGGCCGCAAACAATGCCAGAACTACGAAAATCGTCCAGAAAAAGGAATTCACAGAATCTTTGGAAATAGATCCAAAGAAAAAAAGATATTAAAAACCCCTGCTACACAAAAGCTTCGGAATTGGGGTGTTACTGGAACTTAGCCATAATAATAATGGACTATTCCGGACATCATAAATACTGCGCTTCAAGAGGGAGCAGCGTTCAGAGTCAGTCCTTTTTGGACGACTCGGCTAGACGGTCGAACTCTCTGCCTCTGAGGCAGAGGGGAACTCTCTGCCTCTGGGCAGAGAGGAACTCGGACGAGGCTCCGCCGAAGGGCAGAGCCTCGTTCGGGGAGGTTGACCGGCCCGATCCCGTTTATACGGGATCTACGGGCTATTTTTTGGCCGAGCCTACGGGCTCGGGTACCCCACTTTAAACCCGGCCTTGTGCCACATGTGTCCCTCGTGGGGAGGACACTAAATACTTCAGAGCTCAGTCCTTTTCGGACGGCTCGGTTAGACGGTCGAACTCTCTGCCTCTGAGGCAGAGGGGAACTCTCTGCCTTTGGGCGGAGAGGAACCCGGACGAGGTTCCGCCTAAGGGCAAAGCCTCGTTCGGGGAGGTTGACCGGCCCGATCCCGTTTATACGGGATCTACGGGCTATTTTTTGGCCGAGCCTCCGGGCTCGGGTACCCCACTTTAAACCAGGCCTTGTGCCACATCTGTCCCTCGTGGGGAGGACACTAAATACTTCAGAGTCAGTCAGAGAGAGAGAGAGTCGAGTCAGACGATTACTGTAAGAACATTGGAATAGTGATACTTGTCGAGACAACATAGTTCTCTCTAAACAAATCTGATAGTCATTACTAACACTCCTACTTCTTTGTACATATTTCTGTTTGTAATATACCTGTGTTATTCCATACCTGTGTTCGTTATTCTTCATTGGTTCTGCCTTGGACTTATCACCGTGGTACAAGGAACTGGGACCATAACATATTCTATAGCTGAGGGAGAAAGAGATGGATTCAATTCGTTCTATTTTGTGCGAAAATTGAACGCCAGAGATTAGACTGAAATTTGAACCTGTCTAACCGATTCCACTCTACACACCGCTAACCTCAGTGCTATCCATACACCCACACGGGATTGTATAGCAAGCTGGAGTTCTCTCTCTAAAACATTTGTACATGAACCAAAACTGCATCTCTATCTATAAAAGGCAGGATGTGTTTGTGTGTGTAACGAATGCACGGTCGCAATTTTCGACAAATTGCACCAAAATTTACATGCACATGCTCAAAGTTAGCGATTGGCCAAGACCGACTTTGCATCGACTCCCATCGATAGTGGAAATAATCGATTTTTTCATGCTTCTATATCAGTTTTCATGTAGTTTGCGGCCATTTTCTACTGGCCAGAGTGAGAGCCTATAGCTGGCTGCCACGAATAGGCAGGAAGATTCTATTGACCAGCGTGAGAGCCAACAGCTGACTGACATGAATGTTAACTAGCATGCTAGCATGCAAAAAAAATCGATAGCTGCATTCGTCACAAGTGGGAAAAATTTAAATCTGCATGACACTTTACTCCAATTGTCTCATTCGCTTGCTTAAACTCAACGTTGATTCTGATTCCGCAAAACTGGGTTAGTTGTGAAAAAGGATTTGTTGTTACCATTCTTTTTTCATTCGGTTTTTCCAGTTACGAGTCCTTTTTTAAAGCTGATCGTTTTGTGTTCATTTTGTTTAGTTCTTTTTTCGTAACAGATTTAATGTTTAGTATAGTGCTTAGAAAAACTTCGCAGTGTGAGATAGGCAAGAAGTAAGGCATGTAGCAACATCAGCACGGCAAAGGGCACTCCTTTAAAGGCAAGGAAGAGCAAAAATATTTTAAGTCAAGTGATAGCGATTGCTGTATGAGTCGTACGATTTTTTTAATCAAGCACGGGCAACGCCGGCCCATGCTGCTTGTGTGAGAATAAATCTTAGGCAAATAAAATGCAACATTTTCTTGCTATAAAATGTTTTCGATATAGCGTTGTCTCTACTGTATCCTGTGGCTACTTGAAACAAATATTGTCGCCATGATACGTGTATTTCATATGGATGCTCCGGGAGCATTAAATGCCGACAAGGTAGAAGCCTAAAACTCGCAAAAAAGAAATCAGTCTATTCTTTACACGAAGTGTATACACGTGGGTATATTTTCCTAAAAAACACCTATACCGAGAAAACATGGCGTTTTACAAGGTAATAATCTATAAAGCAATAAAAATCCAAATAATTCTGTAAGGTGGGCTATTTTCAGTCCATTCGTTGTTTCTATCTATCTATCTATCTATCTATCTATCTATCTATCTATCTATCTATCTATCAGTCTGTTCATATCTATCTATCTGCATATTTAGCAATATGTAACTTTCAGTATATTTTCTTCTATCTGTAACTTCCTGTTTAATATTAAGTCTATGCTTTTCCTTTTATTCATGTCTCTCTGTCACACTGAGATTAAAATGAATATTCTGGAATAAAATTAACAAGGGAACATGTTTTAACAATATTCATTTATTTAGGCTCCTATTTAAATTAATTCCACTTCCGAGGAAAAAAGAATATGAATATAGGCACGTCCATCTTAAATGATGACATTTGCAATCTTGAACTCTATTCTTCATTGCCGTAGATTGGAAGTGAAAGAGAGACACAATGATAATGACACGTAAAACTACGAGAGAAGTAGAGAGGAAATGAGGAGGTCTGTATTAAATTTGACATGATCTCTTACCTCCAACAGAAGACAAACAATAAAGACTTTATATTCTTTGCTGATAAATAATGCACAAAGTGTTTTGAATGCGCTTGTTCGCAGGACCGTAAAGAACAAGCCAGTCCGACGAAGAAAGTCTTTTTCTCGTTTAACGATAATCATGTAGGCAAAATTTAATTATTTAATTAAAATCAAAAAGAAAAGATCATTTCTTTGAAAGACGTTATAATTTCCATTGACGTCATCCGCACGAAGTTAATAATCGAATTTTCGGATCTAAATCACCAGATCCAATGATGTCGTGGGGATGCTTGTAGTAAAATGATAATTAACATGCTACTTTCTCCAATCTAATGTCTTTGATCATCACTACGAAATCTCCTATTTTTTCTGGCCTTCTGTTGGACTAATATAAGTCAGGCACAGTGATAAAAAGATTATTTCAGTCCATAAAATGTAACTTTGAAAATAAATCAGGATCGCGTTTAATCGAGGTCGCATTAAATCGGGATGTTGACCTAATACAAAACAGAAGACATAATAGAAAAAACAAGTAACGAAATTGATTCTGACTCATCACTTTATACCCGGATTAGTTTTAAATCGGAACATGTTATTTCTTATACTATTTTCAACAAATATAATACCCAAGAGCCACTCAATGCAGATGGTGTGTTTGAAACTGCCCCAAGTAGTCGCTTTCCCAACTGACAAAGTCTCTCCGTAAAAGTAGTATCACGTTCAGCAACGGTCTATTCTATCTCGCGTGGTGTTTTTATGCCGAGCTGATCTCGCCAATTCTCCTAGCTCCGAGACCGTGTCTTAAATTAAGGTGTTAGGACGGCCATATTTTTTTTTTCCTTTCCTTCACTGATTTTGCACGCCTGGCATATACGCGTTTACTAAATGAAGTTGTTGCAAGGTGGAAAAGGGCGGATATTATGAGGATATTTAGGATATATAACGGTTGAATCCTAGACTTGAATAAGTTAAGATTTTAGTGATCCGGGAAAAATGCCCTAAGGGTTCTCTTTGACAAAGTAACAGTTCGGTGAAAGATTCTCCCTGCGTAGTATTTCCTTCTTACCAATACGAATATTGACTTATTCGTATTTACGGCTTATCAACCCTTTGACGGTTATTTAAACAAGAAATATTTTCTGATTGTAAGAATTTGGGGGGGGGGTTAGTGATAAATGGTTTAATAATTAATCCATAGCTGGGGGAGATGTGTATTCATACATTTCTCAAAGGTATTTGTGCGCAAGTGAATATGACAAATCCAAGGGAATTGGACCTCGGCTCTCCGATTAGAAATTTCGAATTATCTTTCATTACACCAACAGCGCATCAAAGTTTACAGCTTCTGGTATTCCCATGTGAAATCGGAAATCGATTCTGTAATTTTTTTTAAAAAAGCACAACCTTACAAGAATCATAGAAACATCTGCAATCTTTGGCAATAAGAAAAATTAGCTATAATATCATTTCCAGATCCCAAAAGTTCCGTTTGTGTTCATTTGAAGTGGGATGAAAAGAAGGTATGTATATTTCATTTAATTGCCCACCCATATATTTCTAATACACTTGCTTTTCACTACTCCCTTCTCACCTTCTACCATACCTCACATCGTGCGCTTATTCATTTAAATATAGCGTTCATAATTTTATTTTATTTTTAAAAAATATCAAGCGCTACGAAATCAATTGATCCAAATCATCTCAAGACACCGAAAGGTTATAAGCAAGGTAACGAAATCGGCTGATTTCCGAATTTTCTATACTATCTATCTATCTATCTATCTATCTATCTATCTGTGCCCATTGATCGCGCATACGCGTGTGACATTGCGTCGACTCCGTATTCCGGGGTGAAACGAATGGTGTTTCAGAGGCTGCTAGCCACGGCTCGAATGGTGATTTGGACGACGCGGATGGAGGAAGTCTTGTGAGGCAACCGTCTTTCTCATCAGGATCTAATTCGATTCTTTGAGCATCAGCTCAAGATGAAGATTAGAACTGATAGAAAACGATTCCATTCGACAGTCTTCAGCGAAAGGTGGGTGACTGAGGCGAGCTTGATTCGTTTGAACGGGGCTTATCTTGATTTTCTGTTCTAGGTCAACCTAGGTAACATCGGGGTGGTTTCCTGTGGAGCCCTCCCCTTGGTTAGGTTAGACAAGCTTTTGTGTACCTAGTTAATATGAGTAAATGTTGTTCCTGGCCTGTTTCCGGCTATCTTTGGTTATGATCCAAGTTGAGATTACCAACCTGCCCTGCGGCCTCTCTGTTTTGAGGGTTGGACGGCCCTACTAATATCAGTTATGTTTAGTTCACTTTTGAGTCTATGTTTAGTTTGTTTTGGGGTTCATTCCCTCCCCTTTCATATTTCATCACAGATTTTTAAATATTTATCATCATTAAACTTTTTTTTTTGGCATGGGGCGCGTTTTGTCGATCTCCCTTGAGAGGATGCGGTATTATGGTGTATGAAGGATTGATTGGTGATAATCGAGTTTTGTGGTGAATGGGCAAATTGTAATGAGTGAATGGGTCGTGAATCAGATTAGCTAAGTATAAGATAGTTAGTGAAGACCAGCCTCAGACTCAACCTTGTGCCACAATTGTAGTTTTTAAACAATAAATACCTACTATCTATCTATCTGTGTATCTCTCTCTCCCACTCTCTCTCTCTCTCTATATATATATATATATGTGTGTTTATATATATATATATATATATATATATATGATTGTAATGAGAACGAAAATAATATAAATTCTAACGTTCACAGCATTAATTCAAAAGAGTAGAGCAATAATAATTTATTATAATGTTTTACATACGAACAAAGCAACTTACTCACTACAAAGATGCATTTTTGTTTCGATGCACATGAATTTAACCAGTCGAGACGCATCGAAACAAGAATGCATTTTTGTAATGCGTAAGATGTTTTGTCCATAATTTAAAATTATAATATATAAATCTATATATATATCAATTATGTAGTGCGTATTCAATTTATGTAACGTAAATCATTCAAACGAAAAACAAATACTGAAGCTAATTATATGGCAAGAATCACTCTCGTGAAAGATAGTGCAGTACAAGAACGCACAATTTTCAAATTTAAAAATTTCAACCTCAGCGTCGCGACTGAATGCTACAAAATTATTCTTACATTTAACAATATCTCATTGCTAAAAAAAACACTCTTTCGGACTTCACTATCTTTCGATGTCGCGTTACTACCTGGAATTTAACAAAAACACACTGAAATGTCTACCTGATGATGGTCGTTCGAAACGACTGAAATCCCGGCTAGTAGTAAAAATAAGACCTGATAAAACCGGAATTTATAAACAAGGATCATACCATTCATTAACGAATTCGAAGTTGATTGTATTTTATTATTAAATATTGTTTGCGAGAGTGATTCTTGCCATATAATTAGCTTCAGTATTTGTTTTTCGTTTGAATGATTTACGTTACATATATATATATATATATATATATATATATATATATATATATATATATGTAAGCAAATATGTGGATGTAGATCCGACGGTATGATGAAAAATATGGAAAAGACAAATTAAAATCCGAATATAAAAAAGTAAACTTGCATATTCGGATTTTGGTTTGTCTTTTCCATATTTTTCATCATATATATATATATGGCCGTAAGCCTCCGGTATTTGAACGTTTTGCGTCCGTAAGCCTCCGGTGTTTGAACGTGATGTGGCTGTAAGCCTCCGGTGTTTGAACGTGATATGGCTGTACGCCTCAGGGCCTGAATGGACGCGGCACAGAGAAGAAAAGAAACCTAATTAATACCGATAATTTGGAGCCTCAAAAAACTCAGTCCTGTGCCAAACTAATGTATTCTCGTCACATTTGTGAGATTGTATTTCCAATATAAATAACAAAAAAATAAACTATTAATTTTTTACATTGATCATGCATGCATTACACTATCTTGTAGGTTGACTTGTCACTCATCGAAATCATCAATCACCACATAAAACAGATACAAGTAAATAATGCCAAAATACTAGTGAATGAGATTTGAATCTTAGGTGTGTTCGTTACATTCATTTACACGGAAAATACCCCCTGGAATGGTATAAACCCATCACTTCCGCCATATCTATAGGTTAAATAGTAGGATTTGTATCTGGAAAAATTATCGGTGAAAACGGATTAATCTTACTATCTAAAAGTATGTCTTGGCTTTAAATAACCTAGAAAGGGTTGATAACCTGTAAATACAAATCAAACAACCAAAATGCTAAATAACGCCCATTGACAGGGAGTCTCTAAAATCTAGAAACTCTTATTATATGAAAGAAAAACTCACATTAAATGAATCAGGAGACGATATCATAAAGGTGATATAAAATATTTAATATCCGTATGTAATACTACTATTACTACTACTACTACTACTACTACTACTAATAATAATAATAATAAGAAGAAGAACAACAACATTAACAACAACAAACACAATCAAAGCTAATCACCCAAAAATCGTTATTAGAGACCGCAAACACATTATAAAATACTCGTGGAAATTCCTCTAAGGTATTGTTAAATATTTGATCTAAACTACTTCAACAAAATATTGATATGACAATCATAAACATTAACACAGGTCATAATTTAAAGAATCAAGTGGGTACTATAGGAAATATATAACATTGACAAAGTTCTCCCTTTCATTAAACGCATAAGAGCGCTATCGCCTTCTTTATCCTCTTTCTTTTTTTTCACTGAGCTCAGAAAACGTCGCCGATATGTCTTTTCCTTATTTTCTCGTATCCAAACTGAGTCGTCCATTATGATATCTTGGCAGGGCGTAAGGTTCACACTAAGGAGGCTTTAGAATCATAATATAATAATAATGATAATAATAATAATAATATAATAATAATAATAATCATTATTATTATTATTTGATATATTTCCAGTACGATTTATCTATGTGTAACCTTTTGAACAAGTACTACTAACTTTATTCTGATGAGAAATATGGGCAGATGAATGCCAAGACGGAAAGTTTTCATTCGGGATGTTAATTATTTCACCAATATTTTCTTCATCTTGCAATCCCCTAAGAGGATTTTTGAGACTGCATGAAGTGAAAGAGACATCAGTACAAATAAAATACTTTACTTTCTTATGCTGATTTTTTCCCGATACTGAATAGTTTTATGACCTACGAATTGTGTCAGATATTCTAATGAATTGATGAATCATCGTAACAGATGATTTAAAGAACCTTCAAATATTCAAAGAATCGATAGCAGAAAGAACTCAAAACAGTTTTGGTGTTTATTCATTATTGATCTTTATGTCTGAGTGCTTTAATTTAATTTCTTTTTCTACAAAAGGGATGGCGTTTTTAAATGAAATTCTATTATTAAAGCTTTTTTGCGTTTAATTTTCACTACGTTTCAGGCAACTATAAAAGCCTTTAAACTTCGGATGTTTGCATTTCATGCTTGTATGAATTCAAGCTCAACTATAATGGAACCCCGTGGTATAGAAATATTTTTAGCTTTTTCACTATATAGTCGGCTGAGAGAACGACATTCACAAGCTAAAAAATCTTCGCCATGACGAGATCTCATCTCTTCGCCCGAGTTGAATGAACCGCTTGAATTTCAAAATCCTGTTTAATCTTTTTATTCATTTTTATTATTTTCATGGACATATTCTGCGTGTTTGTTGCTATTTAAGAAGAATTTCATGCCATGAATGTTTACTAAATTTTTCTTTTGCAAATATCGAAACCATTTAATCTCTTTTTGCCTTTTAGACTTCAAGTTGTTGCAAAATGGAACTGAAGTTGTAATGAATGCGAATTGCACATTTACAGACAAGGCCGTTAGTGAATGAACGCCATTGTTATTTATACTAATATTGCTTAGTACCACATAGAAACGAAACAGAATATAATTTCGATTTAAAAAACTAGTATAGTACAAAAGAATAATGAATACTATCTATTACGGAAGTAACACTAATAAAAAGTAATAATAAATAATAAACAGGTTATACCAAACACAACCAATTATATCACCAATATTCATAAAAGACATTCATTAAAAATACATTTGCAGATTATGTAATCTAATATTATACATTTCGCTTATGCGTAATCTTTTATATACACTTAAAGTAAACAAGTATTTAAAAATAATAAAAATATAATCAGAATCTATGAGATATACAAGGGGACAACCATCTGTAACAAAACCAACAGAGATTTTAAAAAATTTTACGTAAATGATCTGCGGAAGAGTATGCTACCATCATTTATATATATGGTAGTTATTCTTATGAATAATCAATAGTGTTCGCCCTTTGATTTGTTACTCTCCTCTTTGAGAGAGCTATTTTTGCTTATTGGGACTATAAAAGGACACTATACACGAACATTGTATTATCAGTTGAATAAAGATTTCTTAAACCCTACATCTGAGAAATTTTGTAATTACAGTTATAGCCCGTAGCCGATTTGGTTAGTATATATGTAGAGGTAGTGAAATTAGTATATATGTAGAGGTAGTGAAATTAGTATATATGTAGAGGTAGTAAAATTAGTATATATGTAGAGGTAGTGAAATTAGTATATATGTAGAGGTAGTAAAATTAGTATATATGTAGATGTAGTGAAATTCGTATATATGTAGAGGTAGTAAAATTAGTATATATGTAGAGGTAGTGAAATTAGTATATATCTAGAGGTAGTAAAATTAGTATATATGTAGAGGTAGTAAAAGTAGTATATATGTAGAGGTTGTAAAATTAGTATATATGTAGAGATAGTGAAATGAGTATATATGAAAATGTATAGACCTAACATTGGTCGGATAATAGGATGTTATTTACAAACACCCAACCATCCGTTTACGACGTATGCAGATGAATAAGCAATTATTTCGTTGGTGATATGAACAATCCGATATTGTTGGGATTAGAATCCTTTTCCCTGTTCATTTTGTTGGTAATTCCTTGAGTAGAAAGGCAGTCAATCTCACACTGGTAGGATCAATATTTCGTACTAAAAATTATGTTATATCACTTTTTTTATACATTATAAAGCTTCGAGAAGAAGGAATTGGTATTAATACAGACGGGAGATATATTAGGCGCATGAAAGAGTAATGTTTTCCTAACTTCTCTTTCTTTGTTTGACAATATAAAGAGAAGAATGAACAGAGGGACGTTTTTAGGTTCGAAGTTCTGATAACCCGGTTTGGTCAATTTGCTTTTAGCGGAATATCAACCCATATCAGTTATTTAAGGCCGAAATTTTTAAGGCAATTTTATGACTTCAAATAGAGATAAACATATATATTTTTTTTAATCCTGTGGCAAAGGAGACGTCTGTGGCAAAGGAGACTTCTGTGGCCCTCGTTCGATGGCGTTCCTTTGGAGGATTGGTGCGATGGTGTCTTGATTAAAGGATGAGCGTCGCGAAACGGAGTGGTTCTTGCAGAGTGTCTCACTGGCGATAGGTGCCAGGTAAGGCTTTATTCATCATTGTGGTTGGCAGAGGATAGCACCCCCCACAAAAAAAACAAAACAAACAAAAAAAAAAAAACATTTTGATTATAGTTACTTTGTTCAAACTTTTTTCAATAAATAAATTGCTTTTGATAAAATATATTGTTGGTAAGTCTACTATAAAATGTATTGCAAGTCACTTTGCTATATAAATGTATTACTGGTCAATTTTACTATAAATAGGTATTGCTGATATTGTACTATAAAAAATTATTTTTATAATTTCACAGTGTTTTTTTTTGTTTGTGGGTGTTAACTATTTGCCCATGGCTGTGACCCAAACAGGTGCTACCACTCTGTGTCTGTGTGGACGTGGTAACATCAATTAAGACTTGGTTCTACGCTCCTCAAAACCTTCAATCTACCGATCAGGGGCCTTACCAACGGATGTAGATTATTTCACTACCCAAGACTACTGATATACCGCGATTTTTCGTCGGATTAAATGCTGGATTAATGAATGTTATCTTCCCCAATTTAATTTTATTTGGAGGAGTTGAAGTCGATAGGAAATGGATGCTATATTTGTCAGAATGAAGGATGTGATTTCCCCAAGGATCATTTTATGAGAAGGCTTGGCGTGGAAAGAACATGTCGCATTCATTGATCGGGCAGCCAATGCTATCTTCGGTTGAAATTTATAACATTTTTCATCTTAAATAGGTTTCTCAAGTCTAGTAATTGTGATCGCTCTTTTCTGTATTAATGGGGGTTTCCTTCCTAACCTTTTCTTTGAAGTAGTGTGGAAAGTCAACATATCGATTATGTTATTATTTTATTAGGATCTTGAATAAGTTCTCGCTGATTTTTAATGAAAAGTAATGTTTTATTTACAACAATTAGTCAGACATATGTCAATGAAATTATTGTCCATCGGTAGCCACTACTTTTTCCCATCTTTCTAGAAGCTCTTTATATAAGAGAATTGCGGACAAAAATAAATAAAATCAATTACGAGTATAGCAACAAAGTTCTTAAATGTTTGTAGCAGCAAAGGATTATAGTGATTTTCCAAGCGTAGTTTGGATGTGGCACGAAGCCGAAAGTAAGAGGCACCCAGTGAGGATCGAACTCACTACTCAGTCGTAATTGTTCTAGCGAGACAAGATTGCTAACCATTACATCACCCCGAGGTGTCCTACAGCAAAGTATTATATATTAGGACCTTGAATAAGTTCTCACTGATTTTTCATGTGAAGTAATGTTTTATTTACAAAAGTTAGTAAAGAAACAGTTCACTTAAAGTATTGTTCATCGCTAGCCACTACTTTTTCCCATCTTTCTGGCAGCATTTTAATTCTACGTCGGAAAAGCGGCACGTCTTTTGAGGCTAATCACGAGTCGACCTATTATTTGGCATCTTGATAAGATTGAAAATACTGATCAGCCAGGCCATGTGCCATCGATCGGAACAAGTGATAGTCGGACGGGTCAATGCCTTGTGAAAACGGCGGGTGGGATACGACTTCCCATTTAAGCGTTTCCAAGTAGGTTTTCATCTGTTTTGCAACATGTGGCTCAAACGCATCAGTTGCAGTCGACAGAGATCTCCTGTGATGGTTTCGGTCGGTTTGAGCAGCTCATAATAAACTAGACCCAACTGATCTCACCAAATGCAGAGCAGAAGCTTTGTGCCATGGATATTTGACTTTGCTGCCAATGTTGATGCATGGCCGGGCTTACTCCACAATCTTCTACGCTTAGGGTTATCATAGCGTATCCACTTTTTATCACCGGTCACGATCCAATGCAAAAATCTTTTCTGGCGTCAAAGCAGCTGCTCACATGTGACAAGACGCCGTTCGACGTCTCTCGGCTTCAACTCATACGGCACCCAATGTCCTTGCACTTTAATCATTCTTAATGCTTTCAAACATTTCGAAACTGCTGTGTGATTAACACGTAATGGTTCTGCATGTTCAGCTTGCACCTAACATGGGTTTTCATGATGTAATATCTCCAATTCTTCGTGTTCAAACTTTGTCGATGTGCCAGAGGGTTCTTTATCGTCAACATCAAAATCATTATTTTTGAAGCATCTAAACCAATTTCTGTATGTTGTATCGGACAGATCATGGTCGCCGTAAGTCTCAACAAGAATTCTGTGTCCTTCAGCTGCAGATTTCTTTTGAAGAATGTAGTGCAGCAAAATTCCCTGCAAATACACACTACTTTTTCACGAAATCGGACATGTTTAACGCTATGAAAAACAAAGTTTACATTTCGGCCAAATATGAAATACACTGAATTTCAACCTTGCTTATAGTGCTTATAGATGCGTTACCATCTGAAAGTACACGCATGCAGTCCTGGTAACGCCATCCGTTGAAAAACAGCTAGAACTTATTCAAGGCCCTAATATAATGGTCGAATGAACGATTTTATTCTTTGAGTTCTTTTGGTTAGACCATATGGAGGGGAAGAGAGTATTATTAAAGCGAATTTGCGAGCAATCAGTATTTGAACGCAGTAATGGATATAATATTTGAATGGAATAATGGATATAATTTCTATTGTTCTTTTTGTTTAAAATCAATAGTAGAGAGGGTAACGCGTATCGATGCAAATCAGGATAGAAAAATCTGTCCGGATAAAAGGATCTTATTTCTTTTGCTTTATTAATATTTGTTTGTTAGGATGCCGATTTTGAATTAAGAGTTTTATTTCTCCTAAATTGGTGGCCTTACAAAGGCTAAAAATCCCTATTATTTATGGGGATTTAAATACAATAAATATAATCTACTCAAACAGTTACTTTTCACACACTCTTTCTCTTACTTCCCTGATAACTCCAACGTTCAAAAATTTAAATGCAACATCAGTCGCCATCTCCTGTAGCCTTGATCCCCCCCGCATCTTTTATCCTTTTCATCAATCCCCCTACACCCAGTCGTTTCTCTCACTTTCACACTTTGTAAACCCCTGCGTGCTAGTGGCACTCCCTCCTTGCTTGGAGTCAAATGCTTAAAAAAAAATTAATTGTATTTGGCCATTCGTCTAAAAGGAATTTATTTGAATAAAATGATTGGTATATAAAGTACTTATGAACACCAATTGGTATGCCCCAATCCTCATAAATACGTTAGACACTATTGTAAGTGAATGTAATATGCTGTCTAAGTAGTCCACCACTAGGAGTGGTTTACCTACTTCATGCCGCTGGCGAGTAGTGTATTTTCTTGATGTTATAAAGATTAACATTTCATTTCCAACCTCCGTTTTGGGTATTCTTCATTCAGTAACAATTCCTAGGTTATAACAATGATATTTTCCAAAATCTTTTAACATTATAGGTGCTGCCTTTATTCTAAAATTATTTTATTTGAATAAAATCATATTTAAAAAAATAAAATTACATAAAATTATGAGTGGAGTCTTCGTATAAAATTATCTTATTTCTATAAAATGATAACATTATGGGTGGGGGTCTTCGTCTAAAATTAATATATTCATCATATCTAAATGCACTAAAAATAAATTATATTGCCTGTTCCTATGTTAGATGGCAACTCTTATACAATTTACTGTTCCCTGTAACGTAAAACATGTATAGAATAGTCTCGCATCATATTATAGTAAAACGTACTTGGCAGATCTATCCAACTGGAAATAAAAATATCAAATGTAAAATTACGTAATATTTTTCCATGCTGGTTGAAAACACAAAAGATCTTGTTATGCGCATGCGCCTAATTTGATCAAATGCAAACAGACAAAACATGTCAATGGCGTTTTTTCTTTTTACATTTACTTGCTTAAAATCTGCGGAAGTCAACTCGTTATCATGTCACTGACTATTAGATTGGAATGATAGTCAGGCCGCAATTGAAGCAAGGGAAAACAAGTACTAACCTACTTAACGAGTTTGAGACAAGAGATGACTGAACAAGTGTAGCGATATAATTTCTCAGCTGATATCTTGTTAAGGAGACAACTACAGGATGTTACAGAAATCATTTTGACATTTATCGTCTTGACAAAGAAACCAAGCAACCAGGGTTCTTGATCAATGACTTTCTTAGACGGAAGCAGACACGAAAAAGAAGGCTGTACTCTATAAGACAGTAGTCCCTGTCAGCCTAAAACAGAGTACCGCTCGTCCGCCACGCGGAAGGAAGTTACACGCAACTTAAACTGTTCGCCTTCTTCACTTTGCCAACCTTTGTCTCGCTCGCCTACAGCTGACCCTTACGAGACGGTCGTCTGTTACAATTTCCTCCTAGAGTTTTATTTCTTGGTGAACGATCGGTCCAAATTATTATTTTCTTTGGTATAATCCACATGCGTTCTTCAGGTGGCTGCGCCCAGCGTACGAACCATGTGTCTGGGCTGAGTTGCAATGCAGACAAGGAGGAAAAAAGACATAATAAAGTCAAAAGAACATGACACAAAAAAGGAGTACTTACTTTATACTATCAGTAGATCACTCAGTAAAAACGGCGCAAGAGATCCAAGTGGTTTATTGAATGGCTTTGAGCGTGTGAAGCCTGTGGGTTTTGGCGAAGACCACATTTCTTTCTTCAAAACTTGTGGACTGGCGCTACAGAATCACAAACACAGAAATATACCAAATAAACCGCATCAATTGAGGATCTTCAACAGTAGCAACCGATGAAAAGGATAACACATAACTCGAATAGAAAATAAT
The DNA here is from genome assembly GCA_964036315.1 of Acanthosepion esculentum. Taxonomy (NCBI): domain Eukaryota; kingdom Metazoa; phylum Mollusca; class Cephalopoda; order Sepiida; family Sepiidae; genus Acanthosepion; species Acanthosepion esculentum. Next base: position 14,581,586 of record OZ038481.1, on the reverse strand, counting down.
AACTTAATTAAGATACTGACAGTAATAGCTGCTCAGTCAATAAATTCCGATCGTTACGTTATATGTAAATAGCTTATATTAACATTACCATTATTTTCTTGCTGTAATTTTTACAATAATGCATTGCAAACAATTTTACAATAGGATTTGTACTACAAGAAACATTTTAATAAGCCCAACCTCAGTCTTTAATATTTGCTTGGGGTGAAATGATTAACGGAAAGATTACAGAGAACGTAGTTTTTTTTTATCACTGGTGATGATTCTAGCCAAGAAAGTTTCAACGTCAAGACTGGTTTTCAATGAGGAGTGGAGGGCAACTCTTTTAGCGGAGAAGAAGTTGAATGTGAAGGGACGCTCAATACGAAACACACACACTTTGTGAAGGTGTTTTATCAGCGAAGACTGAAATGTATTGATCTTTATTTACATTATTCGAACTATTATCCTCATCTTTGTCGCCATATTTATTACAACGTTTCCGCCTTTGTACGTTTCGGCTTTCTTCAGGTGGTTGAAATGTCGAACTGAACGTTTTATTTCGCTCACTGGGGTAGACTGTTCTAGTTCCAGGTGCCATATTTAATGGATGCCAGTTATCAGTTATCTCTTGTTAATTTCCCTCTGAAAGTTCTCCACTGCCTTAACCGGGTATTGAACTCACACTCTTTGGGTCCTGTCATTGGATCTAACTAACGCCTTTATCCACTATGCCATGTGTCCTTGAGGTGCGCGAAATAAAGGTTTCAGTTCGACATTACAACCGCCTGAAGAAGGCCGGAGCGTACAACGACTGAAACGTTGTAATAAATATGACGACAAAGCTGAGGACAATAGTCCGAATGATATAAATAATGTACATAATACCTCATCTCAGAAATATAGACAGATGTATTGATCTGTTTTGCTTATTCTTGTGTTGTTTGCTTCGACATCTCCCTGAATTAGGGTTTGCAGAAGTTAAGTATTGAGACAACACAGATCGAAGAGAATCGTCGAGAAAAATATTTCCTGGAAATTAGCTAAACAATATTTGACATGTCCGGGCGCTTAAAACATCATTTCCGTGGACAAATCGAATATTTCTTGCCAATTCTGTTTCTGAAGAACCCAAAGAATTTAAGAAGATAAAATGCCACGATATAAATTTAAACGTAAGTGAAGATTGCTCATATGCACACAGATGCATCTCCGGTTTGATTTTAATGCTTCATAAGTGTTATGGTCCCGGTTAGGACCAAGGAAGAACAACACGAACACAAAAAGTAGAAATAACGAAGATATATTACACGGAATATTAATACAAGATGTGGAAGGTGTTAGTATGACTGTCAGTCTGGTTTGGAGTGAACTACTATCGGATCGACTCGATTCCTCTCTCTCTCTCTCTCTCTCTCTCTTGAGAGGCGTAGTATACATAGTGTTAGGAAGAGTTCCTTCTGTAGTTATAGGTATCCATAACAATAAGGATACTCAGAGTGAAGATAGTTATGAGATGAAGTAGGCTTACAAAATAGCTCGGTCATTAGATGATTCCTTTAGAAATTCACTCTAGTCTCTAAAATGTTATGCTCGTTTTTACGAAACTGGATGTAAATTTTATGTTTGATCGAAAATTGTTCTTTTGCGCATACTTTTCACAAAATTGTAGAAGTTCCAGTAAACTTGCCTGCGCACATATCCAGATGAAGAAAATATCAAGGAATCTCAAAGAAATTACTGGTTAAAAGGCCGTCCTTTGATTTGGAAAATTCCTATAGTGTTTCGTCAAAGTTTATCCAAAACGAACCATATAAGTTTCCAGAGAAAGTTTGACAGAATAGTTTTGAACAATGGTATCTCAAAAGTTGCAAGCTTCAGTCCCGTCATAGTGAACAATGTTAGGATAAAAAAGACGAAACATCCATAGTGACTAAAAAGTATAATCATTTTTCGTTCTGAGAATTCAGTTTAGAAATAAAAGCAAACGTGTCATAAGGCAAACTCGTTTTTGCTATAGGGTGGGAAAAGCCATCCAGAAATTATTCCAGTGCAACATTTATATCCTCTACAAATCCGGCGCGGTAGAGGAAATTTTTTCAAACATTTTGTGTATTTTTAGGAGGCAGTAAAAAAAGTGTTCTTTGTACTGAACGTAATATTTCGGTTTCCGTTTCATTGATGAAACAGTTTTGTTTCATTATCTAGTCAAGCTTTGTTTTCTATTAAGGGTTAGTAGCTGCTTTTACTTTTTCATAAAAACTTTTGCCTCTTAAAACATCTTCGCTGAAATATAATTATCCTTATCCATAATAAGAACGGCGCCTCTTTTGTCTGCCATTCTGATGGCGATCGAGATCAAAATTGGCGGGACGACGAAATGCGTTACGTTGTGAAGTGGTCAGGTTGTTCTTGTGTTACTGTTTAATTTTATGCTCTCACTTATATCAGCCTGGCAGCTTTCCAAAAAGTCTCTTAACAACTGTCACCGTCTCTTAATATCCTGAAGGGATATTTATTAACCCAATTACAGCAGATTCGATGACTATATACATTGTCATCTGTTGTAGGTTTTAAAATTTTGCCTCCATCTTTTTTTCAGCCTGTGTCAACGGACAAATTGGAATACGCCATGAGCTAATTTATTTTTAACAAATTTTCTAGTACAGTGTAACCCGGATATAAGAGAAACCCGGATATAAGAGAGATTTCATCTGGTCCCAAATTAGAGCCTGTGTTAATGTATATACAGTGTAACCCGGATATAAGAGAGTTGTCGGCACAGGAGAAGAAGTCTCTTATATCATGGTTTCTCTTGTATCCGGGTTTGGTCTATTATATATACATTAACACAGGCTCTAATTTTGGACCAGAGAAAATCTCTCTTATATCCGGGTTTCTCTTATAGCAGGGCCTCCTATATCCGGGTTACACTGTATAATAGACAAAACCAGGACATAAGAGAAACCCGGATATAAGAGACTTCTCCGGTCCCAACAACTCTCTTATATCCGGGTTACACTGTACTTTGGTAAAAATTCAGTTCAAGGTCTAACAAAAAATCTCATCTTGCAAATCTTCAATTTTAATAAATTTATTAAAGCCGTATTTTCCAGCGTTTTTGAAATTTGGTGGGAAGGATGGGTAATGGATTTTTTAAAATCATTCCACCCAGAGCAAGGTATTAAAGCCACTACGACGCAAAGGGGCTACTGAATGTTAGAGAATATAAGAAAAAAAATTACTATTAAGCAGAAAGGAATATAAAAGAATAAGAATCATATAGGATTTATCTGGATCTCTGTTAGTTTGTTCACATCTAAGGAATTTTTAAACATTTTAGCTGAACCTTTTTTTAAGCATTTCACTACAAGCATAGCAACAAAGCTACTACGCCGCTGAGTTTGAAAGAATATAAGAAAACAAATTAAGAAAACAGAAGGTAACGATTGACATTGCATTTAAATTTTTGAAGATCAATCTGGACTCGGAAGCAAGAAACCGGAAGACACTTCTACAAGGGAGAAGGGCGAGAACCGAAACTGTTACCAAATAACTTACGCTTACATTTAGTCATGTAAAGTGTAAAAGGATGAGACGTTTCCGCCAATCTAATACTGCACTTAAATTCATAAAACGTAAAAGGAAAGTAATATTTATTCTGTATAAAATACGAAACTTTGGCACAAGACGAAAAGGTGGGGGTGAGCAGCCTGGTCTTCCTCTGTGTTATAATTAGACTTAGATAGACATAATTACTTAATCAAACATACCAAGGTATTCCTTACACCAAGACAATAGATTCTTACTTACCGTTATTATTACAGCCACTATAATACCTCAGAATCTCTATGAAGTCCCAACAAGATTGCATATGCAAAATTTGTCATCATAACAATTACCACGAGAGTATTTATATAACAGATACAGAGAAGCTAAGTTAAGAGCATGAGACATGAACTGAAGCCGAGATGCAAGGTTAGGACAAATAATATTGCAGATTCTTCTTTGGATTTTATCAACCATCTCTTATTATATGGCAGGAACACCAGACACATTTGGCGGCAATATTGAAATCAAAGCCGAATGGTAGAATTGCATTTTTGTGAGAAAAAAAGCTATGGGTTTTGTGCTTCGATTTCTCTTTGTAATCTTCACTGAGAACAGGGAACTTATTTTCTGCCAGGATGTGTGGCGGCCAATTCTAAAGATTACGACAATTCTGGTCAGGACTTTCATGGCTGAACAATTTTTGAGTAAATGGTAACTTTAGCTCTCAGTATTTGGAACAAAATTGTTATTTTCAAGACAGATCTGAAAGCAAGATCTCAATTTGGAGGGGCCTAACACAAACTTTTTCTGGATAATTTCCTATGACTAATTCAGAAGCGTATTCAATAGCAAAAGGTCCACAATTTTATGGTCCTACTTGTAGATTTGATATGTGAACTTGTTACATAGTAGGATTTATGTCAGCTTACAGTGAATAGTATAAGTTTGTACAGTGAGTCTCCGAGAGTCAGGCATGATTAAACATATATGTCTCCAAAAAAGTTGGTTAAACAAAGTTATGTGTGGTCTTTTCATGTGATGAATACAAATTTCATCCGCTTTGTCGTGTTAATTAAATTCTCCTGAATAGTTTTTCCAATATTTTCAAAAAGATATTTTAAACAGGAAGAAGACAAACATACCGTCGAAACATTGTTAAATACTGTGTCTTTTCGTTATTTTTTCTTGAATAGCGCTAATCCCTAAGTATTGTATGATTATTATAGTTACTGAATTGCGAACGAAATTATAAATCGTTTTATTATTCAAGTTCAAGGATTTTATCGCCCGGTTCTCATTCCTTCCCCGTGTTATGTACAGGAGTATAGGTACATCACTTATTTCATGTTTATGATTGGGTTTCCGGTTCCATCTATAAATGTTTTTACATCTCCTTCACGTCCAGTAACGCCTTGCATCTAATTGCTAATATCTCCTTGCTTGGGGAAATGATTAAAAAAATAAAGAAAGTTTTCAAAATCAAATACAGGCTACGATGTACCATTTTTGTTGTTTTCTCGCAACATTGCACTTACAAACACATCCGCGTCCTGGGTAAGACGATAAACTACATCCGACAGCAAGGCCTTTGCAGAACGTGGAACCTTCTCTTAATTGCTAGTGTTCCCATGTCCACCCTGATCCGGGGAGATAACAGATGTTAGGGTCCCAGCTATGAGCAAATAGCTGACCCCAAAACTGGGGTTAAAACATTATGAAATTGTAGAAATGGGTTTTCTTACCAGCAATACATACCAGGAATTAATTTTTGAAAAAAAATATTAGCAGCAATAAAAATCTTGTCGGCATTAAATAACCCATTGAGGTTGATATACCGTAAAACAAACCAAACCAAATCAAACAAAAATTGATTTCGGCCTTAAATAACCCATTGAGGTTTTGATATCCCGAAAAACAAAGCAAACAAACAGATCTCGGATCATTATAACAGATATACAAAGAACAAACTATATTTTACAAGTCATGCCTCACATGAATTTATAATGAAGTTCTTTATTTAGAAGCTGATTTTTATTCCCTACTCTTTGCACGTTAGAGTGAAAGAAAATATTACTAATAATATACAAAAATTATTTTCGTATATCTTTTTTCCTTTATGACTTCAAGCTACACGAAATATTAGCGCAGAACTTGGTCGATAATCAGTTTTAGTTTGTTCAATTGAGAGTTGATTGCAGAGATTTTGACGAGGAGACGAATTATAAAGATTATGTTCCTATGGAAAATAAAATAGTCTTCGACAATAGCGCAGTAAGAAATTTTCGAGAATTTATTGTTTCCAAAGAACAATAGGTTTTCACAAAACTGGCATGACTAAATTTCTTATGCATTGATAACAGCCTGTTCGGTCATCTGAACGGAATGTGAATAAACATGTTTTCCATCAACTGTCATTTACAAATAAAAAAAAGATCTATTCATATAAAACTACATTACTTATTTAATATTAACTTAAATTAAAAGAAGTCATTGCTGCTTAGCAAATCTGTATTTCTTCAAAATGCGCCTCCTTAGCGACACCTGCTGATGCATATATTTACAAGGTCGGGCCGGGAAGTAAACAATTATTTTGGCATATTTCAGCAAAGTAACGGGTAGATGAAATATTAAATCAAAATAAGTCGTTGCTGCTAAGCAAAATATACAGGTGTGGCAAATGTAAAGGCCTTTTTTTTCGAGATAAATTAGAGCGGATAAGATGAAGCAACTAAGTGCACTCACTAAACATTTTCTTTTGTGGCGTACTGAAAGATCTTATTTACAAGCTCAAACTGAAAACAATTGCTAAATAAAAGCAAATTCCGATGATTTTTCTCAAATTAATGTAGAAATACATTAAATCGTTTGGAGACGTGTTGCTGTTAATGTTCAACCAAGTATTGAACATGAAGTGAATAATTTTGAACATGTTAAATTGTCTGTTAATCAGAACAAATCATGTTGTTCTGATGTGACAACACTTATGAATTTTCTTAAACAACTGTAATTTATTTTTGCTCAATAAAAATTAACATATAAAAAAGGGCGTTACATTTGCTGCGCCCTGTATATAGTTTCTCAGAATTAACCTGTAGAAAAAGACAATATGTATAAAGGAAAAAAAACTGTAGTAAACCTGTAGTTTTAGCCAACGCGTTTCGTCCAATCAGGACATTTTCAAGACAAAGAACGCCATGAATTTATTGAAACAAACTATCTATATACGCAAACAAAATGTCGCTAGCAACTAGAAGAATTTAGAAACGCTATTTTATATACATATGATAAAAATTACCTCAATAACTTCATCTTTGAAGAGAATATTTTCACGTGTAGAAATATTGTTTGTATTATTGTGTTGACGGATTGAACCGTTTTTCTTTTGATTTCTTGATATATTTGTTGTGTACGTTGTGTCGGGCGAGTAGAGATTCAGTTAGGATAGGTGATATTGGGAAAAAACCTGGACGTAGATTATTATTGGGATAATATTCAATGGCAGCACTCTCGAGGATTTTCCTTCTGAGTTAATTATTTTCTTTTTTTATGAGTGTAGCTTTTATAAAATCAAAATTGTGGTTGAATTTATTTCTATGCATAACTAGTGCATTTATTAAATTGGTGTTTAGGTGGTATCCTTTGTGCTCATCGATGCTTTTTTTTTAAATTTCTGCATGTAAACAGTCGTTTTGAATATTTCAGTAACTGGTTCCGTAGTCTTAATATAATTCGACAACCAATCAGCGAGTTCGCAAAACCAACTGGTGTTTTTCTCGCTCCAAATACAAACTATTAATCTTTTTTTTAAACTCCAACAGATTGATTCTTTTATAAGCTCTTCCACCCTAGCTTGACAAGATGATTGATCAGCTAAATCAATTATTAATCCCATTTTTAAAGGTTTTAAGAGCCTCTCAAAAACACATGGCCTCTTGGCCTTGTTTTTCTTCCTGGCTTAGTGTTTGAAAAATATTTCCTCAAATTCTTATAGTTTCAAGTGTTTGGTAGTTTAAAAAATAAATTTTCTCTACGGACGCCTTTTCGAAGTTATAAATCAATTTTTTAAACTTACTAGTCGATGGCAGTGTGTAGCTGGTAGGCGCTGAGGTTTTCCCCGTTATATAAACTCTTAGTCGATTTCCTTAATTAAAATTCGAGTTTAAACCTGCATCCAGTTACGGTTAACAAACCTAATTTTTGTTTCTCCGTTGAACTACGTTACATTTAATGAAAGCTCAAAACTTTCTCGGGAATGTATACGTATGTACCTCCAAGCATTCTTCTTTGGTGCCTGTTGTTTTATTGAATTTGGTCAACTCATTTCCGATGGGAGTAGAAGCACTTGTATTAAACAAGAGGAAAATAGTGATGAACTTTGGGTTCTATAGACATGGCTCAAGAGATGCGAATTTGGGAAACGTTCAAAGGTTAACTTAAGTGTTAAAAGAAACAATCCCAAGATCACAGGCTTGCAAATCCCGGATGTGACGTGTAGAAGAAGGATTTGCGCAAGACACTGAAAATTATTCGACAATATTCGAAATCACAACCCTCGAGGCCGGATTGTATGCTAATTAAAGAGTGGTGTGAAGAGATCACAGAAGACGAGGATATTCGTACACATTCAAAAGCCTGAAATGGATAACTTCCTCTAACATGATATTTAACAAGCTCATCTGGCATATGGATCCCTGATTTGTGTTTGAATGTCAGCGGGTGCTTTTTGACTGTGGCCTTGGTTCGCACTAAGATAATTTACGCCATTTTATTATTCTTTCAATGCAGAAGGAGAACCACGTAATTCAGATGTGGTTATTGAATTATCTTACGTTACTGGTAGAAGATTCGTTCTTACCGTACATAATTTTAAATACAATACCAGATTTACAGAAATAACTAGCTATAAAATAGAGTAATCGTAAAAATATACTGCCGCTATATGATGGTGTTTTGTGGTGGCGATATTTCCGTTTTTACCACTAGAACTGGTGATCGGCGTTCGAACCTTGGTAAAATAAATAGAATATTTTTTAAAGCAAGCCATCTCCCCTTGTTACACTGTGGCAAAACGATCTTTTTGTATTTAGTGCTCTAGTCTATATTTCTGTTTCAGACATATCTATGAATTAAGGGTTATAGGAAAAAGTTGCTTCCCTCTGTCTTTTTACAAATACTTTCACGGTAACTGCTCCGAGGAGCTGTTTTCGCTGGTTCCCAGACTTCATGAATTTAAGCGTTCAATTAGGCTGGCATCTCGCTCTCACCCTTTCACTGTCGAAACTGTTAAATGTAGCCGTCTCTTCTACTCCAACAGCTTCATGTCTCGCATCTCTCGCCTGTGGAACTCCCTCCCCTTTTCTTGTTTCCCTCATAGCTATAATCTCCAACTATTCAAATGTAATATCAATCGACGTCTCCAGATGCCTTGATGTATCCCCTATCATTCTCTTCATCCTTTCCTCTATCACTCCTCTTTGCTCTCGCTCCAACTCTCTGTAACCACTTGCGTGATAGTGGCTTCCCACCTTGCTTGAGGTGAAACGCTTAAAAAAAAAGATTAAGAAAATTCTTTGTTGCATTTTCTATTGATACTCATTAAATATCTGTATACAACTGTGGTGCGCTTTCTTGGAGAACAACAAAAATAACTTAATTTCTTGTTTTACCAATTCGCTGTTACTACTGACAATTTATATTCTTTAGACTCAAAATATTCACTTTGATGTAGATTTTCTTTGTCATCGTGTCCCTAAATGAAGTCTACAGTTGTCGTCGGTTAATTACTGCAACGATATATGACACAGTTATTCCCACTTGTTTGCGGAAACAAATAGTTCTTAGACACCCATCGGATGCTTGAAATATCTAATAATACCAAAGCTTTTATATATGTTAAGTCAAGTATTTGGGGAGACATCTTTCAAAAGCTATGCGTGAAAATCATTAACTAAAAATGTTGTCTTTGTACTGCCCTACATTGGACACTTCGACTCCAACGCAGGAGATGTGAAAACATTTTCGTACGTTCCTTTAGCAGCTAACCATACAGAATAGTAGATTGTAACCTTCTGAAATGTCGCCAGGTCATTCGTGTTTATGATAAAAACAAAACGCTCCAGGATTTAAAAAAGAATGGATCTTCAGTGCCAAAAGGAATAAATTCCCGACAGCGAAACATTGTCAGGAATGTTGAGTTCGTCCAGCCAATCCACAGTAACATCGACGAGAACAATCAGGTTCATATGTCAGACTCAACAGTCAGATGTGTGGCGCACAATGACATAAGATGGTAAATTCTACGTTATGAATAGAGGGTAGTTCCTATCCAGTAGTACCCGGAAGGATGTTGTGCTACGGTCGTAACGATTGCTAAATTCAAAATCTCCGAGGATCCAAACATAACCTGGTTTACTAATTCAAGAGGAAAAGGAGTGGCAGCCGGTGGATATACGCCAACCCCAATGAACCTCCCCGCAACGTTTTACGAAATTCACTCTATCTATGATGGTCTTGGGGTCGTGAGCAATTAGGACTACATAAAACCTATCCATTTTCCCCACAATGTATTAGGTGACATTCTCAGCGCTTACAAACTGATACGGGACACAAGGACGTAGTTCGGGGTAGTCTACATGTGTGCCAAGAAGATTTAATTCCCTGCCAATGCCTAGGAACGACTCGCCATTTTCATAGCCATATTTCTTGTAAAATATGGCCCCTTAGCACTCTCTCATTTAAATACTATGAACTAAAACGTCTGGGGCGTCGTTGAATAGCCAGGACTCGTGAAGGATGCTATCGGGGATGTCATGGCCAACATGAATAAAGAACATCTGATCAACGCACGTAATCGTTTTAGAAGTCGCATTGACGTTGTAACTGAAGCTGATGGCGATAATATTGAACAGTCATATATTTTGTGAATGTACAGTGTACAATGGATAAATTGTCGTCTAAATTACGCAAAAATAGAATAACACTGACATCTCATTTTAACAGATATAATTGTTAAAATTACGCAAAGATATCTTGAAATACTAAAGAGTAAACTTCTTAAATAAAATCACCATTGGCCTCAAACACGACCAGCAGGCGACTTCTGAATCTCCTGCACCTCTTATGGACGGTCTCCTTGTTTGAGTTTGTGAATGTTGCCATAATCCATGATTTTAGTTCATTTTTGGTGCTACAAGTATTTTTGTTGTTTTCTCGCTCAAGTGTTCCCCACACATAATAATCAAGGCGGTTGCAGTCTGGGGAGTTCAGTGTCCAAATAAAAGGGGTGATGTGGTCGCAGAAATTGTCTGACAGCCATGACTGGGTTCTCCTGCATGTGTGGCATGTTGTAGAGTCCTGATGGAAGAAATACATTAGGCTATGATAAGTTTTTAGCCACCCTTGATTAGGGAAATTTAATAATGTCTCTTCTTTTATTTCAGACAATACCGTGTTAGTATCAAGCTACTCACATCCATGAACAATAGTTGACATATCTTGCAATGAAAGTTCGTGGAAGTAAGGAAATTAGTGAATTTCAACAAGGGCAAATAATAGCATGGCATCAGTGTGGCAAGTCAAATGAAGAAATTGCTAGGGTTTTCCGGGTTAATCATCAAACGGTTAATAATATTGTCAAGAAATTTAATGATGAAAGCCATCATCGTTTGAAACAACGTTCAGGAAGACCAAGCATCGTGTCTGAATGAACGAAAAGAGCGCTGAAGAGGGAAGTCATCAGAAACGGTCGTCAGAGCGTCAAATATGTCGCCAACGGCATGGAAGCCGTTGATTTCAGAGGTTAACAGGAACCTTCATATGGACTGGGCGAGACAATTCGAGAGCAAGAATTATGAATTTTGGCAGTCTGTATTTTGATGCAAGTAAATTCTGCCAATATTCTAATTCGAGATTAGTTTATGTTTGGAGAAATCAGAATGAGACTTGGAACATTGAATGTCTGCGGGCGAACGTGAAACATGGAGGGATTGGAGTAATGGTGTGGGGCGCTGTCTGGTTTGGAGGGAAATCTGAGCTGATTCTTGTTGACGAACTGTTGAATGGTCCAAAATACTGTCAAATATTAGAGAAAGGACTAGCACCACCATTTGAAACCTATCAGAGTGACAAGAATGTTTATCTTTTTCTAGCAGATGGATGGCCATGTCATACGAGCAAAGTAGCAAAGGCCTGGAAGGAATCGCAAGGAATCAAGTCACTTGGTGAATGTAGTTCATTTCTCCTGGCTAAAAACTTTTCTTAGGCCGCTTTAGGGTCTTCCAGCAACAACTATCTTGACGGGCAGCAATACCTCCTCAAGGCATTTGATGTAGGCCTTCGTGTGGAGTTTGAGGTCCTGTCGGAAGATGAATGAAGGCATAATGTCACCATCACTAGTGATCACTCCAAACACCATGATGTTTACCAGATATTTGGTTTTCATCAGTCTCGGGTACACAGTAATCCTCTGCACTGTCTTCAGATTGACACCCAAACACTCTGAAATATTCGTATAGGAGTTCTTGGCGCGAATAGCCAAGCTGTACAGCATGCCGTTTTCAAATTTCTATGGGAGTGAATTGCGTCATAGTGCTCTTTTTCTCACAGACGGTGCCAAACTGACGCTACTATATTGGCCAATTGACAAAATCAAAAACAAACAACACGCATGCGCAAAATTAAAAATATAAAATAGCGACAATTTACTTATCGCACCCTGTATATATTATAAATAAATAATTTTAATTATTGATCTAGTTTTATATTGACTTGCTTTTTTTACTGTTATATATTAACTTTTCTACCCAATACTTTAAGTAGAAAATCGGCTAATTTAACGAATCTCTACATAAATATTAATTCTGGCTTCCCTACAGTAAGAGCAGGAATCAAAATAGCAGATTTCTGTTTCTACTAAAGACGTCATTATTTCCTTACATAAAAAGGATTTGCTATTCATGATGAAGACGGCAGAGCTGTATTTCTATCGTGACTAGATTAATCGAATCGTAATAGGTTTTCGAGTGACATACGGTCAATTTAATTTGAAATTCCAAAAAAACATAAAAAGTTAATGGGATTTAATTAGATTAATACTGACTGAATTGATTTTTTAAAATAAAACTTACATAAATACATTTGCCATGTGAGTCAAAGTAAACATTTTAACCCATTAACGACCTCTTTAAAATCTGGTGTCAATTATGAAAATCAAAATCCAGTATTAATTTTATATTTCTAAAAAAGACGGTATTATTAGGTTCTACCGAGGACCTATTTATACGGAGTCTCAGAATCGAGATGATGGTATTTATTCGTTAAAACCCAATGTCAGATTTTTTCCCAAATGCAAAACCAGGAGCTTGTCAATCCTGTTGCAGGAACCTGTTCCTGATTGATCCTGTCTTCAAGGGTGTAGTCGTACTCATCACGCATGGCCAAGTATGGGTTGGTGAGACTATTAAAACCATAGTTGGAGGTTTTGAAGTCTGAGTTGTTTCTTCTCCTAAACCGGTTTCCACTCAAGGCTGTAAAACTCAATCTATCCTTCCATAGCTGGCGGGTGAGAAAGAAGAGATATATTTATACCTTTCGCAAGTAAGTGACTGTAACGAACTCGACTGGAATTCGAACTCGGCTCTGCTATTCCTGAATCTAAGCCACTATCCACTGTTCATGTAAATATAATTATTCATTTCAATATGTAAAACTAGATTCGTCTGTTTTTCCCGCTGGCATCATTTGGATTCGTCTCTTCGTTAAAATAATTGCAAGGATGGACACTTGTGGACAATACTCGGTGACTGGGAAAAGTGATATAGACTGTTCATTACTGTCAAACTCTCTGCCTTGAGCAGAGAGGAACCCGGGCGAAGCTTTGCCGAAGGACAAAGTTTCGTCCGGGGAGGTAGACAGGCCCCGAACCGGTTTATACGGGTTCGAAGGGAATATTTTTGGCCGAACCTACGGGCTCGGAGAGTCCACACTAAACCCGGCCTTGTGCCACATACGACCCACGTGTGGCGGCGTTAAATATAACTATCCTCGGTGATCAAATTTCGTGTTAGGCTTATCATCAGACTCTATGTTGCGTCAACCGGTACACGAAGTTGCCAGGGATTTTCAATTTGTCTTTTAAGAGAAAAATATTTACGAATAAGCCGTTATTATAGAATTAAATTTTAAAGCTTATACACGGACTATCTGGTTCATTAAATTTGTTTTAATTTAGTCCAGCGTCACCGGACTTATTCAACCTATACAGCGAGATAAATCTGAGAGAATTGGGAATCCTACCAGGATTCAGCCTTGGCGGACATAGTCTTAACACCGTAAAATACGCACAGGACACAGTACTGATAACAGACACGGAAAAGAAATTACAAAACCTCCAACAGAAGGTAGCAAAGGAGAGCCAGAAGAAGGGACTAAGCATAAACTACAAAAAGACAGAATGCATGGTCATCAGTAAAAGGATGAATCCGAAATGCGACTTGCAGGCCGGAGACACTAAAATCAAGCAGGTGCAGATGTTTAAATATGTGGGAAGTGTTTTGACAGAGGACGGTTAGTGCGACGCTGAAATCCGAAGACGTATTTGGAAGGCCATTGGCCAAGGACGCATTCCAAAATCTGGGCAGAGTATTGCAAGACAGAAGGATTTCTTTGATATCAAAGAAAAGAGTACTGACCTGCTACGTAACATCTGTCCTCCTTTCCGACAGCAAATTTTGGACGGTCTCCTCAAAGATGAAAAGTGACTCGAGGCGACGGAGATGTGGTTCTACAGAAGGATGCTGGGGATATCATAGACCGAGCGTGTAGGCAACGATAAGGTTTTGGAGAGGATACAAACAAGGAGGAAGCTTATACTTAACACCAGAAAGAGGCCGATGAAAATTCTGGGACACGTGATGAGAAAGGAGGGCCTGGAGAATCTGGTCCTCACAGGTCGAATAGAGGGAAAGAGAGACAAGGGAAAGCAACGCATAACATACCTAGCGGGCTTAAGCAAATGGATGTCAGAATGTGGGATGGAGAGGTGGCAGAGGTACGAAACTTATTGAGAGCTACAAGTGATAGGGGGAAGTGGAGATACATAATCTCCTACGTCCTTAAAGGACACGGTACATAAAAAGAAGAAGAGTTTAATAAACCTAGTACTTACAATCAGAAAGTGAAAGTTGTAATTTCTAGGACGAGGAAAGAATAGTTGGAGAATTTAACACTCACAGAAGATATTGAAGGAAAAAAGCAGATGGAAACCGTGAGTAACCTACTCTGTATGACTTTTTGTATTTATGTGCCATATCCTTTTTTAGGACGAAGGCGATTATGACTCACCACCTCCCTCAACAAGGTCCTTCCCTCTGGCACCTCCCCCAGACCACTCGCTTAAGCCCGCCACTTATGTCACTCTTTGTTTTCCCTTGTCTCTCTTTCC
>OZ038481.1:14506615-14561615 GCA_964036315.1 Acanthosepion esculentum | reverse complement strand
AAAATACTGCACGCAAATGTTGCCACTCATTTTTTAAGTTTTTATTTTACGTCTCGATATTTCTTGTAGCTCTTGACATTTTGGCAATATGAATTTCTGTCAAGCCCGCTCCTCTTTTAAAAACGTTTAAGAATTTTCATATTGTGAGATGTTGGGATGACACTTGCTGCAAAATGCCCTATGCTATCCTCCAAAGACATTATTAATTGTAGGTAAATCAGCATTGACTCTCTCAAAGCAAGACCACATACGTATTTCAAACATAGGTGTTTCAAATAATTATCATTTAGTATAATTGTCCTATCGATGAATTTTCATTAAAAAAAAATTTACATTTCGAATAAGTTTTCGAATAATTGTATCAAACAATTATTTTCGACTAAGTTTCTCGATACGTGCATAATCGTCTGATCGAGCTATACACGGAGAAAATGAATAATTTCTTGACTAAAATACAATGTTCGACAAATACACGTAGAAGATATCTTGAATGAATGATTTCCTGTTCAAAACCCACAGAAGAGGATTTGATCATAAGTGTATACAAAACTTTTACTTTTTGCTTTTTCTTGGTGTCTTTCTGTACTTTATTTGTTACCGATACTTACATTCAAGAGATTTATCGTGTATTTTTCTTCCTGTGTTTGGTATTTGGCCAGCAAATGCCTAATATTTCTTTCTATTCCTGTAAACATTGGCCTTTGAAGATTTGCCGTCGAGATAATGAATGAAAACCGATAGAGATCAAGATATTTGCAATTTTCTTTTTACATATTCATGCAGACACACAGAAGACGAAAATAACATGTCGCGTCTGCCGATGTCGTAACGATTTTGCATTTCCCCCCTTCAAGCGGAAAATTGAGAGTTTGAAAAGATTCACCAATAAAATCGCACTTCGTTTGTTCAGTTGGTAAAAGAGTATTATTGAAAATAGCGCATGTGTTTTTAGTACATTAGATGTCAATTCGTTCAGGATCTAATTTAACATTTATGGAAACGCTTTGAAAATGAGTTTTGGATCTTTTCTGCCAATTCACTTCGAAATATTAATCCATCTCAAAATATAAAGAATTTATATTTACTAAAATTCATGATACTTACCTGGTGTAGGGATTCGTCCCTCCGCTGGTAGTATCACGGCTACGACTAGCTGGGACCGGCTCTGGCCTGGACCAGCTATGACAAGCCAAGACCAGCTATGACGAGCTTAGACCAGCTCTGACCAGCTTGGACAAGGTATGACCAGCTAAGACCAGCTTAGACCAGCGGTCCGAGTGAAAACACTCGGGTTCCCACGTTAACAACCGACCTTGTGTCACAACCTGACTCAGTGGGGGGGGGGTGTCAAGTAAATACCTACTTACCTGGTGTAGGACTCCGTCTCTGTGCTGGTGGTATTATGGTTACGACTAGCTTGGACCGGCTCTGACCAGTTTGGGCCAGCTATGCCAAGCCAAAACCAGCTATGAGTAGCTTAGACCAGCTCTGACCAGCTTGGACAAGCTATGACCAGCTAAGACCAGCTTAGACCAGCGGCCCGAGTGAAAACTGACCTTGTGTCACAACCTGACCCAGTGTGTGTGTTGAAGGGGGCGTCAAGTAAATATCTATTTACTAAAATGCACACCAAATACTCTCAGAGCGAGGCCTATCCATTGCACTAGAGTTGGGATTAGTTTTGCGTTCGCCTCAAATGTGGTCAACTCGAGTACACGCTATTTCTATGTGGGGTCTACGTTGGCGCTCATCTTGATAAACACACCAATACAGATTTTTTTTAAATTGTAAAAAAATCCTTGTAATTACCTCAAATATCATACGCACTTATGAAATGTGAATATCTCCCTGACTTTTGGTATTTACTTATTCTGAGGTTTCGAGTTATTACGAGGCAAGCTAAACATATTTTGAGTTGAAATTTATAATTTCAAGATAGTGGCAAAAATTTACTAGAAAAAAACCCAACTTTGATTTAAAACTTATAATGGAGTAAATTATTGTTTGTGATAAATAACTTTACAATATTTAAAAAAAGAGTGAAAAATAACCTGTTTTAAACGCAATAAAACTTTAATGTACATAATCATGACTATTAAAAAAGTTCTTTACCAAATACCAGAAAGCAGATCAACGGGTATTTTTCAACTGTCTCCTGTCAATAAAATTGATGGAAAGTAACAGCAGTTGGCAAGACTTTTGAAGACGTCTCCTTGGTGCATATTTTTCCGGAAGTTGCATGTCGTGTTGTCGTTTCTGAGGCAGTGATCTTCCTAGTTATGACTCAGCTTTATTTTGCTTCCTCCTATACTAGAAATAACGAATAGTGAAACGGTGAAACTTAGTTGCAAACCTAGGAACACGTTTAAATTTATGCAGTCGGGGAACCAGTGAAAATCGCTCAGCCGTGCAGTTGCCATGAAAATATTTGG
Source organism: Acanthosepion esculentum (assembly GCA_964036315.1). NCBI lineage: Eukaryota > Metazoa > Mollusca > Cephalopoda > Sepiida > Sepiidae > Acanthosepion > Acanthosepion esculentum. The sequence continues at coordinate 14,559,183 of OZ038481.1, read as the reverse complement.
AGAGCAGTCAGAGGGTTGATATGTCACTTCGTTGATAAAATGAACGAGATGCCTGGTCAGGATTGATTGCCTTGCAGGCCCTTTTCTGGATTTTGTCAAGAATCTCGTGATGAATAGCAGGAGCACCAGACCCCATATGGCAACAATATTCAATACACGGAAAATATAAAAGTGGACAGTGAGGTCAACATCAAGCAGCAACAACCTGCCGCGTGGTTGAACGCAAACTTCAGGTCATCTGTTTCATACGTGAAGACCATTTTCCGACCTGAAATTTCGCGTTCAGGCATGAAAGAAAATGTCCCCGCTTGGCCTTGATCTCAGTATCTACTCACACACACACAGACACACACTATCTCTCTCTCACAGACACACACACACACATATATATATATATATATATACATATATATATATATATATATATATATATATATATATATATATATATATATATATATATATATATATATATATGGTGTATTGGGGCAGTAGATCGAGGTAGATCGAGGAACAGCATAATAAAAATATATTCAAATCTTGGATACTGTTTGGCTTTATTTTATTGGAGAGAGAGAAGGAGATATATAGAAATAAAGATATGAATTGCATATAAAGTTCTGGTGTTATTGGAAGAGTGCTCGATGTTATATCACTGATCTATAAAGTTTATATATATATATATATATATATATATATATATATATATATATATATATATATATATATATATATATATATATATATATATATATATATATATTATCCTGCAGCTTTTGCACTACTCGGTATTTCATGCGAAGCGTAACTTTCAAGTGCTGAGTGTATACTGACCGTTACTGAAAATATATTAGCTTAACTTAATGCTGGTTTAGCTAAATTCTATCTTTATTCGCACATATTTTAGAACAAAGCTAGCATTTCTAAAGATGCCGATCTCTAGGGATTCAAGTCCGAAAGAATGCCACCAAGTGACGATCAATTATTGGAGTTTTAAAAAAATTCTATTCGCGTTGAGAAAATTTTATTCCCTCCAAATTCCAACGATCTACAGCAAATGGTATTGCTTATTATAAATCCGAAAAAATAATCATCAAGCCAGATAAAACGGGTAACCACTACAAGATCTGTGCTAACGTATACCACAAAGCTAATAACAGGGACATCAACAAATTTTATAAAAAGCCACTCATAAACTGGTAAAACAATATCAATAAGAAAGCCAATGAAACAGGTATTAAACTAAAAATCGTTAATAGAATCTACAAGTTGCATAAACAAGTATTCATCACGGTTAAGGACTATTTGGCTAATTTTCCAGACAAGCCTCAGTACCAATTACTAAACCATACAAAAAGATATCGGTTAAATCAGCAAAATCATTCTTGAAAGAGCATGCACTTACACCAATGATTCCTAAGTGGGGGCATGATAACATTTTGGTGGGGCTTGCGTAGGATGTGCACCCTTCTGCTTACTATACTAACGTGAGCTCAAATTTGGCATTATTATTTCATGATTAAAATAATCAAAGTATATTACAGAATAATCTTTCATTCAAATATTTTATATTTCTGCCTTTTAATTCTCTATTATATGTTTTGAGACTATATATATTTAACTACATTTTTTTTTTAATTTTCTCATTCATGGGCGCTTTAGAGGCTTGTTTAGCTTCCTTCACGTAAATTGCAGTAAAATTTTGATTATGTAAGAATTAAATATTACGGGGTATGACCAGATTTTTAGAAATACTAGAGTAGGGCATGGCCCCAAATCAATTGAGAAACACTGATGTACACTAACAATGCGCTAGGAATCGAACAGTGGCAAAAAAACTGATGCAATAGAATGGTTTAATAGTATAAAAACAAATATGAATGTATATTCTTACAATTCGATATCTGTGACTTCACCCGTCCATTACAGAGAAACTAACGGCGGCTAGAAACTACTGCCCTATTAGTGATCAGGATATAAACATCATAAATATCTGTCTATATTTCTGAGATGAGGTATTATGTACATTATTTACATTATTCGGACTATTGTCCTCATCTCTGTCGCCATATTTAGCAGCCCCCCCCAAAAAAAAACTGGGATAGGCGGGTACAAGAAGAGGAGGAGTACAACAGCACTGAGAAAACAGTCTTCCTGCCTTATGTGAAGGGGTTTTCAGAGAAAATACATAGGATCTGCGGTCCATATAACATCAGGACAACCATCAAAAGCTTTACGACACTTCGCAGATATCTCTCCCGAGTAAGACCCCCCGATAGAGGAGAACATGACTAAAGACTGTGTGTACGCTATCCCGTGCAGCTGCGGAAAGAAATATAAAGGAGTGACAGGCCGCCCCCTTAAGGTGAGGCTTCAAGAACACCAGAAAGCTGTAACACGAGGGGAAGTGGAAAAATCAGGCGTGGCTGGCCACATATGGAGAGAGAAGGGAGATCACCGCCCTCTGTGGGATCAGGTTGATATCATAGACAAGGAACACCATTGGAAATTTCGTAAACTTAAGGAATCAGCACATATGCTAGGCCATTAAAATCTCCTGAGCCGACTAAGCATAGAAATGAATACAATATGGGAACCAGTACCAGTGTCAGAGAAAAGCGATAATAACAACAAAGTTGAAATATGAGCTCTGTTAAAAACTGTGATTGGTAACAGCAAAAATTGCAATATGAGCACTGGTAAAAATGGTTGCTGAAGACATTAGCTTTAGAATACCCAGAAATTCATACACAGATGTCCTCAAAGACACATGACACAGTGGATAAAGGCGTTGGTTAGATCCAGGACCCAAAGACTGTGAGTTCAATACCCGGTTAAGGCAGTGGAGAACTTTCAGGGGGAAAATTAACAGGAGATAACTGAGATCCATTAAACATGGATAAACTAGAACAGTCCACCCCAGTTCGACATTCCAACCACCTGATGAAGGCCGGAGCGCACAACGGCCGAAACGTTGTTATAAATATGGCGACAAATATGAGGATAATAGTCCGAATAATGTAAACATCATAAAGCAGGCACAAACACTGGTACATTTCTACAATGATTGTCTGTGGACTAAGGGAAAAAAAACAGAGGTTAATATTGCTATGGGTGTGTATGATACTGCAAAAGCATTTAATATTGTTGGAATTCGGTTGATGTGGCGTCTCAACTTATTGTTCGACATTGAAGACACCGGGATATATAGAGGTGACGGTGTAATTCTCCTCCGGAAAACTAGTCCGCCCAAGAGAGGCGGATTGAGAAAACAACTTAGGTTTTTTAGGACCATGATCTAAACATTACCACCACAACCACCACCAATATTAAAGTTATTAATTTCCTAGATGTAACATTAGACCTGGACAATGGTTACATAAACCGTACACAAAAGCACTATATAAATATGGATTACGTTAGTAAAGATTGTAGCCGCCATCACAAAATTCTAGATTTGCATAAATCAGTACAAGTTAGATTATCCACCAACAAAAATAAATATTTAAAATAACGAAAAGAATGAAGATTATGGCAGTTAGGTGCTTTATTTTTAATATCATAATTGATATATTTTAAGATATGATAAAAACTCTCACGTTTGGAACATAATAAATATTTGAAGATACATTTGAAAATGAAAAAACTGATCAAAAACAGTTCGATATTTACAATGACATGGGTTCTGCTGCTGTCAAGGAAAATTTATTGAACAATTAAAATTTCATGCGTTCTAGATTTCAAAATTCAAAGTTCACGTGTTCTTTTGGGGTTTCCGAGTATAAGGGAAGAAACATTTTGGTTTTTACTCATACGTATATAATTTATTTTTCATAAAAATTTAAGGACTTTTTGCTATACTCATAGTTGACTTTATTTATTTGGGGTTTTAACTCTCTTAAAAAAAGAGGTTTGAAATCTAGAATGCTGCATAAGCAGTAAAAATAAAACGAACTGTTGAAATATTTTAAATACAAAAAAACACATAAACATACTCAACTTAACTTAACCCGCTGAAGATGGTCTCAGATGAGATTGAAAGTACTTGGGAAAATAAAAACTATTTGAAGGAAAATTTTGCTATTTTTCTTATTCATTTTTCTAAGTCTACCAAAAATATGTCTAAATTATTTAACCTAACCTATTTGAATATATATATATATATATGTATATATATATATATATATATGTGTGTGTGTGTGTGTGTGTGTGTGTGCATCTATGTGTCTGTGTGCGTATACATGTGTATGTAGCTATGTGTGCTTTCATATATATATATATATATATATATATATATATAAATATATATATATATATAATATAATTATATATATATATATATATATATCTTTATGAACCTAAAGAGCCAGGCAAACCTACCTAGGTTTCACCTACGCGGATTGTCAGGGTACGCCGCCCCTGACGATGCGCGTAGGTGAAACCTAGGTAGGTTTGCCTGGCTGATTTGGTTCATACTTAGATTTTCTCTTCTTAATGTATTGAGTACTTTGCTTAGTTACTTTTGCTTTACTCGTATTGGAGGTTTATTTCCTTGGACTCTGAACTTGGATTCTTGATTATTTTCGCCTAAATTACATGTTCTTAGTTCTTTTTTTTATTCCTTTTTTTTTCTTGGGTATTGGTTTGTTCATTGACAAGCCGAAACACCTAAGGTTTTTCCAGACGAGTATAATTACTTATATTTATAAGATATATATATATATATATATATATATATATATATATATATATATATATATATATATATGTATGTATATATATATATATATATATATATATGTATATATATATATATATATATATATATATTGTGTGCTTTCAGGCACACATATATATATAAACACATATAAATATATATATATTGTTAAAAAATAGACAATTGTGTGTATTTTATTTGATGTTCTTTTATTCTTAACTTAAAGTATTCTTTGCCCAATGTGGTTGCTAGCGAAATTTATGCTTTGTTGACACAAAACTTCGACTGACGTCAATTAAAATCGTGGGCGTGTCGTTATTTTTAGAATACAAAATCAAATTCTGGTTAACACAGCAAGTCGTGTAACCCCAACGTGCAATAAAGTGTTTGCAGTGTAACATAACGTCTTTAGAATAAACATTTTTAGTTATCTCTGTTCAAATATATAAATAGCAATTGTAATAGTAGCCTTTTCCTTATAAGGAAACATTCGGCATTCACTGACCACTGCTACTATCGATTGAAATTTATAAAATATATTTCTCAAGTCTAGTAACTGTTATTGCCTTTTCCATTATTGACGGTGGGTGCGTCATTCCTAACATTTTCTTTCGTGTAGTGTGGAATCTCAGTATCTTTATTATTTCGTTATTTTCTCTTTGATTTACATGTGCTATCTATTTTAGTTGTTATTTTGTGCAAAGTCCTAAAGTAATTTGGTTTCTGTTCATTGGTAGTTATTTGTGATTCGGTTAGACTAGTTCATGAAATCCGAAGGTTTGTCCTCACTACAAGATTCACTCTCACGAAACAACCTTCAACAAACTATCAGAGAAATCGGTTGCATGCAGCTGACAGTTTAGTTATTTCAGAACGGGATACTAGATGCTCATAGCGAGTGATACTTTTTATATTTAAAGATAGGGTGAATTAATCCAACTCAAGCGTGTGGCAAAATCTTTAAGCTTTATCAAGAAAGTTAGCGAACTACCACAAGAGATATTGTCTCAAACGATTTTTTAAAGAAATTCACCCCAAGCAAGGCGAGAGTGCCACTAGCACGCAAGAGGTTACAGAAGGTTGAGAACAAGTTCAAAGAGGCATGCTTGGGGAAAGGATACAGAGAAGGGCGGAGAACAAGCTCAGGGTGTCATGTCGTTGATATTACATTTGAATATTTGAAGATTATAGTAATCGGGGAAGCAAGTAAGGGGAAGGGAGTTCCACAGATGGGAAGTGCAGGGGAAGAAGCTGTTTGAGTAGAAGAGACGGTTACATTTAACCGTTTTGATGGTTAAATTGTGAGACCGAGATTCCAGCCTCGCTTAATGTAGTCCGGGAACCAGCGAAAGTAGCTCGTCGGAACAGTTGCCGTGAAAATACATGTAGAAGAGACAGAGTGAGGCCCCGGCACGTCTTTGGGATAGCAATTGCAGACTAGATGCCAGAGCAGGACCTATCATCTACGTTTCTGGATTTTGTTGAGGACCTCGAGATGTACAGCGGGGGCATCAGACCATATATGACAGCAATGTTCCATGCAAAAACGGATGGTTGATTTATAGATTTGAAGGATGAACTCAAACGAGGAAAACTTTCTGGCACGACACAGAGAACCAAATTTCCTTGCGGTAGATGGAGCTATTGATTCAATGTATTTATTCGACATCATGTCAGTGGACAGCGTGAGACCAAGCAGGCGTAACGAGGCGCTCTCAAGTAGTTAGGAATCAGTCATTCTGATGGGAAGCGGGGTGGGTTCTCTGTGGTGTGTAAAAGAGAGCAGTTTCGTTTTAGAGGCATTAAAGGTTACAAGCCATTTCTTGCCCCAGTTAACCACAGATTGGAGGCCCTTTTCGAGATTAGCAGCCAGGTTAGTTTTGTCAACGATATCAGATTTATTATTGAGGCAGGAGTAAATAATGCTATCTGCGTAGATGCCAACTTGAGAACTGATGATATCAGAAAGGTCATTGATGAAGATCAGCAACAGTGTAGGGCCCAAGATAGAGCTTTGGGGGATTCAGCTTTCGTGATAAAAGAGTCGGAGGAGAACCTGTTTAGGACGACCTTCATTTCACGGTTTTACAGGAATGACTTAATTAAGTCAAATAATCGTCCTGTAATACCACATCCCTGAAGGCTACGAAGAAGGCCGGCATGCCAAACCATATCAAACGCTTTAGAGATGTTTAGAGCAACGGCTCTAGCTTCTCCATTATTGTTGAGTACTTGGTATACGAATTCAGTTGTGGCCGTGAGCACGTCAGCGGTAAAACGGGTAAAACAAACCATATTGCTTGTCGGGAGAGCAGATTATGTGAAGTAACCACTTCGACGTTGATTGAAGCCTCGAAGAGTTTACCGAAGAATGGTAGGAGAATAATAGGACGGTAGTTAGACGGGTCAGAAGGGTCACCAGAGTTCTTAAAGACAGGCACAACAGATGAGAACTTTCAATACGCTGGAAACCAATTGTCGGTATGGCTGTAGTTGTAAAGTTTATCGAGGACAGGGGCCAATTCAGGGGTACAATTCTTCAGGACAATGGCCGGTAATCTGTTCCCACCACTAGACTTATGGGAGTCTAATTTAGAGATGATGTCCAATACCATCGGTGGGGTTATGTGCATCTCAGTAGAGCCTCAGTTCTATGGGGAATTTACGAAGCAACGTGTTCAGTATTATCAGCCTGAACTGAAATTGGTTGAATAAAGTGGGTATTGTGGGTTTTCTGTTGTTCAGCACGATTTTGCAGAGCCGCAATTAATCTTTTGAATCAAACTTGCGATACGCAATACGTTGTTTCATTCTTTCGGCAAAGAGTAACATTGGATCTTTGAGGACATGCTTGCACTTGTTACGGACAGTGACAAAGAGACGTCTGTTGCAAACAGACATGTCTCTATTGTGCAGACGGAAATATTGATTCCTGTGGGCAGTAGCTTCTGAACAAGCAACTGAGAAGCAAGGGATGAACGCGATTTCACATTATATTTTCTTGCAGGGATAAAAGCCTCGATTCCAAGCCTTTACCCAGGATGAGACCTCAGACGCACATTTTTGGACGGGCAGGTTAAAGACAGTATTCCAGGGGACATCACGAAGGATATCTCGGAACGAGTCCCAAACTGATCGTTGATAACAGAAATATGTTCTGTTGCTAGGAGGTTCTTTACTGGTGGAGGAGTGGCAGGAGATGATAACAGACACGACGGAATGATCAGATTTGCGGAGAGGGCAGATCTGCGTGGCACGACACGACTCGGGGATGGTGGTAAAACAGAGATCTAGAAGAGAAGCCTTACAATTATGGTTGCTGGGGAAACGTGTAGGAAAGTCAACCACTTGTGTGAGAGATTGAGAGATTGAAAAGTGCTTGTATGCCATCAAGGTCAGTTCGACAGTGTTTAAGCCATTTGTTATGGTGGGCATTGAAGTCACCAAACACAAATATGTTTGCAGATGGATGTAGTAGAGAGATATCCTTCTCTATATTATCGGAAATGCAGTCGAGTACACCACAGTATTGGGAGGATGGAGAGCGATAGAGAAAGAAGAGATAGCATATAGATTTGAGGAGAGATAGACGGAGACATATGTATAAATCGTCTGGAGATTCGTGAGAGACTTCCCTAGTCAGTGGGAGATTGTCTCGTGCGTAAACTCTCAGGCCATGCATGTGGGTAATAGAGTCCTTTCTAATGAGAGGAATGTTATCGAAATCAGAGGAGGGGATTGATGGATTAAGTTTGGTCTTGGAGAGAGCTAGTATATCAGGAGACTTCTCAACGATGAACGCTTCCACACCGCAGAAGTTGTAAAAGGAAATGTTAAAGGGTTTCGGTGATATTTTAAAAGATGGTTTAAGTTTTTTCTTTGTTTGTTTGTACTCATGATGGGTAATGTTGGTAGCGAAAGTGAGAGGGCGTAAAGTAATAGTAGCTGAACGGCCACCGTATGTAACATGGGCATAGAGGAGCTGGCGCAGCCTGCAACATAGTGTGGCCTTGGGGTTGCCCACCGGAGGTGCGTGCCGGGACACCCTTCCATGCGTGAGATGGCATTAGAAGCACACTGATAGTATGCAACTGTTGACCAGTGCAGCCGCTGGAGACGCTACGCAAGATTTAGGGCTCCTAACTACCAGTCTGGAAAAGCAACCAGATAACTGTCAACCCAGTACCCTCAGTATGAAGAGACGTTGCCACAGTCAACACATATCACATGGTATTCACGATAGACTAATACAGGGGCCAGAGAAAAAAAAGAAAAAATCCGGAAACCCCTTTCTAAACAGGAAACAAGGATTGAGTCTCTATACCTGTTCAAGAGAAGGGGGAAGAGTAAGGACCCGGCGATAGGTAGATCTATTTCTATTACACGCAGAAAAATATTGTATATATATAAAGTTTTAACTTAGTTTATGTGTCAGCATACAATTTTGCAGGAGGAGGAAAATCTGAGCTACAACATGGCCGAGTTAGCTGTCCGATGTCAGCATGATTATTTCGAAGAATTCATATTCAAAGAACTCAAAATAAGGAATGAAATGAATGAGAGGGGGGAACTAAAATTCGTATCGGCATCAATGAACATTATTCTAAACTAAGAGAATTACTAAGAGTAAACAAGAATAAAGAAGTACATTAATTAATTAATTAATTAATTAAATAAAATAAACAGGAAGAGAAGAGATTGAAATTGAACGATTACTTACAAAGAGAATCCAGCAAGGATATATCAGGCAGCTTATATAAAGCCTCAATCAATCCTTTGCGTGTCTGAGACAGAGATGGAGAAAAGAGAATCAGAGGAAAAAAATTTGGAAGTCAATCTACGCGCCCAATAATGTCATATGTGTCACTGAGAATCATCACTAATCAATGCAGATTAGAATTTTCAAAAGCCTAGACGCATTTAAAATATTTATCATTATAATTCATTAACTTATGTGTTTGTAGGCTCGCTACGCAGATGAGCACCCGGCCAGTTTATCTTGAAGTCGAATTTTTATTCATTCAAACATAACGTGTCTTAGGCAAGTAGACATTACAAGGTCCATCTCTCTTCAGGTCAAATCACGGCCGATATCCTCGAAGTTGAAGGTTCACCTCCGTCACAGACAGGTGTTCGCTGGTTGTGTGTGTGGGAGAACCCTCTGCCCTGTCTGCTAACATCCGTCTAGGAAGCTTTTTCCCAGCTCTTTCATATATCAGAAAGGAAACCTGCATTGTCCATACAAAATATTGTCTACTCCGTTGACCCTACAAAATATTGTCTACCCTGTTGCCTTACTAAATATTGCCTACACCGTTAACCCAACAAATTACTGTCTACTCTATTGACCTTACAAAATATTGCCTACACCGTTGACCCTACAAAATTTTGTCTACCGTATTGACCTTACAAAATATTTTCTACACCGTTAACCCTACAAAATATTGTCTACACCGTTGACCCTTGTTGTAGAGTTATTTCCTCAGTGGAAACTGTATTTGGACTAAATTTGTCCTAAATAGGTTCAACGTACAAAAACGTTAGGAACTTGTTATAATAAGTATTACGGAGAGTAAATAGAGTTGTGGTCGCTGACTACTTTCCCGTATTCGACACCCACTGACTCCTACTTATATTAGATGGGAGAATCTATTATCTATAGACTAGGTGTCTTTCACCATAACAACCCTACAAAATATTGTCTACCCCATTGACCCTACAAAATATTGTCTGCAATATGGACCCTACAAAATATTGTCTACCCTGTTAAGACTACAAAATAACCAACTGCAATTTGAGATATCTTGTTTTAATCTTGTTATGTTTTTCATTACACTCCGTATCAGAAAATCCAAGTGGTGGGGTATCGGTTTAGTCGCCGGTGATCTGACCATGCAGCAGGTAAAACACAGTATCAGTAGTGTGTGCTAGTAAAGTGGCCTGACGTTGGTAGGTTAAGACAAAAACAAACTGGAATTTAGCCTGTCTTTTCTGATGTACTGTAAGTTATATTTGCGTTTCATAAATGTGTTTTCTTTTACTTTCTATTTTAAGAGATTTTTTTTCTAATTCTCTAGTAATTTTAAAATCATTAATGTCTTAGTTTGGTAATAAAAACAAATTTGGCCTCGCCTCTAATATCCGGAATGTTTTTTTTTGTTCCGGAGGCGGGTGAAAATTAATTCGGATAAATATAGTTGGTCAGGTTAAACGTAAAACAGCTCAGTTAATAGAACAAAGTCTGATGCCGGTGCCACATTAATAAAAGGCCAGCAGCTATTGGAAAAGAGTAAGATTTGTCGAAGAAAAAAGATCATCTATTTCGTGTTAAAATCCCATTGGTTGAGAGAGGGAAAGTCGAAATATTATAATAAAAACGAATTATTCTTTGAAAACTCAGTCGAACACTTCTCAGAAGTGATATCGGAATGTCACTGTGTAGTTTATTGTAGATATCGATATTTAAACACTTGTCAGATTGTAGTAAACATAGACAATTACTCATAAAATCATCGACAACTCGATGAGAAAATCCAGAAATGTTTTAAACAAAAAGAAAATAAAGTTAATATCTATGAATCTATATAATCACCAATTTCCTCTTTATTAATTAAATTCTTGGTGTGCCATCTTTTTTATCATTTCACGCCAAGTAAGACAATAAAGCCACTAAGATGCAAAATGGGTACTGAGTGTGAAAGAATAAGAAAAAGACAAACATTATTAAGGAGTGAGAACAATAACATTAGTGAAATCAAGAAGACAGTAGCGAACTTATATACTTAAATTTCTGAAGATCAAAGTTGACTGGCAAGCAAGAAACCTGAATAAATAAGTATCCAGACAATAAAAGTAACGATTAACACAGAACTTACGGTTATATCTCGCCATTTTAACTGTAACTTAATTCTTTACCAACTTCAATTAATACTGTATACACGCTTTCACAATCAACTGCTTTAGTTCGCTCGTTTCTGCTGTAGATATAGATAGACATTTATCATTTGATTTCTGTGTAGAATTAGGTTTTCCTTACCTTTTAAAGTCTAATTCAACATTATAAAAGACTTCTAACGTCTCTGCCATGACAGCGAAATTTCATTTACTAATTATTTCTTTACTTTCTTCTTATTAATAGAAATACAAAGGTTCGCCTATCACCCGGTTCAGACTTCTCCCCGGTCTTTTGAACAGGAATAAAGTTTTATCCCATCTTTCGTGCTTAGAATTGAGTTCTCTGATTATTCGAAAGTATTTGAATTCATCCATTTACACCCAGTAGCCCTTGCGTCTTAGTAGCATTATTGCCTTGCTTGGCGTAAATTGATTAAAATAAATAAGAAATTCAGAAATGTATCTTATTACAAATGATGCACATAGGTTTTCATTTGATAAATATGCTTACAAAATCCGGGAAATCGAATGTTTTGCCATTTTATGGAGCTAATGAAAATGTGCACATGAAAAATATGTAGAGTGCGTTTATTTAATGAAAAATCTAAGAAATATTACAATATAAATGACTTTACGAGGCTTTGTTCTACAGAAGTTAGCTTCTGCAAAAGAGCACTCATAATTTAAACAATCTTGTGACGTTCCAGGAAGCTTCATCAGTGACGTTTATTCTTGGTGTCATTGGGTGTTTCTTATATATATCTCTATCTATAAAAGGCAGGATGTGTGTGTGTGTGTGTGTGTGTGTGTGTGTGTGTGTGTGTGTGTGTGTGTGTGTGTGTGTGTGTGTGTGTGTAACGAATGCACGGCTGCAATTTTTGACGGATTTGCACCAAAATTTACATGCACATGCTCCAAGTTGGGACAAAATCCAAGACCGACTTTGCATTTCCCAACTCCCATCGATAATGGAAATAATCGATTTTTTCATGCTTCTACGGCAGTTTTCATGTAGTTTGCGGCCATTTTCTACTGGCCAGAGTGAGAGCCTATATCTGGCTGCCACGAATAGGCAGGAAGAGTCTATTCGCCAGCGTGAGAGCCAACAGCTGATTGACACGAATGTTAACTAGCATGCTAGCATGCAAAAAAAAAAAAATCGATAGCTGCATTCGTCACAAGTGGGACAAATTTAATTCTGCATGGCACTTTACTCCAATTCTCTCATTCGTTTGCTTAAACTCAACGTTGATTCTGATTCCGCAGAACTGGGTTGGGTGTGAAAAAGTTTGTTGTTAACATTCTTTTTTCATTTGGTTTGTTCAGTTACGAGTCCTTTTTTAAAGCTGATCGTTTTGTGTTCATTTTGTTTAGTTCTTTTTTTGTAACAGATTTAATGTTTAGTATACAGCTTAGAAAAATTCGCAGTGTGAGATAGGCACGAAGTAAGGCATGTAGAAACATCAGCACGGCAAAGGGCACTCATTTAAAGGCAAGGAAGGGCAAAAATATTTTAAGTCAAATGATAGCGATTGCTGTATTAGTTGTACGATTTTTGAATCAAGCACGGGCTACGCCGGGGCATGCTGCTAGTATATAATATATTGCGATACTTAGTTTATCAAAAGGTACAATGTGTTAGTAACAAGCATCAACTAGAATTGGAGTTCCATTCATATCTGTAAAAAAATGGGGTCATAAACTTAATTAAGAAAAATCATTGAATTTCGTTTAGTGTCGGTCGGAAAATGTTATGTTGCGTAAAAACAGAGAAATTTTAAAGAACCTTCATCGGAGTTCACCGTATCGGAAATGAAAACGAAGCCAATGCACTGTTATCTTTGTTATGGGGGGGGGGTTACAATAAGTGAGAACTCTGAAGCAACAGTCTCACTTGCGACTCCGTGCTAAGACAACGTCTACCCAAATTTACAAAGCCCGGGGTATTGATTAACAGCCACTTTCCAAATGTGCCGTACACTCTCATCGCCTCCCCACCAGAGCTGCTAATGTCGACTTCACGACAGATTGATCATGGTGTGATTCGAACCTTAGTCTCATGATTGGAACATTTTAACAACTCGTCCACGTTCTCCTCGGTACAGCTTAGTGATTAGTGAACTGGTTAAACATTAATTAAAAAAAATGAATTCAACCATCACTGGTGGGTTATATTTGTAGATTTGTACCAATCTAAGTTCAGTGGGGCGTAATGGTTAACGAGCTAAACTGCTTGTTCATTATCTGTCTATATTTCTGAGAGAGATTTCCCAAGCCAGTGGAACATTGTCGTAAACTCCCAGGCCATGCATGTGGGTAATACAGTCCTTTCCAAGGAGAGGAAGGTTACCGAAGTCAGAGGAGGGGATTGACGGATATTTATGTGTCCTCGAGGACACACGGCACAGGGGATAAAGGCGTTAGTTAGATCCAGTGACAGGACCCAAAAGAGTGTGAGTTCAATACCTGGTTAAGGCGGTGGAGAACTTGGAGAGGAGAATTAACAGGAGATAACTGATATCCATTAGACATGGCACGTGGAACTAGAACAGTCTATCCCAGCGAGAAAAATAAAAGATTCAGTTCGACATTCCAACCACCTGAAGAAGGCCGGAGCGTACAACGGCCGAAACGTTGTGATAAATATGGCAACAAAGATGAGGATGATAGTTCTAGGAATGTAAATATCTGCTTCATCATTGCTGCTGTCCAATCTTCACTTGATTCGCTATAATTGTCGCCTTATGCCAAGATTAGTAAGTTACTATTAAGTTAATATCTCTATTGACATATCAAACCACCGAGAATTTAACATTTTTCTGGAACGGCTAAAGAATGAAAAAAAAATCAATATCTCAAATTTTCTAACGATATCCCCTGGAATTTATTTGAAAAAAAATTCTGAATGATGAAGCTTCATAATTGAATAGGAGAAAAAGAGAAGAAAACGATATATGGTCACGTGTGAAACAGAGTTAAGACTTTTCTAATAAGGATCCAGTTAAGAAAACTACTGAATATTTTGACTCATTAAATGATAAAAATATTCAGAAAGATCTCTGCAAAGGGATATAAAAGTGAACATTGAAGTCAACACTCAGAGGCGACAGTCTATTTCATGCTAGAAACCATTGCAAGGTGACCTGACGATTGCATCTAGCATGAAACAGACTGTCGCCTCTAAGTGTTGACTTCAATGTTCACTTTTATATTTACACACGCTCTATCTCTGATATTGAGCACTTTACCCCATAAATATAGCACACCTTAAGACTATATTTTTTCATATATATATATTTTTCATATATATATATATATATATATATATATATATATACATGTGTGTGTGTGTGTGTGTGTGTGTGTGTGTGTGTGTGTGTGTGTGTGTGTGTGTGTGTATACATATATGAATAAAAAGAATATATAATCCGGTGTTCTTATTGATATTTTTATTTTTATTTTCACAAAACAGTGCTCAATGTAAATTTACAGAGTATAAATATTATAAATTAACTGATTTAAAATATGTTTTTTCTCTACACAGTAATAACCATGTTACAAATTTCAAATTTAATTAATTATATAATTAAATTTAAAAAATTATTATATATTTAAATTAAAAGAATTAGTGCCGTTTCATCTCCAAGATTCGCTTTAAGATGAAACGGAACTAATGCTTTTAATTTAATTATATAATTAAATTTGAAGTTTTTAGCTTCCATTTTTGAAACATGTTTATTACTGTGTAGCGAAAAAATATTTTAAATCAGTTAAATTATAATATATATATATATATATATATATATATATATATATATATAAAGTGTGATGAATAATTTGTAGTCTAAATGACGGAAAAATGTAAATAACTCTGACATCACATTTTAACAGATATATTATATATTTACCAACATTACACAAAAATGTCTTGAAAGATTAAATTTATTTACAATAAAATCACCATCGGCTTCAAACACGGGTTCTAGATGACTTCGGAATCTTCTCCATCTATTTTGGATGATTGCATTTCTTGAGTGGGTGAATGCTGGCATAATCCTTGCTTTCATTTCATCTTTGGCGTTACAAGGAGTTTCTTTGGTGTCTCGACGAGTTTCCTAGTATCCTAATTAAAGGAAGAAAGACAATTACTGTCTTGATGTATATATATGTTGTCTTAGCAAAAAACAAACCCTGAAGATGACATTATGCTAATGTCGAAAGAAGATGACAATAAAATACTTATTAAGTATAAGTAGACAAAACTTGTCTAAATTATTTGATGAACATTTCTTAATGAAAACATGCTGCCAAAATATACACAGTATATATGTATGTATATGTATATGTATGTATATGTATATTTTATGTATGGATGTACGGGGGAGTAATGGATAGCTGTTCGGATTCCAGCAGAATCCATTACATTCACTTACGTGCTATTACCCTTGGGAAAGGTATGAATCCTCTTCTTCTCCCCCTGTTATGGGTAAATAGCAGATTGGGATGTCAACTGGTCTAGAGAAGGAAAACTGAATTCAAAACCTGCGGGCATTGCAACAGGTCTCTATGTTCGGCCATTCAAAAAATGTGGTTTGTTCTGTACAAAACCTTCACCACTATAATAAAATCATATGTGCGCAGGTTGTCTAGCTGTTGGTTCCTAGGAAATGAGTGGCCTGACCCTCATACGTCGTAAAAGGGTCCCCGTTAACAGCCAGCGTCGGTCAACGACGGGAGAGTCCACAATATGTATATGTATGTTATATACATTTTATTAAAGAAAGAAATATTTTATGTGTAATATATTTGGTCATCTTTTTTTTTCTAATGTAAAATTTTTATTTCGGAAATGTTTTTTATAAGGATAGTTTGAGTGAAATTCATGTTGTGTTGAGTATTTTATAATGTCTAATGGAGGTGAACATTAGTTTTATGTTTAGATGCATTTAAATTGATCAAATTTTATTTCAGAGAACAATAAAATTAAATTTTGTTTGATTAAAAACCTGCTAACATGGACGTACCCAAGAATCATTTGAGGCACATAATGCTTTATGAGTTCAAGAAAGGAAACTCAGCAGCCGAAGCGGCTATAAACATTCACTCAGTTTATGGAGAGGAGTGTGTGGGTGTAAGAACTTGCAGAAGATGGTTTGCAAAATTCAGAGGTGGAGATTTCACCCTTGAAGATGAAGATCGAACCGGACGTCCAGTTGAGTTTGATGAAAAGCTTCTTGAAGCAGCCCTTGAAGAAAATCCTGCTTTATCCATTGAGGAATTGGTAGTGGTTCTCAGTTCAAACCATATAACTGTTCATCGTCATCTTCAACAACTTGGAAAAGTTCCGAAACTTGCAAAATGTGTGCCTCATGAATTGTCTGAAAACCTCAAATCCCGAGTTGACATCTGCTCTTCTCTGCATTCTCGCCAACTGCTTTCACTTTTTTGGGATAGACTTATGACTGGCGACGAAAAATGGATCTTATATCGAAATGTTAAGCGTCGTAGACAGTGGCTTGGTAAAGGGGAAGAACCCCAGCCACAGCCGAGAAGGGAACTTCATGGGCAAAATGTTCTTCTTTCAATCTGGTGGGATTGCCAAGGAATAATCCACTTTGAATTCTTACCACCTAATGCAACAATTAATGCTCAAATATACTGTCAGCAATTAGACCGTTTGAACCAAGCTTTGAGGAAAAAAAAGACCTGCTCTAGTGAATTAAAAACGGGTAATGTTTCATCAGGACAATGCGCGACCACACACAGCAAGAATCACGTCACAAAAGACTGGTTGGGAGAAAATTCCTCATCCACCTTATTCTCTCGACCTTGCTCCTTCAGACTACCATTTGTTTCGTAGCTTACAGAATCATTTGGAAGAAACAGCTTTTGTTACACAGTAAGAGGTTAAAACTGACATTTGTGAGTTCTTCGAATCAAAGCCAAAAGAATTTTACAGTAATGGAATTAGTAAGCTTGTTAATAGATGGAAGGAAGTCATAGATAATCAGGGAAAATACATTGTTGAATTAAATGTAACATTTGGTCACTTGTTTTCTTTATTCAAAATTCGGACAGAACTTATGGGATGACCTGATATTTTGGAAAATAAACTATTACCAGCAATACGTTTTGAGAAAAAAATTATTACCAGCAATATATTTTTGAAAAACATAATATTACGATAAATATATTTTTGAAAAAAAAAATATTACGATAAATATATTTTTGAAAAAAAAAAATATTACCAGAAATATATTTTTGAAAAAAAAAATATTACCAGCAATACGCTTTTGAAAAAAAAATATTACCAGCAATACATGTTTTAAAATAATATTACCAGCTATACATTTTTGAGGAAAAAATACCAGAAATAGATTTTTGACAAAACAAAATATTACCAGGAAAAAAAAGACAAAGTTGTCGGCATGAAATAACCCATTGAAGTTGATATGCCGTAAAACAGAACCAAAACCAAACCAATATCTGAAATGTATATATTTCTTCCACTAGCAAAGGCACCAAGATCTGACTGTACACATATTTTTATTCAGTCATCGACATCTACTCTTTTGGGAACTAGAAGTAGACAAGCACTATTGTACTCAATTGTAGAAGTTGTCCATAGATCTTGCTTGAAGATCATACTCTCCATCTCCTGGCGTGATCAGGTTACGAAGACGAATCCTAAAAAGTCAGGTTTATGTAACCTACAACACAGGATGACCATAAGAGGTTGAAAGGTACTCGATTGCCTACAAAAAATATTCAGAGGGGGGCCATGCTAGAGACAGTCTTGTGAAAAGCTGAATACCATCCATGGGACTGATGTGATATCAAGCACGTGACAGAATCAGATATCGAACGGGATGAGGAATATTCATGACCGAAAAAGCATTGAAAATTTTATCCAGGTGCGGATATATATATATATATATATATATATATATATATATATATATATATATATATATATATACACTATTTACATTATTTGGAATATTGTCCTCATCTTTGTCGCCAAATTTAATACAACGTTTCGGCCGTTGTACACTCCGGCATTCGTCAGGTGGTTGTAATGTCGAACTGAACCCTTTATTTCCCTCAATGGGTACCCTTTACTTCGCTCACCTGAAGAAAGCCGGGGCGTACAACGGCCAAAACGTTGTAATAAATATAGAGCATAAGATGAGGACATTAGTCCAGATAATGTAAATAGTATACATAATACCTCATCTCAGAAATATATACCTATATATATATATATATATGTATGTATGTATGTATGTATGTATATTAAAGAGAAGCGAGAAGCCGCAAACTTTTTTGGTTATAATGTAGATTTGTTAAATATATATTATAACAATAATTGGTATTACTACTACAGACAAAAGAGAATGTTTAAACATCGGAAGACATAAGAAAAATTAATTCATTTTAATAATATGTGGAAATTACAACTCTTTGCCTGATGAAGGTCACAAGACCAGAAACGCGTGTAGCAAAAATATGGAAAATAAAGTATAATATATATTTTAAAAATCCACATTATAACCGAAAACGTTTGCGGTTCCTCTTTTCTCTTTAAAATATACCCTTTGTTCTCGTTGGAAAAACTATAACTTCTCCCTTTTATATATATATATATATATATATATATATATATATATATATATATATATATATATATATATATATATATATATATATATAATTTATTCCAATGAAATCATCTTCAACGAAGCCTCAAAAGATTATGAAACATCTCTATAAAATGGCATCCATGTAACATAAAAATACAGAGAGTAAATGTATATAAAGTAATCCCTCGATTAACGCGTTTTCGATTACTGCGCTAAATTTTTTTATATTCCTAAATTCGATTAGTGCTTATATAATACTAGATTATTGCGGTAAAATATTCTTCAGTTTAACAATAGTAATCGATTTTTTATAGTTATCGATTAATTAAAAAAATCCTAAAATTTAGAAATGGGAAATGGTCAGCAGTTTTATTTGTCAAGTATTGCGTTATCAAAGTAATTACACTCGTGTTAAAAAATGGACGACTACAAATAGATAAATTTTATAATAATCCGATAATAAATATACATATTTCATCATTTGTCTCTTAAATTCTTTGGAATATTTTCATTTTTTAATGTTTATTTTAAAGGACTTAAAAGGAAATTTATGATTTCTTTGTTAAAAATGGCGATTTGATTAAATACAGAAATATACATTCATTAAAAAAATATCGAAATATAAAAGATGTCTGCATTTACTTTGGAATGATTATAAACAATTTTTCAGCTGGAAATACTAATGATTATGATATGTTTGGAAAATTTGAAAGGCAATTTCTCAGTACAGTCAAATACATGAAAAACACAAGAGTACAATAAAGGGAATCCATTCTAAATAAGTGTTTCGTAAAAAAATCAGATTAATAAAGATTAATTCAAAGCATTTTATTGCATTTTATATGTTACTATATTCTAACTAAAAAGTACGCAAATTACAAATTAATTGTGAATGAGACTAAAATTTGAGGTTCAAATTTTATCATTTCCGATAAGTTATTATATTCGATTAATAGGTTTTTGATTAGTGAGAAATTTTTAATGTACCCATTAGCCACACTAATCGAGGGTTTACTATATATATATATATATATATATATATATATATATATATATATATATATATATATTGCAACCAACAAAGTTATCAAAAAATTACTAAAATAAAACATAAATAATCATTTAATGTGTATTATTCAAGCATTTTTGAGTCGACACAAATCGATTTCAGCACAATTTTTAAACTAAAAACTCCCTGAATTTTCAAGTAATCTAATGCAAACATCACTCAATTGTAGCCAACAATAAGTTGATTGTTTAACAGTCACTTAATGAAAACCCGCGTAAATAGCGAAAAATGGCGATTTTTCCTGGTTTATTTCTTATTTTTTGTTCATCTTTCAACGAATTTCCATCAAACTTAACAATTGCTTTATAAATGTATCCTCTTTTACATCCCCGTTAGCACAGTGCCAAATTGAATTTCAAAAACTCCAAAATAATTGTGATCTGAAGTGGGTAGTCATGTTGCCTGTTTTACCCCTTCGTGTCCTCGGCTAACTTCGATTGAACAAATACAGACTACGTCTATTATATCAGTAACTGCATTAATTCAAAATGTTTTTTAATGAGAGTACTTTAAAGTAATTGAAAAAGATAGACTTTGTTACATCTAAACACGATGGCGTTTTTGCTCCATTTTAATTGAACCTTTTTTTCTGATCGACCAGCTGGCTATAGCTGCTAGTATTAAGCTAAAATTAGTAAATTCCATTATTTACATTATTCGGACAATTGTCCTCATCTTTGCCGCCATATTTATTACAACGTTTCTGCTGGATCTAACTAACGACTTTATCCACTGTCCCATGTGTCCTTGAGGACATATGTGTATTAATTTCTGGGTATTATAAAACTAATGTCTTCAGCAACCATTTTTTCCAGTGAAAGGAGCCAAAGAGTGAGTTCAATACCCGGCTAAGGCAGTGGAGAACTTGGAGAGGGGAATTAACAGGAGATAACTGATAACTGACATCCATTTATCATGACACGTGGAACTAGAACAGTCTACACCATTGAGCGAAATAAAGGGTTCAGTTCGACATTCCAACCACTTGAAGAAGGCCGGAGCGTACAACGTCCGAAACGTTGTAATAAATATGCCGACAAAGAAGAGGACAATAGTCCGAATAATGTAAATAATGAATATAATACCTCATCTCAGAAATATAGACAGATACTGAAAGGCCGAAACGTTGTAATAAATATGGCGACAAAGATGAGGACAATAGTCCGAATAATGTAAATAGTGTACATAATATCTCATCTCAGAAATATAGAGAGATACTGAAAGGCCGAAGCGTTGTAATAAATATGGCGACAAAGAAGAGGACAATAGTCCGAATAATGTAAATAGTGTACATAATATCTCATCTCAGAAATATAGACAGATACTGAAAGGCCGAAGCGCTGTAATAAATATGGCGACAAAGAAGAGGACAATAGTCCGAATAATGTAAATAGTGTACATAATATTTAATCTCAGAAATATAGACAGATACTGAAAGGCCGAAGCGTTGTAATAAATATGGCGACAAAGATGAGAACAATAGTCCGAATAATGTAAATAATGTACATAATACCTCATCTCAGAAATATAGACAGATAGTAAATTTCGATATCCCAGTTCAATCCAGGCGGCCGACTACTGATGTTGAAATTAGGCAACGCTCCTCCTCTTCGAAGTTCGGTGTTAAACTGTTTTTTTTTCTCCTATTGCCTCTATTTGGATTTTTATCATAGTAAAGATGCAAATTGTGAAATTTACTAAATTTTACCTTGTATAATTCCAGGTTTTCTAATGCTGATGGTATTTACTCATTGCCCCACTGGAATGAGATGTGACACAACGTCTTTTTAAAGTGGGGACCCGAGCGCGTACACTCGGGCAAGGGACAAAAATTCCCCAAGCCCCGCAACCGTCGGGTGCGCTGGCCTCGGTGCGTGCACCAATCCCTCCCTCTTGTGCAATGGGACGGCGCAAGTTTTCTAACGCTCATATTAAAGATATTTGTCTCATAGCGCGTAGATCAGCGCAACATAATCTATCCAAGCTCCATTTCTCACTAATTATCATATTGTTAAGCTTAATAAAATTCTTAAAAACCGCGCAATATTCTTAATTATTGAATTCTTTATTTTGTATTGATAATTTTAAATTTGTTTTTTTTTTTCAGTTATAATCATACAATGTCACGATTCCTCAAATTACTTGAAGTGACTTCTGCAGCCGAATTTCTTCATGCGAGTCAGAGAATAGGTTTGACGATAATATCTTTATCGTTTATTGATTCCAAAATTATTTTAGCGCCAAATAATGTTGAGACGTAAATAAAAGCCATTGAAAATAACCAAATCGCGAACATTCTGTGCAAATCTGAAAGCAAAAGAATAAACTCATTTTCACGCGATGTGAAAAATAATATTGTTTATACAGTGAGACTAATTATAAGTAATGGCCTCAAATTTTCCCCTGGAATTCGTCTTTGATTTTCAATTGTAAATATTTTTCGTCTGTTATCGTGACGATTCTATAAAGAAGCAGTTTTCGACAGCCAACCGTCAAAACAAATATTTGTTAAATCATATCTTTGTACCAATGGCAATTAGTGAAAATATTTTAATTAAACTCTGGCTATAGAGTCCAGGGTATGCCGATAAACTACATCCAGCAGTAATGACTTTGATTTGAATATTGGAGGTTTTTGATGAGCATGGAACCACCTCTTAATTGCTGTTGTTCTCAGGTCCACCCTGACCCGGTGTGGTAGCACCTGTTAGGGTCCCAGCTATGGGCAAATATTGAATTCCTAAAACAAATCACTATGGAAATATAAAGAAAAATATATATTTATTGTTGTTGTGTTGCGTTGTACTACAACAGGTGATCAGTAGTCAATTTTTGCCTGTCTCTTACTTTACTATACCCTTTATATCTCTTCTACTTAGCATATGCAAACAGATACTATCCTATTTACCGATTACCTACAGCACTACAAAAGATGTTTAATACCTTTTGTTGTTCTCGAACTTCAACAACCTCTTTCCTCGTCGCCTCCTTGAGACTTATGTCCTGTTCTTTTTTATGGAGATCTTGGTCTCATTTCATCTTCCTCTGTGTGACTCATACTTTCAGCCATAAGCTCGCCTTCTATTGAATTGTCCTGAACTGAAGAACTCATCCTTTCTTCTCTGTCCATCACGAAATCTTCCTCTTTTACTCTGGCTTTTAATTCGTCAAAATGGGTCATTAGCCGTTTTCCTTTCTTTTATATGATGGCCTTGTTATGTTCACTTTGCATGATGACATTAGCTCTCTCAGGAGTTACTACTTCGTCTTTATTATACCAAAATAGTAAAATTAACAGCAATATATTTTATGGCAAAATGACAAACAAAACATTTTATCTGTAGTCGAAAACATAGAACTGCGTTCAAAATATTTTTAGTTGTATCAATAAACTTCTGTTCCGAATGTTTAGATTTCGATATCAAAGAACCCATAGATGGTGATATGCCGCTAAATAAAAAACAACTCATCGATTTAATCTCAATATTTCAAGATTTACAAATGGCTTAATGGTTAGTATATTATTGTTTTGTTTTTTAACCCAAATTATTTTTATCACCTTAAACATTACTTTGAGTTGGTTTAGTGGATAGTCAAATATAAGACGAGTCAAGTAAAAGAATGGTATTCTTATTGAATAATCCATATCTGTGATTGGTTCGGTTGAGAGAACGTCGGATCTTGCAAAAAAGATTAATAAGATTTCTCGAATATTCAAGCCGAGAAACAAAAATAAACATAATGTTTAAAATATACGGAGTGTCTTCTCAAATATGGGTAGGCATTAAAAATAACTATTAAAATGTTAATACACACACAAATATATATATATATATATATATATATATATATATATATATATATATATATATATATATATATATCCAACTTTTAAAACCATTTATTCTACATTCAACATCATCACTTGATAAGACACCAGAAGTGTTGAAACAAGATGGCTATTTTTGTAGTGATTTTATAACATATTTATGTTATAATATTTAAATAAATAATTATATATATATATATATATATATATATATATATATATATATATATATATATAAAAGTGAACTTTATTAGTAATATTAATGCATTTAACATTAACCATTTATGAAAAAATTACAAACAGGATGAATTTGCTTCAAGGATCATTGCCAAAATGCATCCCTCCATTTGTATAAACTAAAACTAATAAATTAATTATCTAATACATATATATATATATATATATATATATATATATATATATATATATATATATATAAAGAAGTATAGTCTTAAAATGTGCTATATTTATGGGATAAAGTGCTCAATATCAGAGATATAGCGTGTGTAAATATAAAAGTGAACATAGAAGTCAACACTTAGAGGCGACAGTCTGTTTCATACTAGATGCAATCGTCAGGCCATATATATATATATATATATGTATATATAAAAGTGAACATAGAAGTCAACACTTAGAGGCGACAGGCTGTTTCATGCTAGACACAATCGTCAGGCCACCGACTGCATCTAGCATGAAACAGCCCGTCGCCTCAAAGTGTTGACTTCTATGTTCACTTTTATATATATATATATATATATATATATATATATATATATGGCCTGACGATTGCATCTAGCATGAAACAGACTGTCGCCTCTAAGTGTTGACTTCTACGTTCACTTTTATATTTACACACGCTCTATCTCTGATATTGAGCACTTTATCCCATAAATATAGCACACCTTCTGAGTATATTTCTTCATATATATATATATATATATATATATATAAAGCTTTGCAAAACGGAAACTATTATCTGGAATTGGAATGACAGTAGTTATGTCACATACTCGGAATCATCGTGAGAGCTGTTAACGACTTGCAGGCAAACTGCAAATTAACGTGATTTATTCCGTCTTCAGGAAGTTTATAAATAACAAATATCAGTCTTCTGCAAACTTCCATGTCCTGCACTAACTCACGAATTTTCTGCAAGTCTACCAAGCTCTTCATCATTTTTTACGGCAAATGATGGAAAGTTACTGATAGCTTTTTTAAATGTTGCTGTTTAATGTGCATTCGTCTAATGTCTATGGATACCATTTCTCCAATTTGTATTGATGACAAAACCAGTTCCATAGTATTTACTGTCTGTTTCCAGAGCTATTAACTTGTTCTCTCACACAGCGATAATCATAGAAAGTCCTTCATTGATTCTGGTTTCTTTGATTTTATTAAATCTTCGTTAGAGATCAAGCTTTATATGACAAAAACTGATAAAAAGCAAAGACACGCAGATCAATGGATTTTGTGTGGTTTGTCGTTTGCGTTTTATCATTTTTTATAATTTCTATCTTGATCTCTGGCGAAGCATTAAAAAAAGCGAAACAGGTTAGATTGAGATATATTTCCTACTTGTTCTTTATTCTATCATTTTGTTGGATTACTATACATACTTAATCCATATTTGATCTTATATATATATATATATATATATATATATATATATATATATATATATATATATGAAGGAAGTATTGCGCCGTCTGAGAGTGACTCTGGAAGTGTGTTGGATCTTAGAACAGAATCGTGCAATCCGGCTAAGACCTTAACACAGTCGTCAGATAATGATGATAGCGAGAAGGATTGCAGGCAGAAGAGCCATCTCCACTCCTACGAAGAAGTACTCACCCTGCTACATATGTGATAGTGATATCAATGATTAGTGTAGTGTTAGAATACACATACCACGCCGGGAAAAGCGGACATGTACCTTTGTGTTGGCCGACGTCTAGAGGCTGCAACGATGTCAGGCATTTTTGTGAGGAGCGGCCATTTGTAATCTCCCCACTACGCATGTGTGATGCTACTTTTTTTTAATAGGATTGGCGTGTTTATTTAGTGTGAGTGTTGGAAGGTGCGGTTGATTTACAGTGATTTTAGGGGCATTGGGAGTTTTGACATTGGACCTATATTTTCTTTCTGGATTTTGCGATTTTTTTTGTTTGTTTTAAACTTAAGCTATCATATTAACTTTATAACAAGACTCTTTCCAGACAGCTTCGTATTAGAGGATTATCTTCTCTTTTAATGAAAGTAGCAGTCTCTATGTCAAAATTGTGGTCACTTTCGTTACCGTGAGTTATTTTTTTTTTAAATATAACTTTTGTGTTTATATAGTCTTTTCTGGGAAGCGGCTTGTAAGAGATCCGTGGACGTATTGGGATATCCAAGGACGCATTCCAATAGCTGTGCAGAGTACTGCGAAACAGGAGGATTTCTTTGTAACAAATAAAAGAATACTGAACAGTTACGTGACATCTGTCCTTCTTTACGGAAGCGAATATTAGACGATTTCATCAAAGAGGAAGAAGAGACTCGAGGCAATAGAGATGTCGTTCTACAGAAGGATGCTAAGGATATGGACTGAGCGTGTAAGCAACAATGAGGTCTTACAGTGGTTGCAAACAAGGAGAGGGCTTATACTTAACATCAGGAAGAGGCAACTGAAGTTTCTGGAACACATAATGAGGAAGGAGTGCCTGGACAATCTGATACTCACGAGTCAAATAGAGGGAAAGAGAAACAAGGGAAAACATTGCATAGAATACCTGGCGAGCTTAAGCAAGTGGATGACAGAACGTGGTCAGGGGGAGGAAGCAGAAGGAAGGAACTTGTTGAGAGATGCAAGGAATAGAGGGAGGTGGAGCTCCATGATCGTCTACGTCCTGAAAGGACATGGCACACAAAAAGAAAGGAAGATGTTTTTCTCCAATGTATTTATTTTGGCAAGTCCTGCACTTGATACAGTAAATTCTTCCTTCACGTTTTGACTTGTTGTTTAGTTTTTTTTAATTAAGTCTTTGATTGTTTTAGAAAAAAAAGAATATAGATGAATTTGACGATTGAGAAAATATTCTTTCAAAAAAATAGTCTGTCAAAAATATTCTTGCAAATATTTTGAAACTACCAGCGTCTCTCGTTTCGTATGCATATGTAGACGTGGCAACATCAACAAAGCCCAGTCTGATGAAATACTAACGGTTGAAACGCGTCACAAAAACTTTTTCCCAATTTGGCATACTATATATATATATATATATATATATATATATATATATATATATATATATATATATATATATATATATATATATATATGTATATTGTGTGTGTCGGAGAAAGAGAATAAAACACATTTATTTCGAACAACGTCGATATTTATATGCGTGATTTATCTGAGGGATTTTGCTGTCATGTTTGTAATATTCAGCATTCATACTTATAAAAATAAAACTGATATTTTCTAGTCGTATTAAGACCCACCTGTGACTAGACGAGACGTTACTTTGACATTCATTTTTTTTTTTAGCCAAAAATTACAATGAAATTTGTAAGGCCAGTATCCTCTGTGAATTATGAAAGACTTACAAAGTATAGTCCACACTCACATGTTATACTAGCAGATCACCCGTAAAAAATGGCTATTATTTAAGCGACAAGGAGAGAACAGTTTCTACGCAAAATTGACGCTTAACAATCGTTTGCTCACAATCAAATGAGCATTTGTGCGCTCTTCCGACCTTATGGCGTCTCGTATTGCGTTGATGCAGCGGTAAAACGTTAGGATAAGGGGTATATCACTTTGCTTGAAAGTGTAACGGGAATAGGACGCGTTGGGCGGACGAGTGGCATATTCAGCATTTGACAAATTTGCGGCAATATATGCTTAAAAATTTTTGATAGTTTTGATCAACATTTCTTTTCATGGTTAGACATAAGGAACTGTAAATATAGGACTACCTTATACTTACGTAAAATAATAGCAATAATAATATATGTTAAGAATTTATTACAGGAAATATAAAGTTTTATGGAAAGGTTATTGACAATTATGTATTTAGTTACATAAGAAATAAATAAAAATAACAAATTTTTGATGCTATATTCGATTTCTTGTTAGGCATTTTCTCATTTTCTACTTTATCTAATGTTATTTTTGCTCTCTCTCTCTATATATAATTTTATTTTTGCTATCTCTCCCTCTCTATATAATGTTAGTTTTGCTCCCACCCTCTGTATATAATGTTATTTTTGCTCGCTCTCCTTGTGCATATAATATTATTTTTGCTCTCTCCCTGTACATACAATATTATTTTTGCTCTCTCCCTCTCTATATAATGTTAGTTTTGCTCCCACCCTCTGTATATAATGTTATTTTTGCTCCCACCCTCTCTATATCATGTTATTTTTGTTCTCTCCCTCTACATACAATGTTTTCTTTTGCTCGCGCTCTCTATATGTGTTATCTTTACTCTCTCACTCTCTATATAATGTTATCTTTACTCTCTCACTCTCTATATAATGTTATCTTTACTCTCTCACTCTCTATATAATGTTATCTTTGCGCTCTCACTCTATATATAATGTTACTTTTTTCTCTCTCCCTCTATATGTAATGCTAATTTTGCTCTCTCCCTCTATATATGTTATCTTTACTCTCTCACTCTATATATAATGCTATTTTTCTCCCACCCTCTCTATATAATTTCATTTTTGTTCTCTCTCTCTATATATATATATCTAATGTCATTTTCTTCCGAAGTCCTAATGAAAGTTACGTAGGGTTTTCTTTTCCGTTTTATCATTCAGTGTCATCACTTGTCGTATTTACATTATTTGCAGTCATTTTCATGCACTATGTTTTGTTGTACCCCTATAATGACTCGCGTGTAACTGTTCTTGTAGACGGTATGAATGCTGATGAAAGCAGACACGTTTTTAATTTCCAAAACTGGCCAGTCGATAACTGTGTATGTAATTATTTTTTTAATTAATATTTCATGTTCTCTTATATGGCAGTGAATGCTGGACAATTTCCTCAGAGATGAAGCTGAGACTTGAGGCAACAGAGATTTAATTTTACTGAAGTCTGCAGAGAATATTCCATCTATGGTATTCTCAGCATCCTTCTGTAGAACACTTAGGTATTTCGAGTCTCCTTTTCATCTGTGAGGACATTGCCCACTATCCGATGATATGTGGGAGAATTGGTATTATATCAGTCAATTAAATTCTATACTCGATACACGCCTGGACAATCACGTCTTTTTCAATTCATGATTGTCGAGGTTGTAGGTTGCCTTTTCTTTCTGTGGTATACTGGTTCAAAAAAGTTATAGAGGCCAGTCTGTCTTCGTATTCTTCATAGGAGCCGAAAATCCATCCCCTTTGTAATTGTTGCATAAATTGTTAGGATAAAATTAATTGATATTACTGCGATTGTAACTTTGAACTAGTTTGGTAGTTACATTTGTATACATAATTTAATTTGATGTTACATTACGTACCCTCACCTTGCTAACAGCAAAGCATTCATTTCAGGAAGATGACGATCAGAACTCTTCAAAACTTTCTTTCGCAACTCGGAGACATGATTAAAACCAAGCTAAGAACACATGTACACATCTAGTGCTCCAGACCAGCTGTAATCTTCAGCTCAGCGCCGTGCTTCAGCAACGTTTCGGCCCATTAGACTCAGTACCTCTCCACATGGTAGGCCCGCAACAAGCTGGATGATGTTACGTTGCAACCGGTCTATGTTGTTGGATGCAACTCGATACGAATTTCGGGGTAATCCATACACTGCCTTCCACCGCTTTTTCACCACAAGTCTTTATCACCTTATTCGTCTTTTGGATACCAGCACAATTGAGGAGTCTCTTTAAGGAGGCAGCAGGAAATTCTCTACAGCCAATGGCACCAGGGTGAAGCCGTATCCTCTCTCACGGACTTCAGCCATCAGTTTCTCCTCATACCGAAGCAGCTTTTTTTCATGAGCCTCTTAAATCCCTTATTCTCATGCAACTGTCAGCTCGCCAAGCAGCAGATGTTGCTTCTCGATATCAATTAACACTAGATATGACCTCAGTCCAGACACAATAATCCCACTGGCAGTATACCATCAACCAGCATTCTTCATTTCCTGGTCTTCTGCCTTGTGTCAGTCACACCTTGCTTCAGGAAAGCAATTCTTCGCAGGTCCGTCGAGGGTATACTAGCACTTATCGCAACGAAGTTATGTCTGAAGGTGTACCAGCCGTTCTGTAGCGCCTTCAGGCAGGATGACAATATGTGGTGCAGGTTTCCATGTGCATCACACAACTGGCAGGAGGGTGACTCCTGCACTCCCTACCTCATCAAATTTTCTGGTGATGCTACAACATCATATGCTGCCTGTATGAAGAACATCAAATGTCCTGCGTCTAGACGCCACCAATCAGACCAACTGATCTGAACACCGTCAATACCCTCCCAGTTGATCCATCGACCTTGCTGAGCCTGCTGGACAGTCCGCAGTAAACGTCTCTCATCCTCGAGCTTTTGAAACCCCTGTCCCTGTAACTTGCGCTGATCCTGTCTACTGGGATCTGACCATAATCTCACCCTCTCAACTAGACCAAGTCCAGCACATCCCTTTCTTGTAACACCTTGAACTTCTGCCTGATTTACCGTCACTTCCGCTGCTGAAACCACGTCTGACACTTCCACTTTCTTCCTGTCCTCACCCCCGGCACATTTTTCCGGATTGCAGCATCCCTAGATTCACACAGCATGAACTGCAATCTGACTTTTGCCGTCTTGTACTCCTCCACCAAAGTAGAAATAGGTAACTGAAGGCCCCCGAGCTGCTATACAAAGCGACCGGGGACAGAATCCTTGCAACACCAAGTCTCTTCCGTACGCATTTACTAATTTTCCTATCAATTATATCAACTCGAGACATTGCCACCTCATATATAGTCAGCGGCCACATTAGTCTCGGCATCAATCGAAAATGCTTACACCACACTTTAAATTTCCCGGGAAGCCCACATTGGTCTATTCTTCGCAGACCCACCTCCGCTTGTTGCTGGATTTCAATCCCACGGTGACGATTTGTCACAGGGAAGTTATACCACCTCCCAAGACTCTTCACACCTTGTCCCGCACTGTTGGTATCTTTTCACCTGCAATGGAAAAAACTTCATGTATGACAGAACCTCCCTTCATAGACCGTGACCAGCTTTTCCTTGGTTTGAAGGCCATCTGACTACACTCTGCCAACTCTGCAAGCCTATCTAGAAACAACTGATGTACTTTCCTATCATCTTGGATTATCGTCAAATCATCCATAAATGCTCGGATTTTGACCTCATTTTGCAGGAAGTGGTACTCTGGCGTCAGACCTCTTAAGATCACCTTCATCACCATCACAAACAGTACTGGGGAGATGACACATCCCATAGCAATTCCCCTCTGCAGCTCCACATACCTTGTAGTGTACTTCATCCTTGAAAAACGCAGCATGAACTGATTGAAGTACATAGCCAGAGAATCCCTGACTCTCTGCGGAACGTAGAAGAACTCCAACGCCAGCTGTATCATGTTATGCGGAACTGAACCATACGCATTAGCAAAATCTAGCCAGATGACGTGAATATTCTTCCTTTCAATTTTAGCCTCGCGGATCTTTGCCCAAATCATTGACACATGTTCCAAGCACCCTGGAAACTCTGGGACTCCTGCCTTTTGAGTACTAATGTCTATATAGTTATTCCCAAGCAAGTAGCCCGTCAGTCTACTAGAAAACAACTTAAAAAACATCTTTCCTTCAACGTTCACTAAAGATATCGTCCGAAACAGACTAAGTGTCAACGAATTCTCCTCCTTTGGTATATACACCCCATCACCTCGACACCAAGAGTCCACAACATCACCAACTTCCCAAATCTTCACAAGAAGCCTCCACAAACACCTCAGCAGCCTGGGACACCTCTTCTAGACAGCATATGTCACACCATTAGGACCACTCGCAGAACATGCTCTTGACCTCCGTACAACTGCTTGGACCTCCTTCCAAGTCACTGGAGACTCATCAAAAGCTACTTCCGGGGCGCCAGATAAACCTGGCATTACTTCGGCTGGGACCTCCCTGCTGGCATCCGAGTGCGTGCTCATAAGGTGTCTCTCCGGTAAATATAAAAATTTCCGTTTAGAGTTTTATTCTAAAATCCAGAATTAATGACATCGATTCTACCTCGACAATCATGAAATGAAAAAAGACGTGATTGTTCAAGCGTGTATTGGGTATAGAATTTAACTGACTCATATAATATCAATTGTCCCATATTTCATTGTATAGTGAGCAATTTCCTCACAGATGAAAAGGAGGCTCGAAACACCAAAGTGTTCTACAGAAGGATGCTGAGAATACCATTGACGGAACATTCTCAGCAGTCTTCAGTAGAACTAAATCTCTGTTGCCTCAAGTCTCAGCTTCATCTCTGAGGAAATTGTCCAGCATTCACTGCCATATAAGAGAAAATGAAAAACTAATAAAAATAAATAGCACTTAAGAAATTAGAATAAATTGATACTATTATTATTTTTATGTTTATTTATCAGTAATTATTCATTGGATATGCCGTGACAGAAAGAAGGTGTTTAGCCGTTACGATCAAACTTTGAATGCAAACTGTAATGGAGTGTCTTTTCGTTTTCTACTCTTTTTATATCTCGGACCGGAACTGATAAAGAAACATTGGCAGTAACACCACGAGGGGGATGTTGAACCATGACAGGGCATCGCTGTGTTCTGTTTAGTGACACTGGTAACAATATCCGGCTATGGAGACAGGAGTCTGTTGGCTTCGAAATCAAATCGGGAAATCGTACCAAGGAAGAAAAAATACCCTCAACTTTGTGTTTAATGAAAACAGTCATTACGTGAGATGATATTTTTGGCACATCGTCATGTAATGATGAGATCACGCAATATAGGAGACTCGCCGTGGAGCAATGGTTAGGCTGTCTTGCTGATGAGTATTAATCTCACTTCGAGTCAGTAGTTTCTACAAACGTTAAGTAACGTCAAGTCTGGTCAGTAACTAAATGGGTGACCGCTTCGGGACACTAGGTGTTGTCATGTTTAACGGCTCAGGATCATTTTTTTACAAGGATGTTCACACTGAACAAGGTCCAAGAGCCACTCGAGGTAGAGCTTTACAGAGTAAGAAGGACTATTTCAATCAGGGTGATAATGCCACCAAGACTCATTGAGCCACCAGAAGTGAAAAATAAGAAAAGGACTTTCGATGGAACCCTTTCCTGGAAAAGGGGGAACCAAATTCGAGTTCCATCCGGGTTCGTTATATTCAATTACGCGTAAATAACCTTGAGAAAGACATGAATCGATTTCCACTCCTCCAAGCTATGGTGTAATTAAAGACGTGTATAAGTAAATCTTTATTATCGCCATAAAATGCTTAAAATCTAAAGAAATTATGGCTTTAAATAACATGCAAAAGGTTGAGAAACCGTCAAAAACAAATCAGTCAATATCAATTTTGAAGGCAAAGAAGAATATGCTTGCTTGGAAATTCAGCATACAAAATTTTTGTTTTGGGCACCCACCACCTGTATCGATAATAAAAAAAATGTACAAACAAATTTCCGTCATTCGCACTTGAGACATAGAATTGCAATGAAGAAAATCGGCGTCACCCACAGTTACTGTTGTTTACCAAATAAAAGTGCCGACACGATTAAATAATTTATTTCACCGGAAAAGGGTGGTATTTTTTTCATCATCATCATCATAATCATCATCATCGTCGTCGTCGTCGTCATCATCATCATCGTCATCATCATCGTCATCGTCATCATCATCGTCATCATCATCATCGTCATCATCATCATCGTCATCGTCATCATCATCATCATCGACATCATCATCGTCATCATCATCATCGTCATCATCGTCATCGTCATCGTCATCGTCGTCATCATCATCATCATCGTCATCATCATCGTCATCGTCATTATCATCATCGTCATCGTCATCATCATCATCATCGTCATCATCGTCATCGTCATCGTCATCGTCATCATCGGCACAATCATCGTCGTTATCGTCATCATCATCGTCACCGTCATCATCGTCATCATCATCGTCATCATCATCACCATCATCAGGCCCATGACTAGGTGTAGTTCTAGGATCTCTGCGCAGCTGAGCACCTAACAAGTTATAATACCTCCATATATCTGGTTTCAAAGCCGGGGAGTTATTCAGATGCAGCGTATTTCGGGCAAGTGGACCTGGCGAAGCCTATCACTCTCCATCATATTTGCTATGGCACGCTTTCTTTTTTTTGGGGGGGATAATTCCCTCCGCCCCCACCTATTTTGTTAAACGTTTATTAGTCACATTTAAAAAAAAGAAATCTCAGCAGGACGTTAATTTCAACAGACGGGATTCTTTCGGGAATTGAAATCTTCATATTGGTATGAGTGTTCCATGGCACGAAAAAAATACGCTCCAGCCTCAACCAGAAAAGATGGCGATTCTCGATTATTAATAGAAATCCAAACGAGGAGAAATAGGGAGATGTATGATTATGCAGCACCAGTCTTCTAAGTCAGAGATGGCTCGCTTGGAAATCTACATTCAAAAATGTATCTTTTACTGAGGACTAAATTCTGTTTCTTGTACAAACCCCAAAGTTAAGCAACATCGAATCTGGTCAGTCGCTAGACTGATGAACGCTTGCGGTAACCTTGGATGTGTGGGTGGTGTAATGGATAACGGCAGCAAATTACAAATCGAGTAGGCGAATTTCAATTCCAGTCGAGTTCGTGATATCCACTTAGGCACAAGTACCCTAGTGAAAGGTATGAATCCAACACTTCACCTCCTGCTATGGTTTAATTAGTAGGATTTGTATGAGTAAATTATAATTATTTCGCCAAAATTCTTTTAATCTAAAAATAATTCCCGGCTTTAAATAACCTGTAAATGGTTGATAAGCCGTAAAAACAAGTAATCAAAGAACAGATTTCTGAAACCCAATATATGGTGATTCTTTTCTAATATTCCGTTGGTAATCATTTCAGGCTGGAGTCATTCGAAGTCTTTTCTTACCTCACTCTTGAGCTAACACTTCAAATATTAGATATTTGTAATATCTAATATGTAATATACATCCTCCTCTTTGCCAGTAAACCCTCGACAATTTCCTCACAGAAGAATATGAAGCTTAAGGTAATGGAAAATGTGTTCTTTGTATTGTTTTCTCTTTTGTAATAAGTTCACACCATAAGGCAGTAAAGCCACTAAGACGAAAGGGGTTACTCAACCTGAGAGAATATAAGAAAAAGAAATATTATTGACCCTAGAACACTAACATTCAATTAAAGTTACACCACTACTATCCGTGGGTATATCATACACGATTTAGAAAATATCAAAAAAGTTAACATCAATAGGAACTGAAAAACGTATTATTTAGGTAAGAAAATCAGGTACTGAAAATTGTAATTAAAAATAGGAAAATTTTCGCTGGGTAACCCATGGTTAGTGTTCTAGGGTTAAGGAGAGAGAACAATAAAAGAAAAGGAAATAAGACAGAAGATAACGGTTGATAATGCATTTAGATTTCTGAAGATCAAAATTGACAGGAAAGCAAGAATCCAGAAGAGTGTTCCACAGTCAAGAAGTACTAGAGAAGAAACTGTTCCCATAGAACTTACGGTTACTTCTAGCCATTTCAATTGTAAAATGGTGGGACCTAGCCGTCAATCTAGTACTGCGCTTAAATTTATAAAACCTAGAAACCAAAGAGGAAAAACTGATCGGAGCAATTATCATGAAAGTATTTATAGAAAAGGCACAGGGAAGTTAACATGCAGTGACGGAAAGTGATGGAAGCTGAGATGCCAGGTCAAGGTAGATAACATTGCATATTCTTCTTTGGAATTTATCAAGAATCTTTAAACAAAAAACAGAAGCACCATACCAGGAGTGAAAGCAATATTGAATCCGTGGAAGAATGGTGGACTTAAAAATGTGAAAAAGACGAAAGGAATACACAGGAGCAAAAATGCTACTGGTTTTTAAAATCTTTTAGGTCTAGGAGTGCTGATGAATATTCATCAGGTTAACAGAAAAATCAGGCACGTTTATGGCCATCCATTAACCTAATTAATATTCATGAGCAGTCATAAATCAAAAATTTTGAAAAAATCACTGACATTTTTGCTCTTGTATATAAGCACTTATCACAAAATAAAATTATTAAATTTGCCTTGATAAAGTCGCTCAGAGGACGAAACGTGTCGACTAAGATAAGTTTTCCTTTTGTCTTTATTCATATTGACTTTTCACAGATATACTCTATCTGAAATATTTACACTTATAAACGTGTAAAATTGATTCTGGCGAATTTATATTGCACATATTCTACAGTAGGATGATGTGGATGCTGAACAGTGAGGCAATTTGAAGGAAAACGGAAACAAAAAGGATACTTACACAGAGAATCAGAAAATGATAATTGAAATTTGGGAAATATAATTATGAAGGAAAGGCTTGGAGAATTTAACACTCTCAGGACATATCGAAAGAAAGAGGTAAAGAAGGAAACAGTGAGTAACCTGCTGAAATGGATGATAGGATAAATAATTGGAAAGGATAGCAAAGAAAACATAACTACGTTCTACAATGGATAGGAACTTGTGGAGAGCCGTGACCATCAATGTCTTGAAAAGAAATGCCATATAAAAACGAATGTATCTCATTAAATCAATATGCTAATTAAATCTATTTTGTTGCAAGTTTACATATTATTATGATAACGGACAAATCTTTGTATCCCTATATTGCCCTTCAAGTGAAAGATCATGTAGCTTCAGATTTACAGCTTTCAATTCTTTGATATCCCTGATTTGCCATAACGTTTGGGGAAAGATAATGGAGTGGTTTTCCGTTAGTTTTGTTATCCTTCTTTTAGACTGGGTTCCACCCAAAGCTAAAGAGGCCTAATAATTAACCTATAACTGGAGACGAGGTCAGAATACGCAGTTGAGGCCAATGCGTGACCTTGTATCAGCTAATTATCATGACAGCCACCAAAACAACACGGTGGTTTCTCCGATTTCATTAGCATTTATGAATTGCATTGCATTACCATCCAATTCACTGCTGGTATAAGAAAACCCAAGACAATGTAATTCATCTCAAGATATTGCGTTAGTCCCTCCAGGGCAATTATTGGTTTCATTGTCTTCGTCACTCTTTACGAATTGACTTGAATAATTATCCAGTCATTGATAGACTAAGTAGGCTAAAAATAAATAAATAAAATTCTTGCGAGATATCTTGCCAGGCTCGCTAGGACATTTATTACTTTCACTATCTCTTTCATTATCTAGGAGTTGTTTATAATGGCAACCTGATTTAATGTCACAATAATAAGACACTGAACACAGATTTCTCTCGAGATATGTCATCAAGCGCTTGAGGAGAACCATTGTTATTTTTTACAGACTTCATCATCTGTTTTATGTTATCCTCAGGTTTAGCCAATGCAAGGCTTAAGAGCCACTTCGTGAAGAGTGTTACTGAATGTCAGAACATGTAAGTGGACATAGAATGAGGCTCCCCACCAGAAACCTCGATTTTGACTAACGCTCACAGGTTAACGATTTAACCACTGTCTTTTGACTTTTTAAACATTTTTGTCGTTGTTTATGTCGATTTGGAAAAAGAGTAATTCTTTAATGAAAGGTGGGATTGGAAAGAAACCGTGGTCTAGATTTATATTTTGATAAGTTTCAATAGCAGCACTCACGAGAATTGTCCTTCTGAGTAAAGTACTTTCTATTTTGGTAAGTGTCGTAGTTTTAGATCAAAATAATATATATATATATATATATATATATATATATATATATATATATATATATATATATATATATATATATATATATATATATATAAAAGTGAACATAGAAGTCAGCACTTAGAGGCGACAGTCTGTTTCATGCTAGTGCAATCGTCATATATAAGGGTCAGTGGTGCATTGTGGGTAGTCAAAATAGACTACCCACAATGCACCACTGACCCTTATATATAAATAGCCGAGAGAAATAACAGCACTAGTTGCCTGACGATTGCACTAGCATGAAACAGACTGTTGCATCTAAGTGCTGACTTCTATGTTTACTTTTATATTTACACACGATCTATCTCTGATATTGAGTACTTTATCCCATAAATATAGCAGACTTTAAGACTATATATATATATATATATATATATATATATATATATATATATATATATATATATATATATATATATATATATATATATATGGGTGGTGATAGAAATGAGGAGGATTTGAGATAATTATAATTAAGTAATTCATCGAGTCTAGAAGAAACCTCAAGAGAATGCAGAAAGCACCGGGTGGCCGTTTCGTTCTATATTTATATATCAAGTCTGATTCTCTACTTCTTCGTTACCATGGTCCGTTGGAACAGTCGGTATGACGTTTGGTTGTAACATAAGTGTGCGGGTTTCTATTCTCTTTTGTGGATGCGCACTGCTGATGAGTCTCAAATATAAAACGAAACGGCTGTCCACTGCATTCTGTTCAAGTTTCTTCTAGACTCGATGAATTACTTATATATATATATATGTATTTCTTACTAGTACAAAAGGAGTCATTTTTAGTGGATACACTTGTTTCAGTTGCTATTGATTTTTTAAGCACTTCAGTAGCCGAAGAGTTCCGTTATGAATTAAGATGTTCAAGACCACTTTCATAAAGCAAGGTTCAAATTACCAATTTAAAGAATGAATCTCCCTCTTTAAGACTTCTTCAAATTTTCTAGCTTCATTTTTTTTTATCTGCAATTAATCTTTAACTTTAATTGTATTAATGATCCTGCAAAAACTAGAAGAAATGGCTTGCTAAAAATAATGTAAATATCCTAAAATGGCCAAGTCAGTCTCCAGATTTAAACCCAATCAAGAATCTGTGGTGTTATTTGAAAATTCAAATCCAATCGAGAGCTTCAACAACCATCCCGGTTCTGAAGACCATATGCCAAGAAGAATGGAACAAAATACCAGCTAACATTTGCCAATCGTTAATTGAGAACTATAAGAAGAGGTTGGTTGCTGTAGAAATGAATAATGGCTATTCTACAAGGTATTAAATGAAGATTATGTATTCTCTTTTGTATTGTACGAATACCTTTTTCACTTATTAAAATAGAGAACTGGGATTTATTTCTATTAAATCATTTTTTCAGTGTTCTATGCATATTTAATTATAATACGTTTGTTTGCTGTTAATTATATAAAAATGATGGTTATTCATTAACAGGATAGTTGGAAATAAAATAATTTAAAATTTGTAAGTGTACGAATATTTGTTTCCCCTCACTGTATATACATATATATATGCGTATATATATATACATACATACATACATATATATATATATATATATATATATATTAATTGTTAACATGCTTTACACACACACACACACACACACACACACACACACACACACACACACATATATATATATATATATATATATATATATATATATATATATATACATGTAAACAGAAACAGACTATCGTCACTTTATCGTCCGTGTATTGCTTAATATATTGTACTCTAATTGTCATCTTTGATAATGGCTTATGTAAGCCGAAAGCTTAGATTGGATTAAAAAATATGTATCAATGTTGAGATTTTCTTTCTACGTTTAATGATAATGTTATTAAGATTATCAGACGATATGAAAAGAATTTACATAAAATAAATAGACAAAACATGTCTATATTATTTAATGAAATATGTATGAATTTATATATATATATATATATATATATATATATATATATATATATATATATATATATATATATATATATAACATATATATATGTAAAGCATGTTAACAAGTAAGATCATTTGAGGTCTTGAAAGTAATCAATGTTATCGTCGCTGAAATATTTGTCATACTAAATTATAAATCCGTGAATGAAATCGTGATGAATTGCTTTCAAATTGAATCACCGTGAAACCGTCCCAGCTCTTTTTTCCTAGTATGTTATTTAACCTTCTGCTTTTATCAGTACCAACTAGATAAGATCCACTTCTTAAAACACGGAAGTCGAACCATCCATTTAGAAATACATCTATGTCTCTACCTAGCTAGCTGTATATCTATCTATCTAAATAAATAGATTAATAAATAAATCGAGCTCATTAACCAACACACAATACACACTCATGCCATCGAAACGGACATGATTACAGTTTTGACATGTTAAAGGCTGTTTTAATAAAAGGTGAATCTAATTTACTCAAACGAGAATTCATTGAAAGTGCAATGATCTCCAAGTCCTCTACGATTAATACACGAAAAAGCTATGTCAGTTTATCTCTTATTCTTTCTAAATTACAGTCATTAATAAAAGTTAAAACAGAAGTTACTTAGTTGTAAAAAGGTTATTTTTTTTATTTTTTGCATTACGTGTATCATACGAAATGTAATAGCGTTTCGTCATTGCATCAGCCATTATTTTCACATGATTTATGGTCTAAAAACTTTCCTTATTGCCAAATTAGCAGCCATTGTGACTGTATTTGAGTAGTATATTAAGCTTAGAATACGGGTAAAAAAATCCTCCTTTTCACCTACAGGAAGGACCCTAATTACAGCTCTGCGAAATGAAGGCTTTTCTGAATGTGAAATTAGTGTAAAAGTATGTTGTAGCAGCACATCTGTGCATACTGCTATCGTGAATTCCCAAAATTCCGGGACATTTTGAAACAAAGGGAGAAGTGAACATTTTTTGATAGAGATGGCAATTTGATGAATGAAGCACACTGATACGCACTCTCCAACAAGTTCTTGTAAGAAGATAATTGCTCTTCTTTTTCAAAATTGTCCAAATATCAGGTATACGACAGTTTCACGTCGCCTGACATTTGAGTTTGGTTTGAAATTATTTATATAGGCTTATAAACGACGGCTAGCTGCAGATATACAATCCGAGCGTCTTGTATTTGGCAAATTATGTTTTCAGATGAAACTTTTCTGCAACATTTCATTATACTTCACAGAAAAATCATGATTGATTTGGGGATCCATGACAAAATCTGGAACAGCTTGATTTTACTATTTGCCTCCAAGAACAACGGTGAATGTTAAAAGGAAGGGTCAACCAGTTCAAAGCCATAGTCACGCACAGCAGCTATTGAAACCAAGGACTAGTGTGTTGGAGCTTTGTTTTGTTGAAAC
This sequence comes from Acanthosepion esculentum, assembly GCA_964036315.1. Classification (NCBI taxonomy): domain Eukaryota; kingdom Metazoa; phylum Mollusca; class Cephalopoda; order Sepiida; family Sepiidae; genus Acanthosepion; species Acanthosepion esculentum. The sequence continues at coordinate 14,517,709 of OZ038481.1, read as the reverse complement.
AAAATACCATTCGCAAATTTTCCAGGAACTTTGGTCTTAACTGATTCGACAGGTTGGCATAGTACTTTGCATTGATAGAGTGATCCTTTTGAAGATAGTCAATAAAAACAATGTTATTCGCATCAAAATAAACTGTGGCTCTCATTTTGCTTGATGAAGAGATAACCTTAGCATTTTTGGAGCAGGTGTGGAGGGTTGTTTCCACTGCATGGATTGTCTCTGGTTCAAAATGATGAAGCCAACATTCATCTTGGATTAGGAAAGGTTCAAAGAAACGAGATGGATTTGCCTCAAACAATGTCAGATTTTCCCGTGGCGTAATCATTCTCCTTCGCTCTTGATCAGGTGTCAGAAGACATGTCACTGATCATGTAGAATCCTTTATCATTCCAAGTTCATTGTGAAGAATGTTTTCAACTCTCTTACGGGATATACTAATAGCATTGGCTCTTTGATTTATAGACAATCGCCTGACATCCATCACCATGTGGGGAACACCGTCAATTTTTTCGTCCATGGTGACAGTTCCAGTACTTTCAGAACATTGGTCAACTTCAAGACTCTCTCTTCCTGTTCTATTCACTGCCCAATTTTGCACTGTTGATAAAGCTAGATCTTCCTCTCCTCATGTAACAACTAATATAACATGAATGTCATTCTGTGGCAAAGCCCTTTTTTCTGCAGAATCTTAATAACATCACAATGCCAATATTTCTTCTTTAAACAGTCAGATGTTAGTTTACCAGGAAAGAAACAATGAAGCTATTAATAAGAAGAGTTGAAATGAAAGATAATCATTTATAATCAGCCTATGATACTTTTCTGCCCACCGTTGACATAGAATATTAGTTATATCTGTGAATTATTTAAGAAAATCCGAAATTATTGCTCTGAATACATGGTTTAAATGGAATATGTTACTTTTAGGATGTGTCAAAATATTATATAAATCATTGTAAAATATAATTTTTATATATTCTTCAAATAAATCCTACCAGTTATAGAACAATCTTCACAACATCGGGAGTGTCTAGACGCTAACGATATCAAACGTGCATTTAGTGAAGTTCTGTTCCCTCATGTAGCTCGGTTATGGTCTATTTTCACTTTCACTTTCATTTTCATCTGCTGATTCTCTGTAACTACAGTGCTTTCTTCACAATGACTAAATCTTAGTTTTCTAGACGGGATAGGTTATACCGTTTGTAATTTAAAGGGCAGAATCAGTCGCCTTAAATACCAATATATTTCTTTTTTAATCGAGTTCACCCCTAGCAAGGCAGTAAAGCCACTGAGATAGAAGGGGTGACTGGGAGTGGAAGAATTAGAATACAATTACATGACTAAGGAGCAAAAACAAAAGATGAGTAACTAGGAGGACAGTAGATAGCGATTGAGATTAAACTTAAAAAAGTTGAATGCAAAATTGACTGGAAAGCATGGCACCGGAGTCAACACAAGCGAGAGGTACGAGAAAAGAAACTATTAGCATAGAACTTACAGCTCCATCTAGTCAGGTCACGTGTAATTTGGTGAGATCTCGAACCCGACTATAGTGCTGCGCTTAAATTCAGAAAGTCTAGGTATCACAGCGAAATGCTCATCCGAACAATTACTATGAAAGAATTAATAAAAAACACACAGGGAGAAAACTTTACGGCGGAGAGAAAGACAATGTAGCCGAGACGCCAGATCAAGACCAATAATATTGCTGATTCTTCTTTGGATTTTATCAAAGATCTCTGAACGTATAGCAAGTGTATCAGACCATGTGCGACAATAATAATGTAAGCCTGGACGAATGGTAGACTTATCGATATGTAAGATAGATTCTACAGAGGAAAAATATCTAGCAAGACACACGAAAGGAACTTTCTTACCTACTGGCCTAACAATAGATTCAATCTAGGCTTTCCACTTCGTCGAAAACGTTAGACCGAAAAGGTATAGCGAGTCACTCTCCGGGAGGTTAACATCAGCCACTCTGATGAAATGCTAAATAGAGTCTCTCACGTGTTTAATAGAGAGTAGTTTAGTTTTTAGGCGTTAAGACTTTCTATTCCTGGAATGGAATCCTGCACAAATAAATAAAGAACGCCAGTAATTGAGATAGAAAAATAAGTGTATTAAACGTAAGAATACAGACTTGAAGTGAAGATTAGTAGTCCAGGAATACGGGTTAGTAGAAAGTCTCTGTAAGTGAAGCCATAATTATCTCTCTCTCTCTCTGGACTCTCGTATAACTCTCTGTGAACACCCTATGTACTGTCTCCGTATCTCTCACCCTGACTCAACGTATCTCAACCTGCAGGTATTCTCTCTGTCAGTATAAGCATACTAGGACGAGTCCATCTTGTGTAAAAGGGGTCTGCCCCACGACATGGATCTTGTTCTTTTAAAGCAAGTAATAAAAGAACACATATAGATTTATCAAAATGTGTAAAAGGTGTGAAAAAATTGTGCATTTCGCATCGCCCATAAATTCTGCTTTCGTGGGGACCGGAAACGTAAAGGAAAACGCCATTTCTCTAAAACATTGCTTCCGTGCATTTTCGGCTTTTTTTTTCGATTTTAAGTCGTTTCTCTCTTCTTTTTTTAAAAATTTTGATCATTTGCCTCAAAGGATCCGTCAATACAGAACATCCTATTTTAACAGTGCTAGACATGAAATCAATTAAATACCATTCGACTATGAGACGATTTTTAACGCTTGTTTTTTTATTTGTTATTTCTTTGGCCCTTCAACAAAGCAAGACCTCATACATAAACGCAAACGCCTCTTCGTTATCGGCTGAAGAATTCCAAAGTATTAAAAATAATCCAGCGTCATTAAATAAAAAAAAATGTCCCACATGTAGTCAATGTTCGTTCGATATGAAATCTTTCGGAACATCATGATATTGATCAATCTATCCGATTTTTCGGCTGAATTAAATTTTCATTCATTTATTATTAAAGAAGTCTGCAATGTATTTCCCTTTCCGATGTGAAGAAAGAAAGAATTATAAAATCTCATGTAAATTGTCATTGAAGGAAATCGTGGAATGGTAATATCTGAGATATTTTTTTTATTTTTGTTTCTTATTTCACATGTTCTTCTGGCTTATATACATTGAGCTTTCGTTGTATCTGCCAGTGTCTACACGAATAATGGCAGATCGATGAGAAAATATTGTTACTATTATTTTATATTTAGACTGGATTATTATGGTAACTTGTTTCGTCGGAACTGTCCTGGTGATATAAGCTAACTTTCTTTTTCGTTTTTGTGTGTGTCAGTTCTTTGGCTTAAGGGATGTTAGCTCGTGAAAATACTTTATCATACAATATAACTAAAGCAATAATAGAAATTGAAAACTGTCTCGGTTTGTGCTAGGGAAATTATAGTAATCTTATATTTAGAAAAGAAAAATCTTTAATACGCATATTGACTGACTGATTCGTTTTTTACGGCTTATCAACACTTTACAAGTTATTTAAAGGAGTAAATCTTTTTAGATTGTAATATTTGGTGGGGGGGGTGAATAATAATTATTTTTAGTTATGCCAGTTTTACTAATTAATCCATAGCTGGGGGAGCGAATAGGTAGATTCATACCATTCCCACCGGTATTTACGTGTAAGTGAATACAACGAAACCAACAGGAATTCGAACTCGGCCCTCCGTTTAACAATTCCAAACCATTATCCATCACACCACATCTAAGCGTATTCCCAAGCGGTCCCCATCCAGGTGCTGATCAGGATCGACATTGCTTAACTTCTGTGATCGTACGGGAACCGGTGTTTCAACGTATTATGGCCGTGAGCCTCTTTCTTTCTGCTTGTACTATGTTTTTGTTAGGAAAATAATATCCGATTTTAAAATCAACATTTATTCCTGAAGTAATATATCTAAACAGGGTTTAAAGCAGTCTCATTCCCTTTTACTCCTAGTAGCCTCTTCTCGTTTTCTTTTACTCCTAGAGGACCACTCTTGTTTTCTTTTATTCCTGGTAGCCCCTTCTCATTCCCTTTTACTCCTAGTAGCCCCTTCTCATTCCCTTTTACTCCTAGAAGCCTCTTCTCGTTTTCTTTTACTCCTAGAGGACCACTCTTGTTTTCTTTTATTCCTGGTAGCCCCTTCTCATTCCCTTTTACTCCTAGTAGCCCCTTCTCATTCCCTTTTACTCCTAGTAGCCTCTTCTCGTTTTCTTTTACTCCTAGAGGACCACTCTTGTTTTCTTTTATTCCTGGTAGCCCCTTCTCATTCCCTTTTACTCCTAGTAGCCCCTTCTCATTCCCTTTTACTCCTAGTAGCCTCTTCTCGTTTTCTTTTACTCCTAGAGGACCACTCTTGTTTTCTTTTATTCCTGGTAGCCCCTTCTCATTCCCTTTTACTCCTAGTAGCCCCTTCTCATTCCCTTTTACTCCTAGTAGCCTCTTCTCGTTTTCTTTTACTCCTAGAGGACCACTCTTGTTTTCTTTTATTCCTGGTAGCCCCTTCTCATTCCCTTTTACTCCTAGTAGCCCCTTCTCATTCCCTTTTACTCCTAGTAGAACCTTCTCATTCCCTTTTACTCCTAGTAGACCCTTCTCATTTTTTTTCTTCTAGATACCTCTTTTCATTATCATTTACTCCTAGTAGCCTCTTCCCCTTCTCTTTTAATCCTAGTATCCCTTACCGTTGTCTTTTACACCTAATAGTCTTTTCTCATTCGGTTTGCTCTTATTAGCCCCTTCTTATTCTCTTTTACTTCCAGTATCCTCTTCTCATTCCCTCTTACTCCTAGAAGTCTCTACCTATTATCTTTTACTCCTATTACCTTCTTTACGTTCTCTTTTCTTCTTAGTAGACTCTTCTCATTCTCTTCTACTCGTAGTAGCCACTTTTCATTCCCTTTTATGTCATTTTCTATCTCCTAGTAGCCTCTTCTTGTTCACTTTTACTCCTAGTAACCGTTTGCGTCTTCGTGGAATTATCGGCTTTCATGAGCGTAATTTTTTTTTACCAAAATATCCACGTATATTACAGCTTGTAAGGGATTTTCTTACCTAATTTATCTCAGAATCAACATGGCTCCTATACGGAAATGTTGAGTCTTTTGGTGTCGGAGTCTGTCCCACTTTTCATTTTCTAATATTTCATGTTTTTAAAATCCAGAACTAAATAGATAAGGCTTATGGGATGTAAGATATCACTAGCTTTAACGTTAGTCTTTCTACAAGGATTACCATCAAGTATATTTTCAAAATTTTTTAATATTATAGATATTGGATTATTGCAAAAGTTCGTGGCCGATTATAAATTTAAAAACAATAAAATAGAATACGAATTTTTCAATGACCATATATATATATATATATATATATATATATATATATATATATATATATATATGTGTGTGTGTGTGTGTGTGTGTGTATATATATGTGTATATATATATATATATATATATATATATATATATATTAACATACAACGTGTGTTAGCACGTCCGATACACTGTCTTCATCAGCCGCCGAACAGGGGTGATATCACGTTTTCGGTGGCTATGGCGGGACACCCCAGGCACCACCAGCAGCGTTTGCCACCAGGCAGGGTATGAAGAAAAAGCTAATTAATCGTTCCTCTTTGTAAATTCTCGTAATGAAATAAATAAAACGATTGTTCCTCTTTGCCGCTTCTGTCCGTAATGAAAGTTCCTGAACGCGTTTGCCGTTATTGACGCGCTCGTAAAAATCGTTATAGACGACTACGCAAATATTCCACTTGCGCATGTTAGGTCGTGATGTTGCGCGCATAATATTTCAGTAATCTTTCTTCTGATTGTAACTTTCCTTTCTGGATTTGTTTATTTCTAACACAGATCAATGAAATTTTTACTTCTTTCTTTTTACTTACATAATTTTAAGCCTTCAGTCAAAGAATCAGATTTTAAAAAAATAATAAGTAAAAATATCCCACGAAGAAAATCAATGCTTATTAATGCAAAAATTTACAATACATTTATTAAATCATTTATTAATATTTCGTAGGGTAACCGTTATTGCTAATTTCGGCATAAAGTCGTTTAGAGCAGACCCCTTCGAATTTCTTGCGTGTTTCTTTACTAATATTTTTCCATTTTTCACGACAATATACCTTTAGTTTTTTTAGTTTTTTTTTAAGCGTTTCACCCCAGGCAAGGCTGAAAGCCACTAGCACGCAAGGGGTTACAGAGGATTTGGAGCAAGAGCAGATAGGAGTGATAGACGAAAGGATGTGGAGAAGGATAGTAGATAGATCAATGCAACTGGAGATGTCGATTGACGTTACATTTGAATAGTTGGAGATTATAGTTGTCAGGAAAACAGGAATAGGGAAAGGAGTTTCACAGGCGTGAGGTGCGAGATATGAAGCTATTGGAGTAAAAGAGACGTCTACATTTAACAGTTTCAACAGTGAAAGGGTGGAAACAGGATGCCAGCCTCGTTCGACGCTTGAATTCATGGAGCCTGGGAACCAGCGATAGCAGCTCATCATTTGTAAAAGAGACAGAGAGAGGCGACGGCGCGTCTGTGAGAGAGAGACTGCAGACGAGAAGCCAGATCAGGGCCAAATACATTGCATACCCTTCTCTGGATCTTATCAAGAACCCCGAGGCAAACAGAAGGGGCTCCAGACCATATATGGCAGCAAAACTCCATGCAAGAGCGGATGGTTGATTTGTAAATTTGGAGGATCGATTCCGGGGAGAAAAATTTCCTGGCCCGGCACAGGGTGCCAACTTTCCTTGCGGGGGATGAAGTTCGTGCAGGTTTTGCGGGTTCCTTTTTGGAATTCTCAGTTTCAGCTCTCTCCCTAAATTTTCAATCAGATTGCGGTCTGGAAACTGACTTAACCATTTTCGGAGATCTATTCTATTTGAACTTAACCATGATTTTGTAAGCTGCAGTATGTTTAGGATCGTTGTCTTTTTGAAAGACCCAACCTGGTTTCAAGCTCAGCGAATATGCACTCTGACGTAAGTTTATCTCCAAAATATCCCTATAATATGCTCCATTCATCCTTCTTCCATTATTCCAATATTCTGTACACCTTGTACACTAAAGCAACCCCAGATCATGATTGATCTACCTTCAAATTTTACTGTTGCGATAGTATTCTTCGGCGAATATTCAGTACCCTTCTTTCTCCAGACATTTGCCACAACATTTCTGCTAAAAATTTCAATTTTCGTTACGTCTGACCAAAGTAAATTTTCCCAAAACGCTGCAGACGTGATACAAGAAACTGTTTTCGCTTAAGAAGTTTTTTTTCCTTAGCGTCCTCGAAAATATGTCATATCGACTAATTGGATCCGTAATCACTTTTTCTCCACTTACTTCTATCCCTTCTTGAAGTTCTTTAAGCGTAAATCGGGGGTTGTTGCCCACTTTTCTCGCCAATAATTTTACGGTACGTTCCGTTACCTTTCTAGGATGACCAAAGCTTTTTGAGGGGACGAATGGAATGACACGTCTTCCAGTGACGAACTATCTTACCAACTGAATTCAATGGCACATTTAACTGATTAGATATCTTCCTATAACCAAGTCCATTTGTATGAAGGTCAACAATACGTTTACGGAGATCTTGATCAATTATTTTGCTTTTCCACATTTTGTCAATGGTCAAAGGACGGTTGACAAAAAAGATAGCTTTAGCTTCCATTTTTGAAACATGGTTATCACTGCGTAGCAAAAAAAACATATTTTAAATCAATTAATTTATAATATATATATATACATACATATATATATATAATTACATTATATATATATATATATATATATATATATATATAAATATATATATATATATATATATATATATGTGTGTGTGTGTGTGTATAAACAAATAAAATTTTCAACAATTACATTTACAGTGGGCTGAAAAGTTTACGGGCTGACTATGAAGGCGTGCGGTTAGACCTGTGAAAGTTTGTATGCATTAATATCAACTCTTTTTCTATTAGTAACATCATTGTTTCATTCCAGGTAAGCTGACATCTTAATGTCTGAAGACATCAAAAGTAACTTGGATCGACTTCTCTTGAAAATGGACAAGACATGGCATCGTGATGTTATCAAGTACACGCAGGAAAAAGAGATTAACCCCAAGGACATTCATTCTGATAATTATTGATACATTATGGAACAACACATCAGCTTTATCAACGGTGCAAAAGAGGTCAAGTGAATTTCGCAGGGGGAGTGGTCTTCTTGAAGATGACCAAATATGATACTTGAAAATGACGTCTTGCAACTGGCACGCCGAGGAAATCATTGATAATGTTCACTGCATGTTGATGAAAGACACGCGAATGACTATGAATCAAATAGCTAATGCTATTAGCACATCCTGTGAGAGATTTTAGAATTTTCTGTACAATAAAATTGGCTTCTGCTCGGCGGGTGCTACGTCCTCTGACGCCTGATCAAAATGGCGTCAATCTGATTGCATCACGGGAAAATCAGATAATGTTTGAGGCGGACACAGCTGGTTTTCTTGAACGTTTCCCAACCTATGATGAGTGGTGAGTTCATCACTTTCAGCCAGAGTCAAAGAGACAATTCATGCATGGGATACACCCCTGCTCAACTGCTCCAAAGAATACCAAGTTAGTTTCAACTGCGTTGATGATGACTGTCTCAGCTTTTTTTACACAAAAGATTTGGTGATTATCGACAATCTTCAAAAGGGCCACACCATCAATAGAGAGTACTATACCAACTTGCTGAGGAGGTTAGCAAAGACTAACAAGAGCAAAACTGACAAAAGTGGTCTTGTAGATCCGAATGCAGTTTTGTGGTAATTTTATAGTGATTTTTTAAAAATGTATTATTGATTGCTATTTTATTTGATTGTTATTATTACGTTTGCTTGCGTTTAAACTATAAACACTATAAGACAGACATAAAACTGTATTCACATCCACAATTATTTCCACTCAATAGTCCCTAGAATAATTCGAAACATGACCGTTGCCTTATTTACATTATTCGGACATGCCACAGTGGGTAAAGCCGTTAGTTAGATCCATTGACAGGAATCCAAAGAGTGTGAGTTCAATACCCGGCTAATGCAGTGGAGAACTTTCAGAGGGAAAATTAGCAGGAGATAACTGATAACTGACATCCAATAAACATGGTACTTGGAACTAGAACAGTCTGCCCCAGTGAGCGAAATAAAGGGTTCAGTTCAACATTGCAACCACTTTAAAGAAGGCCGGAGCATACAACGGGTGAAAGTTTGTAATAAATATGTACATAATAGCTCATCTCAGAAATATAGACAGATACTGAAGGGCCGAAACGTTGTAATAAACCTGGCGACAAAGATGAGGACAATAGTCCGAATAATGTAAATACTATACATAATACCTCATCTCAGAAATATAGACAGATACTGAAGGGCCGAAACGTTGTAATAAATATGACAACAAAGATGAGGACAATAGTCCGAATAATGTAAATAATGTACATAATACCTCATCTCAGAAATATAGACAGATACTAAATGGCCGAAACGTTGTAATAAATATGGTGACAAAGATGAGAACAATAGTCCGAATAATGTAAATAGTGTACATAATACCTCATCTCAGAAATATAGACAGATACTGAAAGGCCGAAACGTTGTAATAAATACAGGGACAAAGATGAGGACAATAGTCCGAATAATGTAAATAGTGTACATAATACCTCATTTCAGAAATATAGACAGATAATGACCGTTGCCGCATATTATATATATATATATATATATATATATATATATATATATATATATATGAGAAAATTTGGACAGTTATTATATAATTTATCATCCGAAAAGAAATAAAAATTATTAGATCGCATGAGAAATTGTATCAAAACTAAATAAAAGCACCTTGTCAGTCGTTTTCAATGAAATGTGCGTGAAAGAAGGATTGCTGCCTAAACACACACACACACACACACACACACAGAGACACACACACACACATATATATATATATATATATATATATATATATATATATATATTAGGCAGCATATATTTTATATTATAAAGAGATAAACATACATTGAATAAATTAATTGCATTAATATTGCTAATTGATTCAATGTATGATTATCTCTTTATAACATATATATATATATATATATATATATATATATATATATATATATATATATATAAGTTCTAAAAAATTAATGGGTTTTTATTTGACATCAGCTCCTACGAACTCCAAACATTATTTTATGGATGTTTGAGTAGACTCCTTGTTTATTGTTTTTTTTTTTTTATTAAACAGTGTCAATCACGTCTACCGGGCTGCACATTTGAGAGATAAACTGGGATAAATTTGTAAATAGGATTCTTTTGTTCGATATGCATTAGTAAATTTTCATTAAACAGTTAGCATCATACATGCTTAGAGATGTAAAATGTTTCTCGTTACCCGTATCCCATTTTGGAATAATTGGTCTCAAAATATATGCCATTTTAAGAGTATTTATTGAAGTCGACCCAAATCTGAAGTCGGAAACCAAATTGTGCATGCATTTACAAGAGTGCCATTTCCAAACCGTTTATTCGACATTTACTGGTCCTGTTCCCGGCTTCACTGTCCAAATATATCAGGCACGGGCGGTATTTTATCCGCACGCAAACCTCACATTTCAATCATTTCAATAACATAAAAACTACCAACCTTATAAATATGAGTCTTATGCCACTGTTAACGTGTCTTTAGCGTTCAACTGAGTGGTTATTCAAACGCTTACTCTGGAGGTTTTCATCTCCGAGTCGTCCGGCATTAAACATTTTGAATAGAGAATTTTGCTAAGGGATCATTGGTTCCATCTATGAAAGCAGGACACTTGTCAAGCGGATAAGCATCATGAACAAAATGGGAATTGATGTGGGCGTTTCCAAGCGACATTAGCGTTATTTACATATCTTTTCAATGGCGTCGTCTTTTCAAGCCGATCCAGAAGAAAACGTGCGTTCGGTAAATGCAGAGCCTTCTGCCCACGGTAACAGCTACGTTGATTTCTGTTGGCTCTTGCGTCTCAAGTGACCATTTCAATAGTCTTCATGCT
>OZ038481.1:14489115-14504115 GCA_964036315.1 Acanthosepion esculentum | reverse complement strand
AGGTATTGTTCGTAGTTAATTTTGTTAAAAAGAAAAAGCCAACTCTTAACAATATTAACTACGAACAAAGCCACAATGTGCTAACCGTATTCGGAAATTAAAAACATCCCTACTACACACTAAGACATACACATAACGCACAGACTCAATTAAGCTGAAAAATCGAATCATCCTTGATAATGGCTAAAGTTATAGCCGAAAGCTCTTGGAAACATAAAACATTTAGACAGTTCTTACATACCCTTTGTCCTGTAAAGGAAAGCTCTTGTTCGAAAACAATATACATATAAAACCTCATATAAGCCTCCGTATCCATATATATGTACATATATATACAAGAGACTTCTTATATTATCTGATGTAGCAAATTTGGTAAAATTATATTTTTCTACCCTTCTGATTTTAATATATACATAGTAAATAACTTACAATTAAAAGAAGTCTAATTAAGGAAATAACGCAATAAAATCATATACACCAAGAATTTACATACATGTACATAAATAGGGACAAAATATATGCATATATACATATATATATATATATATATATATACACATATATAGTCAAGTTTATAAATACATAATAAATGACAAATATATATTTATATACTACAATAACTCCACCTATAAAGAAGAATTCCAAATATGTATCTAAAGTATACACCCAAATTCGTAAACATACATACATACATACATATATATATATATATATATATATATATATATTATATTTATATTTTATTTTTATAGATACAAATATTTAAGTAAATGGTCTGTTCATAATAAACAGTATTAACGACATTTAACGGCCTGAATGTCCGAGAAATTCTCATAGAAAATATGAATATATAATTGTCGGACATTTCATAATGTATGAGGTCATTTGTTTACATTTGGATACGCATCGAGCAAATATCAATGTACTAGAGAAAATCATGGACAATTGTAGTTTAAAAACAGTAAAATCCACCTTGTTAACCGAAACGCTTCTCTGTGGCTCAATCGGTAAAGCACGTCAGGCTATATGACAGTTCCGTATAGGATATAGGTTCGATTCCTGTCAGAGGACGCATATTTTCTATGAGAATTTCTCGGACATTCATTCATTATAAATAGACCAATTACTTAAATATTTGTATCTATAAAAAGAACGTATAAACATAAAAAATGTCTTCAAATAATTGTCGGACTTTGTCCATTTCATATACACACATGCACAGACAGATGATCTCGGTGCATGTGCATTACATATGTAAAAGCATACAGATACATATACACATATCTGCACATAAATCTATCCCTTTGAAAATCAAATATACATATATTTACCATATAAACATATAAAAATAAACAAATTTCATATGTATAATGTCACACATAAACCCACGCACATATATATAAGTATACACATAATAAAAAATCTCTCTCCCTATATATATATATATATATATATATATATGTCATTCACAGACAGTACTGTTTCGCTGTATCACAGCTCCTCAGTGCGACTAGACTTCGGAATGCCTCAAGCCAGGATTGAAACACAACTAATTTGGCGTCAGCCAGAGCTATCTTCGCTCGGTAGAGTTACACAACTAAATCTCGCGTATTGTTTTTACAAATGTAAACAAATGCCAATCAGCCAAAGTGCTCCATTCATTTTAAGGAAGAGCTTTGCATTAGCGAAGCTAGCTGTTGTTTATAGAATTGGCTTATCACTCAACAGTGCTCAATTGAAATGTATATATATATAAATCCCCACACGTACCCAAACAATAACATATCTTCAAACATGCGCCCCCCCACACACACAGATATATATATATATATATATATATACGCACATACATACGCATGCATACATATATACCAATATAGGCACACATATATATATATATATATACATATATATATATATATATATATATATATATATATGTATATATATATAAACACATCCGTATATATACTCACATATCTATACATACCTCATATATATATACGAATATGCAGGTACATAAAAATGTACACACACGCAACAATAACCTCTCAAAACCGGTATATACAGGTACATATATACACACATATCAACATAGGTACAAGAACAAATACACATAATCATATATAAACCAAGACCCCAAGAAAGTGATTAGAAGCATTAATTGTCATATCTGAAACATTACAAGACAGAAATTCTTTTTTATTTTAAAACAATATTTATGCCTGCATTTAGTTATAAGTTCACTCCGGTAGTTCAGTAAATCTTCTGAGTTTTTATATTTAATTATAATTTCTTTTCCTGGATACATAGGTCACAATTGTCTTGGAAGTTCTTAGGAGTTCGAGCCTTCGATATGAACCTCCATTCTAAATATGTGGTGAGGCCTTTCTCAATTAGATCCCAATAGTGCCTGGATAATGTTATTTGATTTTTCAGGTGACTATTGACTAAAGAATGCCTGTGATTGTATAGACGTTGCTTCCAATTTCCTGCGGATATTCCAATGTAAATCTAGATAGTTGCCTCATACACTACATTTTCAGACATACATTTTCCCCCAATAAGACATTCGGTTTTCCTTCCACAGTTGCAGGTGTGGTTAATAGTTTGTACTTCACTACTATAAAAATGTCTGAGGAGTTTACTATTGTTGGAAGAAATAATTTTCTCAACATTATTGACGCAAGTATAACTAATCTTAAATGTTTTCTTTTTGAAATATCCAGACTGATTACCAATATTATTATTATTATTATTATTATTATTATTATTATTATTATTATTATTATGTTAATGTCTGTACTCAACGGGTTTAAAAAAACGGAAAGTACAATTTGCAAATAAAAATATATTAAAACAAATTTATATCTGGGAAAAAACTAAAAACATCGAGTAGTCCAGTAAAAGAAATCGCAATTTCTAGTCCTAGGAAGAAAAAAACAATCCAGTAAGTACGAAAAAAACGTAACGAGCTCTATACACTAAGTAGAACAGGGTATAACAATTCCTAGTGAGCCAGAAATTATCTACATCGGTTTCACCTAAATGGATCGTCTCCCTGAAGATCCATTTAGGTGAAACCAAGGTAGGCAGTTTCTGTCTCACTAGGATTATATATATATATATATATATATATATATATATATATATATATATACGAGGGATGATCAAAATGTATCGGGACTGGTGATATAAAAAGAAAACTACATCACATATCAATTCGGCATTTAATATATAATTAAAACATAATAACTGTATAATATATAATAATAATTGTATAATATATAATTCATATAATTAACTGTACACATATGCATAATAACTAAGCATGCAGAGAAAACAAAAAGAATTGATTTAATAGAAATAAATCCCATTTATCCATTTTAATTGCTGAAAAAATATTCGTACAATGCAAATTTCAGATTTTAAAACTTTTAAATTGCTTTAATACTCTAGATTATTCAAGTGGAATATTCTAGAATGTTCCAATAATGCTATCAGTAGTTATTTTTACCCCTAAATTACAAACAGAACATTCGGTAATTGACATTTGTGCAAGAAGGTTATCATCATGGCAAGAGGTAAATAATTACAAATTCGAAAAAAGAACTGATTTTTAAGATCTGAAAAGAAGGTAAAAGGTAAAGTTACAGGAAAATCTCAGACAAGCTGAATATCCCATTTACTGCCGTTATGTCAGAAATGGTATCCTGATATTTTCCACAGCAGATTTTGAAAAAAAAATAATCACACATATTTTCTATAGAAAAAGTACTTCGTAAGGTGTGTGTTGAAACTGTGAGAACGTTTCTTTGTATTTCTTTAAGGCATGGACTTCCAGGAATCCCTTCAATGGATCTATTGGAATCTTTTCCAATCAATCCAGGAGATCTAACTACAACTGGAATTGTTGATGTCCTCGTGTGCCACATTTCTGAGATTTCGATTTCAAGGTCCTTGTATGTTGATAGTTTGTTTGAAGATCTTCAAAGATACATTGCAGTCTACAGGGGCTACCATATCAATAAAGAGGCACGTTTTCTCTTGGCTGTCTTTAATCACGATGTCTGGGCGATTAACTTTGATTGTTCTGTCTGTGTGTATTGTAAAGTGCCATACAATTGTTACAGGTTTTATTTCCGTAACCGTGTCTGGCTACCAATTTCTTGCAGTTTCCTTCCCGTAAAAGTTGCAGATTGTCCAGTGAAAATATTGGCCCACTCTATCATGCCGGGTTTTATATTCAGTGGGTGCCAATACGGCGCAACTTGATAAAACAAAAATCCAGAAAGCAATGTAAGTACTCGTAAATAAATCCGCTGAATAATACTATTCAACAACTTTCTTTTTGGCTGCTGAATGTAATCGATGCTAATATCTAAGTAATGGAAACATTGAAGAGCAGAATGGAAATCAGGGTTGATTGGAATTTACTGGTTTTTCTGTCAGGAGAGCATTAGGAATGATGGATCGTAAGTCCTGGAAGCCACTGGCAAACCCTAACCAGATTGGCATCAGATTTCTCTTGCATCATTTATCAGATTGCCTGATCAAATATAGCATCAAGAATGTCTTCGATTGTCTTATCCAGGTCAATTGCTCTTTCTACATACCCCTACCCCTGCATTATCATTCATTTAATTGTCATTAATGTTCACAACTCACCTGAAAGGTCCTGTTGCATCAGACAACTGCTGTGGGCTCTTCTACGTTTATAAGTTTACATACCTTCTCCCGTTTCTTCTTCTTCTTCTTCTTCTTCTTCTTCTTCTTCTTCTTCTTCTTCTTCTTCTTCTTCTTCTTCTTCTTCTTCCGTTTCTTCTTTCTTCTTTTTCTGTTTCTTCTTCTTCTTCTTCTTCTTCTTCTTCTTCTTCCGTTTCTTCTTCTTCTTCTTTTTCTTCTTCTTCATTTCATTTCTTCTGATTCTTCTGGTTGTTTTGTTCTTCCGTTTCTTTTACTGTTTTCTTTTTACCCAAATATTTCTCGTCTTTCATTCATTTCTTTTGTTTTCAACAACTTGTTTTTCTACTTCGTTTATCTTCTCTCGTTTGCTGTTTCTGTTGTTGTTGTTATTCTTCTTCTTTACCATGTTTTCTTTTTCTACTTCGTTTTTCTTCTTCCTTTTGCTGTTTCTGTTGTTGTTGTTTTTGTTGTTGTCTTCTTCTTCTTTTTCTTCTTCTTTTTTTCCTCTTCTTCTTTTCTTCTTCTTTTCTACTTCTTCTTTCGTCTCTTCTTCTTCTTCTTCTTCTTATTCTTCTTATTATTATTCTTCTTCATTTCATTTCTTCTGATTCTTCTTCTGGTTGTTTTGATCTTCCATTTCTTTTACTGTTTTCGTTTTTACCCAAATATTTCCCGTCTTTCATTCCTTTCTTTTGTTTCAACAACTTCTTCTTCTCCATTCATTTTTTGCATTGATTTTTGTTGTTTTTATTGTTGTTGTTGTTGTTCCTGTTCTTCTTCTTCTTCTTTAATTCATTTCATTTCTTTCTTCTTTTTGATATCTATATTTTTCTTCCCTTTCTTCTTTATTTTCTAGGTTTCAATCATTTTTATTTTCTTATTATCTCTTCCATATTTTTCATTCTTCCTCAGCTAAATTTTCTCTCTCAGTATTGTTCTTTTAAATACTTTTCTTTTTTTTCAAAATCTCCATATGTTTTTCTCATTTTCCCGCTGCCTCTATATTCCCCACCTTTCCTAAACTATTTCTTTTCTCGTGAGATCTCGTTCATTTTCTTCGGAATCTGTTTTTTCTATTCATTTTTTCTCACATTTTTTATTATTTTACATTTATTTCCTACTTTCTCTTGTCATCATTCATTTTCTGCTTTTATAAATCATTTTCTCGGCATTATTTTTTAAATATATTATTCTCGAATTTCTTCGCTTCCAGGATTCCCTAGTTAGTATTTCGATTTTATATTTACCAGACAGAAAGTAGAAATACGAACTAAGGAACCATGGGCTCATTAGTTGGTTTTCATTAAAACTTGGTAAGCTTAATTTCGTAGAATACTTGTCAAAATTAAGGATGTGATAGTATTATAGCAGTCTTTCAAATGGAGAGGACCGACTGGTCTTAAAAATAAAAATCCAGACTCAGGCATCTATTAAAATATCTTTCGTAGATACGCAATTATTACAGCTACAAGAATGACCGCATGTCTCCAGAAATTTTTCTCTTTTTTGTATATTTTCTCCCTTTACATAAAATTCACCTCCAATTGAATTACACGCCTGTATTTTTCATTCTTCATAACGGTCTTTTATAATCGATTGTTAAGAATTCAATGTTTTTTAAAGTCATCCTTCTGTAAACTTGTAGCGTTGTTTATCGTCTCTTGTTGTTGTCTATATACAATACCTCAGTAGGGACCCCAACGCTGCATTAAGAGACGAAATTATTGAGAGAAAATCTTTCTCGTATTTTTTATTATTGTTTATGGTGATCCATTTTTGGGGAATGTATTTATTGAGAAAGAGAGAGAGAGGGAGAGAAAGAGAGATAGAGAGAGGGGGAGAGAGAAAAAAAGAAATATAAAGAGAGTCAGATATCAGCAGATCGACCATCTAATACCTTCACTATGTGCATTATATAATCTCTGCTTCGAAATTTAATGATACTGTATTTCTCATTCAAGTCTCCTTGTTAAAACTACACAGTGGTCCGGGGGAGGAATGCTTGATCAGAGCTCTGGACTTTTCTAATGCCGCAACCGTATTCACCATTACCTCCAATGCTTTGTAATCTTTTATAAACATTTAAGCAACGACAACCAATCAATGTCACAATTCTGCACCGACTGGCCTCAAATCAACCCCACAGTCACCGACTGGCCTCAAATCAACCCCACAGTGTTCGGATATTTTCTGACCGAAATTCAGACCGGTACTGTAGGGTGTTGATTTACATTCATTATTACTTACCCTGCGTTTCCTACGCATTATGTAACACAATTTTGAATCCAACCGTTACTGATAAGCTGTTTAATAAATATGAAGCAGGGAAAGACCATTAACCTGACTACTCAAATAGATTAGTTCGTTAACTATTTCACCACAGCTCGTCATTGAATCTGATCCAACAGTGTCTTGTGGTGATGAAAAATATGAAGACTTAAGAAGATGACTTCTCAAAGTCCAGGAACAGTTAAGAAAAATGAACCGTGTACAAAAGTACTCTTTGAAAAGCTGTGAACGCAACCTGTCATCTAGATCCGCTAGAACAAGGAAGCATGGTGTGCTCGGATGCAAGCCTGGGCAATGTGATATGGTGGACAGTCTGTTGCCCATGAAACACGTCCCCGTCTCCATGTTTATGGTGAGGCCAAAAGAAACGACAAGGTCGGTACAATTTGGGACCAGTCCCCTCGCAGGAGCTGCCAGAACGAGTTGGGTACAACGGCGAACTCCCTTAGTGACTCCGTCTCTGGATTTTCCCTCTAGGTTTACTCTTGAAGCCTTTTTTGGCTGGATATAGCCGCAAGGCAGCGGAGGTTTGAAATAAGGCTTTTCATTACCCTAGGTGAATTGCCTTCCCAGGCTGTCGATACCGGATGTAGCTTAACGTTAGGTGACATGCGTGATACACGCTTAAGAACTCATCCGAACAATTACCATGAAAGTATTTATAAAAGAAACGACATCATAGTTAGTGCCAAAAATAAACAAAATAGAAACGGGAAAAAATGATTCCTACTTCTCTTTCACATATTCTTCTATCACCTATATACAGTCAACGACGAAATAAATCGTACATACATCAATTATGAATATTTTGATGCATTTCTCTGAATCCGTATGATGCTGGAATTTTTTTTATGTTAATAAGCACAAAAAAGTTTTCAGAACAATAAGTTAAATACAACAAATTCCAAGTCAACGTTAAGTTTCTTTGTCTTTTCTATCGTGTTGTTAAAATAAGAATAACAATAGTGAAACTCTACTCTGATGTTCTTTGCGGGAATTATCTCAAATATTCTACTGAATAAACAGTCTAGAAGGCTTCACCGATAAAATAAATATGTAAATTACTTACACGAATCAATCAATTTAAAACGATATGTTCTACTGTACGAATACAAACGCTTCACATTTATATAACATATGATCTGATAATCCCTTAATACGTGCAAATACCATTCACAACGCAATTTTCGATTTTTATGTTCAGATTCATTATATGCCAAGTGTATAATTAGTCGGCAAGAAATTCACTTAAACAGGATTCATTAAATTCAAATGTTGAGTCTGTTTAATCTTTTATTGCATTTGCCCAATTTTCGAATAAATTGCTGCAAGCCTGGATTAAACTTTTGCTGACCTTTCCAAAATTAATGCTTGTATTTCGTCTCTATTTTCATTTGTCCCTGTCATTACCAATTGTTAAATGTTGTCAGTATCACAAATAAACCTTTTGTTAGTTACATCTTGTCTTGTTTGTTTTTAGAAATCTACGTTTCAAATTTAGGTATAAATACATCGTAGAGGTGACACCATTTAGAGAAAAAAATTTTACATTGTTATATACCGTATCTATGAACACTAATGGGCATGTCCTAATCCTCATAAATACATTGGACACTATTGTAAATGGGGTTAATATGTTGCCTAAGTAGTCAAACATTAGCAGTGGTTTACCTACTTCACGCCGCTGGCGAGTATTGTATTTTGTTGATGTTATAAAGATTACCATTTCATTTCCAACCTTCTTATAGGATATTCCTCATTCAGTAACCCTTTCTAGGTTACAATATACATTGCGTTAGATATGTATACACATTTTAAATACTGCATACTGTGGTGTATTATATTTAAATTGCTTCGTTTATATAATAATAACTTCAAATATTTTGAGTTTCCGGTTGCTGTACTAATGCCGTTGGGAAAGGTGTGCATCGATTTCTTCCGCCCCAGCTATGACTAAATAGGACAGAAAGGATTCTATAGCATTGGTAACCAGTCTAGGAGAAAGAAAACCCTGAATTCGAAACTGTATGTAACCCTGGAGAAGTACATACTATGCAGCTAAGGAATTTTTTTTCGATTTGATTCGATAATCCCGACTATCTTCGACTTCTACGTTATAGTGTGGACTCCGAAGTATTTTCTCATTATCTACTAACATTTGTCTTATGATAATTGTTCTACTCCGTTTAATTTTTATGCCATAAGTGATATGCATACGAATTGCACAGGGTGTGGTGTTTGTGCAACCAATGTTATAATTTAATGTTTTTGGTTTATTTGTATTTGAAATGCAGTCTGTCAAAGGATACGAATCTTCATAAGCAACTGCATAGGAATCATTTCTGAGGTCCGATTTATTAGCTATTATTAAGTGAGATTTTTTAAACTGATGGTAAATAATACATCTAAGATATTAATTACAATCACTAAATCATAAGGAAGAGCAAATTATATTTTAATTGATTTTCATTTTGTTTGTATAGACAAAATGAAAAAGCAATTAAAATATAATAGTAGGCGGCATACGAAAAATAAATCAATGATACTTTTATTTTATTTATATCAGGCGAGTTGCTTGTTTTTATTTTTCTCAAATCATTAAAGTTAGTTTTATTTGTTTTTCAGTTCTTTAGAAAGATGTATGCGGAAAATTAATGTAAACTATTTTTGGCCAGTCAATCATAATTTTTATGACAGTTGTTTTGTATCTATGACGACACCCAATTATCTAATAAAGAGGATAAATTCTGTTTCTTATATAGTGAATTTAAAATTAATTTGGATAATTTAAACCCGTATATGAAATAACTTATTAAAAAATGGAAAAATATGCTGAATTTAATAAAACTTGTTTATGTGTCTAAGTCGCACGGGTCTAGAATGAATCAAGCAGCGCGCGAGGATGTTTTACCATAAAGTCCACAATAGCACAGCTGCTCTAAATGTGGCTTAGTATGTATGGCAGTGGGTGGTTTGACCAGACATTTCAAAATACGCAGAGATACATTTCAGTCGATGACCTCGAAATATGGACAAGTACCACTGTCATATCTGCAAACGATCATACAAGACACCATTTTTGGTTTGAACTGACTCGTGGAAAAAGGAGCCAGATCCATTCTAGAGTGGGACAAGAACCAACCACTTTCTCAGTATCTTCAGCGATATATGAGTTCCAGTTTGGTTCTGGAGCGAGCTTGTACCAATATACGCTCAAGGTAAGGGACTTAAGGTTTCAACATTCAACATGGCAGCAGAAATATTGGACCTGCTCAATGATGATTACTATTTTTTTTCTTTAGGTAAATGTTACAAGTCAGTTTCCCACATCGAGGACAGATCAGAGGGGAGATCAATTGCCAGGCTCCGGTTATCTAGATTTTTGAAAATGCACACATGAAATGTGTCATCTGTATAGATATTTACTTATGATATAAGTAGGTTCTTAGGCAGATTGTTAATTTTAAGGAGCAAGATGGTGGGGCCGAGGACAACTAATTGTCGGGTTGTTGTCTGGCACAATGTTAAAGAGACTATGAACTCAAGTTATCGACACAGCACCGTGCAAGTCGCTTGCGTTTCTATGCTTTCCGTGCATTCATGTAGTATGCATTTGGTCCATCCTCCGTTTAAACAGTGACTGATTCATTGAACAGTTTCATAACCATCTGTACCCTTTCCTGGGTTCAGTGTATATATATATATATATATATATATATATATATATATATATATATATATGTGATAGAAATTGTAAGGAGGATTTCACGTTATATTAATTTTCGCGCAAATAGCTTTTATATTCTCTATCCATCTCCCCCAAGCATAGGTTAAATAGTAGAAATTGTGTATGGAAAATCAGTTGTAATTCGCAAAAAATTGTTGAAGCAACATTCACCCGTAAAAGAAAAATATTTTGTTTAATAAATAAAAGAAAACTATTTCTTAAATTCTTTGAAAACACTGGCGTTCTAAAGACAAGTCAATCAGCTAACTTAGTTTCTGAAACCATATACTTAGATAAGAGAAACAAAATATCAAAGACCCATTTTCAAAGCGAAGGACAATCTCACTGAATTTCCTGTTCACTTACGGACCTCAATATAAAGCCAGGAAATGGCGCCGAGACGTCAGTCCTCTCTACTATTACGCCAGAAAACGAGACGGACTGGTCCACTCTAACTTCCGTAGAATTAA
Organism: Acanthosepion esculentum; assembly: GCA_964036315.1. Taxonomy (NCBI): domain Eukaryota; kingdom Metazoa; phylum Mollusca; class Cephalopoda; order Sepiida; family Sepiidae; genus Acanthosepion; species Acanthosepion esculentum. The sequence continues at coordinate 14,492,943 of OZ038481.1, read as the reverse complement.
TACGGGTTGCTGTCTGCTACTAAGCAGCAGCTGTCGCTCTCGCGTTGTCTTTCTCTGCCCGCCACTAAGAACAAAGAGCTTCTCAATCTCTCTCTGTCTGCTATTAAAAAGGAGGAGTCTCTCTCTCTCTCTCTATCTGCTATTAAGAAGGAGGAGTCTCTCTCTCTGTCTCCATCTGCTATTAAGAAGGAGGAGTCTCTCTCTCTGTCTCCATCTGCTATTAAGAAGGAGGAGTCTCTCTCTCTCTATCTGCTATTAAGACGGAGGAGTCTCTCTCTCTGTCTCTATCTGCTCTTAAGAAGGAGGAGTCACTCTCTCTCTCTCTCTATCTGCTATTAAGAAGGAGGAGTCTCTCTCTCTCTCTCTATCTGCTATTAAGGTGGAGGTGTCTCTCTCTCTCTCTATCTGCTATTAAGAAGGAGGAGTCTCTCTCTCTCTCTCTCTCTGTCTCCATCTGCTATTAAGAAGGAGAAGTCTCTCTCTCTGCTGTTAAGAAGGTGGAGTCTCTCTCTCTATATATATCTGCTATTAAGAAGGAGGAGTCTCTCTCTCTCTCTATCTGCTATTAAGGTGGAGGTGTCTCTCTCTCTCTCTATCTGCTATTAAGAAGGAGGAGTCTCTCTCTCTCTCTCTATCTGCTATTAAGAATGAGGTGTCTCTCTCTGTGTCCCCATCTGCTATTAAGAAGGAGGAGTCTCTCTCTCTCTCTGCTATTAAGAACGAGGAGTCTCTCTCTCTCTCTGTCTCCATCTGCTATTAAGAACGAGGAGTCTCTCTCTATCTGCTATTAAGAAGGAGGAGTCTCTCTCTCTCTCTGCTATTAAGAAGGAGGTGTCTCTCTTTATCTCTGTCTCCATCTGCTATTAGGAAGCATAGTCTCTCTCTATATATATCTATCTGCTATTAAGAAGGAGATGTCTCTCTTTCTGTCCCCATCTGCTATTAAGAAGGAGGAGTCTCTGTCTCCATCTGCTATTAAGAAGGAGGAGTCTCTCTCTATATATATCTGCTATTAAGAAGGAGGTGTCTCTCTCTGTGTCTCCATCTGATATTAAAAAGGAGGAGTCTCTCTCTCTCTCTCTCTCTCTGCTATTAAGAAGGAGGAGTCTCTCTCTCTGTCTCTATCTGCTATTAAGAAGGAGCAGTCTCTCTCTCTCTTTCTGTCTCCATCTGCAATTAGGAAGGAGTAGTCTCTCTCTCTCTATCTATCTGCTATTAAGAAGGAGGTGTCTCTCTCCGTGTTCCCAACTGCTATTAAGAAGGAGGAGTCTCTCTCTCTCCGTGTCTCCATCAGCTATTAAGAAGGAGGAGTCTCTCTCTCTGTCTCCATCTGCTATTAAGGAGGAGTATTCTCTCTCTCTCTCTCTATCTGCTATTATGAAGAAGGTGTCTCTCTCTGTGTCTCCGTCTGCTATTAAGGAGGAGGAGTCTCTCTCTCTCTATCTGCTATTAAGAAGGAGGAGTCTCTCTCTCTCTATCTGCTATTAAGAAGGAGGAGTCTCTCACTCTCTCTATCTGCTATTAAGAAGGAGGAGTCTCTCTCTCTGTGTCTCCATCTACTATTAGGAAGGAGTATTCTCTCTCTCTTTCTATCTGCTATTAAGAAGGAGGAGTCTCTCTCTCTCTGTCTCTATCTGCTATTAAGAAGGAGCAGTCTCACTCTCTCCTTCTGTCTCCATCTGCTATTAGGAAGGAGTAGTCTCTCTCTCTCTATCTATCTATCTGCTATTAAGAAGTAGGTGTCTCTCTCTGTGTCCCCATCTGCTATTAAGAAGGAGGAGTCTCTCTCTCTCTATCTCCATCTGCTATTAGGAAGGAGTAGTCTCTCTCTCTCTCTCTCACTCTATCTGCTGTTAAGAAGTAGGAGGTCACTCTCGATATTTTTATATCCCTTTCCGTTTCAAAATACCGTGAACTACGAATTCTGTTTCACAAGAAAGGTACGAGATTGTATTCGGTATAAAAGAAAACAAACCTTCCAAAACAACGTTCATTTTGAATGTAAAACCATCGTTCTACGATAGCCTCCAAAATACAATCAGAATAATAACCAACCAATTGTCGATAAGCCGTACATGACAATTCGATCCGACATGTGCGATAAACATCCGGAATCGCCAGAGACAATACATTTTTGTGAAGATTTCAGGCGACCAGACAGAGCATAGGGATACAGATTAATATATTTCTAAGGGGCAAGAACTACCGACACCGGAGCGAGAACAAGATTCACTCATGTTGTTGTATTTGCCGCTAACTGCTATGTCACCCGTACTGCCGATGTGCATCCATACGTGTTCTAAACATCTCTCGGAAGTGAACGTTTGCTTCAATCATTTTGGATTACTTACGTTGTCAGACGTCAAATATTTCTTCTCGATTCAGTTATCTCTTCCCGACAAGCGGCTTCACATAAATATTGACGTTTGTCCAATAAATGTCTGACTCTTCAACTATTAGAGCAAAGATAAAAATTTAGGGAAAACAAGCGTGAAAGATCTCGCGCTAGTTTGTCAACATGCAGACATATTTTCAGTCTACCAAAGAAAAAAAACAACAAAAACAAAAACGCTGCGTGATTAAAAAGAAAGAAAAATGCAATGAACAATATACAAACTATTTTTTTGTATTTAAAAAAAAATAAAATTTATTCGTATTTCTTAACAAATAGAAATAAAATTGATTTTATGTCTCTATTCTCGATAAAACTGTTACTATTTTTCATTACAGGTTTACTGACGTCATTTCCTGTGGTATGATGAAAATTTATGAAAAGTTATTTCACACACGTACACACACATATTCTTACAAACACACACACAGACACGCATGCATACACAAATACATATACACACAAATATTGTAACTGTTAGGTCTTCTAGAGAACTTCTACCCACAAAATGGCAATTCTGGTTCACTCATGTCGATCTGCTTCTATATTTTACTATCGCCCCTTTAAGTTTGCAATGCCATACAAGATCGTTATTCGCCATGCTAACTGTGGCCTTATTTATTTACTTCGGTTAATTTATTTTACCTATTTTTATTTTTATTTTATATATTTATTTATTCTTTTTAGTTTTCGATGTTTAATAACAGAGTAAAAAGTTTTGAGATTACTTTGTAGTGGGCGCCTAAACGACGAGGTTTCCAAATATGGACGTGCATGTTTGCGGGTCCCGCCACAATTATTTTATTTTTGTCTAGGAAAGGTGTGGAAAGGATCATGCCATTATGCTGGAGGTCGCTATCCAATGTGGTTGTCACAATGCAATTGATATTTGACGTAAAATAGCACATGGTATAAAATACATGACAGAACATAATGATTCAAAACATAACAATTGAATTTATTAGTGTTTCATGTACATGCATATAAACTGAAAGGTTTGACAGAGTTATGTCTCTTAGATTTGGAAATATTTGTACCGGAGCTCATAAAGATTAGAGTAACTATTAAACTGTAATTTCGAAGATTGAGTTCGTGTTGAATGTTAGTAATTGTCGATTTGACCAAAAGATTTCAGAAGAGTTTAAGAGTTGTACTTGCGTGATTGTTGTAAAGTTCTTTTACGTCTGACTGCATTAGTCAAGACAGGAGTTCTTTAAGGGTCACATTTTGGCAGCAGAAGTGAGACGTACGAGTCACGAAGAGAGAAACGAGAGAGAACGAGAATTACTCGTATTTATTTTTGATAATCTGTTGTATCACGTGACTGGCTCAATCTTAGTTGGAGCGAAAACAGACTTGTCGCATGTAGGTGATTTGATTGGTCGAAACTGAAAGTTCAAATCGTTTATTTAATAGTTTGTTTTGGTTTGGGAAGG
>OZ038481.1:14379115-14486615 GCA_964036315.1 Acanthosepion esculentum | reverse complement strand
TATCACAAAAAACTCTCCATTTACCTAAGATATGTACATGACATTCTCATTTTAGTCAAAGACATAGACGAAATACCCGAACTACAAGAGAACTTTAAAAAAAAACTGCAATTAAATTCACAATAATTTCTGTCAAATTAAATTCACATTTTAGTCAAAGACATAGACGAAATACATGAACAACAAGAGATCTTTAAAAAAACTGCAATTAAATTCACATATGAACTTAACAAGGATTAGAAATCCCGTTTCTCGATGTATTGATAGACAGTAGGAATAATAATACATTTACTACCTCTCCTTATAAAACAAACAACTAGTATAAACACATCTACTCTCAACTATAAAAGTGAATGTCCCTATTACAAAATAGCTATTATACGAAACTTAATAAACTGTACAAAATGAAATTCTTCAACATAAAGGATTTTCTACACTGAATTAAAAAATATTAAACAAACTCTCATTAATAATGACTTCCCTAATTACATTGTTGATGAAAAAATTAGACGAGCTTTTAGGAATATTAACATAAATGAAAATGAATACATCATCAAATAACACTAAAAATTTCAAATTACTATATCGCAATTAAATGCATTCCAACTATAAACAGACGGAAAAATTCTAAAAAAATCATAAACCCTAATATATCTCTCATTGATGCAAGTAAAAAAACAAAATTAATTATATACTATACTAAATTTAATATAACCAACGTAGTTGTCCAAAACAATTCTTCTCGGCCAACTGGCATCTTGCAAAATGTTAACATTGTGTATCAATTTAAATGTCCTTTACTATGTTGTATCTTTGCTAAAAATGTCAATATGTACGTTGGCTTTACTACGGCGATGATAATAAAAAAGACTTGCATTTCAGCACTTAAAAAACACTCACAGATTAGGCGTATATTAGTTGAAAATACATCTATATTACATAAAAACAATAAAAAGTAAAAATCAAAAATCCTTGACGCCGTTTATATAAGGGAGTCAAAGTCCCAAAAATAAATAAAGTCAACTATGAATATAGCAACAAAGTTTTTAAATGCTTATGAAAAACAAAATATTTACATACGTATGAACAAAAACAAAAAAGTTACTCCACTTACACTGGAAAAAACCCCAAAAGAACACGTTAACTTTGAACTTTGAAATCTAGAACGCTGCATAACCATCAAAAACGCGAACAGTTGAAATGTTTTAAATTCACAGAAACCCATATACACACTCAGAGACAACTTAATCCCCCGAAGATGGTCTGAGATGAGATGGAAAGTACTTGGAAAAAATAAAAAATATTCGAAATAAATTTTTGGTATTTTTCTAACTCAATTTTCTAGATCCATAAAACAATCCGTTAACTTGAAAGGATAAAAAAAAACATCTAATCGACATATGTATAAATTATTTAAACAAACCTGATTGAATGAAAATATGCTGCCTAAATATATACAATATATATATATATATATATATATATATATATATATATATATATATATATATATATATATATATATGGACACTGAGGTCAACACCAAGCGGCGACAGTCAGTTCTTTTTTATATACTGTGTCTCTTCAATATAACCAGTCTGTTTTATTCTTTTCATGTCACATAGCCTGAAGATTGCGTTGAAGCAGAAAACAGGCAGTCGCCTCTCGATGTTGATGTCAGTGTCCTCTTTTATATTTAAATACGTCCTGTCGCTAATATTGAGCAATTCTGCCCCTAAATTCAGCATACCATAAAACTACATTTTATCATATATATATATATATATATATATATATATATATATATATATATATATAGAGAGAGAGAGAGAGAGAGAGAGAGAGAGAGATAGATAGATAGATAGATAGATAGATAGATAGATAGATAGATAGATATTAGCTTTGTATACTGAGCGGTGTTACCCCTTGCAATACAGAGACTATTTATAAACAATATACGATCTTGTGTGCCAACACCCTCCTATTTATTACTTGCTCTTTTAGTTAATTTCTTATCTTAATTTTTTTCCCAACGGAATAAAACTTGTGTCATATAAATTTTAAAGTTGAATCATATTTTCTTTACTTCGTTTTCCCAATATCTCCCTCCATGAACTCTATATTTTAAAATTACACCCCCAATAAAATATTCGGTTTATATTAACTTTGAGTTTTGAATCTGTGTATAAATTAGCCTTCCTCCCATGAGACTCAGTATTAAAAAAAACTGTAATAAGCGACCCAATCGCCATATGTACCTGACGACTTGGGAAACCATGGAATTTTAAGATGAACTACAAAGGTATATGTGTATTTATTAATATATACATATATATTTATACAGTTGCGGCCAAAATGTTCAGAACGGCATTGTTTTCCTCAGAAAAGTAGGTATAAGCTTTTATCAAAGTTGTTTTATATTCTATAATTTTCACAGACAATACATACGATATTAATTGTTATTGTCCGAGATGTTGGTGTAATTTGAGAGGATAATACAAAAGTTATGGATGATTTAGTGATTTACTGCAAAATCCATGGTGACCAAAATGATCAGAACGGTTGAAACAATAACAAAATAATAAAAAATGTCAGAGAATACTGAAATTATTTAATATTTAGTGTGAAGCCCTTTAGCTTCAATCACACTTTGACATCTTCGACTGCATGAGGAAATTAAATTTTCAATTTCTTGCTGGGTGAACTTATTCCATTCTTCCTGAAGGGCATTCCATAATTGCTCGGTTGTTTGAGGATTTCTGGCTTTCGAACGTTCTCCTAGAATATTTCCACACATTTTCAATAGGATTGAGATCTGGGCTTTGAGCAGGCCAATCCATAACAATAACCTTTTCAGCCTTGAGGAAGTTCATGACCACCTTAGACTTGTGACATCGGGCATTGTCCTGCATGAATATGGGTGGTCGCAAGTTTACAAGTTTTTTATAAATCCCTGCATTTACCTTTCCATGTAATCGCACCAAAGGGCCCACACCATCTCCAGATATCATCCCCCAAACCATGACACTTCCTCCACCAAATTTAACACTAGTCTTAAGGGATTTAGGCGACAATTTTTCACTTAATTTTCGACGAACGTACCTTTTCCCATCTGAGCCAAATAACATAAACTTAGATTCATCACTGAAATGCGCCATTTGCCATTTTTCTTGAGACCACAAAACATGTTCGGTTGCAAAGGTAAGACGACACTTTTTATTCTTGGAGCTGATCAGTGGCTTCACTGCAGATGCTCTTGCTTGTAGGTCATGTTCAACTAAACCACGTGACACAGTTTTTCGAGATAAAGATAAAGTTTTCTTCAATACAATGCTCATTTCCCGAGAAGCAGCAGCAGCAGTTTTAAATCTGTCCTTTTTAACCAACTGCACTTTAGAACGATCTTCTCTCTTGGTTGTTTTTCTTGACCTACCTTTAGACTTTTTTGCTTCTCACGAACCACAATCATCGTAGACCTTAAGAATACCGTGAACAACACTTTTTGACTTGTTAACAATCTTTGCAATAGACCCAATACTTAGATTATTAAGTGTATATCTGTGTGTGTAGCTAAGAGGCATTATTTGTGTTTGTAGAGTGTCGGCAAGTTGATTATATGTCGAATATATTGGACTGAAATGTGGAAAATATTAGATTTATAAACGTTTCCTATTTGTTCTTCATCCCACACACACGCATATATATATATATATATATATATATATATATATATATATATATATATATATATATATATATATGCATGTATATTATACCGTCACGGTTTTCGATGCATGAGGGCTAAAAACTTTTGAGCCTGCTGTATTGAAACAATACCGCACGACTCCTCTAACATAACCTTTATTTGCTGCAAAGTAATTGAATTTCCCTTCACTCTGTAATTTCACGACCTCGCTTCAGTTCAATTAGATGGCCTATCCTAGATTTCAAATGCTGATTTGTTCCTGCATCGTAAGATGTTCACCATTGTTCACGGTTTTGGATGATATATATTTTTTTTAATACAATCTAATTGGTTTTAAATTATCTTTGATTTTATCGCTGTATCTCAGAAGGGGTCTTTCAACAGTTAGTATACTAACAATCAAGAATTTTGCTGCACGATAGAAATTTCGGAATTCTGCAAAACAGCCATTCTTACGACATGATTTGCCCATTCAAAGATGGCGTCTAAGGATTTGCATTTAATACTTATTGAACACTTCCACAGCAGATATATTATCCTTCTATATGTACCCACATATAAACGCAAGCATCAAATACGTCGAATTTCTGGAGTGCATTCGGAAAGAATCCATGAATTTGACGTAGACAATACACCGTATAGACACACAAGTTCTCCTACTTGTGCTTGAATTTGATTATTTTAATTGGTTTGTTTTGTTTTGTTTTACAGCATATCAACCTCAATAGGTTATTTAATGCCGACAAGATTTTTATTACTGGTAATGAATTTTTCAAAAATGTATTGCGACTAATATATTTTTTTTCCAAAAATGTATTGCTAGTAATAGTTCTTCCTTCAAAAATGTATTGCTGGTAATCATTTTTTCTTCAAAGATTTATTGCTGGTAATCATTTTTATACAAAAATCTATTGTTAGTATTAACATTTATTTTATATATATAGTGTTCTGACCCCAGTTTGTGGGTCAACCATTTGCCCATACCTGGGACCCTAACAGGTGCCACAACCCCGGGTCAGGGCGGATCTAGGAACACCAGCAATTAAGACGTGATTCCACGCTCCTCAAAGCCTCCCGATCAGATGCCCCGCTGTCGGATGCAATTCAACGTCCCACCAAGGACGCGGATGTATTTTATGGTCAGAGACAGCACGGGATGATTTTAAGGCCAACTTGAAGGTCACACAACATTCTATATACAGGACAAAGAACAGCACCCCTTGGAAATGCCACAGGAATGTTAGACTAGAGTTCAGTAATACGAAGATGTTTGAGGCATGAGTTCTCAAAAATTGTAATGCTTTTTTATACTCATTACTCCTCCGCTTGACATGATCAAAAGCGATTTCCGCAAAGGACCAAAAGACGGATGTTGATATAATAATACTAATAATAATAATAATGAATCACAGTGTACGTGTCCCCTCCGTCCACTTTTCGATCCTGGGATTTACGCATGCACGTCGAATAAAGACAGCGGCTCATGCGTAATGCGTGCTTTCACTCAATGGCCCGTTAGAATTCATTCAAACACTAATCACGACAACAATGGAAGTATTAATATCCTTAAATTCTTTACAGCATTATTATTTTTTACTCGCCTAAAGTCTGCTCGAAGTCTTTTTCTTTAAGAAGCGCAGTGTACGTCCGTCCGTCCATCCGTCTGTTTTTCAGTCTCGTTTTGAACAGTGAAAAATTTAAAAAAACAAAACAAAAAAAAAACACTTTTTATTAAAGGTTTAAGTTTAATTTCGCTTTTCCTTGCAATTGTAATTAATATCGTCTAAATAAACCTTAATTAAAACTTAAACGGTGCATGGTACATTGCTCATGTTTTTTTTTCTTTTTTTCTTGCACGCGTACTTTAATGTATTCGAAATATTACATATTTCAGCTTCCTTCATGTCTTTTGAGAATAACTTTATATGAAGGAATCATAAAGAATGGTGATTTAAAAAAAATAAAAGTATACAAACTACAAAGATCGGTTGCGTATACAAAGAAAGTTCATGCTCAATTAAGGTATCGAATGAAGATGATATAATTTTATTTTTTTTAAATTCGTATAACTTTTACGGACATAGACCGCTGAAGGTAAAAGGCGGAAGGTCCAAAAGCGTAATGTTCGCTCGAATGTCGGCTTCCAAGCCAGTATATATATATATATATATATATATATATATATATATATATATATATATATATATATATATATATATATATGTTTCATTAAATAATATAGACAAGTTTTGTCTATTTATTTCAAGTAAGTTCTTTCATTGTCTGATAAGCTTAATCGCATTATCGTTGAATGATGAAAGGAAAACACCATATTAATACAGGTTTAAATCCAATCTAAGCTTTTGGCTTACATAAGCCATTATCAAAGATGACATTTTCAATCAATCAAACATACACAAACGAAACCACAATGATAGTCCGCCCTTGCTGCATGAAAAATTTCAAAGTAACGACAAATTCGTATATACGAGACGCGGAAGCGAAAATCGCATCACAGCTCGTGACGTCACACATGACCACGCGAGAGTGAAAAACGAGAAGTATTAAGTATGGGAAGCCGTTGGTATAAACCAATGGATTCTGTCATAAATTATAGGCATTTAAGAGTATTTGTGGAGATTTCATAGTTTATTTTCTTCAGGTTAGGTTTCAACTGTTTTATAGCTTCAAGAACTTTTAATTTTTGTTTATTGTTTTCATGTTTAAGTATAGTTGTGTTGCCAACAAGAATTTTCCGGAATTGAGTATGCCGGCAGGCATGTTGTTTTAAATGCCTAAAAATGTTAGAATTATCATTTAAATGTAGAGTTAAGCGCCGTGAAAGCGGGTTTGTGGTGTGACTAACATAAATATTGTTTAATCCATTGGAGATACAATCTCCCAAAGGGCATTTGAATTTGTAAACTATGTTGGTTTTTTGCCAATCGCTAACGCGGAGGGCGGAAGAATCATTGCGAATAGTTAAGTTGGATATGCCATATTTAGTGTAGTATATGATTAACCTAATTTTGTTGTTAGGATCTGTTGTAGATATATTTGTATTTAGTAATTTTTTAACCCGTCAGCGGCAGAACCTCTTTCCTCCTTTATAGGATAAACCACCGTTTGATCCGGCGTACATTATCATTCGGCTACACAGAGCACCGAATTTCATCAACGCTCTATTTTCCCTTTTAAGGAAAGCACACACTCTGACTTTGATTATTAAATAAAAATGCGGCGTCTATTTGAAATACGAAGTGCCCACAATAATAACTTTTGAAAGAATAGGGGTGCCGGAATAAAAATAAATCCATTCATTCTTCAAATTATTTATGGTATCATATACAAGATGGGCATGAGAAAAAATATGATATAGGAACACAGAAGACATATTTTACGGAACAATATACCCAGTGTATTAAACATTCATCGTAAGGAGTCTAGCCATAATTTCAGCTTAAAGCATGTAGTTTTAATTAAGACAGGAAGTAACTGATTGAAATGCATGGAAACTGTACTAATTTCTGACGGTAAATTTACGTCCAGGTTCATACGGCATGTCAGCTTTTCTAAGAGAACTAATGATTACAAAATTCCTCTCGTGATAAAAATTAAAGAAAAACAAAAGTAGCAAGAAGATGATTAATGTCGTTTAGACACCTTCGAGGCCAGATATTTAAAATTTAAATATAAAGTTAAGCGACCTCTCGTCTTTAGCGTTTCTTTCGGTGCATAATTGTCATCTACGTTTGTCTGTAGTTCGTTCATTTGTCTAGTATATTGCTTACAGATTACATTCGCCCATCTATCTATCTATCTATCTATCTATCTATCTACATATATCTTCGAAGTTGGGGAAAGCGGCAAGAAAAAAATGATATTAACGTTAAGTAATCTTTTTTTACATATTATGCATTTATATATATATATATATATATATATATATATATATATATATATATATATATATGTATATATATGTATATATATATATATATATATATATGTATATATATATATATATATATGTATATATATATATATATATATATATATATATATATATATATATATATATATGTATAATATTATATAAAAAAATTACTTAACGTTAATATCATTTTTTCTTGACGTTCTCCCCACTTCGAAGTTTCTTGGTAATAAGCATTCTCCTGTTTTTTAAATTTATTAATGAATAGAGCACTCTGGCTGTCTGGCTTTTGTTTGCACTCGTAAAAACAATACTCTAGAATTCGTCTTTCTCTCTGCTCAAGCGCCGATGGCTTAGGGATAGAACCTCCGACTCATACCAAATCACTCTGTTTTGTCTGTTTTCGATCCTGGCTTGAAGCATTCGGTTGTCCAGACGCACTAATGGGCTATGATACAGTGAAAAAGGCCTGTATGGGAATGACATTTTATTTATTTATATATATATATATATATATATATATATATATATATATATATATATATATATATATATATATATATATATATATATATATATATATATTAAATAAATATAGATACAACCAACCATAAATGCGTGCGATCACATTTGTAAATTTCCAAATAAATATTTTATTTAATTTTTGCTGTTAACAAGACAGTGCTCAATGCGGTAATACAGAACTAAAAAGTATTTATTAAGAAATATGCCATATTACCTTACGCCGAAAGTATGACTCATAGTTTCATGTTCAGTACAATCTTCAGGTGATTATAATGGTGATGAACTCTTCATTACGATCGCTAGTATTTTCAATAATTCAACGTTATATAAAAATATTTTGATTCTCGTGGAAGTAACAATATATGCAAAAATTATATATATATATATATATATATTTGTCATCCACAGCTCATTAGTGTGGCTAGACATCCGGATGCCTCTAGCTAGGATCGAAACCCGACTGAATTGGCGTTAGTCGGAACTTCTACCACTAAGGCCTCGGCGCACGGCATAGATGAAGGTGAATTTTAGCGTGTTTATTTTTAGATTTAGATAAACACACAGTGACTGACAGTGACTCAATTCTGACTATATTAGCTTTAATAGTTACTGTTTACAAATGCACCCCTCACACCCACCGAAATTAATTTTTCAGGAGCCAATATTTTTGTCATCCATAGACAGTCTGTTTCGCTGTTTTCACAGCTCATCAGTGTGACTAGACGTCCGGTTGCCTCTAGCTAGGATCGAAACCCGACTGAATTGGCGTCAGTCGGAACTTCTACCACTAAGCCGTCGGCAGGGATGTAGGTGAATTATAGCGTATTTATTTTTAGATTTAGATAAACACACAGTGACTGACAGTGACTCAATATACACTTGAAAGAGAAATTGAAACGTCTCAACTTTGATCTGAAAACCTGGGAAGTCCAAGTATCAAACTGAAAGAAGTGACGTAAGACATGTTTCATTAAGTTAAAGGATTTTGCAGACAGTAGACTGAAGAAGCGTGATCACCTTCGTCAAGCTGAACTAGTATGACACTTAAGAAAGCAAAAAAGAAATATGTCTTTCCCTTACATGATTTTCGCCATAATAGCCTCTGCTAGCATGTATAAGTTTAAAACGAAAGGCACCTTCAAATGCTGACCCTCATTTATCGTTAAGAATAGGAGAATCCACCATATATGTATGTATGTGTGTGTACGTGTGAATAGTTATGCTATGTATAACGAGAAACAAATATTTACCTAATGAAAGATTTATTGAAAAAAGCATAAGATAGTGACAGGCAAAACATTTTTGATGTTTAACTGAAACAAAATAAAAATAAAAATTTTATATTGGCTTTCAATCAAAGAATTATTTCATCAACCAACACACCATCTATATCTACCTCTATGGGTCATTTTACATTCTACTGTTATATGTGACGTTTTCCTCAACTTCCAAAAAAAAGAAAAAAAGAAAGGAAACCTTCATGAATTTCGTGCTGTGATGATAGACAATCATAGCCAATGAATTGGATACTGAAAGATCTCCAACCACCCAAAGATCCTTATCAGTACGATTAACGACATCGATGAAAGGGATGCATCCTGAATGCCAATTTACCTCGAAATGACGGGTTCGTGTCGTAAGTGGATGTGTAGGAAGTTTCATTTGCCTGTAAGTAGTAAACTAACCATTTGAGGAGAACTTCAAAACGATTTTAGCACGTGGTAACACATAAGTAAACAAAGATACTAACAGCCGCGTATCTTCCAGTGTAAAGATGCAGTCTTCGACAACTCAACAGGACAACTCTGCTGAAGCCAAAGTAAGTGAAACTTCGACTACAGTTTTATCATCATAACATCCAGAAGAGTGCGTCGTTCTGATAGAAAATATGCTAATATGAGACCAATATATTATGCTTATGTGAAAGTAAAATATTATGCTTATGTAAGACTAGAATATTATGCTCATATAAGGCGAAAATATTATGCTCATGTGAAACTAAAATATTATGCTCATATGAGACTAAAATATTATGCTTATGTGAGACTAAAATATTATGCTCATGTGGTACTAAAATATTTTACTTATGTGAGACTAAAATATTTATGCTTACATGAGACTAAAATATTATGCTCGTATGAGACTAAAATATTATGCTCATATGAGACTAAAATATTATGCTTATATGAGACTAAAATATTATGCTCATATGAGACTAAAATATTATGCTTATATGAGACTAAGATATTATGCTCATATGAGACTAAAATATTATGCTTATATGAGACTAAGATATAATGCTCCTGTGAGACTAAAATATTTTACTTATGTGAGACTAAAATATTATGCTTATATGAGACTAAAATATTATGCTCATATGAGACTAAAATATAATGCTCCTGTGAGACTAAAATATTTTACTTAAGTGAGACTAAAATATTATGCTTATATGAGACTAAAATATTATGCTCATATGAGACTAAAATAGTATGCCCATATCCGTCTAAAATCGAACTCGTTGGTGACATTATGTTTGAAAGTTTCAGAGAAAAAAGGATTACTGTTTAAGATTCCTAAATACCACTCTACAATGGTGGAAAGATTATGATTTGTTTTTTTTTTATTCTAGCTGAAGAATATGTTCTACATATTCTTCATTGAACACCAGATCGTTGTATATTTTAGGAAAATCTATGACATAGTTGAAAGGTTCTCGTGTATCCTGGTACATCCAATAGGACTTCAGCGGACAAAAGTGACATTTAAGTTGATGTGATTACACATGCGCACGCTGAAATTTGAAATTTAAGTTTGTCATTGTTTTTTTAAATATGTGTGAACGTGACTGAGGCTGAATTGGGAGATCAGGACAATAACTGCAGTTTCTCTTTCTATATTTTATCAAAAAATATATATATACATAGCAGAAGCCTCAGAAGGGATGTGAAATCAATATCCAATGGATGGACGAATGGTAAAATGATAAATAAAATAACCAACTTTCCTAGCAGTAGACATAGGAATTGTTTCCATCTGAAAAATATTCAGATATATCTTCATAGATATTTATATTAAAAAATAATAATACATGTCGTTATATCTTGAAGAAACTATCGCCGGTCAGAACTCATCTATTTACAGATACACTATTGAACAGATAATACCCAGAATGGCTCTGCTTATAGAACAGTTCAAACGTTGGAAGTCGCGGACATGCAAGTGCAAGCTGAAGAATTTGCACAATTGCGTTAATACCTCTGGTTCGGTGAAAGTTGAACATTTGCTAAAAACCAGCAATATTCCCGTCTTACGAACAAGTTGATTCCTACTAGCCAACTCTCTGTAAAAATAAGGAGGGGTTGGCATTATTAAAGATAATTAAATGCTGTTATCTTGTTTAATATAAAATTTGTTCTTTGGTGAGCACTTTTTTTGTCTTTGATCGACCTATAAAAGAACCGATAAACCTCTTTAGTTGTTTTTGCTAATTGATTTGTATTTTCCTATTACCACTTCACGGTAATTTTATTTTCGTTCCACTTCTTTTTTGTTATTCATTTTCTTGTTTTAACACGCCTATTTTTATCGCTTTAACAATATTTTGTAAACTTAAAAATGTTTAAATTTCTATTAATAATTTTTATAAGTTTCAGATGTTGTCGAATTAAACGCTTAAATTCTAGAGGAAACATATAATTTGAGGGTTGAAAATATTCGCATTTTTATTATAAATTTGATTAGGACCTTTGCACAGTACTTCTTTAGTTAAGGTATTTATGGCGACACGTGGAGAAAACTATTAAAAGTATTGGTAGATACACTTTGTCTATACTCTTCAATACAACACAAATATAGATATGTATGTGCATTTTATGGGACTTTCCTTTATTCGACAATGTTTAAAAGCGAGAAAAGAAACAATTCTAGGCGTGGCCTCTACACCAGATGCTTACCGTACTTTTATCCGACCAACACTCCAACAGAGAAACATCTGGTTCCATGAACCGTAGCGCATGTCTTCCACACGATAAGTCACTTACAGCGAATTCATCTTGAATTAGTAAATCGAAAACAGCTGATGCTATTCATATGCCAACCTGGCAGTCATTTGAAAAGAAAGTATATAACAATATACGAACACATATACTGGAATATATATATATATATATATATATATATATATATATATATATATATATATATATATATAAGACATTTTTTTATATTTATACGTTCTTTTTATAGATACAAATATTTACGTAAATTCTCTGTTTATAATAAACAGTATTAACAACATTTGCTGGCCTGAATGTCCGAGAAATTTTTATAGAAAATATGCGTCCTCCGACAGGAATCGAACTTGTAACTTGTATCCTATACGGAACCGTCATATAGCTTGACGTGCCTTACTCGATTGGGCCACATGCGTATCCAAATATAAACAAATGAAGTCATACATTATGAAATGAACAAAGTCCGACAATTATTTAAGACATTTTTTTTTATATATATTATAATATTTTTGTTATACGAGATTATAATAAAAAAATATTTTACATCACTACACAAAAGCTTTCATGTTTCAATACTATGATTGTACTTCGGCAGGCGATGATTGGTAACCTGGAATAAAAATGATTAAGTAAATTTAAAGACAAAACCTCTTTTGCGAAAGTTAGGATAGATCTGACTTTCAATTGGTTAATCAAGACATACCCACAAGTCTATTTTTAATTCTGACCTCATGCCTCCATTTACCGAAGTAAAATGTTTTTATTATAATCTTGTATAATAAATATATTATAATAATATTTTGATCTATTTTGTATTGAACATTTTTAAAAAAAAGTAAACGCTACGAACTGGTCATTTTTACTTTATTTGTTCTATCTCTTTTTTTTTTTTTGTGTATATCCTAAAGTGGCCAACAATCAGCGAGCCGACAAAAACACCTACAAAAGCCTACTCACATACCCTCTCCCTGAATATCAAATAAATTAAAAACCTCGCTAAACATGATGCTTCAAAATAAACGAATTGACAAGGAAACTTGTATAAGACTTACACCCACAAACTTCACACCTGCCCAGTTCTATCTCCTTACCAAAATACACAAAAAGAACAACCTAGGAAGACCAGTCATTTTATTGATTAACTAATACACGACTAAAATATCCAAATACCTAGACCACTACATAGAGCCCCTAGCTAAGATCCTACATCAGAGACACAACAGACCTACTAAACAGAATGAAAAATATACAAACAGTGCCAGAAAATTCAACTCTAGTAACCATGGACGTAAAATCACTTTATTCAAGTATCAAACACATCGAAGTATTAACTACCCTTAAAGAAGCACTTACTAAAGGAACAAAGCACGATCACCCCACACACATACAGAGAAGTAATCATAAAACTTATGAAACATATTCTTACATTGAATACTTTCGTTTTCAAAGGAAAACACTACTTAAACTTAAGAGGATGTGCCATGGCCACCGTTGCAGCTCCATCATATGGCACAATCTTCATGGGAAATTTGAGGAGACCCATATTTATCCCTTCATCGGTAACGATTGCATATTCTATGCAAGATACATCGATGATCTCTTCTTCATACACAGGGGCAGTAAGGAGAAATTCAGTGAAATCCTTATGGCCCTAAACACGTCACACGACTCCATTAAGTTCGACCGCGAAAAATCAACAAAATCGGCAACATTTTTAGACAGCGGCCACTACACCGATAAAAACAGAAAACTACAAACGACACTACACACTAAAATCACTGACACCTACAACTATCTACACTTTAAGTCTTGCCACCGAAAACACCTCAAGGAAGCCTTCCTTATTCACAAGCACTTAAACCCAGAAGGATATGTTTTAACAATAAAGAACAAATTAAAGACAATGAAACTTGCTTTTTATCAAAGAAGCCTGAAGGGAATATGGATGGTTTGGCATCGGGAACAGAGCTAAAAAAACACCAAGTGTCGGATAAATGTATGCATAATCATTGATCTTTCTACAAAACTTTGATGCTAAATGTATCGCCTCAAAGACGTCTTATGAAAAGTGAAAATAACATGCGAAATAATAAAAAACCTATAACTTCACAAAATACCGGAGCGTCGAATAATATATTAGGTGAGATCTTACGTTATATGTTTGTTTAATCATTTCCCCGCAATCAAGGATATAGGCTACTAGGACACAAAAGGTTACTGAGTGTGAAAGAATATGAGAAAAATAAAAAAGAGGATTTAAGAAGGAAAGCAACATGCCGGAAAACAGTTCCGTAAGCGAAGATACTGTTAGCATAGAACTTACGGCTACATTTAGCCCTTTCAAAGATAAAACGATTAGATCAATCTAGTAACGTGCTTAAATTCATAAAATCTAAGTATAATAGAAGAAAGTCCATTAGAATAATTATCATGAAAATACTTATAAAAAAAGACCCATTACGGCGGTCGGAACGTTACTGAAGCCGATATGCCAACTCACTACCAATAACATTGCAGATTTTTCTATGGATTTTATCAAGAATCTTTCTATATTTCTGAGATAAGGTCTTATGTACATTATTTACTTTATTCGGACCAAACATAGAAATGAATACAATATGGGTACCAGTAATAAGGAGTGCCAGAGAAAAGCGATAATAACAACAAAGTTACAATATGAGCTCTGGTAAAAACTGTTATGATAACAGCAAAAATTGCAAAAATGGTAAAAATGGTTGCTGAAGACATTAGTATTATAATACCCAGAAATTCATACACAGATGTCCTCAAGGATACATGGCACAGTGGATTAGATCCAGTGGCAGGACCCAAAGAGTGTGAGTTCAATACCCGGTTAAGTTAGTGGAGAACTTTCAGAGGGAAAATTAACAGGATATATTAAACATGGCATGTGGAACTAGAACAGTCTACATATCTGAAGGAGGCCGTAATAAATATGGCGACAAAGATGAGGACAATAGTCCGAATAATGTAAATAATGTATCAAGAATCTTTATAGCGCCAGACCATATGTGGCAATATGGTAGATTCTGGAGAGAAAAATTGTCTAGCACGACACAGTGAAACATCTTTCCTTTCCACTTCATGTCCCCAAAGAAAAATCGCAATGAGTTCCTCTTCTGGAGGTCAGCATCATCTATGTAGATAGAAAGCTGAAAGGGCTTTCTCGGATGGTTAACAAAGAGAAGTTTCTTTTTGAAGGCGTTAAAATTACCAAACATTTCACTGCCATACTTAACAAGAGATTGTTAATATTTTTCGAGATCAGCTACCAATTTACCTTATCGAAAAGATTTGACTTACTATTAAGATAGGTGTGTCATCAGCATAGGTCTCGAGTTGAGGACTGATGCAATCAGGAAGGTCATTGATTAAAACTTTGTACAATGTAGATCCAAAGATAGGGACCTGAGGGATACCTGCATTAATGCAAAGAGACCTAGAAGAGTGGCCGTTCTGGAGAATTTTCATGTCGTGATTTGATAAGACTGAATCAGTTCAAAGATTCGTCCACAAATACCATAACATTTCAACGCGTAAAGAAGACTGGTATATCAAACCGTATTAAATGCCTTCGAGAAATCCAAGGGAACAGTCCGCGCTTCATTATTATCTAAAGCTTGATTATCTCTTTCAGCAATAATCGTTAATACGAAAGCAATTGACCTAAGGAAACGAAAGCCATATTGCTTATCTGAAAGAAAACTCGGCGACGTAAGATGCTTAACCGATTCAAAGTTGATTAGAACATCTAGCACGTTGCAAAAAGGAGATAGAAGGCTGATTAGTCGATAATTAGAAAGATCAAACTAGTTTTAAAGACTGGAACTACAGAAGATAAAAGCATTAAGCAACAAGCATCTGATAATTTTATGGAATGATGAAATCACTTCATTCTGGTTTGGTTAGGTTTCGTCTGATTTATGGCATATCAACCTCAATGGGTTATTTAATACTGACAACAGTTTTATTGCCGGTAATATTTTTTCCAAAAATATATTGTTGGTAATATTTTTCCTCAAAATATATTACTGGTAATATTTTTATACAAAAATTGTATTGCTGTTAATATTTTTTCAAACATATATTTTTTTCAAACCTATATTGCTGGCAATATTTTTTCATCAAAATATATTACTGGTACTGTTTTTCCTTCAATAATGTATTTCCGATAAAAAATCTTTCCAAAAATTGTATTACTGGTAAAATAATTTCCAAAAATTGTATTACTGGTAATATTTTTTTTCAAACATGTATTGCTGGTAATATATTATTTTTTTTTTCAAAAATATATTGCTGGTAATATTTTTTTCCTCAAAAATATATCCCTCGTAATGTCTTTTTTTCAAAAATGTATTGCTGGTAATATTTTTTTTTTCAAAAATGTATTGCTGGTAATTTTTTTTTCAAAAATCTATTGCTGGTAATAATTTTTTCTTCAAAACGTCATTGCTGGTAATATTTTTACAAAAAATAAATTGCTGATATAAAAAACCTATTTTTACACTTTCGTAGTGTTTTGACATCAGTATGAGGGTTAACAATTTGCCCACGGTTTACAGGCTAACAGGTGTTACCACCGGCTAAAAGTGGACTTGGGAACACCAGCAATTAAAAGGTAGTTCCATGCCCCTCAAAACCTCCAGATCAGAGGCCTTGCTGTTGGATGAAGTTTATCTTCTTACCCAGGACGCGGATGTAGTTTATCGTCTTACCCAGGACGCGGATGTAGTTTATCTTCTTACCCAGGACGCGGATGTAGTTTATCATCTTACCCAGGACGCGGATGTAGTTTATCGTCTTACCCAGGACGCGGATGTAGTTTATCGTCTTACTCAGGACGCGGATGTAGTTTATCTTCTTACCCAGGACGCGGATGTAGTTTATCTTCTTACCCAGGACGCGGATGTAGTTTATCTTCTTACCAAGGATGCGGATGTAATTTATCGTCATATCCAGCAGGACGCACTTCAGTTTGGTATTTCATGAAATACAGGAAAGCTCTAGAAAAATCGACCGTAATGATGTACGATTGATAGGAAAGATGAAGGCAGTTTGAAATAGGATGAGGAGGTTATCCACTTAACAGTTTACGGCCATATCACGTTAAAACACCGGTTCTTTTAAGATCATTGAAGTTACGTAACGGTGAGCCTGGTCAGCACCTAGATGGGTGACTGCTTCGGAATACCAGGTGCTATAAGCTTGGATGTGTGGGTGGTGTAATGGATAACTCCTCAGATGGAGAAATCAAAGAGCAGAGTTCGAGTTCGTTATATTGACTTACGCACTAATAGTTTTTGGAAAGGTATGTATCCACCTATTCTACCCCCAACTATGGGTTAATTTAATCAATCGGACTTGTATCAGAAAACCGTTATTATCTCAAAACAATTCGTATGATCTTAACATCTTTTCCGGCTTTATATAGCCTACAAATGTTTGATAACCTGTAAAAAATCAATCAATTAAACTTAGAATTTAACATTGCAAGCCGAAGAATAAATCGGCTGAAACGAAAGACGAATCGATAGTTCATATAATGTTACGATATTAGTTTGAGAGAAACGTTCAAATTAATTTTCTTTCAAAACTCGACGCAGTTTATTAATCAAAACACTAATTAATGAAAAAGAGCACCCAGGTAATTATCACTCGAGAACTTTGCCTAAATCACATCTCTATAAGAAAGTTAGTGTTTTTTTTTTTCTTTTGCAGGTCGAACATATTATCTGTATTCACACAACGAAACTAAGAGACGTATATTTTGATATAGGATAAAAAATACAGTGCATATATAGACAATTTACGATTCACTGTAAGTCTGACGAAAGTCACCCTGGGAAAAGATTCACGTCATTCGGGCAGGTCAGTGCCAAGAAACTATGTAGACAATAGCATTCCAGACGGACTCACCCCAAAGATATGTCTGGACATTAAAGCAATTATAAAGACACCCATTCTTGGCTTGGGGAATGTTGACTGTTGCTATGACAGAGGTTATTAGAGAGATTGGTTAAATCGCTTATTATTGTCTGATTATTTTTTCTTTTACTTAGTTTTGTCTGTTGTATATCCGACTGATAATAAAATCAACACCTGTGCCTTTGTCATCGAGTAGTGATGGCCTGTGGCCGAAAATAAGTTAATAGTGAAAAGCATCAAAACCCTTAAAAGTAAAAAAGACCATGATTGTCTTTTCACAACTTTTGAGAAGTAATTATATAGACAAAATGAAGAATTAAAATAGAATAAAACATCGACTGAAAAAAGTTGCTTTACAAATAGAAAAAAAAAACTGTTGCTAGCAATCCTAACATTGTCAAGTTTTTCACTCTTGTCGCAAATTATGCCAACGCTCTGGGTTCAGATGTTCTTCATTATGACAATTAGTTTCTGTCTGGATTTCTGCCTGAGTTATAAATATCTACATTATTTACTGACATGCAGATTATTGTCCTCATCTTTGTTGTTATTATCACAACGTTTCGGCTACTGTGACCTCTGGCCTCTATCAGGTATATATCAGTCCAGGTACAATTATCTTTTAATTACTAGTGTTTCTCCACCTTATTATCGTTGTGCTGTATATCAACATTATGGTTCTATATATTCTTCATCGTATGGGCTTACGACCGAATCACGTTGAAAAACCGGTCCCCGTACGATCACCGAAGTTAAGCAATGTCGAGCCTGGTTAGTACCTATATTGGTGAACGGTTGGGAATACCATGTGCTCTAAGCGTGGATGTGCAGGTGATATAATGGATAATAACTCGGAATTGTTAATCGGAGAGCCGAGTTCGAATTCCAGTTGCGTTCGTTATATTCACTTAAGCGCAAATACCCTTCGAAAAAGTATTAATCTCCCTCTTCTCCCCCAGCTATGGGTTAATTAAGAAAACTTGCATCATTAACCATTATTATATCCTAAACAAATTTTAAAATCTATTAATATTTTCTGACTTTAAATATACTGCAAAAGGGTTGATAAGCCGTAAAAAACGATACAATCATAAAACAATCTATATCATTGCTATTATTTTATTGTTATATCTTTCTCTTATGGCTGCGTCTTATATCAGCATTCAACGTTAATACACATTTTACTTTTTTTTTCTACGTGTTTTGTCCCTTCAGGATGTTGGCAATCATGGCTCTCCACAATTTCCTGTCCTTTGGAGCTCCTTATAAATTTTGTCTTTGTGCCATCTCTCCTAAACCTTGCTTCGTCATCCATTTACTCAAGCTTCCTTGGTAGGCTATGCGCTGTTTTCCTCTTTCCCTCTTGCCTCCAATATGTTCTGTGAGTGTCAAATTTTCCAAGCCCTCTTTCCTCATTATGTGCACTAGAAATTTCAATTCTCTATTCTTGATATTATGTACGTGTTTTTTTTTGTTTCCATTATCTCTAAAACTTCGTCGTTGCTCACATGATCGATTCATGGCATTCTCAGTATCCTTCTGTAGAACCACATTTCTGTTGCTTCAGGTTTCTTCTTCCCCTGTGCATCAACACTTTTAATATCTGGATATGTTTTAACAACGAACGGAAAGTTCGATACTGAAATCCGATGGCGCATATGGATAGCGAAAGATGTCTTTCAAATGCTAAGCAAAGTATAAAGAAACAGAAAAAATCCGTTGGAAGCAAAGGAAAGAGTACTGCTCTGATATGTTATACCAGTCCTCTTATATGGCACTTCATTATTAATATTATTTTATTACTATATTACATCTTGTTATTGTTGCTTTTATGACAACTTTCCGAGTCAATGTATGTCTTCATTCTTACTATTAATTTATTACTTGTTTGTTATATCTTATTATTGTGGCTTTTTATCCTAACTGTCAGGCTCAATACCCTTTTCATTATTATTATTATTTTATTACTATGTTTTTATTACTATTTTTAGGCTATCTTATTATTGTTGCTTTTATGACAACTTTCCGAGTCAATGTATTTCTTCATTATTACTATTATTTTATTACTAGTTTATTATATCTTAGTGTTGCTTTTCATCCCAACTGTCGGGCTCAATACACTCTTCATTATTATTATTTTATTGCTAGTTTTATGCCATCTTATTGTTGTTGCTTTCTATGACCAGTTATATGAGCCAATGTACTCTTCATTATTACTATTATTTAATTTCTTGTTTTATACAATCTTATCGTTCTTGCATTTTATTACAAATCCCTGGATTGGTACACTCTTTTTTTATTGCTGTCATTTTATTCCTATGTTTAAACCATCTTGTTGTTGATCTTCATTGCTACACTTTGTTTCGACGCTTTCTCCATTATTGATATAATTTTATTTCATTTCACGCCATCTTATTCTTGCTGCTTTTTATGACAACATTCTGCAACGATTCATTTTCTTCTACCAAGAGAGGAAATGCAAACAATAAAGAATAGGTTGTTTCCAATCAGATTTTAATTTTCCTCTAACATCTACTTTTTTCATGGACGCCATCTTAACTCTTTCAAATTTCAATAAATAACGGGACATCAAATCATACATTATCCTTTACTCCGATTTCATTTCTCGACACGACATACCGTTTACTACTTTGTAATGATCTTAATGGGTTTTTTTTTCGAGCAACACTATAGCTTGCTCTTATTCGCTTAGACTGTCTTAAGTAGTAAGCGATACATCCCTGGCTGTGATTAATCTGAAATCACAGCCATCTTTTACACATTGGCTATGTTATCCTGTCTTTGTTTTTCGAATGTTTAGCGTGAACGACAAGGAGAGAAGTGTTATACACTGGTTCAGTTTTAACCGCGATTGAAGCAATATGACTTTCCATCTTTTCAGTCTTGTATTTGGCCTTCATACCATAAATTGTCGCGCTCAAACATTACAAATGACGATTTTAACATTTTTCCACAACTGTTCACCCAATACAAGGCTCAAGAACCAATCAATGCAGACGGTTATTGTAGTGGCGTCCTCCCGCTAATTAGTCTATTGTGGACTCTTCCACTTACTATAAAGTTAGGAAAAGTAAGCCTCGGGAGAACGGTGATATAGACCGTTCATTAATGTCAAAAACTCCGCCTAGGCGGAGAGGAACCTGGACGGAGCTTTGCCGAAGGGCAAAGTTTCGTACGGGGAGGTAGACCGGCCCTGAACCCGTTTATACGGGTTCGAAGGGAATATTTTTCGCCGTGCCTACGGTCTCGGAGAACCCACGATAAACCGGCCTTGTGCCACAGATCACCCACGTCGGGGGCGGTGTTAAATATAACAGTGATATAGACTGAACGCTGGTCAATCGACACACACTCCCAAGTCGTGTAACACTCTTTTTTTGTATTTACTGTTCAATATGCTATTTATCTGCAACCCCTTGTTTTATTATTCCCCAATCATCAACCTTTTCAATTTTGAGCTATGTGAAGAGGAAGAATTAGCAAGCCTTTCCAGTGATCGTGGTCTCAAATTGAAGTACGCACAACTGCCATTGGACGCCTTTTGGATTTCTGTTATGGAAGAGTATCCAACTCTAAGTAAAAAAGCCATCAAAATCTTATTGCAGTTCTCAACTTCGTACCTATGTGAACTGGGATTTTCTTACCTAAACAACATTAAAAATAAAAAACGTGAAAGATTTAAAAATATTGAAGAAGAGTTAAGAGTGTGTCTCTCTCACATTCGCCCAAATATTGCAGCAGTAGTCAAGAAGCACCAGGCACAACTGTCTCACTGACATTCACCATTATTATTTTATACCCGATATTGAATACAGGTTATGTTGATTTATGCGAATAAAAATTCTTCTTATATAATATTCTTTGTTTTTTATCATTTTATTGCAAAAAGGCTTTATGAGTGGAAAATATTTATTTTTTGTGATAGGTGTGCCGTGAAAATTTAAAAAACTCAATAGTGTGCCGCCATGTAAAAAGGTTGGGAACCACTGCGTTAACCAATTATTTGATTACAACTGTTATTGAATGAAGTCATTTTAGTGACACAAGTTGAGGTAAGAAGTGCAGATTCAGATTATAGTTATCGAGAAAGCATCCTCTCGGGAGTCTGTTCTACAAACAGCGGTTCGAATGATGGAATAATAATGATTGGATCCTGTATATGTGACATGTACTGCTATTACCTGTAAATGGCTGAACTTGTGGAACTAAGGAATCTTGCTCAACAAAACATTTTCCATGGAAATCACATGAGATCAGCGACAGACAAGTTTATCTCCACAAAACTTATTCTTTCCTATTCTTGACTTATGAGTGTTAAATTTTCCAAGCCGTTTTTCCTTATTACGTATCAAAAATGTTATATATATCTTCACGTCTCTACTAGAAATGTTCTTTGTAATTCCTATTCTTAAAACAGTTTCCATTTATGACATGTTCTGGCTGTGATATCACAACATTCATTAGTATATGTATGCTTCGTTAGCTTCATCTTTTTTCAGAACGCGATTTAATACATTTCTATAAATGATATTTTTTAATCGTTTAATCCCAGGCAAGGCGATAATGCCACTAAGACTCAAGGGGATACAGAAAGAGAAAGAGAAGGGAAAAAACTGAAAATGGGGACGATTGAAAAAAGAAATATGGTTCAAGAAAAAGAAAGATAGCGATTGTCGTTTCACTTAAATTTTTGAAGACTGTAGTTTTCAAGGTAGCAAGAAATCGGAAGGTACCCCAACAGGTGGTAAGAGCGAGAGAAGATATTGTTAGAGTAGAAGTCGAAGTTGCATCTAGCTAGTTCAACAGTAAAACGATGAGACCTCATTGCCAATCTAGTAGCACGCTTAAATTCATGTAGTCGGGGCACCAAGAAAAAAAAAAGCACTTCAAAAGATTTTCCACTAAAATATTTGCAGAAAAGATGGAGGGAATATAAGACAGGTCTGTGAGAAAGTGACTGATGCCGAGGTGCTTGGTCAGGATCGATTACATTACAGACCATTCTTTGGATTTTCTCAAAGAATCTCGGTATGTACATTAGGAGCACCTGAAGAGATATTGTAACAATGCACGAACAAATGGCAAATTTATAAATTCGCAATGGATTCTGACGAGAAAAATTTACTGACTTGACACAAATTTCCTTACTGTAGATGTAACAATTGATTGGATATTGTCTCTGAACTTAATGTCAGTGGAAACGGTAAGGTAAAGAAGTTCTGCTCTCTTGAAGCTTAACAACGACTACGCTGATGGCAGGCAGAGCAAATAATTTATATGATAGTTTCCAAAAGACCGATGATATATTAAAACAAAACTTTACTTAAAAAAATCTCTAAACCTTAGAACACTAACCGTCAACTAAAGTTGCATAGAAGATTTTGAAAATATCAAAAAAAAAAAAAATTAAATATAAATCTTTATTTGAAATATTTTACACGCAGGCACTTCAAACTTTGTACTTTGAGTTAACATTAATAGGAACTGAAAAACATATTATTTAGGTAAGAAAATCAGGTACTGAAAATTGTAATTAAAAATATGAAAATTTGCGCTGGGTACTATATACCCATGGTTAGTGTTCTAGGGTTAATGTCTTGAAGCTGTAGTTATTCTGGAAGGGATTAGAATTTGCTATTCTTCTATAAAATCCTTCTATTTCGAAACGCAAATGGTAAGAAAGGGAAAGGACGGGTAGTGGCAACTGAGGTTTTCATCTCGTCATTTTATTCATGAGGCACAGGCAGAACAAATCGAATGAAATTAAAATTTGTCTCCAGCAGAAAGGGATACAATGTTTTCAATAATCAATAACAGAAACAGATACATGACTTCAGAAACATAGAAACAGGCGTACACATATACCTTAACACACACATACACACATATATATGTTCGTGTGGGCAATAATTCATATATTATATATATAGGATATATGTGTGTATGCACACACACACACACATACATATACATATACATATATATATGTATACATATATATATATATAATTTAAAAAAAAAATGACATAAGTTACCTCGTTTGCATAGCGGTGATATATATATATATATATATATATATATATATATATATATATATATATATATATATATATATACAGAAAGAGAAATACATGACCTGATGATCGTTTAAAGTGTGAAATTACCACTCACGATGGACTGTTATTTTTTCTGCCCTCAATGTTTATATCTACAAACACTCTATTCTCGATATTAAGTACGTAATCTCATAAATAATTGTATAATATATATATATATATATATATATATATATATATATATATATATATATATATATATATATATATATATATATATATATATATATATATATATATATAGACAATATTAGTGGTAAATATACACATACATATGCAATTATATATACACATACATATATGTATAAAAATAATTCCAAGAGGATATGATCCAGGTAGAACTCAATGTCCAGGACAGAGTAAGGATATAATAAAAAGATTTGAACACTAATATTCCATGGTTTTTGGAATCGTAAAAACGATTCAATTCATCAGACCTACGGATTCAAACCTTTTTGAATCTGTAGGTCTGATGAATTGGATCGTTTTTACGATTCCAATCCTTTTTATTATATATATAGAGAGAGAGATAGATAGATAGATACAAAAGGAGAGAAAGAACAAATGGAGTAAAAATCTACAGTCCGTAGTCTTTACTTACATATATATATATATATATATATATATATATATATATATATATATATATATATATATATATATATATATATATTTGTGTGTGTGTGTGTGTGTGTGTGGTCACTGCCAATTCTTTACAGAAGTTTTCAACATTTAGCTGAGCGGGTGTCACGTCGGCCGGTCTTCAGACCTGCAAACTTTATCATAACACTTACATAAGTACCCTGCAGATCTATCGGGATGTGCATTCACATAGTCGGCATTAGACTGACGATTTCTATCTGTTCCTCCATGAGTATCAAGTCCTGTTCGAGATTAGAACAAACAACCTTCACGTCGGTGTTACATACAACCTCGGACTGAATTATCTTCTGGGATCGAGTTTACATCACCTTTTCAACTTCTAAAAAACTGCAAACTTTAATATATATATGCACGTTTCATTTCATAGGACATACAAAGTGCTTTGATTTAATTTTTTAAACCATTTCTCATGTGATCTAATAATCTTTCCTTTATGATGATAAATTATATAAAAACTGTCTAATTGTTCTTTTTATCCGAGCGCTTTCGGCTATACATTTAACCATTTTCATGTTTGAAATATATTAACTGTTAACATGAAATAGATTGTTGTATGTATATATTCATATGTTTCATTTTCAAAGCACACAAAGTGTCCATGTTTATAGTTGATATTATTGAGTGTTGCTTTTTTATTTTATTAATATAGCTTCCATTATGTACATTATTCGGACTCTTTGTCGCCATATTTATTACAACGTTTTGACCGTTGTATGCTCCGGACTTCTTTAGGTGGTTGGATTGTCGAACTGAACATTTTTTTCGCTCAAGCGGGTAGACTGTTCTCGTTCCACGGGCCATGCTTAATGGATTGTCAGTTATCAGTTATCTCCTGTTAATTTTTCCTTCTGAAAGTTATACACTGCCTTAACCGGGTATTGAACTCACACTCTTTGGGTTCTGTCACTATCCAACGCCTTTATCCACTGTGCTATGTGTCCTCCCATTATCTTTCGCTTTTTACACATAGAAGATTATATTAATGTTATTGTTTATGTTTCTATTCTCGTCGTTGCTATTAGCTACCTTACACAGAAAAAGCATAATATGGAAATTCATCAATTGATTTGGAAATCCGTTATTAATAACCGTTTGTTTTAAGCTATTTATTTTTTAAAGAAAAGCGTGAGAGTGGTTGAGTTATCGTGCGCTCTCTTGAGGAAATTTTTATATATTTATATCTAAGAGGGCATTCACTAGAGAAATTAAGATGGCAAGAGCTTTTACAAGTTGTTTTTATAAACTAACCTTGTAAAAGTATTATTAATAAAATGAACGAGACCATCTAAGAAAGCAAGTTAATTTTTTTCACTAATTTCAAAAGTAAAATTTTGAAAGGAATTTTGTTGAATAGTAGTTTTCAGAGTTTCAGTTTCCTTTTTATTATCAGCTAAAATATAGTCGACATAACGTACATATATTCTAAGTTTAATAACTTTAGTAAAAACCTTGGACATATAATTGGAGAAGCACGGTCCGAGAGGGTTTCCCATACTTACTCCATCAGCTTGTGTGTAAATAGTACCATTCTGTGGCTATAAAAAGGAACTCTAGTGGTGCTAGCGAGGAATAGTTTTCTTAAAATATTGGGTTGGATTGGTGGAGGTGGAATTAAATATTTTTATACACGGAATTAATGATAATATCCATAGTTTCTGCGACGGGAACGTTAGTAAATAAATTCTCTACGTCAAGCGACGCAAGAATACATTGGTTTGTTTTTACATTTGTGCGTTTCAGTATTTGGAGAAATTGATGGGTAGATTGAATTCCACAGTTAGAAGATATGGGGTAATAATATCATTGAGAAATTTTGATAGTTGGTATATGCATGTTGGAATCTAAGAAATGATAGGTCGTAATGGGTATCCCGGTTTGTGTATTTTAACATTACCGTATAAGTATCCAGGTAAGTAGTCCCCTGTTATTTTATTTATTTTTAGGGATCCTGCATTTAGGGATCCTGCATTGTACAAGTTTATTAACATATATATATATATATATATATATATATATATATATATATATATATATATATATGTGAAAGCTATATATGTTTTGAAACGCTAATCGTTTTGCAGTATTTGTTACATTAGTAAACTTTCAAATGATATTTTAGTCCATCAACTGGCTTACATTAATTTTAATACTCTCTCTTTCTACCGGCTTGAAAATTTCTCGGGCATTCAGGCCGGTAAATGTTATTAATACTGTTTAATATAAAAACAGAGCATTTACTTAAATATTTGTATCTATAAAAAGAATGTATAAGCATACAAATATCTTAATATATATATATTTCATTGAATACGACAGACAAGGTGTTTTGTGGTTTGATTTAGTTTTTTATATAATTTCTCATGTGATCTATCAATTTTTTTTCTTTTCGGATGATAAATTATATAAAATCTGTCTAATTGTTTTTTTTATCCGAGCGCTTTCGGCTATACATTTAGCCATTTTCAAGGCTGAAATGTGCAGGAAAGAAGTATTGCTGCCTAAACACATACACAGAGGGATACACACACATACATCAGTGGTTAGTGATGTTACAGTACACTGATGAAACAGTTTGTTTCATGTTTGAACGAAATCCTCATGTCATGTCGTATATATATATATATATATATATATATATATATATATATATATATATATATATATATATACGAGGGGCACAGTTCTATGGGTAAAAAAGGAAATTCATTTGAGTTCCACCACAGAATATGTGATCGAGTGGGGATATATCGAGTCTGATTCGCTACCTCTTTAATTATAATTCTCAAATCCTCCTAATTACTTGTATATCCTAAGCTTGAACCGGCTTCTAATACTCCAGTGGCAGCGGCTTGGTGATAGTAATCGTGGCTCGAGGGGGCACAGGGATTTGGGTAAAAAAGTAAACTCAGTTGAGTTCCACCACGGTTTGTGCGGCGCTATATCGAGTCTATATCTACCTCTTCGTCACCGAGACCCGTTGGAACAGTTGGTATGGCGTTTGCCTGGCAACGTAACTGTCCTGGTTTGAGTCCCGAAATATAGACCAAAACGGCCGTCCAATGCTTTCTGCATTCTGTTGAGGTTTCTAGACACGATGAATTAATTAATTAAATATATATATATATATATATATATATATATATATATATATATATATATATGTATAAGTTAATCCAAAATTAGCTTTACGATGAAATGGAACTAATTTTTTAAATTTAATTACAAAATTGAATTCGAATCTTTTAGCTTCCATTTTTGAAACATGGTTATTTCTGTGTAGCGAAAAAAAACATATTTGAAATCAGTTAATTTATAATATTAATGCTCTGTAAATTTACATTGAGCACTATCTTGTAAAAATAAAATATCTATAAGAACGCCGGATTATATATCTTACTGTTCTTTCATTTTATATATATATATATATATATATATATATATATATATATATATATATATATATATATATTCAGACCATTGTGTATATATATAAGATCAAATGTAGATTTGATATAGATAAAAATCTGATGAGAAGATAAAATCTAATGAAGGACAGAGTTTACACCTATCTCCCTTATCCGCGAACACCTGCCCTTTGCTGGAGGATGAAGAAGAGGATACATACCTTTCCCAATGGTATGAGCACGTAAGTGAATGTAATGGATTCGACTGTCAGTGAATGTTCTAATTCCAGTCGAATGCATTACATCCTCTTATGTGCAAATACCCTTTGGAAAGATATGAATCCTCTTTTTCTCCCCCCCCCCAGCTATGGATAAATAGTATGACACACCGTGTTCCATAGCCTTGGATGGCAACTTGTTTTACCGCCGAAAGAAATGGCAACCTATTGCAGGGAAAAAAAATCTGCCTCGTCAGTCATGTTTCGAAAGATACATGATCGCCTAAGTGTGCATCGCGCATGACACATAACTGACTGACTGACCTATAGTAAGATATATAGGTAATTTTTTCGTATGTTAGTTCATCATATGTGGAGTAGCCTGTATAATACCAGAAAGGTAAGTGAAAATATAATGGTTTTCATATTTAGATTTTCGGATGAATCTTAATTCTTAACTCTATTAAGTTAATGATCGAATCCTTCCATTCTTTGACATTAAAATATCTGTGTATTCCCTTATTCCTAAATAATTGAGCTTAACAACTTTAACGAAATATTGAAATAACAATCATAAATATGAATGCTGATCATTATTTTAAGAAGTGGGCAGAAATTAATCTCTAATCTATCTATCTATCTATCTATCTATCTATCTATCTATCTATCTATCTATCTATCTATCACACTCTATTCCTTATCTATCTATCTATCTATCTATCTATCTATCTATCTATCTATCTATCTATCACACTCTATTCCTTATCTATCTATCTATCTATCTATCTATCTATCTATCTATCTATCTATAACACTCTATTCCTTATCTATCTATCTATCTATCTATATATCTATCTATTTATCTATCTATCTATCTGTCACACTCTATTCATTATCTATCTATCTATCTATCTATCTATCTATCTATCTATCTATCTATCTATCACACACCATTCCTTATCTATCTATCTATCTATCTATCTATCTATCTATCTATCTATCTATCTATCTATCTATTTATCACACTCTATTCCTTATCTATCTATCTATCTATTTATCTATCTATCTATCTATTTATCTATCTATCTATCTATCTATCACACTCTATTCCTCATCTATCTATCTATCTATTTATCTTCTTTCGTTCTTTCTTTCGTTCCTTCCTTTATTTCGTTCATGTTCACATAGTGACTCTTCACCTCTTATCACGTGATCAAAATGAAATAGTTGCCTATTTATGGGGTATTAGCAGGAGACGTTACACACTTTTATATTCCTTTATTTCTTAGTTTTCTTTTTCTTGTTTCTAGTCAAGTCCACGTCTTGCGGACATGTCTCTTAATAATAATTTTAAAATAATTCTGCAGATGATATTATTTTATTTAATTTATGGTAATTGAATTTTTGGCAATTGCTTACACGGTTCCAGTCGTTCGATACCGTGTGTCTAAAAATGTCGCCTTTAAGTATTTCGCTATGGCTCCTGTGTCGTTTGGCTGAAATCAAAGTGTAGTATCTGTTCTTATCAGCTTAATCAGATTCTCTCTCTCCACCTCTATTTTCGCTTCTTTCTTTCTTTCTTTCTTTCTTTCTTTCTTTCATTGTCTCGCTGAAAACAAGTACTAAGTTTCTATCTTTTGCCATACAATCAAAACGTCGAATAGTCCATTATTTCAAGGCATTGACAAGAGTTTGTATGGAATTCTTCTTTTAAAACGCCAATTATTTATTGAAATAATTATGGAAATGAATTAGAAGCTGACTTTCGGAATATGTTCTTCTTTTATATATATATATATATATATATATATATATATATATATATATATATATATATATATATATATATATATATATATATATATATATATATATATATATATATATATATATATATATATATATATATATATATATATATATATATATCATACGTTATTTGTATATACACAAATATTTAAGTAAATGCTGTGTTTATAATAAACAGAATTAACAACATTTACCGGCCTGAACGTCCGAGAAATTTAATTGAAAATATACGTCCTCCAACAGGAATCGAACCTGTATCCTACACGCTTCCTTCGTAGCTAAACTGATATAGCACGTCAGGCTATATGACACTTCCATGCAGTGTATAGGTTCGATTCCTGTCGGAGGACACATATTTTATTTTCAATTTCTCTGACATTCATGCGGGTAAATGTTGTTAATACTTTTTATTATAAACAGAGCATTTACTTAAATATTTGTAACTATAGATAACGTATAAAAAGAAAATATATTAAAATACTTGTCCATTTCATTATATATATATATATATATATATATATATATATATATATATATATATATATATATATATATATATATATATATATATATATATATATATATATATATATATATATATAGTTCAGCATTTGGTTACTCCTGGTATTTGTAAACGATTATTAAATATATTTCTTTTATGTTATATATTATGTTTGTTCTTGAATTTGATAAAAATGTCTTACTTTCTTCTCAAACAGCATCTTCTCCCGCACTTCCAGTTTGTGCAACGCCCTTCCCCTTACTTGCTTCCCTCCCCTTACTTGCTTCCCCGATGACTATAATCTTCAAATATTCAAGTGTAATGTCAATCGACATCTGACACATATGTTCCCCATACTTCTAAGTATCCTATCCTCAAACACACCTCTTTACTCTTGCTCTGAAACTTTTTTTTTACTTGCTCCGATTAAAATGATTTAAAAATAAAGTCAATTTTTAAAATAATTCTTACCTTAACTTGTAGATCTTTAGACGATGAAAAACAAATCTACTGCCGGCAAAGGAACGTTCTTTACAGAGTTGAAATTTATTTAGCAAAACGAAGAAGAATCTGTATCCACCTCTTGAATCCCTGGTACGTTTTTCAATGATTTCCTGCCAAACAATGCAATAGGACGTAAAGGGTTAATGGGAGTGAAAAAGAGAATGAGAAGAGGATTCAGAACAAGAGTAAAGAGGTGTGTTTACACTTGAATATTTGAATATTATAGTCATCGGGAAAGCAAGTAAGGGGAAAGGAGTATCACAGACGGGAAGTGTGGGAGAAAAAGCTGTGAAGGAGAAAGTACAATAAATGAACAGAATTCAGGAAGACAGAAGATCGCGATTTGCATTGTGATTAAATTTTTGATGATTGTAGTTTGTAGGGAAGCAAGAAATCGTAAGTGAGTTCTCCAGGCGAGAAAATAAACTATTCAAATATAACTGACCTATTTTCCAATCTAATAGAACGCTTCGATCAATCCAGTCGAGTCAGCATGTAAAGCTCATTACAAGAAATGCCGTGAAAATATTTGTAGAAAAGCAAACCAAAAGAAGCCACACAACGTCTTTGAGACAGTAATTGAAGTCGAGATGTTAGGACAGAACCGACTGCATTACATAACCTTCTTTGAGAACAATACTTATCATTCCTTATATTATTTACAATCTATTTAAATCTTGGTGTTATTATCACAATGGCCGAAAATGTGATAATTATAAACCTGAAGACAGTCATTCGAATGGAAATAATATAAATGAGAAGACTTATGCAGAGATTTTAATATGAAATTCAATATTTCAATAGACATTCAATCCGCGTATATAAACAAACAGATTCATATTATATTATGTGTGTGAAAAATAACAAACATATATAGTACATTATAACAAAAATAAAAAATAAATTTAAATATATATGATAATAATATATAGGATGTTTGGCATGTTCTAGATAGGTGAAGGCGCTATATGTGTCATTGTAAAACATAATCTGTATAGTTAGAAAATCCTGTCATTTGAATTGGTGGTAAATAAATGCATGCATGCAGCAAATAGATGCAGCATGGTTCGTTGCCGTTACGTATTTTAGATATATATGGGAAGAAGTATTTCTGTATAAAAAAATTACAATTATTTTTTTAATTACCTAAAAAAATAACTCTAAGTGCACAAAAAGGAGGCATACTTTACATTATTTCAGTAAATATCAAACTCCCGAAGCAGACGATTGTTTGTTTATTATTTTTTATTTTGGGTTGACCATCACCTTTGAAAATTGTAATATGGTAAATACTAAAATTGGTTTAAATTGTCTCCATGGGTACTACTATTTACTTCATTTGAAAGACTTATCAGTTTACAACTCCATTGTAAAAAATGTAAACTTTTTCCTACGTTTAAGAATAATAACTTCCACTTCTGGCAAATGAATTGTTATTCATGGAATAAGTGCATGAATTGTTGAAACTATTAAATTTATTTCAATAATATCATATTAAAAATTTAAAAAATAATAACTTAATAATAAAATGTAATAATATTTTAAAAGTTTTCACATTTTCTCTATTGTTCTGTGTAGCAGGGGCTGCATTTTTTGCCAAATACTAGAAACTTTTCCATTTATTAATGTATTATTGCGTTTGATCTAGGTAATATTGTACAGAGGTGGAGTAATGGATAGCAGTTCGGATTGAGTAATCGTAGAGCCGAGTTCGAATTCTAGTCGGATCCATTAATTTAATTTTAGTGCTAATACCCTTTGGAAAGGTATAGATCCTCTTTTTCTCTCTCCAGCTATGGGGAAATAACAGGAAAGACCGTTCCATAGCCTTGGAAAAAATCTGCCTCGTCAGTCTTGTATTGAAAGATACATGATCGCCTAAGCGTGTATCACGCATGGCACATAACTAACTGAATATTTTATAATGTGAGTAATAATAATTATTACAATAAAGAAATTAAGAAATGTTTAATTAATAATAAATTTGATATTTTAACCTCATCATTTTGCATGGGGAACTGCTTTTATGGATGTTTTAGTCAATTTCTAAAAGTATCTCTAACAAGATTTTGAATGGCATTATATAAAGGTGCAACATTTCTAGGATAGGAGTGTGTATGCTAACTGATGTGCACCCGAAGTAGGGGCCACGGAAGGAAAACACGGAACACGGGTTAGAGGTAAGAAAGATATATTAAACAGAAAAGTTACAAAGAATAGTGTAAGCAGAGCTTACTATCCAGTGGTGTCCGATATTGGTATCGTACGCGGCTGCGCATTAATGGTGCTACTCCTCCCATGATATTATCATTCACATAATAATATAGTACTGGGAGAGTCCATAATGTAGGGAAGTATTGGTCTCACAACACTAACAATGGCTTCTCGATACTTGCTTTCACTTAAATATGCTTCCTTTAAATAGTATTGAGGAAAAACTTCCTTTCACAACATAGAATGGATTTCAAAATAATTCGTAAGTTTAGTCATGCAATTAGTGTTTGGTAAGAACTTTTCAACACTAAGCTCCTATATAATGACTATTTAGGTACGCTCATTGAACCTTTACGATCTCCATTTATAGAAAAACACTGACCGGCATGGCATATTTCCTTTTCGTCTCTTATCCGACACACTTTTTACAAAACAGAGATATCGCCAGTTTGCAAACATTTACACAGCTTTTAAAGAACAAAAGAAAAACGACAAAAATAATTATGATATCTTTATTAATATCCATTAGCTGTGATAATAATATTTGTAAAACCGATAATTGGCTCTTCTGAGGACACAGGATAATTTTTGATAACAGCTGCAGTAAAACCATCCGAAAATCGTAAGCAAAGGTTTTCATGTTTCAGGCTTTTCTCTGTTACGGCGTAAGTGTTATCATTGTTTCCACTGTTTTGCAACGCTATATTGTATAATTATCTTCATAATTACATCAATTAATAACATTTTTTTCCGAGATGCATTAAATACGATAAATGAATCCACTCAACTGCATATCAAATAATTATTTTCTGAATTATTTAAAATTACATTTTTGCAGAAAGCGAGCTTATTTGCTTTGCGTAAACAGGTATGTAGAAAGCGATGCATATTGACATCAAGGTGTAATTCATTCCCACCCATCTTAGTTCGATGAAGAACTATTTGAAGGACGAGTTAAACCAACTATCTTAACATATACCCGTAAGACAATATTCACCTGATCTTGTAAATAAACTAAACAACCTCGAATATATGATAAAATCTACTTACGTAACAACCAGTACAATATTTTTCCTTGATATCAAATTAAACCGTGCTGGTAATAAATAAAAACTATGTGTGTATCGTAAATTTACAAATAAAAATGTTCTCATAATTTTTTATTTTCATCATAACAACAAAAGAAATTCCAAAATAATTAACGGAATCTATTTAACAGCGTTCAGAATTTGTAACTATTCATATTTATATGGGGAGGAGTTATACATTGAAAATACTTCTAAATGCTTTTAAAGCTTCTATAATGTTTAGTTATTTCATATTCAATGTGAAACAGAATACTCTTCCATTTTCTCGAAATAAAATAATTCAAGATACGAAAAGCCCTTAACGAGTTGAGATACATTACACTGGCTACTTACTCTATCACAACTGAAAAAATTATTTAAAGGTAATGTAAATTTAGACACATCTACTTCTAAAACAATAATAAATGTAATTAATACAAAACTTTATAGTAACAATCTAAAACCCGGAGCAGAAAGTTACACTATAGTCTCTAGTAATTTTCAGAAAAAAAAATCGATAGTAGAGACTTCGGAGAAATTAAATAAAATATTATATAACCACGAGTGATATTTTAGAAAACAATACGCTTAATGAAAAAAGACATTTATTTGTAATGAATCAGACCATAATTGATTCAAATAGAAAGTAACTTCCTCAAGCAAAAGTATATAGAAAAGGCTCTGAATTCTGATTTCTCTCAGCTAAATTTGCATCAAGGTTCGAAGGAAATTTCACCTTTCTTAATAAATCTTGTGTTGTCGTAGATTTGAAAATAACAGCATAAAAAACAACATTCCATCTTTAAGAACATTATTTTGGTCTGATGAAGTCCTGTTAGGGCACAAAGCACGTTGTAGATAATTTTTCCATTTTGTCATTCAATAACCAAATGAATATAATTTATGTATAGAATTACCTCTGCACACACACACACACACACACACACACACACACATACATGAATTTAAACGTCCTACGAGGCTGGCATCCCTTTCCCACCCCTTCACCGTTTAAACTGTTAGATGTAGACGTCTCTTCTACTCCAATAGCTTCATGTCTCGCACATCTCGCCTGTGGAACTCCCTTCCTTATTCCTGTTTCCCTGACAAATACAATCTCCAACTATTTAAGTGTTACGTCAATCGACATCTCCAGTTGCCTTGATCTATCCACTTCCCTTCTCCACATCCTTTCCCCTTTCATTCCTATCTGCTCTCGCTCCAAATCTTCTGTAACTCCCTTGCCTTGATCGATCCACTATCTTTGTCCACATCCTCTCCTTTACCACTCCTATCTGCTCTTCCTCCAAACCTTCTGTAACCCCTTGCGTGCTAGTGGCTTCCAGCCTTGCTTGGGGTGATAAGCTTAAAAAACCAAAAAATTAACACACACACACACGTCTTAAAAATGTTAACACCTCCAAAAGCTGCTTATATTCAATCCCCATAGAGAATATTATCTGCCATCAGCATGTCTGATGCTAACCTCCACAAGCGCAACTCTTTGCACTTTCTTGGGGCCACGTTTTTCCACTGACATGAACTGGAATGATTATATTGAAAGATGAACCAGTGTGTCGTGGCAGACAAGTTTTCTTGCCAGAATGCACATTTATAAAGCTATCATTCGCCTGTGCATTGAATATTATTGCCATGTGTGATCTGGTGTTCCTACTATGATTCTGGACAGAATACAAAGAAGAATCTGTCGTTCTTGTCCTGGCATCTCAACTTTAGTCACTTTCTCAACGACGTGATGTGGATTCTCTCTGTCTTTTCTCCAAATATTTGCACGGTACTTATTCTTATGAGTTTTTTTTTTACCTTGAAACCTCGACCGCATCAATTTAAGCGTACTACTAGATTGGCAGTTAGGTCTCACCGTTTTATTATTGAACTTTCTAGATGCAACCGTATGTTCCATTCTAAAAGTTTATTTTCTCGAATTTGACACCGGTGGAACTCTCTTTTCTTCTTTCCGTGCCACTTATAGACTTCGAAATTTTAAATGCAACGCCAATCGCTATCTTCTGAACCCTGATCTTTTATTGACCTTTCCCCTCGCTAGAATCTTCTCATTCTCTGTTACTCCTAGTAACCACTTGCGTCTTAGTAGCATTATCGCCTTACTCGGAGTGAATAAATATATATGTATTGTCTATATGAAATAAAATTTATTTTGTATTTTGCACAATATAGGTGAGAGTGGTAAGTTTATACAGAGTAGTTTTTGCTCAAATATTTTGGATGCATATACCGCATTTCTTTAGCGACTGACGTTTTGAGAATAAAATTATTTGACAAACTGGCCATTCATTTACATATATATGGTTGCACAACAGTATATATATATATATATATATATATATATATATATATATATATACATATATATAGATATATATATATATACATATATATAGATATATAATCTGAGGAAAAAAGTATCGATTACACCCTATCATTCCAGTGGGTGTGAAACTGACCATATGGTGAAAGAAAGCAAACTACAGCAGTTGTTTCAGTTAATTTGCACAAGTGTATGTATATATATATATATATATATATATATATATATATATATATATATATATATATATATATATATATATCCTCCTGTGCAAATTAATTGAAACAATTTCTATAGTTTGCGTTCTTTCACCATACGGTCAGTTTTACACCCACTGGAATGATAGGGTGTAATTGATTTCTGTTTTTTTTTCCAGTGTCTCGACTGTTGATTAGTTGTCCTACGGCTATTATGTGTGATGGAATTTACTCCATGGAAACGTAGGAAAATTGTAACGCTGCAGGAACACAATGGCAAGCCTTACCAGTGAGAAAATCAATGTACTATAGACTGCCTTGTGTACTCTCCTGATTTAAATCCAATCGAGAATCTGTGGCCAATCTGCAAGGAATGATTTCGTAGAATGGATATATGAAGTACTAACATTTGCACTGAGTCATGTTTCATACGAAAAAAAGTAAATAATAACGGAATTATTCGTTTTGTCTTAATTAAATTGCACATGAGTGTATATTTATCTGCGTGTGTACGTGTGTGTGTGTGTGTGTGTGTGTGTGTGTGTGTGTGTGTGTGTGTGTGTGTGTGTGTACAGGCTTTAGGTTTAAGGATTCAGAATTCTAACCTTAGAAATCCTTAGATTAAATAGGTTAAACAAGCGTTAGGTTTTGCAGGAGTTGTGAATTCAATCGAAGGCCCTGGCAGGGCTAAAAGAAATCACAGAGAAGAAGCGAACACGTGGCATCCAGAACGGAAATGGCGAGTATTAACTGATATGAAATAAACTCTTAAGACTGATAAGGACAAAAAAGAAACTGACGAATTAAGTAAATTCCAATGTTGCAAAATAAGAAGACACATACCGGAGAGCATAACGGCAAAATGTTGTGAGTTTTGTGAGTTTAGGAAGATGAACGTTCTCTTCGTTATAGCAAATCTATTCCAAGAACATTCTACATAGTTTTAAATTCAAGTGCTGGTAATTAAAGTAATATTTGCATCTAATTTAATAACTTAAAAGCTAAACTCTACTAACCACTATATCAAACTATTCAGTGACTAAACCACATATAGCTGCAGACTAAAGATATTGTTGACCTTTTTTCTCTCAAACGCCGGACATCCTCGTTGGTTTTACTTGTGCTTACTGCCAAAAACAACATCTAATTACATTCCGTATAATTAAAACCTGTTTATTGATAAAGAGAAAAACTTTTCAATAAAAGTGGCTTTGTGACAAACAGTCGTAACTTTGGACTTATCATTTCTAGCGCCCAAATTACTGGAATCAAATTAATGTGTGTACAATATGCGCTTAATACTGTTCTAGATATCTTGACGAAGACACACCCCGATTGATAAAGGAGAAGAGAAGACGGGTAAACAAATGATTTATTTTTATAACTGATTTTATTTGTTTACTAGCAGCATGGCTCGGCGTTGCCCGTGCTTGATTCAAAAATCGTACGACTCATACAGCAATCGCTATCACTTGACTTAGAATATTTTTGCCCTTCCTTGCCTTTAAAGGAGTGCCCTTTGCCGTGTTGATGTTGCTACATGCCT
Organism: Acanthosepion esculentum; assembly: GCA_964036315.1. Taxonomy (NCBI): domain Eukaryota; kingdom Metazoa; phylum Mollusca; class Cephalopoda; order Sepiida; family Sepiidae; genus Acanthosepion; species Acanthosepion esculentum. The sequence goes on along the minus strand of OZ038481.1, from coordinate 14,447,880 downwards.
TACTTCTTGCGTATCTCACACTGCGAATTTTTTCTAAGCTCTATACTAAACATTAAATCTATTACGAAAAAAGAACTAAACAAAATGAACACAAAACGATCAGCTTTAAAAAAGGACTCGTAACTGGAAAAACCGAATGAAAAAAGAATGTTAACAACAAATATTTTTTCACACCCAACCCAGTTCTGCGGAATCAGAATCAACGTTGAGTTTAAGCAAGCAAATGAGCCAATTGGAGTAAATTGTCGTGCAGATTTAAATTTTTCACACTTGTGACGAATGCAGCTATCGATTTTTTTTGCATGCTAGCATGCTAGTTAACATTCGTGTCAATCAGCCGTTGGCCAATAGAATCATCCTGCATATTCGTGGCAGCCAGCTATAGGCTCTCACTCTGGCCAGTAGAAAATAGCCGCAAACTACATGAAAACTACCGTAGAAGCATGAAAAAAATCAGTTATTTCCACTATCGATGGAAGTTGGAAAATGCAAAATCAGTCTTGGCCTTCTCACTAACTTGGAGCATGTGCATGTAAATTTTCGTTGCAAATCCGTCGGAAATTGCGGCCGTGCATTCGTTACACACACACACACACACACACACACACACACACACACACACACACACACACACACATCCTGCCTTTTATAGATAGAGATTTATTACAGTTTATTAAACTTTTGTAGGTTATTCAAAATCAGAAAATATTTGGAAATAATAGGGATTTACAGATACAAGTCCTACAAATTAGCTCCTAGATGGGGTGGTGGTGTAAGTGGTGGATTTCTACCTTGTAGTGTATCGTCAAGCGCGCGTTATTATTATCTCTACCTCTCTCCCTCGCCTCTTTTATACTTGATAAATTAACGGAACATTTTAAGACTGAGCAATTACTTCAAAGACATTCCTACCCTTTGATAACGTTCATACATACATACATCCACACATACGTTCCTGCCTACGTACACATAAACTCATTCTTACAAGGACTACTACAAACATTTTGACGTTGTTGTATCAACCAAACTACATCATTTTATTTGTGAAGACCTTAATTGATTTATGTGTATATAAATTTGTTGTTCACTTTACAATTTGATTTTCTTGTTTTATACCCCACTTATGGTGGGCTATCTAACTAACAAGGCCAAATCAAACTAACCTGTTTCCACACTCATACACTTCACTATAAGTGTTAACCCACTATAACCTTTCCCATCGTTATTTATGCGTAAATAAATATAATGAACGCGACTGAAATTCGAACTCAGCTCTCAGATTTCCAAATCTTATCCTTTACACCACCGGCACATGCAAGCTTACTGCACACGGTATTCCCAAGCGATCGCCTGTATAGGCACTGACGAAGCTCGTCGTTGCTTAACTTTGGTAATTGTACGAGAACAGGTTGTTTCAACGGGATATGTCCGAGATGATTGCATATTCTCTTATCCTAAAGTCTTGCATGAGACCAGAAATATTTCGAAATTCATCATCTTTCGTATAGATGGACTAACAATTAAAAGTGTATAAAACAGAGTCGGTGGTATGAGTTCAAATCTGCCTGAAACTGTAATAATATCCTATTTACCCTGTGTTAAATAGAGCAGGTGAAACTTGAGATGGATTTCACCCAAGGGTAGAGAACGCGATCTAGCATTCTATTTAAGCCTAAGTTTGCAGGAGAAGAGCTTCATGCCTTTCGCAGAGGCGAAAGGGAGAGTAAGGAACTAGGAAGGAAATTTTAAGTCGGCACGCTCCTGGGCATGACGATAAACTACATCAGACAGCAAGGGTGATCTGGAGGTTTTGATGAGCATTAACCCACCTCTTAATTGCCGTCGTTCTGACCATTTCACAGTTAGCTAGATGTAACCATAAAATCTATGTTAACAGGTTTTTTTCTATCTCAATTATCGGCTGTGGAACTATCTTCCGTCTTCTTGCTTCCCGGACAAATTTGACTTCAAAATGTTAAATGCAATGGTGTTATCTTATATTGTTATCTTCTATCTTTTTTTTATTGGCTTCTCTCTTTAATAATACATTTCTTTCATATTCTCTAACCCTCAGTAATATCCTTGCGCCTTCGTGGCTTTATTGCCTTACTTGGGGTGAAAATGATTAAGAAAGAAAAATTATATATTCACAATTAGTTGCAATGGCTTGTTGCTGCTTATCAGTGAGTTCATCGATAAATTTTAATAAAATTCGGCAGATTTTGATGTGGAAAATTTTTCAACGAATTCTTCATCTGGTTTTCATTAGATAATCCCCCCCATTAAAGCGTTATGCAGTGATAAGGGGAGTTAAAAACCAGTTGGTGCAAAGTCAGGAGAATATGACGGGTTGGGTAGAAAAAAAGGAATTCCAAAATTAAACGATAAACTACATCCGGCAGCAAGGCCTCTGATCGGGAAATTTGAGGTTTTCAAGAGCTTGGGACCATCTCTTAATTGTTGTTGTTTCAAAATTCAAGCTGACTTGGGATGATGGTACCTGTTAGGGTCCCAGCTATGGGCAAATAGTGAGGGCCCAAACTGGAGTTAAAACATGAAAATATAAAAATACGTTAGAAAAAATAGGAGAAATATATTTTCATAGTGAAAAACAAATTACAAGCAATACATTATTGGGAAAAAAAAGTTACCAGATCCTACAACAATAACATTTCGGTATGAAATGACCCATGAGATGTTGATATTCCGTTAAACAAACGAACCAAACTTACGGCACCGTTAACCGTCATGCTATCCGCACGTCGATCATTTCAAATTGCTTTTCTATTTTTAGATGGATATTCACGACCATCCCATGAAAACTATGCAGCTAAACGCCTTAATATTTTCTTAAAACCAAAATTTATTTCTTCCTATTTTCCGTATGACTCAACCAAATAGATTTTCATACGGATTTTCGGCTGAGGAAAACGAATGGAAGATGGAGTGAAACGTCGCGGTAAAGTGAAAAGTAAATCAAATTAAAAGATTGGTTAGATAAATAATCCGCACACTTAAGACTTGGGTTAAGATCGCATCTCAAAATGACCGTAAGTAATTAAAAGCAACTTCAACTGAAAGTTATATTCTTGCGTTTCGCCTCAACATCGGAATCACGAGAAATGCTTTGCAAGGCTCTTATTGATTTCCCATGAATGCATTAAAAGATTCCTTCTGTCTGATTTAAATCGAGTAAACAGAAAAAGTTCACAATGATGGCGGGAAAAGATTCCCCCTGCGAATCTTAATCTTTTATGGACTGGAATCAAAGTTTAATGATTCGAAAGGTGATTTATAATTAACTTAGTTGATACGAGAGTCATTCCGTTATTTATTCCACACTAATATGCAGCGTGTTCACAAGTTAATAAATCAACTTGCGTTTCTATACGTCCCACAGTTGATGTTTTGTTTGGTGTATGACATGTGTCCTGAAAAGGTTGCTATATTTGGAAAATAAGAAACTAATTCAAATGAGTTTATTTAATACTTAGTAACGTTACTTTTGCGAAATATTTATGTATTCAATGTAATATTGGTGTCTGTTATATTCCATGCTAATAGGAATATATAATTGAAAAACAAGTTGAATAAAATAAGTAAAGATTTATTGTACAAAACCAGTACAATAAGAATAAAGGTTACAGTTATGCACAAGGTCGTTGCAATTCAATCCAGTAGTGAGTGCTACTATTTGGAAGGTCAGTAGTTCTCGCGTAAGTCTGAGTCGTACTCAACATATTCCCGCTAGTAATATTTACCAACCTCCCCATGGGGTAGGATGTGGCACAAGGCCGAATTTAATGTGGGGCATTCCGAGCGTATGGCTCGGCCAAAAATTCCCCGTAACCCTACATAAACTGGTTCTGGTCTGTCTACCCCCCCCCTCCGGACGAGACTCTGCCCTTCGGCATAGCCTCGTCCGGGTTCCTGTCTGCCCAAAGGCAGAGAGTTCGACAACATCTAAGAGCTGAGTCATAGATTCCAGCTAGAAATCTTTACCAGCCACTACCACGAGGTAGGATGTGGCACACGGCCGAATTTAATGTGAGGCAATTCGAGCCCCTAGATCCGGGCAAAAATTCCCCATAACCTCGCATAAACTGATTCTGGTCTGTCTATCTCCCCGGACAAGACTCTGCCTTTCGGCAAAACCTCGTCCGGGTACCTCTATGACCGAAGGCAGAGAGTTCGACAACAGCTAAGAGTTAAGTAACAGATCCCAGCTAGTCTCTGTAGTCCGTTGACTTACGATAGTTACCACCTATAGTGTAGTTACTCATGTGACAGGTTATTCCATTACATCAGTGACAAACTTTCTTTCACCCCAGTATACCTTCAGCCAACACCAATCGGACCTAGAACTTTCACTTGTGGTGACGGAAATAGAACTTGTGTATACGGTCTATTGCTAAAGAAGCTAGGTAAATGGTCGTTTTCCTGGGCCGCTCCAGCAAATACCTCGTTATCTTCTACTTTTACAACTGCCAGATCAGGTAGGAAATGGAGCACCGCGTCCATATATGAGAAGGAGCACACTTGATAGGGTTCAAAAGCCTCTCCGCGTCCTTGTAGGTGACGAAATATTTTCCATTCTGCAATCTCTTTCTCACAGGCGAGACTTCGCAAGCCTCTCACTGCTCTATCGCTATTTCTATTGTGAGTGTTCAGAGGATCTATACTCCTTAGTTCCACAGGTGACGGCTAAGACCCGCTATGCCACACACATTCTAGCGAACTCCCTTCGTATTCCTCTGGTGATATGTAAGTTGTACTCAAGAAGCTTCTTCCCACGAACCACAGTATTTGAGGAACTGACTCCTCATTACAATCTTAACCTCTTCACGTCGAGGGTTAACCGTTATCTTCCACACATATCCGTATAAACTGTACCTCTTACTCTGTAACTATCTACCTCGAGTGGCCTAAGGGCCTTGCGCGGGGTAAACATCATTATAACAAATTTTAAAAAAAATCTTTATTGTCAAGATGGTCTCTTCCGCATCATTCAAACACCCTACCATCCGACCTTCCTTATTTAAATTTTCCCTGGGATAAATTATAGATTGAATCATGTATTAATACATCTTGAGTTAAAAGTAGCGTTCAAATTCTGGGAAGTTATACTTTGATTATTTATCTACTAGATGATTTTAATTTGCAGTGTAACACCCGCGCTCAGGTCGCATTAAAACTTTCCAAAATACTTACATTTAGGTGTAATTGTACATGCTGCATTCGAATCTGGCTTGATAAATTTGATAAAATCTACCGTTTTAGAGTTATCGACAGTGAAAGTTTAGATTCATTCGCGTCGCGGGCAGCCATTACTGGCGTTGTTTGTATACATACGCTGCAGAATAGCTATCAGTGTAAGTATCATTGCGCAAACTGAGCGTGTCTACGTAAATAGTTCTCGTGCGCATTAATTGCGACAATTTTAGACTAGACAAATCAGTTCCAAGCTTAGCTTTCCGTAGTCTTCCGCGTTTAGCTTTCCGCAGCGAATGTTAAAAAAATCTTACTAGTGAGATGCAATAAAACAAAGATCTTGAAACAATGTTTTGAGTTTCAAGAAATCCGCAGTAAAAAATTCCCAACTAAAATGGAGGCCAATAAACCGTTTAATTAATCTGTTCCATTTATATGTTAGACGGTCAATGTTATTTATGACATTGATTACTCCTGCTATTATATAAATTTTTTTACTCAGTGTTTTATAATATGAAATGTTGTATATTTTTAAGCAATTCCACGCCAAGCAAGGCGGGAAGCCACTAGCACGCAAGTGGTTACAGAGAGTTGGGGCGAGAGCAGATAGGAGTGATGGAGGAAAGGATGAAGAGAATGATAGGGGATAGATCAAGGCATCTGGAGACGTCGATTGACATTACATTTGAATAGTTGGAGATTATAGCTATGAGGGAAACAGGAAAAGGGGAGGGAGTCCCAAAGGCGAGAAGTGCGAGACATGAAGCTATTGGAGTAGAAGAGATGGCTACATTTAACGGTTTCGACAGTTAAAGAGTGAGTGCGAGATACCAGCCTAGTTGAACGCTTAAATTCATGAAGTTTGGGAACCAGCGAAAGCAGTTCATCGGAGCAGTTACCGTGAAAGTATTTGTAAAAAAGACAGAGGGAGGGAACGACACGTCTGTGAGAGAGCGGCTGCAGACGAGATAGCACATCAAGGCCTGTTACATTGTATATCCGTCTTTGGATTTTATCGAGGAACGTGAGAAAAACAGTAGGGATCCAGACCATATCTGGCAGCAATACTTCATGCAAGGGCGAATGGTTGATTTGTAGATTTGAAGGATTGACTCTGGCGAGAAAAATTTCCTGGCGCGGCATAGGGAGCCAACTTTACTTGCGGTGGACGAATCTATAAATATCTATGTGTCTAATATAATAGTGCAATGAATATATCTCTCGGAAAGAAAAAAATTAACACAGAATGAAAAGACGGCTACGACAAAACCTATTTCAAGACCATGTTGAAAGAAGACCATTAATTAATAAAGAAAGTTATCCGAGTGTCACAATTGAAGGGCTTGAACAAATAAGACTGCAATCCAAGAAACGTCCGAAGAAAATAACTGATTAATTAAACGGTTCATTTCTGCAAGGGAAGTAATTTTGTTTAAATGTAGATAAATATTTTATTTGTATAGATTAGTAAAACAACTAAGTGAAATAATCACTCATAAGTTTACTTACTTAAGTTGATTTGCCCCTTTTCCTACTAGAGTTAAATACACCGGCTATATATATATATATATATATATATATATATATATATATATATATATATATATATATATATATATGGTAGTACTCGTTTGGAAAAACTCGGATATCTCAACTTGCAGTAGAACAAATCGGTACCCGAGGAAAAATTGGAATAAAAAAGAAAGAATCAAGAACATTAAAACAAGACGAAACAACCGTCAAGTGTTTAAGCTCCAAGCCCAAAGAAAAAAAACCCTCCAAAACGAGTAAAAATACAACGATGATAAACAGTTTTTGTCATAAAAGTAGGTATACATTTTTATCGATGTTGTTATATATTCTATAATTTTCACAGACAATAAATACGATATTGATTGTTATTGTTTGAGATTTTGGTGTAATTTAAGAGGATAATACAAAAGTTATGGATGATTTAGTGATTTACTGCAAAACCCATTTCGGTGTCACACTTTACATCCACTGTTAAAACACTTCCCAGATACTTTAATTTTTGAACCTCTCTGATTTTGGCGCCTCCAATTTGTAATTCGCAGGTCGGGCTGTCCCCGTTTGCTGACAACAATAGAATCTCTCTCCGTACAATTGGTGTTTACTCATTCCTTCTCTCTTTCCTTTATTACCTTCTGTAATCGTTCCTGTATTTCCTTTCCGTATGCCACCAACAGTGTGTCATCTGTACATCTAATGTTAACATTCTAATCTAAAACCGTAATATATAAATTGTCTCTAAAACTATTTTAGTTTCAAAGTAAGTCGAGTTTCTGAGTTGATATGAAAGACTTTTTTTTTTACAATAGTGCTCACCCTATACAACGCACAAAGTAAGAGGCACAGTTTATGTGGATAAGTGTGGAAGATAACGCCCAACCCTTGACTTGAATATGTTGTAGTGATCGGGGAAGCAACCTCATGGGATTCGGTTCCACAAGGCAGAGGTTCGTAGGCAAAGGCAGCTGCTTGAATGGAGCTTACATCTCATCAAGGGAATAGGAAGGGACTAAGGGCGGTTCGCTACAATGTGAGTTGCATGGCGTGTCCTTGTTTTGTGTCTGGGGAAATATGAAAGGTGTCGTCCATTGAGAATTTTTGGACCCCGGAAGACGTTTGTCGCCAGCAATTTAATCGGGTATACGAAGCATTACATCGAAATTGCCCTGATTTGGTAAGTAGAAAACGTGTTATGCTAAGAACGCATTCTGTAAATAAAATTGGTTAGGACGAGAGGGTTTCCCCTTGATTTCATGCCCACCAGAATTAACATCTACGTATTTTCGTTCGTTTCGTTCAATAAAACAGTCACTAACTGGCAGAATATTGAGAAACAAAAACGGAATTGAATGCCAACATTTTTCAGTGAAAAACCTAGAATCAAAATTGGGCAGCAGTCGTTTACAATAAAGATGATTACATTCATAAATAACATAGTAATGCATTTAATTATTTAAATATTTTGTTATATCCTTTCTTGTAAGACGTATGTCTGTACCTTTCAGTGTTTATAATATATTACCGTTACTTATGTTCTGCTACGTTTTAATTATATTTCCGTTTTTTCATCTCTCTTGCTACATGTTGCTTATTTGATATGCGATGTCTTTTCAAAACGTTGGCTATCATGACTCTCCACATCTTCCTGTGTTTATTCTCTAGGTATCTGATCTGTCTTTGTAGTGTTTCTTATGCCATCCATTCACTCAAACTCATCAAATACCTTACTCTCGAACTTACATGCTTCTGTTACCGTTTGCATACCTTTGTGTGTTAAATTCTCCAAGCCTTATTTTCTCATTATTTTTCCCAACTGACTGTTATCAAAAAGCTGGTTGTTGCACCTATCCCTAATACTTCCTCGTTAGTCACATTCTCTGATTGAGGTATTCTCAGCATTTGTCGTTAGAACGAGATGTCTGTTGGTTGAAGTCGCTTCTTCATCCGTGATTGATCAGAATCTATTGCTATGTAAGAGATTAGATATTAAATAGCATTTCATCACTTTATTTATTTGTGTTTTACGATATTTCTCTACGTCTTAATAGTTTACTTAGTTTCTGAAAGGCATCTTCAGTTATTTCTATTCACCTTTATATTTCTCTGTCATTTCTCTGTGATTTATTCTAACTGCCGTTTATATGTGAACCAAACATTTTTGTCCCCGTTGGATTTTGAGGTCCCCCGACCCAATGTTCGTTGTACTGCATAATGTGTCAAATAAGCGAAAATGGGGATCTTGTGTTTGCACATTATCCCTGTATCATTTTAAAAATATAAACAATCGGTGGCTTTGTACCATTTCCAGCCGATCTCCGCTCTCCATAATTCCGTGTCTTGTTTCTGTCACGCGTCATTAGTAAATACGAAACCTTTCAAAATACTCCAGTCTGTGGATCAGTTGTAATATTTAAGAAATAAGGATGATATAGAATACATTTTTACACACAGATAGTTTCGAATGTTTCTGCAAAACAATACATTAACCTAAAACTTCGAGTCATTTTCGTAAATAGCCTCGCCAGATCGAGGAATTAATATCGAGGCTATGCATGGCGCCAAACTCCTTCAATAATATCTAAATTCTCAGCTTTTTACAACCGCTTTCTCAGGTCGATAGACAAAGGAAACTTCGAGTGAATGAAGCTTGTAGGTCTTAACAAAGACCATTCTTCTTCGAACCTTGTAGACTGACGACACAGAATCGAAAAGAAATTTAGCAAGTAACAGAAACATTAACAGAAACATCAATTGGTGACTTTCAATAGCATCAATAAAAAATGGATAACACAATGTTATATACCGTACCTATGGATACTAATGGGTATGTATTAGTAGTGGTAATACACTGTCTACGCTGGCAGCATGAGCAGTCAGCGTGAGAAGCTCTTGCTGCGTCGAACTCTTTGCCTTCGGGCAGAGAGGAACCCGGACGAGGCTATTCTGAAGGGCAGAGTCTCCTCTGGAGAGGTAGACAGATACCCGATAACTCGCATGCGTGGTCTACGGGCAATTTTCCTCGGGCCCATGGACTCGGATTTCCCCTTGTTAAATTTGGCCTTGTGCCGCATTCTACCTCGTGGGGAGGCAGGTAAATATCGTAATATGCTGTCTAAGTAGTTCACCACTAGCAGTGGTTTACCTACTTCACGCCGGTGGCGAGTATTGTATTTTGTTGATGTTATAAAGAGTACAATTTCATTTCCTACCTCCGTTTTAGTTATTCCTCATTCAGCAACCCTTCCTAGGTTACAACATTTTGGCGGCGATGACTTGGCCGAACTCAAGTAAACGTTCACCAGTACAACAAAGATTGCGACAGAACAGAACTCAAGTAAACGTTCACGAATACGATATTCTCCGAACGAAAATATCGGCAAAACTCACGTAAAAATTCAGTAACCCTTTCTAGGTTACAACACATATGTAACTCGAAGAGAAAATTTTTATGTAATAAAGTTACTGACGTTCCACAAACATTCGAACAATAGTTTAATAAGGATCACCCATCAAGACTACAATGAGTAACAGCAGTTACTTTACTTGAAAACCTGAAAAAATTGTTTTAACAAAAAGATTTTATAAATTTCAACCGACAGTCACACTGTCTTTACGATCAATGAATGTCAAAGCTTTCCTTATACTGAAGAGGTTACTATTAATATTGCCATTAGAGGAGAACAGATGCTACACATAGATCCCAACTCGATGGCCCGTGAATGAGGAAAAGTACAGCTTCAGGTACACTGGCTCTTTGGTCAATGAATGCCGAATGTTTCCTTATAAGAAAACGACTAATATTACGATGACCATTAGAAGAGAAAGATTTCTGGGGAAAAAAGAAAAGAAATTATTAAGAACATTTTTGTTAAAATTAAATTTCCTTCTCCCTGTGCTTAAATAGAAATTTTTAAACTGTAACATAAAATATTTTGGTTGTGTTTGTTTCTTTTAAAAATTTTCTTAATTATCATAGTTGTACTTGTATCTCTCTTCGTTAGTTCCTTAGTTTTCACGTCCGTTACATCCTACCAACACCCCATAAATAATGGACTATTCCCATTTCAAAGCGTAAAAAGACAAAAGACTTATCAAAGACGTTATTTGGTTTCAGTGAGAAAATGAACGAAAGAAGGAAAGATAGAAATGTTTAACGGCTGTCTCAGTGGAATGGAAACAATTTCAACATTATTCGGACTATTGTCCTCATCTTTGTCGCCATATTTATTAGAACGTTTCGGCCGTTGTACGCTCTAGCCTTCTCCAGGTGGTCGCATTGTTGAACTAAGCCCGTTATTTTGCTCAATGGGGTAGACTGTTCTAGTTCCATGTGCCATGTTTAATGGATGTCAGTTATCTCCTGTTAATTCCTCTCTGAAAATTCTCCACTGTGTTAACTGGGTATCGAACTCACACTGTTTGGGTTCTGTCACTGGATCTAACCAACACCTTTATCAACTATGCCATGTGTTCTTGAGGACAATAGTCCGAATAATGTAAATAGTGTACGTAATACCTCATCTCAGAAATATAGACAGATACTGAAAGGCCGAAACGTTGTGACAAATATGGCGAGAAAGATGAGGACAATAATCCGAATAATGTAGTGTACATAATACCTCATCTCAGAGATATAGACATATATCCAACTCTTTTCATTTGTACCCACTTCTAAAAATAACGACTAGCATTCATATTTCTGATTGTTATTGCAATATTTTGATAAAGTTGTTGATCTTAAATATTTAACGATAAAATAGGAGAAATTTTACGTATATTTTATTATTGTACAAGCTTATTCAATCATTAGCTAAAGAATTACAATTCATCAGCAATTTTAAATAGGAAAACAGTGAAATTCGCACAGGATAAAACGAGTAATTACATAATTGTATTATGCATTCTTCCATGGAGTTCAATTTTGGGGGCTAATTATGGATATTCATACTTGTTAATCCACTTCCTCGTTCGTGAAACATCGTCATATGTAGGCATACTATAATTTTATTCTTAACTGCCACTCTTAATAAACTGTAAGGACGATTCATTCGTCATTGTTATTTGTTCCCCAAAACGCAAATGACTTATGATTTGTAGAGGACCGTGTGTATTTGCGTGTTGTCGTATTAGAAACGCGTGTGTAACTCCTGGTAGAATATTAAAAGGTCCAACTACATGAAAATTGGCGGACTTAATTTGTCCAACCGAAGATGAAAGAAGACAAACAAGACAGATATATATATATATACATATCCACAAATATGTATTTAACAAATTACAAGGCACATAGACATAACATTTGTGTGTGTGGGAACATTTGTGTTTGTTCTTTGGTGAATGTTCGTATTTTGGTGAATGTTTGTAATGTTCACAGCGTCTTCCCAGAAATGGGAAACGCTGATCTTCTAAGATCTTACATCTTGTCGCTGAAATGTAGAAGAAAGAGAGATTTACCTCCCCACCACGCGAGGTGGGATTCGGCACCAGGCCTGAAGGAAAAATAGGAAGAGGCAAGAAGTTTCCCAGTATTTATAGTATGGGGAGAGAGACCACTGGTGAAGAACTAAGGAACTAAGGAGGAGATAACTCCTACAGATTCAACCTCTATATATCGTTTGGACAGAGCTTATCTTCGAAATACCAACAAGTTGAAATTCCTTAAATATATCTAATTTACGAATAACACAAATGGTAAACTTATCTCAGTAAACCTATTTTTTCTTCTGAGGGGCTTTATCAAGGCAAATCAGAGGACGAACCATATCGATTAAGGTAAGTTTTCCTTTTATCTTTATTTATATTGTCATTTTATAGATATACTCTATAATATATATATATATATATATATATATATATATATATATATATATATATATATATATATGATGAAAATGTGGAAAGACAAAGCAAAATCCGAATATGTGAGTTTACTGTTTTTTATTTTCTTTTTTGTTTTTCTGTCAACGTCAGACGTTTCGGTCTAATAGACCATCTTCAGGACATGGTTATTGGAGACATATTTATATTAAATTTAAGTTAGAATGCAGAGACGATAGATACAGGACTAGTCAGAAACAGAAAAACTGAAATGACTAGTCCTGTATCTATCGTCTCTTCATTTTAACTTAAATTTAATATAAATATTTCTCCATAACCATGTCCGGAAGATGGTCTATTAGACTGAAACGTCTGACGTTGACAGAAAAACAAAAAACAAAATAAAAAACAGTAAACTCACATATTCGGATTTTGCTTTGTCTTTTCCACATCTTCATCATACCGTCGGATCTACATCCACATATTTGCTTACATATATATATATATATATATATATATATATATATATATATATATATATATATGTATATTTTGCGTCGTAAAAATCATAAATTAAATATGTAAATATATATATATATATATATTTATATATATATATATTTATATATATATATATTTACATATTTAATTTATGATTTTTACGACGCAAAATATACATATATATATATATATATATATATATATATATATATATATGTATATATATATATATATATATATGTATATATATATATATATATTTATATATATATATATTTATATATATATATATATATATATTTACATATTTAATTTATGATTTTTACGACGGAAAATATTGAAGCTCGAACTTTAATTTTCTAATAGTTTTGTTGCATCCAGATCCTTGCACAATGAAAAGAAAATCTCGGGAAAAAGATGAAAAGAAATCTTCAATAAGAATTGAAACAAAATATGTCGCAGTTAGCAATAAAAAGATCGACTTCAGCTGATCGATTCTCTCCTGGGTTTCATCAAAGAAAAGGGTTCAAAAAATTGTTCTACAATTGGTGCGACGCTCATTCAAGAACATATGCAATGGTTTTAAATAAAGTGCTTTCTTCTTTGAGTTCATAGCTGGCTTCTGTTGTTATCGCAGCTGCCACTGATGGGTGAAGCAGCGACGTTCAGCACAGCTTGCAGAGATCGTAGTGGCAGAAGTTTAATCGGGTGTTTTTCAGTGTATATTTTGAAATAAATTGATTTGTAGTTGCAGGTAACTCTATTCACAGCCTCATTGTCGTGATGCCAAGTTCAGCTGGATCAGGAATAACAGTTTCGCTCAGCTAACAATTCCATAGAAAAGTCTATTTACAAACATCACTGATTGACGAATCCGTCTACACGTAAAAATATCTAAGCAAAATGCCATGTTTTTCTATATAGTAGTATGTTCGGAAAGTAATGACGCCTTGACTGAAAGGATTTAAAAGCAAATACGTTAAATTTACTTAAATATTATTTATCAAGAATCTAAGCACGTTCATTGTTAACAACTGAAACTCAACGGGAAATCAAAGTTTCGATTCAACATTAAAAGAAATTTGGATTTTTTTTTCTGAGAAAATTTTGGAAGACTTTTCAACTTACTTTGTTTCTATAATGTTCCCACATTCGTGAAATGTTCTAGTGACCAAAACAAAATGAAATATGTAGCAGCTAAATCAGCTGAGTAAGGAAGTTGTGAAAGAATCTCCCATTTTAACACCATTATTTTTCATGTTATTTTTATACGATGAACAATAACATCTTTTGTGATACCAAAACAGTACACATATGATGTAATGGTTAATGTACCCGATCAAGTTTCTACCAATAAACATCTACAGTTATTGTCCCTCCATGTTCCCAATCTTCGTAATGGACGATACCTTTAATTTTCCACCAAACAAAATGCAAGGACTTCTTCATATGGAATGCTTCGTCCTGGGTATGACGTTAAACTGAATCCGAGTCCTGGGTAAGACGATAAACTACATCCAACAGCAAGGCCTCTGATCAGGAGGTTTTGAGGAGCATGGAACCACCTCTTAATTGCTGATGTTCCCAGGTCCACCCTGACCCGGGGTGGTAGCACCTGTTAGGGTCCCAGCTATGGGAAAATAGTGAAATCCCAAGGTGTGTCCACGTCCTGGGTATGACGATAAACTACATCCGCGTCCTGGGTATGACGATAAACTACGTCCAACCAAAAGGCTGTCTATCCGATCAATTGGCTGGTCATGTCATGCCCCATCACATCTAACCCATCCCAAAACGACTACAACTTACAATTAACTTTCCCTCCGAAACCCTACACTAAATATACTAACACCTTACCCCTAAAATGTGATGGGAAACAATGATGTTGCCAGCTATACGTTTTTGAAACAATGATGTTGCCAGCTATACGTTTTTGAAACAATGATGTTGCCAGCTATACGTTTTTGATATATCTAGTAAATACCGGATCTGGCATTAAATAACCCATAGTGGTTGATATGCCATAAAACCCCAAACAAACAAACAAATCATATGGAATGCTGGCTTTCATGCTGGCATTCCTCATTTTTGTGATAAACACTCTTATCTTCTTTTCCTGTTGATATAACTTCTCCATTTTTTCACTCGCACTAAAAATCCAAAAATTCAAATTTGGTATTCCTAGTTAAAAGATTGTTGCTGATGATGGAACTATTTGTTCCGTTATCTAGCGAAAAATCATAAAGTATCCAGGCTCGCTCTTTGGAAATTTTCCCGATTCCCTTGTAATGGCCATAGATAGTTGAAAATGGTACGATAAGTTTCCGAGGCATATCTTTGGTTCATTGACGTATATACACTTCAAGAGTCTCTTTCACAATTTCTTTATTCAGAGTGCATTATCTTTCAGAGTGGGGCCTATCAGACATGTCCCAATCATCATTTAAAACTTTTTAATGCATAGCAGACGTGTAGGAACCTTCACTGCATCTGCATAAATAGATCAGATTTTGTTTTTAAATGTCCCTGTAGCAGTCTGACGCATCACAGATAATCAATTGTGGATAGATTGCTTTTTGCAGTTATAATCTTTCGTGTACAGTTGGATAGAAGAGGAGGATATTCTGGTGGTGGAATGGATATCGGTTCTGAGGGGGAAATTAGGGAGCCGGGTTCAAATTCCGATTCGGTTCGTTATATCCACTAATGCTCAAATAACCTCGGGAAAGGTATCAATCTGTCCACTCAAATAAGATATGGGTTAAAAAGCCGGAGCATATTTGGAACTACTATTCTAAAAAAAAAACAACTGGTTGATAAACCGTAAAAAAACAAATAAAATCACCACCCATATAGAAGATTTTTCATATTTTTCAAATTCGTTATGATGTATACTGCAAATACGCTCAGCATACATTAGTTACAGCTTCTGAGGAGAGATTATAGTGTGGTGAATAGTTTGAATAAGGCAAGTGCACTCAAAACTTCACAATGACCTATGACTTTGCTTTTACACACATACACACACACATTGTTTTATTAATAACAATGATAACACTTTTAAGAAGAATATATATATATATATATATATATATATATATATATATATATATATAAAAGTGAACATAGAAGTCAACACTTAGAGGTGACAGTCTGTTTCATGCAAGATGCAATCGTCAGACAACTAGTGCTGTTATTTTTCTCGGCTATTTATATATACGGGTCAGCATTGTGGGTAGTCTATTTTGGCCAAACCGCCAAAATAGACTACCCACAAAGCACCACTGACCCGTATATATATAGAACGCCAAGAACGAATATAGGAAAATAAATGTATTAACGTAATAATGCAAACTGGTAATACAGGTTAGTAGTACCAGGAATGCGGGGTTAGTAGACAAATATATAGATAGTCTTTGATATCGACGTATCGCTGTATGACTTCTTACTGAGTCTACGTGCTTGTTACTGTGACTCTTGTGCTACCCGCCTCTATTACTACTCGACCGACTCAACCTTCCTACTGCAACTACTGTCCGACTTGACTGTTCGGGTATTCACTGGTAGTAGTATATGTATACCTTATGTGAGTCCATTTGTGTGAAAAGGGGAGATCCCTCAACATATATATATATATATATATATATATATATATATGTGTGTGTGTGTGTGTGTGTGTGTGTGTGTGTGTGTGTATAATATTGAGTCTAGAAGAATCTTCAATTTAATGCTGAATGCACTGGACGGCTGTTTCATCCTATTCTGGGACTCATCAGCAGTGCGCATCCACTAACGAGAACCGAACCTGGACCGTTTCGATACGACGCAAGCGTCGTACACACTGGACGAAGAGATAACGTACTAGACTCGATATAGCACCGCTCACACTAAATTCCGTATACTTAACACAACGGATTGTGCCCCCAAGAGCCACGTCTTCTTTCCCCAAGCCGCTCCCTCCAGAGCATTAGAATTCAGTTCAAGCAAGGATATACAAGAGATAGAAACCTTTTTAGGAGGATTTGAATAGTCATATTAAAGTAAATCATCGAGTCAAGAAGAACGCTATTTCATGCAGTTGTCTGATGATAATTATGCTAATTTTCCACTTTTTATCAGAAAGCCAAATTAGGTTGTAGGAGTTGAAGCTCAAATAATTTAGTAAAATATTTGTTACGACTTTCACCATAATGTATCTGAGATACCTCTCTACATATGAGGAGATTTAGAACTAGCGTGTGTTTTTCCAAAGTCCGTTTATTCACCCTCAATATTATAGCTTTATAATTTATTTTAATTTTTCTTTTACTTTCTAGAGTTCTTCGTTAATAAGTCTATCGTGTTTTAACTTTGCGATTCACTTTGTAATATTAATATATATTCCGGTACATATTTTATTTTCTCTGGTATTTTCTGATTGGTGCGACCAGAATTAAAGAGATTTTTAAGCTAGAACATTTTGTCTCTTTTAGTTTTGATTTATGCTAATATCGTTTTTGGTTTTTGCTTTTATTTATATCATAATATATAATCTATGCTGCTTTATTTCATTGATTTGCTTGCCAATTTCCAAATGATGCTTCTCAGAGAATTAACGAGTTTGTTTTTAATTTCTCTGTTAGTTCTCTAGTGTTTTGTTTATATCTATTAGATTTGTCTCTTTCTGCTATTAGCTTTGTTTAATTCAGTAGTTTTGAAATCAAAAGGCATTTCCTGTCTTGTTAGTTTAGGAATGGTCTCGCGTGCTTCAGCAAAAAAAGAGAGGATTACACTGTGATTTGTCGATGTCGCTTAGATCAACATTTAGAAAGGTCAGTTTCGGTTCTAATTCATCAGAACAAAATGGCATATGAAGCCAGAAATTTAATTCTAGACTAACATATTGAAATTGTTCACGTAAATTTCGGCCTGAGATAGCAAACCAATTCAAAAGGAAACGTGTCGAAAAAAGGTAATAGTGTATATAAATACGTATAAGGTTCCTTTATTTTTAACAGGGCAATGCGACTGCAAAATTGAACTCCAAGGGTTTCAGATAGGGACATTGTCGAACATTGTCTCAGTTCGCCATCTCAATTTCAGGGGAACTCGTGTGTGTCTTGATATTGTCATCTCTTCACTTGATTCAAATCTCATATAATTGAATTCACTTTTCATTTCTGAGCTCATGAACTATGATTGATAAGCTGGGAGTGCAAAAATATATGACGAAGCTGTTCTTTTATCTGGCATTCTTACACGACACTGAAAAACTAACACAACTTGATGGCATCACTCTGGGAGAGTGCCAAGAAAGCTTGGGTCCCGTAGTCATGTTTGACTTTAAGATTTATCAACTGATGAAGTCTTTGTTGATGGCAAAGGCTTTTAGTAGCTAAATGTTTATGAAATAATACAACTAATGGACAGTATACATAAGACATCGCATTTTCTATAAACAGCTATAATATAAGATCTGTCTCAGTTTATATTTATCTACCTATCTTTAAATTCATCCCGGCCTCTTCATATCCATCTTCTATCTATCTATCTATCTATCTATCTATCTATCTATCTATCTATCTATCTATGTTCGTCTATTTTTCAATCGCTTCATATCTAACAATATTCGTATATTTTTCAAACCCTTCATATCTATCTATCTATCTATCTATCTATCTATCTATCTATCTATCTATCTATCTATCTGTCTGTCTTTCTATCTATCTATCTAACTTCGTTTCTTTTTCAGTCGCTTCATACCTAACTATATTCATATATTTTTCAATCCCTTCATATCTATCTATCTATCTATCTATCTATCTATCTATCTATCTATCTATCTATTTATCTATCTATCTATCTTCGTCTATTTTTCAGTCGCTTCATACCTATCTATCTATCTATCTATCTATCTATCTATCTATCTATCTATATGTCTTTCTATCTATCTATCTATCTATCTATATGTCTTTCTATCTATTTATCTATCTATCTATCTATCTTCGTCTCTTTTTCAGTCGCTTCATATCTAACTATATTCGTATATTTTCACTCCCTTCATATCTATCTATCTATCTATCTATCTATCTATCTATCTATCTATCTATCTATCTATCTATCTATCTATCTATCTATCTATCGTTTTGTGTCATTGTTTACTCTCCTATTTATCTCTGACTACCAACCTTAATATATGACAACCATTTACTTTCTATGGTTGTAAATACGAACTCACAGTTCATAGCAAATAATGTCTTCGAAGTCGTTCGTGTACTTATTTGAACCTGCACTTCCAACTCACAAGGTGAGTTCCACAAGGGCATCAGTGTTCAACAAACATCTGCACTGTCACACACGCACAAATTTAACTATTTGGGCAAAGCAAAGGAAACTCAATTTCTTCGAACATCGAACCCACTTTCAATCATGCAGTGAATCGCATCAGTAAATTACTTAATCCAATAAAAGGTGGAGGAATTTCAGTGCGCGTTTCCATATATTACACGTATAATTCAGCAGCTCTAAAACATGTTCGACAGGCTAAACAAATTGTGAACTCTTAAATTAACAGGGACTAAATGTTTCCTTGAATCGTGGAAGCACGAAGTACCACAAAAGTAATTACCTTTTACTCTCATCGGAAGCCTTACTGTAACTTCGAAAATCGCGTTATATGTACTCAGTCAAAAATAAATATGCGTGTTTTAAGGTAAAATAGGTTTAGGAATATTTGTCTGATGTCATGAGAGAATTGTTGGAATCCTAAAAACTATAATGATAATATTTATGTCTTTCAATTCCGAAGATGAGAGTTGATTATATTAATCTGAATCATAAATAATTTCCAGTTTGTTTATTTATTCAGCAAAAAATAATGTAAACTTACTGTTGTGAGACCGATATTCCCTACATCATGGACTCTGTCAGTACTATATTATTATGTGAATGGTAGTATCATGGGAGTAGCACCAGTAATGCGCAGCCGCGTACGATACCAATATCGGACACCACTGGATAGTAAGCTCTGCTTACTCATACACTATTCTTTGTAACTTTTCTGTTTAATATATCTTTCTTACCTCTAACCCGTGTTCCGTGATTTCCTTCCGTGGCCCCTACTTCGGGTCCACATCACTTACATTTTATTCATCCATTCGTCCTTATTTTGATTATTGTTGTCACTTTTGATGTGGTCGTCCTGATATATATTTTGATATTCTTGTTAAATTCCAAAGAAAAATCTGCAGTGTTATCGTCCATTAACTGACATCTCAGCTTCAGTCATTTTCTTACCGCCTACAGCTTCCCTGTTCCTTTTATATAAATACTTTCATAGTAATTGTTTTAATAAACTTTCTTCACTGGCAAGAAGATTTTATGAATTTAAACGCAGTACTAGATTGGCGGAATTGTCTCATCATTTTACGGTGACCTAGAGGTAACTTTAAATTTTATGTTAGCAGTTTATTCTATCGGACTTCTTGGTTGTGGAATTACCTCGTGTCTTTTCGCTTCCCAGTCAACTATGATCTTAAAAATGTAAATACAATGTCAATCGTTATCTTCTATCTTCTTAACTATTTTCCTTTTATTATACCTTCTCCTACATAATAATTCGTTTCTCATATTCTATAACGCATAGTAACTCCTTGCGGCTTGGTAGCTTTAGTGCCTTACTTGGAGCGAAATGATTAAAAAAGCACAGTATATATTCCCCATTAATAAAATGGCCTGTGGCTGCTTATATTAAAGAAGCATTCATTAAGATGATCCGTTTCTCATCACATTCGACTCCCTCAAAAGCGTAAATATTGATGTCCCAACTTAATAATATGTTGATTTTTCCCTGGACCGTTTTCTCTTCTTTTTACAGCATCGCGGCTGTGGTGCTCTTCTACCAAATAAAATGGTCTCGTTTATGACACTGGAATACAAAATTCTTCAGAAAATTCCTAAGATTTTATAATTTAAACTACATCGAACGATTTACAAAATATCTCGTGATACATTCTGTTTCCTGAATGTTCTGACTCTGCAAGTGATTCGGATAATTATTCAAGAAAATAAAAACAGTGAAAATAGTAATCATCACGAAGCTCTCGACAAGATATTTCTCTCCAAGTAGAGTTCAAAACGAAACCAAAGTAACGTCAAAAGTAGCGACCTATGTTTGTTTTTATGTGTACTACATTATTATTGATTTATTTTTTACGACTTATCAACCTTTTACAGGTTCACTATTTACATTATTCGGACTATTGTCCTCATCTTTGTCACCATAGTTATTACAACGTTTCGACCGTTGTACGCTCCGGCCTTCTTCAGTTAGTTGGAATGTCGAATTGAACCCTTTATTTCGCTCACTGGTGTAGACTGTTCTAGTTCCACCTCCCATGTTTTTAATGCATGTCAGTTATCTGTTAATTCCCCTCTCCAGGTTCTCCACTGCCTTAACCGGGTATTGAACTCACACTCTTTGGGTCCTGTCACTGGATCTAACCAACGCCTTTATCCACTGTGCCATGTGTCATTGACCCATTGATCGGAAAGTCTCCTTCATATGTCCGAAACTGCGCCCACTTCGTGGAAATAATCAAAGATGCTCCCATCCTATCCAACCAGATGGTGATCTTGGACGTGGTGAGGTACCCACGGAGGAGGCACTCTCAGTAGTCAGAGACAGATTGGCCTCTGACTCCTCCCTAAAGGAATGGATCAGTATTCCAATAGATAATCTGATGGAGATGTTGACTTTCTGTACACAAACAACACACTTCAGAATGGGATCACAAATATATCGACAGGATGAGGGCTTAGTAATGGCCTCGCCATTATCACCAGCAATGGCAAATATTTGAGGAAATGGAATTAGATCTATATCTCTAAAGCCATCTCTATGGTTAAGGTATGTAGATGACACCATCATACTCTGGCCACACCAGGAATATGTTCAGGTTCTACTGGACCATGTGATTGTCCTCAAAGACACATGGCACAGTGGATAAAGGCGTTGGTTAGATCTAGTGACAGGACCCAAACAGTGTGAGTTCACGAAATAAAGGGTTCAGTTCGACATTCCAAACACCTGAAGAAGCCCGGAGCGTACAACGGCCGAAACGTTGTAATAAATATGGCGACAAAGATGAGGACAATAGTCCGAAAAATATAAATAGTGTACATAATACCTCATCTCAGAAATATAGACAGATACTGAAAGGCCGAAACGTTGTAATAAATATGGCGACAAAGATGAGGAAAATTGTCCGAATAATGTAAATAGTGTACATAGTACCTCATCTCAGAAATATAGACATATACTGAAGGGCTGAAATGATGTAATAAATATTGCGACAATGATGAGGACAATAGTCCGACTAATGTAAATAATGTACATAATACCGCATCTCAGTAATACAGCCTCCATAGGACTTCAATATGTTCTGCAACTCTTCTGGACGGTCTTCTTGTTTAAGTCGGCGAATGCTGCCAAAATCATTGCCTTCAGTTCATGTTTTTTGTTCCAAGGAGTTTTGTTGGTCTCTCGCTCAACTGCGCCCCACACATAATAATCAAGGGGGTTGCAGGCAGATGAAAGAGGTGATGTTGTCCCCAATATTGTCTGACACCCATGAAGGGGTTGTCCTACTTGTGTGGCATGGTTCAGAGTTCTTTTGCCAAACAGTTACCCACTCGACCTCGGGCAGCACTAACTCCTCGAGGAATTTGATGTTGGCCTACGAGTTGAGTGAGGCCCTCACGGACAAATGTTTTGTGAATTGCTGTACCTTCGTAATCGTCATTAGACTCATCCAACTCTTTCTGAATCCTCTGACTATCTTCAGACTGACACGCAAACACTCTGAAATGTTCGTATTGGAGTTTCCAGTGCGAATGCAAAGCAGTTGTCCATGCCGTTTCCAAATTCCTGGTGGAATTAATTGCATTTTTTGGTTGAATAATCTGGACATATTATGTCTATTTATTATTATTTTAATCCTTTCAAATCCATGGATCAATTTCTTAATGTTATTCTTAAAAGATTAAGGAAGAACTTGTAGTTATTTTAATTTATTTTATTTTCCCAAATATTTTCTATTTCGTCCAAGATCATCTTCAGGGTGATTGCTAAAACAAGAATTAATGTAATTAATAGTTTGTAATTTCTTTGCAAATGCGCATGAAACCCGTTCCGATATAATCAATTTAAGAATTAACAATGTAAAAGAAATGTCACACTCAAATAAATAAAAATGACTACAATTTGTAGATTCGTATTTGAAGACTATTTTAATTCTTCGTTTATACACGCATATCTCGAAACGTAGCTTATTGAACAAAAGGAATGAAATAATGGGAAAATGCAGATATTTAAACAAGCATCTACTTTGCTACCTAAATACAAATATAAAAAGAAAAGGAATACAAAACAAAACACAATCCCAACACAAACCACCATATCTAACATCAAAATCCATACCAATCCCAAACACAATCCACCCAGAAAAGAGTAACCACAACAACAAATAATAATCAAGAAGATATTAAACGAACACACAAAATACACACAAATCCATATTTACATGTATTTATCCATGCATGCGTACACATGCACAAGCACAAACATAAACACACATCCGCACAAACATACATACACACTAAAGAATTCAACCATAACCTAGACTAAATGGTCAAAAAATTAGCAACCAATCCGAAGCCAACAAAGAAGCACAAAGTTAAGAGGCACACCAGACATTAACCAATGGAAAAATACAAAAGAAACTATTGGTTTTACAAAATCACCAACAAAAACAATAATGATCTTCTATACAACAAAACATGAAAGGCTTATCAAGCGAAAAGGAAAATAACACACTTCTATCACAATAAAAGTACAAAAACCAAGCAAACACTAAGTAAGGTTAACTAATACAACTGTGACACTATTTAACTATGGTAATTGACTAAGTAATTAACCATAGAAATTAAAAACGGGAAATATTTAAGGCGACAAAGAGCTATATCGAAAGACAGACCGAGCGATAGTTTTTTTTAAACAAAATAAAAAAAATGGGAAAAGATTTTATTTCATTTACGAAGAAAGATACTTTTTCGCTAAGGACAGAAAATCCGTAAAAAAAGCCAGATTTCAGATTCTGTCAAAATTAATTAATGTCATGATAAGGGAGTGACGCGCCAAGGGAAATAGAGTTCCGGAAGGAATGACAAAGCCGACCACACATGGCGGCTTAAAAAAATTGCGGCTTCGGTCAACTGCATATAGGCAGAGGAAATCAATATTAGTTATCTATCAGAGTTTACTATTTAATATTTTTATTCTTGGATTCCGACGGAGAAAGCCAGCCGTTATGTGTACAGATCTTGAAATGAGAAAGGAATCATTGTTATTGCTTATTCAAACTGTTAACGACAGACTCAACGTCGCCGAAAGTGAGCATTTGGTGATACGAGAATTTTAAAACACGAGAAAAATAAAGAATTTGATTTTCAGGTGAAAGACGACCACTCAGTTAAAAGTTGACTAGCAGTGAGTAATGAGTCGGTAGAGATTCTGCTAAGTGGATTTTGGGTGGTTCAGGATAAGATATGATAAAAAAAATTTAACCCCTTCCTTAACAATGGAAAACGAAGGATGGTATATGGCGGGACTTAGCTACAAAAATCCAGTAAAAGTAAGTAGCACCATAGAACATTTTCTATTGAAATCGCGATAGAATTGCAAAAGGTTTGGTTTGCCTCGTTACGTCTGCGGGTAGAAAATAATGCATCACCTTTAAAGCCGCGTAGACTCATTAGAACATTGACAAAGCAGGAATGAAAGAGTTGAACAGATTCAGCTCAAATATGGCAGCAGTGCATCATTTTTGGTCTGATCCAACTTCTGTAAAGATTAAGCATGAAGTACGTATCAAGTACTTTCTGGAGCAGTATAAAAATCCGACATTTTTTTTTCAGCGTCGTTAGTGATGGTTCCTATATATGAGTTCTACTTCAGGTATGGGGGTGAACCTGAGGCCCAGCAGATGGTCAAAGCAAGAATCCTCCTTGAGAGTGAAACTGTTCATCACGGCTAAAGAAAACTCAGTGTCTGATCGGTGATGATGACCCTATACTAGCTTGCTTTTTGAGACATTGAAAATTACAAGCAAGTTTTACTCGATTAGGATTTTAGAGCTAATCCAGAAGAGAGATCATCTATCATCAAATTCCCTATTTATTCTATTTGATCTCTTCTTTACCGAATTACGTCAAATCTCTTCAACATTAATAATTGTAATTTATTTTTTTAAAATAGTAACGTTTTTTCGTTTGATGAAAAAGTTTCTTCACTGATTTTACAAAATGTTTCAGTTATATAAATTCATAGCATTAATAATTTCTTCGGTTTTATTGCAACACATTTCAGAAAAAAATGTTGTATCACATCATATAAGAACGATTCCGTTTTGGGGTTTGATAAATGTTTCTTTCTTGGAATGCTCCTATATTTTAAGCGTTGGAAGTTGAATTCGTGCCAGATAAAGATAGACGTCAAAAGTATAGAATCTACGCATGCGCAAAAACGAAAAGAAAATCTCCTTCCGGATATCGGCAAGTTACTTCGAGTAAGATCTAAATAAAACAAATAGAAACTATCCCATGGGATCCTCCAAGTTCGGCTATTTGTTTTATCGGAATAACTCCGGCAAAACGTCTGGAAGTTTGTTATTTTTGTTTTTGTTTTTTGATAGAATGGAAATTAGATAACAGGTATTTTTAGCAATCTGAATATATCAACTAAGGAAATTATTATACATGTTTTGGCAAATTTGAAAATATTTTCTTTTATCTTGCCATTGTAACTGAGGTTGAATACCAAATAAAATTTTGCATTATTGTAAAGATTGTGTTCTAACAATTCTGAAACATTATTGGCGGGCTTTTTCAAATAAATTAAAATAATTTAAATTTATTCCAACAATTTCTTAGTTAGCTTAAAGGAAACAGTAACACTTACAGAAGATAGTGAGGGAAAGCGAGAAGGAAGGACTGAAGATCAAACGCAAGACAGAATCTTGGTTGATAGAAAAAGATACAGTCCAACATATAAATTACAAATTGGAGATGCCAAAAGCAAACAAGTACAACAGTTAAAATATCTGGGATGTGCTTTAACAGAAGAAAAGGGCAACACTGATATCCGAAGGTTCATTGGGATAGATAAAGTGCCTTCCTAAAACTAAGCAAAGTATTAAGAAACAAGAAAATTTTGTAAGAAACAAAGTAAGTATTACTGAACTGTTACCTAACATCAGTTTTCGTATATGGCACTAAATGCTGTACAATGATCTTTATAAATTTTTTAAATCAATTTTACTGAATTTTCTGTCTTTGATGCAAAAGATGTACTTTTATTATATTAACATTGTGAGAAGAAATACAGGCATTTGTTACAGTGTTACAGTAAGCTACCTCACATACACCCTTGTGCAAGCTAATTGAAATAACCGCTTTAGTTTCCTTTTATTTCATAATACGGTCAATTTTAGACCCACTAGATTAGATCATTTGCGGTGGTGCGCAGTAATATGAATCTCTTTTCAAGGTGTATGTTGAAATTGGTTCGGCCTTGAAAAATATTGCGTCATCCGTGATTGCATCGTAGTTTTATCACGCCCAACCAATATTGTCTCGACTGTTGATTAGTTGTCCTACGATGGTCCTTACTCCAAGGAAGAGTACGAAAATTGTAACGCTGTTGACCTTTTCACTATAGTCTATGAATATAGAATCCAGCGCAGTACGTAATCTGTTCAATGAAACAACGTTAAAGATTAACACTCCCGAGTCAGACACTACTGAATCTGAATATATCGCCAATACCAGTCTTCGATATCAAAGTCTGGCAGTGAATATTCCGGAAAAAAACATGGCCGCCTTTATACATGTCAATTGAATATTATGAGCCTTCTGATTGGTTAAAACTTCTATTGGTGAACTATAAAATGAGTCAGCTCATTTTGGCTGGCTCACTAGTACACCAAGGTACCCCAAAACTCCAACAAACGCTGCATGAACAAAATGGCAAACCTTACCATTGAGTAAATCAAAGTACTATAGACTGGCCCTGAAATACCTCTGATTTAAATCTAATCAAGAGTCTTTGGTCACGACTTCGTAGAATGGACATACAAAGTACTAACATATACACTGAGTTATGTTTCATTGAAAAAATACGAAAAAACGTAAATAAAAATGAAATTATTCGTTTTGTTTTAATTAGCGTGGACAAGGGTATATACGGTCTTCCCAAAATTCGCAAAGACGGTATTCCAATCAGGGCAATTTTTGAGCTTCCAAGGCTCTGCGTGCCATCTTCTGCGTCGCTTTCTTGTTGATATAGTTGGCCCGTTAATAAAAATAGTCAACATCATATGTCCGAAACTCTGCCTACTTCGTGAAAATAATAAAAAGATGCTCCTATTCAATAAATAACCCGATGTACAGAAATGTGTAAATAGTTACAAAACCTCATCACAGAAATATAGACAGATGGTATAATATGTTCAATTACAATGAAACCATCCAAAAATATAGCTGACATATCAAATACCCTTTCTAAGGAAATGTTATTACATACCTACGTTGTGTTTTAAAAAGAATGTATAAACATAAAAAATGTCTTAATATATATATATATATATATATATATATATATATATATATATATATATATATATATAATAAAATAATCAAAAATTCGGATTAAAATAAAGTTTTGATTTCAAATGTAAAAGAAATATTAAAAAACAATGTAACGGAATATTTGACAGCATTCGTACATTCATAACTGGATATTTTCCAAGGTATGTATAGCTGGTCACTCGTATTCAATATGGATTGATTAGCTGCCCTAGTACCCGGCTACTAGGGCAGCTAATCAATCCATATTGGAGACGCTTGCTCAGGGGTATTTGTGTTTATTCAAGACGCACAGAGACCACCTTTGGTTTATAGTGCAAACCTTAGTCACAGTGCCTGGGAAAGAGTGTGTTATCTAGTGTGATCAACAATTTGAACAAGGCCATCACGATTAAGCCCTCGGCCACGATGACTTGTGACTTCGTGCTACGACAGCTCCCAAGGGTGACGTCTACCAAATTTAACTCACAAGGCTTGGGTCAACCCGTGGTATGGTTTTCAGGCACTTTCCAAAGGTTCTGCGCGCTGGGATCGACCCGATCCAGTCCGATGACATCAAGAATGACTTCCTGATGTTATCGGACTGGGATGTTGATATTCGAACCCGGGTTTCATGGTCAGAATGCGAACGTTCTACGCACTCGGTCACTTGCCGATAGTTTTCGAAGGTAATCTCAGCAAAAGGACACAACAGCAAAGTACACGATGAGAATCAGACTCACTAAGAATAGCATGCTAGACTAGCGTGCTAACAATCAACCTATGTCAGACGCCATTACCTTCTGAAGAACATGTTAATTTCACCAAAGATAAACAGCGGAACCATATTCACGTGTATAAATATTCATAACCTCCGATACAAATCTTTCTCTTTAATATTTCTGTCTTAATATCGTCGTTATCTGTACCGTATTTTACTTTTAATTTATTTCAAGATTCACGGTATGATAGAAGGAAAAGAAGAAAAGGAAAAAGTTTTTGGACACTTTATAGGCAAAAGGTAATTTCAAAATCACTTAAATATTGTCGGCACGTGTGAACATGTAATAGAATTATACGATTAAAATATCTCACCTTGCTCCCTTCGCGTGTATCCCTTTCCAGTCTTCAGACATTACGTGCCTCTCGGCATCCGTACATATATTCCCGTTGTATATTTATCGCTTCGAACTCCATAGACTTACCCCCTCACAATTTATTCCGCCTCGGCCTTCGTACACTAACTTCCACAAGACTAATCAGAAACAGAAACATAATTTCAGTTGTTCCGTTTTCTGATTAGTCTTGTGTCTATCGTCTCTTCATGTTGACTTAAATATCGTCTAATCCTAAGTATGTCTCTAATAACCATGTCCTGAAGATGGTCTACTAGACCGAAACGTCTGACGTCCACAGTAAAACAACATTAAAACAGTAAACTTTCATATTCGGATTTTGTTTTGTATTTTCCATATTTTTCATCATACCGTCGGATCTACACCCACATATTTGTTTACACACACACACACACACACACACATATATATATATACACATATATATATATATATATATATATATATATATATATATATATATATATGTATACAGGATGTCCATAAAGTTCGTGTGCACATTAAACATTTTTTAACTTTATTTGTATTTGCGATAGAAATAATCTGTAAATAATGTTATAAAGTTTAATGTACCTAGTTTTAAGTATAGCTAAAATAACTAATGTAATTTCAGGCATTACTGCAAATCAGTTGGCAAATGTTTTCCGTGAACTGCAAAATCGTATTATCCTTTGTATTGCTAATGATGAAGGACATGTGGAAATTAAATAAAATTCCAATAAAACCTTAACAAATATAGATTTACTTCTTTCTAATCCTTTTTACAAATTATTTCTATCGGAAGTACATATAAAGTTATAATTTTTTTAAGTGCCCACGAACTTTATGGACACCCTGTATATATCTATATCTATATCTATCTATCTATCTATCTCTCTCTCTCTCTCTCTCTCTATATATATATATATATATATATATATATATATATATATATATATAATTTTTTCTCGGACATTCAGGCCGGTAAATGTTAATGCTGTTTGTTATAAACAGAGCATAAAATAACGTATAACGAAAAATATATTAAAATATTTGTAGGATTTAGTTGATTTCATAATATATTACGTAAATTATTTACGTTAAGTTACGCTTCATAGAATTTGTGAGCGTTCGAGAGAAATCTTGGGAAGTGTGTAGTTTAAGAACTGTATCTTAAACCTGCTAAGCGGATGCATCTTCCGTAGCTAAATGGTATAGCACGCCAGGCTTCATTTCGCTTTCCTTGTAGGATACTGGTCCGATTCCTGAAGAAGGACACCTATTTTCTTTGATATTTCACGGACATACAAGCAGGTGGTAAATTTTAATACTGTTTATTATAAACAGAGTACTGACTTAAATATTTGTAACTATAAAAATAACGTATAAACAAAAATAGATGTATTATAATAATTGTCGGATATATATATTGGTTATTTTTATTACTTACTATTATTCATCATTTAATCAGCTGAAAAAATAATCATTTCTACATATGACGAAATTTCGTTAGGTCCGGCTTCACGCAACCCCCATGAAATAAAATAAATTGTTTATAGCTTCAGACACCATATTGTGTAGTTGTTTCGATTTTTCCACTAGTGAGGAGTTGCCAGCTGACTGTAACAAAGCGAGTAAATACTTTCAGTGAAACAAGTTCCTTCGTTTAAAATAGAATTATTTTTCTAATGACGTTCGTTCATCCACGAAACCTGTCGAAACGGAGATTTTCCATTTTGTTTCATATATATATATATATATATATATATATATATATATATATATTTTGTCATCCACAGACAGACTGTTTCGCAGCTCATCAGTGTGGCTAGACGTCCGGTTGCCTCTAGCTAGGATCGAAACCCGACTGAATTTGCGTCAGTCTCCCACTAAGCCATCAGCTTACGGTACGTGATGAAGGTGAATTTTAGCGTGTTTATTTTTAGATTCGGATAAACACACAGTGACTGAGAGTGACTCAATTCTGTCGAAGAGTCGTGCAGTGTAGTCATTCACAGACAGACCATCACAGCTCTTCAGTATGGCTAGACGTCCTATAGCTTCATGCCTGGATCGAAGGACGACCGACTTAGCATCAGTCAGAGATACTACTCCTAATATATCAGCGCAGGGCAGAGAGAGAGAGAAAGGGACATTTTAGTGTTTTCTATAGGAAATACGCCAGTGACTAGGAGGAATCAATTCATACTTGAAGATTAATGCATTACTAGCAGAAACGGCTACTGTTTTTAAATCTACCCTTTTTTCCAGAGTTCTCTTTTTTGGGTGGGTGGGTCTCCAAGAGCATGCATATATATATATATATATATATATATATATATATATATATATATATATATATATATATGTATATCCCTTTTGTTTCGCATTGAAAATGAAATAGTTAAGTTACTGAAGGTCCTTGAATGTATTTTCAGTATATTTGTCTTCCTGTAAATATTGAGGGCTTCAAATTAGAAGTGCTCTTAAATAGAATCCAATGATCATTCCGGATTGTAAATGACTTCATAAACTTTTAATCACATCAAAACAGCAAAATAATGTCTGGAATGATCATTGGATTCTGTTTCAAGTACTTCGAATTTGCAGCCCATAATATTTACAAGAAGACGAATATATATATATATATATATATATATATATATATATATATATATATATATATATATATATACTAAAGAGAGAGAATTGTAAAATATATAATCCGGTGTTCGTATTAATTGTTTTTATTTTTACAAAACAGTAGTACTCAATGCAAATCTACAAACTATAAATCTTATAAATGTACTAATTTAAAAATATGATTCATCGCTACATAGGAATTACCATGTTTCAGAAACTAGAAACTTCAAATTCAGTTATAAAATTAAATTAAAGTCCCTTGTCCTGCTTCATTTTCAAGCCAATTTTGGAATAACTTATTTTAAAATTTACTGAGTTTTATAATCACATACGTTTATAATATTAGTTTCTAAGGATACGGGGAAATTCAGTCATTTTGACAATGTTTAACGATTAATGCAAGGAATTTTTGTACTAATTTGTTCTTTACCATTTGGTTATGTGGGGGTGTATTCAAAATTATTTTCTACCTTTGTTTTTCTATGTTTGCCATTTTCTTTATTTATGTTAATTTTGGGCGTTTGTAGCCATTATGTTTCATAGCTTTATTCATAGAAAATCTTCTCATTTGCTGAGTTTGTACTTATTGTCTTTTCAATAGATAAAGGTATAAGTTTAATTATAGATGGAGGATGATTAGATTTAGGGGGTATATACAAAGGATTAATATTGTTTTTTTTTTATATCAAGGAAGTTCACCTAAATTACAGTAAGCACTAAATTGAAAAAGGTAAACTTCCTTGATATAACATTAGGTTTAATGAAAAATATATATATACCTTATAAAAAACCAAAAACACTATAAGATGTTTTATATATATATATATATATATATATATATATATATATATATATATATATATATATATATATATAAAACGTCTTATAGTGATTTTGTTTTTATATATATATATATATATATATATATATATATATATATATAAAACGTCTTATAGTGTTTTTGTTTTTTTATAAGGTATATATATATTTTTCATTAAACCTAATGTTATATCAAGGAAGTTTACCTTTTTCAATATATATACAGGGTGTCCATAAAGTTTGTGTGCACTTTAAAAATTGATAACTTTATTTGTATTTGCGATAGAAACAAACTGTAAAAAAATGTTATAAAGTTTAATGTCCCTAGTTTTAAGTATAGCTAAAATAACTAATGTGATTTCAGGCATTACTGTAAATCAGTTGGCAAATGTTTTCCGTGAACTGCAAAATCGTATTACCCTTTGTATTGCTAATGATGGATGACATGTGGAAACTTAAATAAAATATCAATAAAACCTTAAAAAATATAGATTTACTTCATTCTAATTCTTTTGTACAAATTATTTCTATCTTAAATACAAATAAAGTTATAAATGTTTTAAAGTGCACACGAACTTTATTGACACCCTGTATATACAGTATGTCTACGAAGTCTTTAGACAATTTCAAAAAGTCATTACAAATAACGGTAAATATACATGGTGTCCACAAAATATTTTAACAGTTTGAAAATGTAATTTCTCATGGCTTTTTGAAATTATCTAAAGACTTTGTGGACACCTTGTATAGTGGGCTTTGTCATCCATATGTATATTTCCTGATATATATACATAAATATAAACTTGCTCGGTCTCCGAAGATACATTTCCACTCGGCTTACTTTGGCTTACGCTCCGTTGTCTTCAACACATGATAATTGTGTGCAAAATTGTCCAAAGTGTTTAAATTGAAAAGTCCCGTGTCTAACTCTTATTCAGATTCAGTATCTTTCAAAATGAATGCATCGGGAAATTTAGCACGCAACTCATACGTTCTATCTCACTTCCATTTGTTAATCTCCTTGCTGATCCAAAACGTATATTCTCCCTCATTCTCAAAGCATTTATTCTCTCTCAGCCACCGAAGAAATATTCCTCCCTCTTCTCCAGATGGCTATTCCATCCCGGTCTCTATATCTATAACACGGGTCTACAATATGAAAGCTTCAAAATCAAAAATAGGTAGTTTAGGGGTACTGGAAATAAAAAACATATCAAAATTTTTGATTCGATCTAGATTTCAAGATACGGTTCTAGTACAATATTTTATCAAAATTGTTGTCTTTGCAATATTAATAATCATTTTTTAAGAACCTTATTACATATAATTATTCTCTTAATAAACGAATTATTTTCCTTTCTACACGGGTTTTCACACATTTAACTAAACTCTGGAAAATGCCCCGTGAATGTTTAAAAAAAGCCGATCACTTCTGGTATTTTTGCGCCAAAGTGACTTTTGCATCCCAAAAGTGAAACATAAAACCTGCTGTAAGAAAGTCTTACAACTATAATTTCGATGCAAAATACTGGCTGATTATTCTTGTAATGTGAACAGAAATGATCTTTCTGCAGTGTACAAAAGACAAATTAAGAAACGACGTGTGGTCGCTGCCTAAATGTGCTTGTATATATTTCTGAAGAGAGTTTTCTGGTTGTATGTTATTCAATAAACATATTGTAATAAAGTAATCGGGAGTAATCTCATTTGTTTTAGGATTACCTCCCTTTGGAGAACTCTTTCGTTTATAGAGGAATATTAATAGTCAATACACTTGTATCAATCACTCTAAGGAGAATAATGCTTCCTTAAGCCTTCTCTTGCTCTCTTTTGTTATTACACATATATACAACCATTTTGATATGTTTTTTTTATTGCTTTGGTAGACTAACTGGAATTGAAAAGCAGATTTTCCAAAATAATATTGTTTTTATTGGAGACAGCCATTATAGCCATATGTATGGCATAACTGACTAAATGTCTATAAATCTAGAGCCAATCATCTATTTTGAAAGTCATTTTCGTATTCAACATGCCAAAATATATAAGAATTTAAACATTTCATTTCTAGAGTAGTAAATGTGTGGCATATTGTAGACCAGTATAATACGATTCAGGCTTTTGATGTATATTCCACTTCGACATCTATATATTTCCCCCTTCAACCTTCATATAATTTTCTTTTCTGTTTATTGCTTCCTTCAGCCTCCTTACATATATTCCGTTCTGCCTTATATTTATTTATTCTTCTGTTAGTATCCATGCATTTATTCCCCCTAGACCACACATGACTCGGCTTCTACATATCTTGCTTCAGGTGAGGCCCGGTTGAAAACGCCTGGTTCAAAGCCGTTATTGACTGGAAGCTAGAACTGATGGTTTGATGCAAAATTTATCTGAGATATCATTTGCATAAGGCTAGTGAAATCTTAGAAGCGTCTTTAGAGTTTGCGCAAGATTTTATTACCTGTGCAATTTGTGATGATCCCTCAAAAACAAACATCAGACTTTCCAGCCATCTTTGATCAACAAAACCTGCAATGCAAAACTAATCGTTATTTACTATCTTACTGATTTCTCTTCCTACTTTGTTCTGTTTTCTTAATAATGTTTCTCTTTTTATTATTCTTTATCACTCAGTAACCCCTTGTCTTTCTAGTGGTTTTATTGCCTTGCTTGCGGGGAAATGATTAAAAGAATCAGTGGAGCTGTTGATGATATCGTGAAATACTTGGAATCGCTGAGTGGAAAAATAAAGCGAAAATATGATCAATTTGAATAATACGTCGCATGCAGAAGAACTTCCCATTCCACATCTGTGAAAAATAACCATGATAAGCCGCCAAGATTTATTTTACCTGCTTTTTTTAATGGACGACCGACTGAATTATCACGATTAAAAAATACAAATTAATTACACTTATTTGATCTGATTAATACTTCTATTGGCCGATTTATTTACATTTTCTGCGAATTCGTTAAAAAGTATTAGATTCAAAAAATACCTGGATGCACATTAGCTACGAATCGCCAATTTATATCCTTTTTGCTACGTCTGTGCCAGATTGAGTTTCAAAATATTTAACCCTTGTTGGCCAGCAACAAAAGCGAAATGAAGATATGTAAACAACGTTCGACAACAAAAATATTTCGTCATAGAATTCCATACCAATTTACGTATTACCATTAAAAAGGCAATAAACTCTTTATACACACACACACACACACACACACACACACATATATACATATATATATATATATATATATATATATATATATATATATATATATATATATATATATGTTGTTCAGTTTATCGAGCACAGAACATGAATCACCGGATTACTCATAAGAGTCGATCTTATGATCTCAACGAATAATCCGCTTGTCAAATATTGTTAGATTGTTAGCCTGGCACAACATGTTTATATATGGATATAACTGATTCCAAGTCAAAATATTTTGACGGATTAAAATCGATATCTCGCACAAGTGGTTTCTTTCAGATGCACCAGAACTTCGAATATCATTTCTGTAATCCCGACAAGCATCAGATTGTGTTACAAAATCCCGCGTGTTTGATGCGAATTGCATTACCTTGCTGGATGGCATGTTGGCGCTAATGGTACAGAGAGAACAAGACAGGATTTCTAAAAATTCAAAGGTTACAGAAGGTTTTTTTCCATTCCGTCAGCCATCATGTGAAGTTTTAGGAGAAAACCAATTGTGCTTTCTAGAAGAGGAAAGAGAGTGAGCAAGAAAGAGAGATAAAAAGAGAAATAAAGTGACAGAAGAAAGGAAACGAGAAAAAAGAGAGACAAAAATACAAATAGGGAAAATAGAGATTGGGAAAGGGAGTAAAGGAGATAGAAAAAGAAAGAAAGAGGAATGAATAGGAATGGAATTAAAATAGTAAAAGTAAGAAGGAGAAAGGGAGAGATGAAAATAGATAGAAAGAGTGAAAGATGGGATTAGAGAGAAAGTGTAAAAGTGAGAGTAAAGAGTGATAGACAGGAAGAAAGATAAAGATATGGAAGTAAAAATAAAAAGAGAGAGAGGCAAAGAAAGAAAGAAAGAAAGAAAGAAAGAAAGAAAGAAACCGAGAATGAAAGAGAAAGGAAAATTGTGGCAGACATAGTGAAAAAAGTAAGAGGGGTTTAAGTAAGATTGAGGGAAAATAGAAAGTGTAAGAAAGATAGACAGGGATAGAGAGCGAGAGAAACAGAAAAAGAAAGAATGAAAGAAAGATTGTGTGAGAAAGAGGCAACGGAATTTAAAACAAAAGTTTAGCAGAGAGAAAAAGACAAATTAAGAAATAAAGATGGAGGGAAAAATAAAAAGTGTAAGAAATATACAGACAAATACAAAACGAGATAAACAGAAAAAGAAAGAAAGAAGAAAGAAAAAAGAAAGAAAGATGGATAGCAATAGAGAAAGAGAAAATTCATAAAAGAGGACGAATGAAAGAAAAGGAAAATCAAAGAAGGGAAATAGAATAAAGTTTATATGACGCAGAGAAAATGAAAGAACGAGACAGAGAAATTGTAACGAAAAAGACGATTATTGTGTGTGCTTGCATTATTTAGTGAATTTAATAACAATGGTTTCTCATGAATAAACTGTAATTCATTTTAATTAAACTTCATTTGTGGTAAAGATTTTCATTAAATGAAACATGCTTATCCTTCAAAGAGAAACATTTCCAACGCAGCGATAATTTGGCAAAACTTTTCACGATTTCGTCCGAGCTGAACAAAGCTATATTTCTTTGGATCTCTTCAGTTCATATGTGCAAAAACATGGATATCGTTAGCACAGATAATTCCATAGAACATGCACAAGTGAAGTGAGTTCGATTCTCGCTGAAATCTATTTTATAATAGAATACTGGATTTGAGCTTTGGTTTGTAGACTTGATGACATAATAGTTATTAATCCAGTCTCTGAGCCAAGTAGAACAAACCTAGACTCAGAGAAAACAGGGTGAACCATAAATAAGAACTAGACAAGATCCAACTAGATCTGCGTAGATTAAATAAAGGTTTCAATACTAAATCTTCTGAAGGTCCCGGATCAAAATACATCCGATGAAAACTACAGTGTTCGAAACGTAATAATAATGAAAAAAAATGGGGACCAGAGTCTACATAAAAATAATGAATAAATAACTGAATTTTGATGTATATGAATTAGGTGCATTGACAAGATAAAAAAATATTTGCTGTGTAAAATACATGCTTTTTCATCATTAGAATATAGAATCATTTATGTTTTTGAATAAATTATACCAGAAATATTTATCCCTATTTATCTAACCCTTGTTATCACAGGTAGGATTTATCAATTGAATTCATTAGAACTTCAATTCTCTCTAATCTTTACATGTTATGGTGACGCAGGAAATTCTGGTGGTAGAAGAAAGTAAACAATAATCATGTTGACTGCATTTGCAGGAGATGTGAGGGTGGTCTAACATTTATTGTCAAAAATACAATCAGTGAAAAGAATCCAGATATGACAGTCTGTGTTCAATCTATACTAGTTCCCTTTATAATATTGTTTCAGCAATTGTGCTAATAAAAATAAGGCAGTCACATAAGCAGGCAGGTTAGTTTTAGGGATCCAAGTTCTCAAATAAGGATTGTCCCACAAGACACTAGCCTAGTGGTTTAAATAATTGGTTTGTGTATTTGGTGATATAGTAACTATGAATTCAATTTCTGGGTCAAGTTGTACAGATTTAAACTCAGTGGAAACAAGGGGAACAGTAACTGAGTATTACCAAATAAGAACCAAATAGGATTCACCTAGACTTGCGAAGATTAAATAAAAGTTTCAATTCTAAATCTCCTGAAGGTTCCCGGACATCTGATGAAAACTGCAAGGTACGATGTCCGAAACGTAATAATAATGACAAAATGAGGTTCATAGTATACACGTGAATAAAGGATAAATAACTGAATTGTGATCTATATGAATTAAGGGCATTGACAAGAAAAGAGAATATTTACAGTGTAAAATACATGTTTTTCATCATTAGCATATATCATCAATGATATTCGGACATACATTATATGCCAAAATACCTATTTACCTATCATTTTTTATCTAATCCTGGGAATCACAGGCAGAATTTATTAATTAAATTCATTAAAACTGTTTCTTTTTCATAATTACTCTAAAATGATACCACAATGAAATATATAATGTTTAAAGGGCTGGAAATCTTAATCTGAAAAACATAGTTATTAGCTGATTTTTTCAGATGAGAAGATATCACTATTTACATTTGTCTTCTTCTCTAAGTTGTGATTATCATATCTTTTCGGCATTTGCGATAACAACAACAAAGCAGTCTGATCAGCAGACAGGCAAGGTTTAGGGCTCCAAGTTCTCCAATAAGGATTGTCTCAGAAGCAAATAGCCTAGTGGATTAAATCACTGGTTTGTGAATTTGGTGACATATTAATTGTTAATTCAACCCTTGAGCCTGGTAGTGTATATTTAAACTTAGTGGAAAGAGGACATGAAATAACTGAACAGTTTTAAAGAAGAACAAGATGAGATAATTATAAACACGGAAAAAATTAATTTACTGATGTCACCAAGGACACCACGGCCTAGTGGATAACAGTGTTGATGGAAGTATTGCAGGGACTGGGCCTAAAGTGAGCTCATTACCTGGCCACAGCAGAGGTGGACAAAAACTTGGAGAGCTGAGTTACTAAAAGGAAATAACCGAAATTGAGATAACCAGAAAAAGTAAGGCAGGTGGAATTAGAACAATCTACCTAGGTGGATGAAATAATGGGTTCAGTTTGAAATTCCAATATATATCACCTGAAGAAGGCCGGAGTGTACAGTGGCCGAAACGTCATGACTATGATAATTGTGATGAGGACAAAAGTCCGAACAATGTAAGTCGAGTAAATATAATTACAATACCTCGTCTCAGAAACATACATAAAGAATAAGTAAACAATAAGTATTTCGCGACAGAATAAAGCAAGTGCTTGACGTGTTTGAAACATCGACATGATTCATGCCTTTTCGCAATCAGTTCTATATACAAATAAATATATAAAGGTGTGGATGATGATTTGCTAAAGAAAGAAAGCATCTGTCTAATTTCTAAGATGAGGTATTATGTACATTATTTACATTATTCGGACTATTGTCCTCATCTTTGTCGCAATATTTATTACAACGTTTCGGCCGTTGTACGCTCTGGCCTTATCCTCAAGGACACTTGGCACAGTGGATAAAGGCGTTAGTGAGATCCAGTGACAGGACCCAAAGAGTGTGCGTTCAATACCCGGCTAAGGCAGTGGAGAACTTTCAGAGGGAAATTAACAGGAGATAACTGATAACTGACATCTATTAAATATGACACGTGGGACTAGAACAGTCTACCCCAGTGAGCGAAATAAAGGGCTCAGTTCGACATCCCAACCATCTGAAGAAGGCCGGAGCGTACAACGGCCGAAACGTTGGAATGAAAGCGTTGGATGGGTTAGAGGATTACTTGATATCTAGATAGAATTTTCCATTTTGCAAACCCAACAAGGAAGAGGTTTTCCGCCAAAACTAGCAAAGTTACCGGCGTTTTGTATCCACAGCAATGGTGTGAAGAAAGCCAATGTATTTTGAAGAATTGTAAAGGTAAGAATTAAAAGTTGCATCATTTGCTTGAAAAGTTTCAAAATAACTGTATTTAATTCATACGTGAGGTTTATATCTCTATCTATAAAAGGCAGGATGTGTGTGGGTGTGTAACGAATGCACGGCCGCAATTTTCGACGGATTTGCACCAAAATTTACATGCACATGCTCCAAGTTAGTGACCAGGCCAAGACCGACTTCGCATTTCCCAACTCCCATCGATAGTGGGAATAATCTATTTTTTCATGCTTCTACGGCAGTTTTCATGTAGTTTGCGGCCATTTTCTACTGGCCAGAGTGAGAGCCTATAGCTGGCTGTCACGAATAGGCAGGAGGATTCTATTGGCCATCGTGAGAGCCAACAGACTGACACGAATGTTAACTAGCATGATAGCATGCAAAAATAATCGATAGCTCACAAGTGGTAAGAATTTAAATCTACATGGCACTTTACTCCAATTGGCTCATTCGCTTGCTTAAACTCAACGTTGATTCTGATACCGCAGAACTGGGTTGGGTGTGAAAAAATATTTGTTGTTAACATTCTTTTTTCATTCGGTTTTTCCAGTTACGAGTCCTTTTTTTTAAAGCTGATCGTTTTGTGTTCATTTTGTTTAGTTCTTTTTTCGTAACAAATTTAATGTTTAGTATAGAGCTTAGAAAAAATTTGCCGTGTGAGATAGGCAAGAAGTAAGGCATGTAGCAACATCAGCTCGGCAAAGGGCACTCCTTTAAAGGCAAGGAAAGGCAAAAATATTTTAAGTCAAGTGATAGCGATTGCTGTATGAGTCGTACGATTTTTGAATCAAGCACGGGCAACGCCAGGCCATGCTGCTAGTATATTTATATAAAAACAGTGTGTGTTTGTGTGTGTGTGTGTGTGTGTGTATGTGTGTGTGTGTGTGTGTGTGTGTGTGTGCTCTCGTGCGTGTATTATGCACCATGTGGTCCAATGGAGACTAAAACATTGGCGGGAAAACGAGTCAAGTAATCTCGCTACAGAATTCTGAGGTTGAAGAGAGCAAGAAAAAGCGTATGTCCTCTCCGTGTGTAAGGTTTAATACTAGCGGGAGTTAAGAGAAGTCCCTGGGTATATAAGGTGGAGTAATTCTACATCACCAGAGATTTTTGATGAGGAAAACAAGGAAGGAAATGGTAATCAAAATGATTCAGAAGATCAGGAATATTTGATCTTGATCTATCCGAAGAAATTCGGATGGAGATTTTGTAAGAACCCTGCAGAACAAAACAAACTGTTGAGTTTGCTGGAATTTGTAACAACGAACAAGTAAATAAGTATTCGGTATTTCAAGCTAAGATAGAGCAAGTGCTTTTCGTGTTTGAAACTTCGATATTATTCCTGACTTTGCCGGCTATTTAAAGACAGAAAATATTTTTAGATTCTAAGAATTTATTTTGGAGGTAACAATGATTTAGTGATACTGTTTTTACTAAGTAAATATAATGAACCCAAAAGGAATTAGAACGAAGCTATCCAATTAACAATTCCGAGACATTATCCTTTGCATAACCCGCACAACCAAGCTTACAGAACATGGTATTCCCAAGGGGTCGCCCATATTGACCAGACTGACGTTTCTTAACTTCGGTGATTGTACAAGAAATGATATTTCAACGATATGGCCGCAAGCTGTCATATCGAGAGATTTGAACTGGTGTTTGATGGTCACAATGCTAGCTCTAATTTTCGGCCACACGCCCATTTGGTGACTGTAGCGTTATGTCTGTTATGTGAGTGACCCCATTTTTGTATCGCCATTTTTACCTGAAAGGAAAAAGAGTGTGTCCTCATTTCTCACGGTTTATAAAACTGTCGACAAATGAAAGATCAGTAGAATATTTCGGGAAATATCATCAAGTATAAAAGTGTTATGGGTCCTTACCTATAACTACAGAATGAACTCCTAACACTATGTATACTACGCCTCTCAAGAGAGAGAGAGAGAGGAATCGAGTTGATCCGATAGTAGTTCACTCCAAACCAGACTGACAGTCATACTAACACCTTCCACATCTCGTATTATTATTCCGTGTAATATATCTTCGTTATTTCTACTCTTGTGTTCGTGTTGTTCTTCCTTGCTCCTAACCTGGACCATAACAAAAAGAAAATTGAATTTCGCGAAAACTATTTGCGATGTTAATAATTCTCTTCCATGTACAAAAAAGAAAATTGATGTTTTCAAATCTCAAAGCATGACATAAAATGGTGGCCTTGTTTTAGCCTAATCTAAAAGTCTTGCCTATCAATATGATACCTGCTAGAGGATGATGGATAAAAAACAAGTGAGAAAGTGTACGACCTTGCTGCCATATTGTATTTCCGGAACGTTCTAATTTAGATTCTGGTTCTTTTTCTGAAGTCAGATATGAAGTTATTTTCAACGGGACACAGTTTATTTGATCTTCTATTGAAGCTGTTGGAGAATCGAAATACTGTCAGATAAATAATAGATTTAATTACTAAACAATACTATACGCTAAACAACTGCAAAAGAACGCCGACAAAATAATTGAATCACGAATCTAAGCGTGATTTACATTTAGATTTTCTCATGTAGACAACAAAAGCTAAGAAGTTTTAACACACCACAAGATAGAACCGAATGCGCTGATAGATAGATAGATAGATAGATAGATAGATAGATAGATAGATAGATATGAATAGATACAGGGATATGAAGAGACATAGATACGATCAAACTGACAGACAGACAGATAGATAGATAGATAGATAGATAGATATGAATAGACGTAGATGCGAATATATATATACATATATATATATATATATATATATATATATATA
Source organism: Acanthosepion esculentum (assembly GCA_964036315.1). Classification (NCBI taxonomy): domain Eukaryota; kingdom Metazoa; phylum Mollusca; class Cephalopoda; order Sepiida; family Sepiidae; genus Acanthosepion; species Acanthosepion esculentum. The sequence continues at coordinate 14,405,088 of OZ038481.1, read as the reverse complement.
TATATATATATATAGGGAGAGAGAGAAATTGATATAAACATACGTAGATACGAATAAATAGATACATAGATATGAATACAGTAAGGTAGATATGAACTGATAGATATGAACAGACGTAGATAAGATCAGACTGATAGATATTTAGATAGATAGATAGATATGAACAGATACGAATACATATATATATACGCATATATATATATATATATATATATATATATTGATGCATGTTTCATTATATAATATAGACAAGTGTTGTCTATTTATTTTATGTAAATTTTTTCATATCGTCTGATAAGATTAATAACATTATCATTAAACGAAGAAAGAAAATCACAATATTGATACATATTTTTTAATCCTATCTAAGATTTCGGCTTACATAAGCCATTATCAAAGATGACAATTACAGTACAATATATTAAGCAATACACGGACAAGAAAGTGATGATGGTCTGTTTCTGTTTACATGGAATATTTCCAAACAACGACAAACTCGTGCATATAAAGACGCTGGAAGCGAAAATCGCACCGCAGCTCATGACGTCACACATGTCCACGCGAGAGTGAATTCGAGAAGTATTAAGTATATATATATATGTATATATATATATATATATATATATATATATATATATATATATAGATAGATAGATAGATAGATAGATAGATAGATAGATAGATAGATATGAACAGACGTAGATACGAATATATAGGTAGATATATAGATAGATGCCTAAACAGACCAGTTGTTTCAGATTGCATAATGGAAAACAAACAGTTGGTGTTCATGTTCTTCACCCCAACCCGGTCCTGAAATTGTCATCTGCTCACTTAATTCAAACTGAATTAACGTTTATATTATAGGCTCAAGAATTCGAATTCTGCAAAAAGAAATACTTGAATAAGTCTCCTGTTACTTCTCTTATTTTTGGCCTCTCAGGGCATGGTTAGTTATGGTTCTCCTCTCCTTCCTCTCCCTGTCCTGGGTATGAAGATAAACTACATCCGCGTCCTGGGTATGTCGATAAACTACATCCGCGTCCTGGGTATGACGATAAACTACATCTGTGTCCAGGGTAAGACGATAAACTACGTCCAACAGCAAGGCCTCTGATCAGAAGACTTTGAGGAACGTGGAACCACTCCTTAATTGCTGGTGTTCCCAGGTCCACCCTGACCCGGAGTAGTAGCACCTGTTAGGGTCCCAGTAATGGGCAAATAATTAACCACAAAACTGAGGTAAAAAGCATTATATTAGTGTAAAAATATGTTTTAATACCAGAAATACTTTGTAAAAAACTTACCAGAAATACATTTTTGAAGAAAAAAATATTATCAGCAATACGGTTTTGAAAAAATTGTATTACCACCTATACGTTTTTGAAAGAATAGTATTACCAGCTATACGTTTTCGAAAAAAATAATGTTTCCAGCTATACGTTTTTGAAAAAAATAATATTACCAGCTATACATTTTTGAGGAAAAAAATATTAACAGAAATAGATCTTTGATAAAACAAAAATATTACCAGGAAAAAAAAAGTTGTCATTAAATGGCCCATTGAGGTGTTGATATGCCGTAAAACAAAACAAAACAAAACAAATCCTTCCTCTCCTTTGTTGCTCTTAGCAATGTTTTTCTCTCCTTAATGTTCATTCCAAAATCTGCTCTGTAAGTTCATTAATTACTATCTTCCTCTGTTTCCCGCACCCGCCCGTTAATTTTTCGAGAACGCCTTCTTCATTATGTGTCCCGGAAATTTTCAAATGTCTCCTTTAGCCGAAATATCATCGGGGTCAAGGCACATGTTGTATTTCAGAGATGATGTGCATCTAAAATTGGGGCCATATTCGTCGTTAATGCTTGATGAAAAGTGATTTACAAAAAAAAAAATTCACCCGAAATGGGAAGCACTTCTTGAACAGTCGACGGGTTCCTTTCCTTTCATTCCAACGTTCGGGATTTAGCGCAACAAATAAGATGGAAAGACAAATCCGAATTACCGTATTTTCCGGCTTACAAGACGCACATATTTCCTAAAAAATACCCTGAAAAATAAGTGTGCGTCTTCCAATACGAATGTAAGGCAAAGCCCAGCCTCAAGTAAGCTTGAACGGTTACCTAATTGGCTTGACTATTAGGGACGTGGATTTATATATTAAGTCATTACACTCTAATGTTAGCTATCTATCTAATTAATCCTTTTATATGATGTAACCTGAATACTTAGCTGTTAAAAGTATTTTCAAGACTATAGACCTTCCTGAAGCCGAGCCACAAGCTTAAACATGCTCTGCTTACTAGCAGCGGCGGGAACCTTTCTGATCTTGACTAGTATGTCATTGCTATACAAACAAAATCGGTGTGTGATTAATGAAAACAATACGTGTTTCCGGTATGTGAGGGACGCAAGGTGAATGTGTTGTTGTATGAAAATGATTTTTTTTTCTTAGAAATTTATTTCCGGTATTAGGGTGCGTCTTCCAAACCGCAGCGTCTTGTAAGAAGGAATTTACGGTAATTTCCCTGTGATGATTACTCTGAATTGGTGAGTTTGTGTGACACAGAAGCCGTTCCACGTTAATTCAATTATTTATATGCGACATTTACCCAAAGTCAAGAATGAAAATGGGATTAGATTAAAATGGGATGAGAAAAAGAGAGTAAAAGCGTTACAAGCATACGTGTATATTTCGAAATTCAAACAAATGACGATTGACGGAAAGAAGCGCGATTCTATACTTTATGGTCCGTAGTATGTGTACGATGGCTTATAATTTTTGGTAACTGTATACATTGTATATTAATAATTTCATAAATCAATAAAATGACTAATTTCAATTCATTCGGTAACAATTATTTTAATTCTATAGGAACTTTATTTGAAATTATTACATAAATTATAACCTAAGACCGGTCCGGTTCATACTCCTCCACGATCTTCTGAACAGTAGAGGTTTATCCTTTGTTTCATGTTTAGGATTGGGTTTCCGGTTATAAAGTTTTCTCATTGTCTTTCACTCCCAGTAACCCTTTGCGTTTTAGTAGCATTGTTGCCTTGTTTGGGATGAAATGATTAAAAAAGAACTTAACGGTTTCTTGCATAGCTGTGCATAATATGTGGTGATGACAGTGGAACTTAACGCCTCGGCAACGATGACATGTGACATCGTATTAGGACTGACATTAATGACTTTTAAACAACTTCATCTACTCAATTCCCTCAGATATCTTAGGTCAGTCTGTAGTATGGTTTTATACGTAAAGATGCCCACTGACATGAATACTACTCCACTGCCTCCTAGTATAGCTATGATCATTTTATATGCTTTAAAATAGTTTTTTTTTGTCAGTTGATAGAAATGATAAGAAAGAAGCAAATGCATAGGTTTTGCATTGAAAATTCAGGAAAAGTGGACTGTTCAAGTCTGAGATTAGGACATTCTACATCAGTTTTAGGAATACAATTTGCTTTTGGTTGTCCAGAAAGTCCTGACTCACTTTGGAAGCGGAAAGAAAACAATAAAATTGTACGGAGCAAAACGAATATTTATTTTTTAAAATGAAGCCCATCATTCTCGACAATATTTTGCCATCGGTCAGTCAGCATCCGAATCTGTCCCAGATATCAGTCCGATGGCTTTAAATAAAATTAAAAAAAACTATAAAGAAGCTTCCTTCACTTCAGTAAAAGTGTTGAATTATGGAGGAAGTGTCCCATTGAGCGGAATAGGCCATAGTCACTCGGAGCAGCATCGGGACTGAATGGTAGATATGGAAGAATCTCAATACCGTCCTTGCTTCCCTGATAACTACAATCTTCAACATTTTAAATGCAACGTCAATCGCCATCTTCTGTTGCTTTGATCCCGTTCTTCTTTTATCCTTTCCTCAATCCCCATTATACACAGTCTTTTCCCTCATTTTCATTCTCTTTAACCCCCTGCGTTAGTGAAACTCCCTGCCTTGCTTGCTTGTTAGATATTGTCCTTAGAATAACCTGGCAGTGTGTGGCTTCGCATTAACTTACTGAAACAAAGCCCGGCCTCGATTGACCAAAGCAGGATACTCCTCTTTCAGTTTTTCGTAGACGCGGTCCAGCTGTTGGCGTTGATGGCGCGTGGGTTGTGTGACAAACTCGAAAGAAAGTACTCCTTGGAAATTCGACGAGACGGAAATGCAGATTTAGTTGATTTCTTTCCTCTTTTTAATTGAGTCTGTACTTTCTTACAAAGTGAATCCCTTTAAATCATTAAGCGGGAGCAGCGTGATAAACTGTAAGCAGTTCAAGGAGAATATGGCAACAAATATGAGGACGACACTTTGAACCATGTGAATAGCATAAATAATGAGACTACCTCATCTCAGAAATATAGACAGATAAAATAATTGAATAGTTCATCCTCAATTTGCATATATTATTAAAATATTTGTATTACAATAGATTACAATAAAAACATATTACATCGCTACACAAAAAATTTCATGTTTCGGAACTATAATCGTTCCTCTTCGGGCGATCGAAAAAAACATATATATGTGTGTGTGTGTGTGTGTGTGTGTGTGTGTGTGTGTGTGTGTGTGTGTGTGTTTGTATATATATATATACATATGTGTATATATATATATATATTTAAACATATACATATATGTTTTCTAACATCACCCGAAGAGGAACGAATATAGTTCCGAAACATGAAAGCTTTCGTGTAGCGATGTAATTTTTTTTTTATTGTAAACTATTTTAATAATATTTTCCTCTGCGTTGTATTGAGCACTTTTCAAAAAGTAAAATCTAAGAACTGTGGATTTTAACTTCGTCTATTCTTCCTCTTTCTTAAGATATATATATATATATATATATATATATATATATATATATATATATATATATATATATATGAGGTGGGGTCGGACAACCTTGCATTTGGAAACTAGAATTAACCAGCATATACCTTCCAAAATACGACTTGGTAAGATAGATAAAATGTACTATCTCCCCCCCCTAAATATGGAATCGGCTATTGCTCAGCACTTAGTTGAAAATATAGCCTGTGCCAAGTCATATACAAAAGAGTGGTTTAAAATCATTCATACGGCTGGTTCCAACATCATTTGAAGATTTTGGAATCAGTCTCTATAGGATTACGGAAACCTTCTCTCTGCCGGCAGAAAGAATTTGTGAAGTCCCTTAATCTGTTGGGGGATATTTTATTTTAACTGTCCCTCGCTAATTATTTACACATTATTTCCCCCTTCCCTCTTTATAAGTATATACACTTATATGTTATTATAGCGTGTTTCACCCTTTTTTTGCTCTTAATTTTCGTCACTCGTTTTTTCGTTAATTTGTCAATTATCCAACGATTGTCTCCTGATGAGATATTGATTGAAAGGGCCTTAGAGACTAACAAAATTAAGATTAATAAATTCCTAGTTGTTAAAACTGTATATAAATTTTGTACCTCTAAGCATTTGTTTATATATATATATATATATATATATATATATATATATATATATATATATATATATATATATATATATATATATATATATATATATATATGTGTGTGTGTGTAATTACTATTATTACACGAAATATACAAATGTTTGAGTAAACGCCCTGTATTACTTTTTCGTTATTTTAGAGGTTAGATTACATTTAAGTAAAAGCAAGGCGCCTATTTAAAACTTTTAACCAGAAACATAGCCTTTAGAAATAATATCGGATTCAGAATCTACCTTACAAATCTTGTGTCAAAGAAAATTATAGAAACGGTCACTCTGGTTTAAACGCCCTTGGAAATGACTTCGATCCAGCTTTTTTCACGCCAGTGAAGGATTAAATACCAGGTAATCGTACCTTGGGTGGCAGTAAGCTTAAGAAAAGGAACATTTCGAATGGAAAACCATGGAAAAAGCAACGAGGAACCACTCCACAATCTTTCTCAATTAAGACATGACAATTCACTGATAATAAAGTAAACGGATATGGGGAGAGTCATGATTCCTTACACCCTGACGGAACTGGGCATTAAAAAATATCTGAAAGCTTTTCGAGAAATCTTACGCTTCACTCTATAAAGGCCCAAGAGCCACTCAAGATTACAGGATTATTGAAGAGAGCTGTTTATGAGCTCTAAGAGTAAGAAGGATTGGTTTGGTTTGTTTTACGGTATATCAACATCAATGGGTTATTTAATGCCAAGATTTTTTTTCAAAAATATATTGCTGGTAATATTTTTTCCTTCCATTTTCTTCAAAAATGTATTGCTGGTAATATTTTTTCCTTCAATTTTCTTCAAAAATGTATTGCTGGTAATATTTTTTCCTTCAATTTTCTTCAAAAATGTATTGCTGGTAATATTTTTTCCTTCAATTTTCTTCAAAAATGTATAGCTGGTAATATTTTTTCCTTCAATTTTCTTCAAAAATGTATTGCTGGTAATATTTTTTCCTTCAATTTTCTTCAAAAATGTATTGCTGGTAATATTTTTTCCTTCAATTTTCTTCAAAAATGTATTGCTGGTAATATTTTTTCCTTCAATTTTCTTCAAAAATGTATTGCTGGTAATATTTTTTCCTTCAATTTTCTTCAAAAATGTATTGCTGGTAATATTTTTTCCTTCAATTTTCTTCAAAAATGTATTGCTGGTAATATTTTTTCCTTCAATTTTCTTCAAAGATGTATTGCTGGTAATATTTTTTCCTTCAATTTTCTTCAAAAATGTATTGCTGGTAATATTTTTTCCTTCAATTTTCTTCAAAAATGTATTGCTGGTAATATTTTTTCCTTCAATTTTCTTCAAAAATGTATTGCTGGTAATATTTTTTCCTTCAATTTTCTTCAAAAATGTATTGCTGGTAATATTTTTTCCTTCAATTTTCTTCAAAAATGTATTGCTGGTAATATTTTTTCCTTCAATTTTCTTCAAAAATGCATTGCTGGTAATATTTTTTCCTTCAATTTTCTTCAAAAATGTATTGCTGGTAATATTTTTTCCTTCAATTTTCTTCAAAAATATATTGCTGGTAATATTTTTCCTTCAATTTTCTTCAAAAATGTATTGCTGGTAATATTTTTTCCTTCAATTTTCTTCAAAAATATATTGCTGGTAATATTTTTCTTTCAATTTTCTTCAAAAATATATTGCTGTAATATTTTTTCCTTCAATTTTCTTCAAAAATATATTGCTGGTAATATTTTTCTTTCAATTTTCTTCAAAAATATATTGCTGTAATATTTTTTCCTTCAATTTTCTTCAAAAATGTACTGCCGGTAATATTTTTTCCTTCAATTTTCTTCAAAAATGTATTGCTGGTAATATTTTTTCCTTCAATTTTCTTCAAAAATGTATTGCTGGTAATATTTTTTCCTTCAATTTTCTTCAAAAATGTATTGCTGGTAATATTTTTTCCTTCAATTTTCTTCAAAAATGTATTGCTGGTAATATTTTTTCCTTCAATTTTCTTCAAAAATGTATTGCTGGTAATATTTTTTCCTTCAATTTTCTTCAAAAATATATTGCTGGTAATATTTTTCCTTCAATTTTCTTCAAAAATGTATTGCTGGTAATATTTTTTCCTTCAATTTTCTTCAAAAATATATTGCTGGTAATATTTTTTCCTTCAATTTTCTTCAAAAATATATTGCTGGTAATATTTTTCTTTCAATTTTCTTCAAAAATATATTGCTGTAATATTTTTTCCTTCAATTTTCTTCAAAAATGTATTGCTGGTAATATTTTTTCCTTCAATTTTCGTCAAAAATGTATTGCTGGTAATATTTTTTCCTTCAATTTTCTTCAAAAATGTATTGCTGGTAATATTTTTTCCTTCAATTTTCTTTAAAAATATATTGCTGGTAATATTTTTCCTTCAATTTTCTTCAAAAATGTATTGCTGGTAATATTTTTTCCTTCAATTTTCTTCAAAAATATATTGCTGGTAATATTTTTCTTTCAATTTTCTTGAAAAATATATTGCTGTAATATTTTTTCCTTCAATTTTCTTCAAAAATATATTGCTGGTAATATTTTTCTTTCAATTTTCTTCAAAAATATATTGCTGTAATATTTTTTCCTTCAATTTTCTTCAAAAATGTATTGCTGGTAATATTTTTTCCTTCAATTTTCTTCAAAAATGTATTGCTGGTAATATTTTTTCCTTCAATTTTCTTCAAAAATGTATTGCTGGTAATATTTTTTCCTTCAATTTTCTTCAAAAATGTATTGCTGGTAATATTTTTTCCTTCAATTTTCTTCAAAAATGTATTGCTGGTAATATTTTTTCCTTCAATTTTCTTCAAAAATGTATTGCTGGTAATATTTTTTCCTTCAATTTTCTTCAAAAATGCATTGCTGGTAATATTTTTTCCTTCAATTTTCTTCAAAAATGTATTGCTGGTAATATTTTTTCCTTCAATTTTCTTCAAAAATATATTGCTGGTAATATTTTTCCTTCAATTTTCTTCAAAAATGTATTGCTGGTAATATTTTTTCCTTCAATTTTCTTCAAAAATATATTGCTGGTAATATTTTTCTTTCAATTTTCTTCAAAAATATATTGCTGTAATATTTTTTCCTTCAATTTTCTTCAAAAATATATTGCTGGTAATATTTTTCTTTCAATTTTCTTCAAAAATATATTGCTGTAATATTTTTTCCTTCAATTTTCTTCAAAAATGTACTGCCGGTAATATTTTTTCCTTCAATTTTCTTCAAAAATGTATTGCTGGTAATATTTTTTCCTTCAATTTTCTTCAAAAATGTATTGCTGGTAATATTTTTTCCTTCAATTTTCTTCAAAAATGTATTGCTGGTAATATTTTTTCCTTCAATTTTCTTCAAAAATGTATTGCTGGTAATATTTTTTCCTTCAATTTTCTTCAAAAATGTATTGCTGGTAATATTTTTTCCTTCAATTTTCTTCAAAAATATATTGCTGGTAATATTTTTCCTTCAATTTTCTTCAAAAATGTATTGCTGGTAATATTTTTTCCTTCAATTTTCTTCAAAAATATATTGCTGGTAATATTTTTTCCTTCAATTTTCTTCAAAAATATATTGCTGGTAATATTTTTCTTTCAATTTTCTTCAAAAATATATTGCTGTAATATTTTTTCCTTCAATTTTCTTCAAAAATGTATTGCTGGTAATATTTTTTCCCTTCAATTTTCGTCAAAAATGTATTGCTGGTAATATTTTTTCCTTCAATTTTCTTCAAAAATGTATTGCTGGTAATATTTTTTCCTTCAATTTTCTTTAAAAATATATTGCTGGTAATATTTTTCCTTCAATTTTCTTCAAAAATGTATTGCTGGTAATATTTTTTCCTTCAATTTTCTTCAAAAATATATTGCTGGTAATATTTTTCTTTCAATTTTCTTGAAAAATATATTGCTGTAATATTTTTTCCTTCAATTTTCTTCAAAAATATATTGCTGGTAATATTTTTCTTTCAATTTTCTTCAAAAATATATTGCTGTAATATTTTTTCCTTCAATTTTCTTCAAAAATGTATTGCTGGTAATATTTTTTCCTTCAATTTTCTTCAAAAATGTATTGCTGGTAATATTTTTTCCTTCAATTTTCTTCAAAAATGTATTGCTGGTAATATTTTTTCCTTCAATTTTCTTCAAAAATGTATTGCTGGTAATATTTTTTCCTTTAATTTTCTTCAAAAATGTATTGCTGGTAATATTTTTTCCTTCAATTTTCTTCAAAAATGTATTGCTGGTAATATTTTTTCCTTCAATTTACTTCAAAAATATATTGCTGGTAATATTTTTCCTTCAATTTTCTTCAAAAATGTATTGCTGGTAATATTTTTTCCTTCAATTTTCTTCAAAAATATATTGCTGGTAATATTTTTCTTTCAATTTTCATCAAAAATATATTGCTGTAATATTTTTCCTTCAATTTTCTTCAAAAATATATTGCTGGTAATATTTTTCTTTCAATTTTCTTCAAAAATATATTGCTGTAATATTTTTTCCTTCAATTTTCTTCAAAAATATATTGCTGGTAATATTTTTTCCTTCAATTTTCTTCAAAAATATATTGCTGTAATATTTTTTCCTTCAATTTTCTTCAAAAATATATTGCTGGTAATATTTTTTCCTTCAAATATGTATTGCTGGCAATTTCGTTTCTGGAAATGCTGGAAATAACATTTTACAAAAATATATTAATGGTATTAAAATCTATTTTTACACTTTAATTCTGTTTTGATCCCAGTTTGGGCGTTAACAATTTGCCTATAGCTGGGACCCTAACAGGGTCAGGGTTGACCTGGAAACACCAGAAATTAAGAGGTGGCTCCACTCTCTTCAATATCTCCTGATCAGAGGTCGTGCTGTTGGAAGCAGTTTATCGTCTTACCCAAGACTCTGTGTGTGTGTGTGTGTGTGTGTGTGTGTGTGTGTGTGTGTGTGTGTGTGTGTGTGTGTGGATCTTAACCCTTTCCAAAGGTGCAGTCTGCGCATTCTGTATCCCCCGCCGTCAGGCCGAAAGTAAGATTGAGAGGCACAGTTTATGAGGCTATGCGAGAGCGGTAACGTTTAACCCTAGATTTGAAGAGGTTAATATTGTAGTGGTTGAAAAAGCATTCTCTTGGGAGTCGGTTCGTTAGAAGAAGCTGATCGATGGGAAGTTTCTTCTTACCAATAGAATATGAAAGAACGAGTTTGGTTAGACTCAGTGTACGTGGCATAGGGGTCTTAGCTGTAAAGTTTAGGGTTGTTGCAACCAAGGAATGTTGCTCTGAGAACATTTTCTATTTAAATAGCGATAGAGTAGTAAGGGGGTTGAAACGCTTCGCTTGTAAGGAAGAGTTTGCAGGGTGGGAAATAATTCACCAGTTACAAGACCGCACAGATTTCTATCAAAATTGTATAATGAAAACTGGTCAAAAAAGTACTTCATTTTTGGTCTGGGCTCGCTCTTGTAAAAATAATGTATAGCAGGAGGAGTCAGGTACTTACTGGAGTGGTACAAGGAAGCGACAATTTTATCAGCATATTTAATGACTGATCGTATTAACGAGTTCTATTTGAAGTCTGGAGATAGCAAACGTCCCAAGAGGCGTTCAAAATATGTAAAACGTTTTGGGTGTTAGAAATTTAATTCTTGAAGATGTGGTAAATTTTCCTGTGTCATTGTGTTTATTTAATTAAAAAGTTACCTGCGTTTCATTCTGGGAGGAGGTTGTCGAGACAATCTGTCAAGAGCGAAAATTAAAATTGAGATATGGGAGATGAAAAAAGAAGCACAATGTCGAAAATCAATGACATAATATATTCGAAAGAGAAATTAGTAATTATTTTGAAGCAAAGACCAGAGACGATATGTTGTAAGTTGTATATGCGAAGGTAGCTTTAGATGAAAGTCTCTTTCTCGGGCCGTTATCTTTAATCCTGCATTAGTCACACGGGGGGGGGGGCGTTGTGTTATCCCGAATTTCTTAAAGGACCCGTATTTCCTCTCTAGCGACTGTTTTTCTTTTGATCCCACCCATTACTCTCCTGAGTCAGTTTATATAGCACGCGGTGTGGTGCAGTTGTAGCTCAGTTGTCTTGGGAGGCAAACATCACTTTGTCATCTTCAGGGTGTCCTGTTATTCCACCCGACTAAGGAAACTAAGTTTTCTTGACTTATATTTTTGTTATATATATATATATATATATATATATATATATATATATATATATATATATATATATATATATATATATATATATATATTTTAAGAAAAATTTTTTTTTATACATTCTTTTTATATATACAAATATTAAAATAAATGCTCTGTTTATAATAAACAGAATTTAAAAAAAAACATTTACCGGCCAGAATGTCCGATAAATTTTCATAGAAAATATTCGTCCTCCGACAGGAATCGAACCTGTATCCCATACGGAACAGTAAAATCAACCTTGGTATCCGAACGCTCCTCTGTGGCCAAATCGATTAAAGGAACGTCAAGCTACATGTACAGGTTCGATTCCTGTCGGAGGACGAATATTTTCTATGAAAAAACAGAGCATTTACATAAATATTTGTATCTATAAAAAGAATGTATAAACATAACACTGTCTTAAAATAATTGTCGGACTTTGTCCATTTCATAATATATATATATATATATATATGTGTGTGTGTGTGTGTGTGTGTCATTCGCAGACAGTACTGTTTCGCTGTATCACAGCTCCTCAGTGCGACTAGACATCCGAATGCCTAAAGCCAGGATCGAAACCCAACCGATTTGGTGTCAGAGCTACCACTCTACTGCTATTTCCATTCAGTAGAGTGAAACAGCTAAATCTAGTCTATTGTTTTTTATGAATGCAAAAAATGCCAATCAACCGGAGTGCTCTATTCATCCTAGTGAAGAGCTTTGCATTAATGCATATGGCTGGTGTTTATAGAATTAACTTATCACTTAACACTGCTCAATTGAAATATGTGTGTATGTGTGTGTGTGCGCTTGTGTGTGTGTCTTATTTAAATATTTATATATATATATTGTTACACTTTTTGTCCTGTAATTATGAGTTTTGCTTTGTCTACTTCAGGTGTCCTGTCACCCCCACCTAATTAACGAAGGCCAGTTTTTATTATACATACATATATATATATATATATATATATATATATATATATATATATATATATATATATATGTATATAAATATATATATATATATGTGTGTGTGTGTGTGTGTGTGTGCGCGCAAAAACAACATTCTCAGAATTAATCTGTAGAAAAAGACAATATGTAAAAAGGAATTTGTTTATTGATACATTGTTCAAATAAATTTCGTTTTTTGTTGCGTTGAAAAAGTCAGCAGTGGACGAAACTACATACAATATTCATAAATTTCTTTTTTCCTTTACACACACACACAGAGTCACACACCCATATATATATATATATATATATATATATATATATATATATATATGTATAAATAATGATTATATATCATAAGAATGATATATAGGGTGACCCATAAAAACGGGAACTTTTAAAAAATCCAATAAAACCAAGAGTGATTGAAGAAAATATTTAATTCATAGTAATTGAAACCGTAAAACATGCCATTTAAGAAACAATGATGGAATTTTCATTTTTTTAAAATTATGTCCTGTAGATGGCGTCCTCCTGTACGAATGCATTTTTGAAATCTTTTGTTGAGATTCCTCATTGACTGCTGCAACATCTCAGCTGGGATACCGTGAATTTCATTCTCGTTACTGAAATGGCGAAATGTTTACTTGCTCAAGGTCACTATCTCGCAGTGTTGCCACTTGCTCATGTCTGGCAATACGCACTTCAAAAATTCCCCTTTTTTTGGGGGGTCACCCTGAATTATCATTATTATTATTAATTTTTCAGACCTATAATTATGTGTTTAGCTAATGTAATACATTTCCATTTTGTGGCTAATTTTGATGAATAGAAATAAATACAAAAATTATCTCTTATTGATGTGTTTCACTAACATTTTGCAGCATATGCATATACAACAAATTTATTATAATTTTCAATGAATAATTCTATCTTCAGTTCAAGTTTTGTAACGAAAATAGCCTGTTATGTTATTTCTTTTCAGCTGTACGCCAATATTTTACAGAATTGTAAAACTATAAGCATTTTTATATTGGGGTGTAGAAGCTCCCCAGGGGATATCCATTTTCCGAAATCTGAGCTGACTAACGCAAAGTCAAAGATATTTTTTTTTCCCAACAGATCGTCTGTTTAAAGAAAATTATTCGATTCGTCCGGATATTTTTTGTTCCTTAATAGCTGCAAACGTCTTTTGTAACCATTATCGAGATCAGTTTAAATTGAGGAAGGTACACATGTTATCAGAGATACTTTACTTATACGAGTAATTCTGTTTTATCTCTGATTATTTTAATATTTTATATATGATTACTCACCCAATGTTTTACTGACTGATCTTGTTGCAAAATCGTACGAATAAGGATTAAAATGTGTACAAGGGAGAACGATTGATTCTAGATTTCAAATTTGTGGTGATCGAGGAGGTATCGTCTCGGGAGTCTGTATTACAAAGTAACAGTTCTTGGGAAAATATGTCTGGGTGGCGTTTCTCCTTACCAATGGAATACGAAAGGAATGCGGATGAGTCGATTCATTGTACCAGGTTTGGTGGGTCCTGTCTGTGAGGTCTTGAACTATTGGAACTAAGGGATGTAGCTCGTCGTCTGAACCTAGAAATAGCAATAGGGTCACGAGAGGCTTGCGAAGTTTCACCTGTGCGAAAAGGGTTGTATGATTGAAGAGAATTCATCAGTAACAAGGGCGCGTGAACGATTTTGAACTCTGTCAAGGTTGGAAAATGTGACTAGGCAGATTCAGCATAAATATGCCACAGGTACTTCATTTTTGGTCTGGTTTGATTCTTTTAAAAAAATAGGTGGGAGGGTTTTTATTCGATGATTTCTCTGTTCGTTTTCTACGGCATATCAACCCTTTATAGGTTATCTAAAGTCAGAAAATAGTGTTAGATCGTACGAATCCTTCTTAAATAATAATTTAGCTATACAAGCCTTACTAATTAACCCATAGCTAGGGGGAAAGAGGTGGATTCATACTTTTCTCAAGGGTATTTGCACGCAACTGAATATAATGAAAATAACTGAAAGTCGGCTCTCTGATTAAAAATCCAGAGACAATATCGACAACACCACGCAAACCTCCAAGTTTACAGCACTTGGTAGTCACAATCGGTCACCCATCTAGGTGCTGACTGAGCTCGAAGTTGCTTAACTTTGATGATCATACGAGAAGCGATGTTTCAACCAGATATGGCCGTAAGCCAGAATGGGAGGTAGAGTCAGGTTTCTGTATTTAAAACGATTTGATTTTGTATTCTCCCATGTTAATTTGATCAGCAAATAAATTTAAATTTGATTCATAGATGTCGAAATTTATTTCTCTATTCTGGCTGTCACTTGATGTTTTTCAAGATTCCAATGTTTTATTTATTTATTTTGAAAGAGCAGTTTTCAACTTTTTTTTAATTTCTTCTCTAGTTTCCAAGGAAATTCTTTAAAGTTTTGCACACACCTTAAGTGTCTCCAAAAAGATGCAAGTCTGCCATTGCATACCTCACTTTCTACCATATAAAATTTGAAAGAAGCTACATTGCTACGTATTGAGTTTCATTCCCCTTGCATCTACATGTTTTGCTTAATTTTCCACTCGTTCGTGCGTCCTGGATGAGAAGATAAAATACATCCGTGTCCAGGGTAAGACGATAAACTACACCTGACAGCAAGGCTTCTGATTAGAAGATTTTGAGGATCGTGGAACTACCTCTTAATTGCTGGTATTCTCAGCTCTACCTTGAACCGGGGGTGGTAGCACCTGTTTGGGTCCCAGCTATGGGCAAATAGCTGACCCCCCTCCCAATCTGTGGTCAAAACACAATGAAAGGGTAGAAATAGGTTTTAGTATTAGCAATACTTTTTTGTAAAAATTATTACTAGTAATGAATTTTTTAAGGAAAAATTATTACCAGCAATACATTATTACCAGCAATACATTTTTGGAAAAAAATGTTATTAGCAGTACATTTTTGAAAAAAAATTACCAGCAATACATTAAAAATGATATTACCGATACATTTTTGGAAAATATATTATATATAAGCAGCAATACATGTTTGGAAAAATTATTACCAGCAATAAAAATCGTCGCCATTAAATAACTCATTGATGTTGATATGCCGTAAATCAAACCAAACCAAACCACTCTTTCGTATATTTCTT
Source organism: Acanthosepion esculentum (assembly GCA_964036315.1). Classification (NCBI taxonomy): domain Eukaryota; kingdom Metazoa; phylum Mollusca; class Cephalopoda; order Sepiida; family Sepiidae; genus Acanthosepion; species Acanthosepion esculentum. The sequence goes on along the minus strand of OZ038481.1, from coordinate 14,389,282 downwards.
TGTTGCCATGAATGTTTTATATTTTATATTCTTTCTATGGTTGTAAAAATTACACATCGATTCATTTTATGACACAAGACGTATGATTACAAAACATTCTTGCGCACGCCATTTTGTTTGTGTGCATTTTAAAACGAATGGGTGCGATGGGAAAATTATCGACATTTTTTATTTTTAATTTCGCGCAAGTGGAAAAACCGAATGAAAAAGAATGTTAACAACAAATACTTTTTCACACCCAACCCAGTTCTGCGGTATCAGAATGAACGTTGAGTTTAAGCAAGCGAATGAGCCAATTGGAGTAAAGTGCCATGCAGATTTAAATTTTTACCACTTGTGACGAATGCAGTTATCGATTTTTTATGCTAGCATGCTAGTTAACATTCGTGTCAGTCAGCTGTTGGCTCTCAGGCTGGCCAATAGAAACTTCCTGCCTATTCGTGGCAGTCAGCTATAGGCTCTCACTCTGGCCAGTAGAAAATGGCCGCAAACTACATGAAAACTGCCGTAGAAGCATGAAAAAATCGATTATTTCCACTATCGATGGGAGTTGGTAAATGCAACGTCGGTCTTGGCCTTCCCACTAATTTGGAGCATGCGCATGTATATTTTGGTGCAAATCCGTCGAAAATTGCGGCCGTGCATTCGTTACACACATACACACACACACACACACACCCACACACACACACATACATCCTGCCTTTTATAGATACAGATATTAAATTTCAAATTTTGCACTCGTCTAGTGAAATTCATTTTTTCATTAAGTGATTCTTAAAAAGCAAATGACAGTCCGAATAACTGTCTGAATTTCTTGTATAAGGAGACATCATTATTTACACTATTTAGATTCGGACTATTGATCCCATTGAGAATAGAAGTATCGTAAATCATGATAACTACTTATCCCATAATTTCAGACAGAAATTATCGAATCGGTAAAAACCCGATGTGATACACCAATGGAAGTGGTCGGACAATCTCCATCAAAAATAGTCAGGGATGAAACCTGCTTCTTTTATGTTCCGTGTTCCTTCATGACATAGCCGATCACAGCCCTTCACATCTTCCTCTTCTTTGAACCTCTTAATAATTTTTCTCTTTTTGTTATTTCTCCTAAACCCTTTTCTATCAATCATTTGCTTAAGATCATCAAGTATATTACACGCTGCTTTTCTCAGTCCCTCTTTCCTTCAATCAGTCCTATGAGTATCATGTTTTCCAAGCCCTCCTTCCTCATTACGTGCCCCGAAATTTCAACTGCCTCTTTCTGATGTTAAGTATAAGTTTCTTTTTTATTTCCATTTTCTCCAAAACTTCGTTGTTCCTCACATGTTCTGTTCATGGTGTCCTCAGTATCTTTCTGAAGAACCACATTTCTCTTCCTTTCAAGTCTCTTCTTCATCTTTGAGGAGACTGTCCAGAATTCACTGACATATAGGAGGACATATATCACCTAACAGTTCAATGCTCTTTTCTTTGTTTCTAAATGTTTCTGTCTCTTAATAGTCTGTTCAGCTTTTGAAATATGAGAACAATAGTCCTGATAAAAATATAGAGAAAAGATAACACGAACGTTTCTTGTATTCTCAATAAAATCGCGCCTTTTGCACTGTAGCCATTTTTTCCTGGTTACCAAACAATCATACAGCATTGGCAAAACTTTTCCTTCAAGTGTTGCCTTCATTTTTCTGTTCCACCAGTCCAAAATCTCACAGTTTGGACCAAGCAAGTCCACATTGAATCGACTCATCCACATTTTCTTAATTTTCCATTGGTAAGGAAGACGTTTCATTCGGGAAATTTCTTTTCGAGAACTGTTGCATTGTGGGACAGATTTCTGAAAGGATACTTCCGGGTCCCTTACAATGATAACTATTATCTATTCTACATATTCTCAAAATATGCCGTCCTGGCTATGACGTTAAACTGTGTCCAACAGCAAGGCCTCTGATCAGGAGGTTTTGAGGAACATAGAAGCACCTTTTAATTGCTGGTTTTCCCAGGTCTACCCTGATCCGGGGTGGTAGCACCTGTTAGGGTCCCAGCTATGGGCAAATAGTTAACACCCAAGCTACATCCGCATCCTGCGTATGACGATAAACTACATCCGCGTCCTGGGTATGACGATAAACTACATCCGCGTCCTGGGTAAGACGAAACACTACGTCCAACAACAAGGCTTCTGATAATACATTTTTGAAAAAATAATGTTGCCAGCAGTGCGTTTTTGAAAAAATAATATGACCAGCTATACGTTTTTGAAAAAATAGTATTACCTGCTATACATTTTTGAAAAAATAATATTACTTGCTATACATTTTTGAGGAAAAAATATTAACAGAAATATATTTTTGACAAAACAAAAATATTACTAGGAATTAACAAGTTGTTGGCCTTAAATGACCCATTGAGGTTGATATGCCGTAAAACAAACCAAACCAAACCTCAAAATATGCACCTCTTTCTCCCTTCCAGTACACCCTTAAGAGAACATTTCGTAATCGCCTACCTTGAGTGAGTCTTAGGCTTTGTATTTGGTAAACAATAGTAAAAATTTACAAAGCTTCGACCGTTTTAGCTTCTTAACTTCGCCTTCTTTAAGAAAGAGACAAAATATTAGGCTGCAAACTTCTGACATCTACCTATATAACAGGTAATGTACCGTATTTTCCTAACTATTGACCGTGGATTTTTTTCCAAAAGAAGCCACAAAAAATTAGCCTGCGTCCAATACAGCAGTATTATGCATAAGTAGGACATGAAGATCATGAAAAAAGTGAGGTTTTCATGGAATCAGTGTACGAATAGAACTTAGATCTGAAACTATAACTCCTGGAGGTGAACAGACATGATATCAATAAAAATATCCCTGAAAAATTCACCCAGGAAAAAGAAATTAAGAAATTTATGGAATTGCACAATATTTTGCTGTTTGTGTTCTAGAAATGCCAGATTTTACAGAAATATTTCCTTTGACAAATATGTTGCTGCATGCTTTGTCCGTGTTTATGTTGATATACAGGTATAGAAATTTGCTTTTCTGCATGTATGGTATTGGAATAACTGGGAAGTTTTCTTGTCCTATTACCATATGAACCAGCGTTCACTGATATCAGTTCATTTCTTTGTAGCTATTATGAATTTACTGTATGTGCCGATGTTGCTCCACGGAAAAGAAATAAAACAATTTTAAATAAATGCACGACGAAATGTAGTAAAATTCTTCTTTTCCAAAAAATGCCCTGATAATTAAACCTTACCTCATTTCTATTAAAAAAGCATTAGCAGTATAATTTGTGCTAATAATGTAAGTGTTTTTTTTTATTCTTAGTGAGAATGTCACATAAATGAAAGGTTGTAATTAGGATTTTTTTTGTTATATGTGCATTTTTTTCTAAATATTCCATGCTAGATTCTTCAATGCGTCGGTGCGTCCAGTGCGTGGGTGCGTTTAGTGTGTGGGTGCGTCCAAAAGACCGGCAAATAGTTAAGTGATATTCTCGTTTTCAGTGCTGAAGTAAAAAAAAGTAGCATTAACGTTTAGTTCCGAGTTTCTGCCCCTGTTTTGTCCTAGGGGCTGCATAGCCTAGTGGATAAAAAGCGTTAGTCTCCTATTAACGATGAAAATGGACACAGAAATTTAATTATGTGTCAGTCATGAATTCAATCCACTGAGTTTGGGGAAAGAGACAAGAGAAATTATCTAGCTGTCATTAATTGACACGAGATATCATCTAGCCCTGATTCAGAAAGATTTACAACTTTAGATTGAATGCGCAACTAGAAATTTTCTAGAATTTTCTAAGAAATATGGAATAAACCTGAAAGCAAAAAAAAAAAAAATAACAGAGTAGAACAACCGAAACGTTTTGACGATAACAATACAATGAGGATAGTAAATTAGTTTTGTGATGTCAACGAACACTCGTTGCCAACTTTGTGATACCAACGAATACTGGTCGTCACTTTTTAATGCTCGTTGTAGTAGAGACTTTGTAATCGCAGTTAAAACTATAGTAACGCCGTTGAACAATACTGGTGTCAGACGCCTTCGAATAAGACTCGCACTAATTGTACTTGCGAGATAATACTCGCTCGAACAGCAATCCATATAGCGATCCGAATAGAGGAATAGTATAGTGAATAGAGTAGAGAATAGCGCTCCGTATAGTAATAGAGGATAGAGTAGAAATAGCGATCATTTAGTCGTCACGCGACTCCCTATATATGCGTTTCCTCTATGGTCACGGGATCCACAATTCATTAATGGGATCGCCTGTGTTTGCTCACTGGCGATCTATGTTCAAACAACAAGTGTCGGCAGCGACACTCTATTCCTATATAACAATTAATATACAAAAATAATTCTTTTATATCAGGAAATGAATTATTTATTCAATAGCAAAATTCACTCGTGGCCTCCATTCGTTTATTGCCAGTCGTCAATTAGTTTCGTGTCATCAAAGAACTGATAAATTAATTGAAAACTTTCTAGCCATGATGTTGATTGAAGAAGTTATTTCTTTACCGAAGAAGTAAAGAATTATATCAAAATAGCAGTGGGCAAAAGAATAATGAAATGTAGAGGTAGGCATTGTTCGAGAACTTCTTAAAATTCATTTCTGCAGCACGTCATAAGATTTTATATAACAGCAAGTTGAAACGTCAGACATTTTCTGAATGTGAAATATGTGGTGAACACGTTTTTTTAATTTGATATTCTATCTTGGGCCACAGAGGAGCATTCGGTTAGCAAGGTCGATTTTACTGTCTTTAAACTACAAACTTCCATGATTCTCTCACGTACATTCATATCTGCTCTGTATCCAAATGTAAACAAATGACGTCACACATTATGAAAGTCTATTTCATAATGTGTGACGTCATATAAAAAGAATGTTTAAGCATAAAAATGTCTTAAAATAATTGTCGGGTTTGTTCATTTCATAAAGTGTGGTGTCAAAAGTTAAAGGCACGAAAAGGCTATATGACGGTTCCGTATAGGATACAGGTTCGATTCCTGTTGGAGGACGAATATTTTCTATGAAAATTTCTCGGATATTCAGGCCGGTAAATGTTGTTAACACTGTTTATTATAGACAGAGCATTTACGTAAATATTTGTATCTTTAAAAAGAATGTATAAACATAAAATGTCTTAAAACAATTGTCGGACTCTGTTCATTTCATAATGTGTGACGTCATTTGTTTACATTTGGATACGCATCGAGCAGATATCAATGTACGTGAAAGAATCATGGAAGATAGTAGTTTAAAGACAGTAAAATCGACCTTGCTAACCGAACGCTCCTCTGTGGCCGAAACGGTTAAGGCACGTCAGGCTATATGACGGTTCCGTATAGGATGCATATTCTATCTTCTATTTTCCCATCAGACAATATGTCTGACGTCACCAGAAACGTTCAGTCTAAGACGAACTTAAAAAAACTTTAAAATTTACTGGTGTCGCGTTTTATCCGTTAGAATTTCATCAAACAGAGTCCTAAGAAATGTATTTATGGAAAAAAAATTGAACAAAGTAACTATAAACAATTTTTTCTATCCTATGCTAGACGCTATGATAGAGAAAGTATTACCTCGAACCATCGCCAGTGAGACACACTGCAAGAGCCACTCCGTTTCGCGAGGCTCGTCCCTTAATCGAGACGCAATCGCGCCAATCCCCCGAAGGAACGCCATCAAACGAGGGCCAATAACCTCTGAAGTCTCCACTGCCACAGGAGTAAAAAAAAATCTAGCAGCAAGAGTGAATATTTAACTATTTTTTTATCTCTGCGTCCCGGGCGACTGACCCCGGTTCAACGGCGGATCTGATCAAATTTTCGGCCGAAAATGTATCCGCATAGGTCGCATCCCAAATCAACGACTTTCCTATTTTAAAATGGAAAATGGTAATGCCATCCGGCCGCCTTCCATCACCACGGTCGAGGCCTACGGGTTTGATTTGGGAAGGGAACCCGGCTGCATCCAAACCTCTTCTGATGATGTTTATTGTTGCATGCCGTGGAAAGCGGCCGGCCCTACGACGACAGGAGAGAGGATGCAAACCAAGCTCCTCGATGGAGGCTCCACATCTGCATCTGTGACGCTCACATAATTTGATTACACGACGGATCGAGACTCCAACCAGAGTGCACTCATCATCTAGAAGGGTACCGGTAGATGAGGAGGGCACTGCGTTGAGTCAGGCGCCACAACTTGGTTGTGAAGTAGATAGTAGACAGGCGAGGCGATGCTGATCTAATTCGTATTCAGCCATTGATTAGAATTTACTTGGTTATTTTACAAAATTAATTTCGCTTAAGTGATGATCCAGTATTTCGAAGAGACAATTCCATTATGTTGCAAAAATGACATAGAGACATCATTTAACGGACATTACGAATTTAAAAAAGAAATACAGTTTTAGTTTCGAAATCAATATTTCAGTCACCTTTAGCAATTAAAAAAACCTCTCATATGTATATAATCAGTTTCTTTTATAAACAATGGAAATCGGCCCAAACAAATAAATTCTTAAATCTTAAAGAAAACGGTTCTTTAAGATATTATAGGCTGCATTAAAAAATATCATGAACGAATAGCCTTACCAAATATCATAGACCAGATCAAATATTCATTTCCAGCAGCAGCAACAACAAGAATGAGTAGCAGATGGAAATTCCCGTGCTAGCCTAAACAAAAGATTTGGAAGACAACAATATTTGAAAGATCTATAACATTTAGTGAACTTGAGAAATCTATTTTCCTGAAAAGCTTTTAATAAAAAAGGATTTTATTACACTAACTACACAGGCAATACAAACGCCTAATTTTAACGCTACTATTAAAACGGCTGTAATTTCACTGGTTATCATACTAAATATAACATTTGGGGTATACAAAATATTAATTTGATGTTCCAGCTTCTCAGTCGTTTCCTGACTTGATCATATTTTCTTTCCTTCTGTTACAAAATTCATTTTATCTTCGAAGTGTTGATACAATGTACAGATGAATAAATGTCCCGATATTTGAAAAATGCTATACAGACTTTTAAAAATTCTTTCATGCAAAGCAAGTCACTAAAGCCACTAAGACGAAAGGGTTTACTGAGTTCGAAAGACTATGAGGAAAAGAAAATATGATTATAGAGGGAACAAAAAAGGAAAGAAGAAGAAAGAAGATAATGATTGACTGGAAAGCAAATAACCGGGAGAGAAGTCCACAAGCGAGAAGTTCGAGGGAAGTAACTTGTAGCATAGAACTTACATTTAGATCTAACCATTTCAACTGTACAATGATGAGACCTTTCTGGCAATCTAGTACTGTGCTTCAATTTGTGAAGTATATGTACAATGAGGAAAGCAGAAAAATTACCAGGAAACTTATTATTGAAAAGGCACAGGGAAGCTACATTAAATGACTTCAGGCGAAATGGGAGCGGACAAGCTATCAACATTAATTAAGCCACGAATTTTCATTAGATCTGTTTATGTTTGCAATGGTTGCATTTTACAAAATGTACAAATGGCAAAGAATATCTGTCTATGGAAGTTTTCTCGTATGTTCCAACAGGGAACGATCGATCAATGATTGATAAGAACTTGCCTTCCGATTGAATCATCTATCAATTCCAGGAAGTCAAGATATAATTTTATTTATATTGCTTTCTCGGGAGAGGAAATGCTGACTCGGATATCGAAATCAAATTCAAGAAACTGAAATCAAATTCGATTTAAAAGTCTTAGGATAATTGAAATTAATAGAGCGTTTAAACGACTGCCTAATGTTTGTCTTATGAGCAAGATTTTAATAGAGAATATATGCATTTTGAAATAACATAAAAACTCTAATTTTCCTACACTATATAAACATCTAGAATTCAGTATAAACAATATCTTTTCATCGCTATCATCAATCATCATGACATGACAATTGTCCGTCACTCATGACTCCTACTCACCAGTCTTCACGATTATAATCCGTTTACATGAAAATTGATGGGTTCCTACGACCTTTATTAACAAAATCTTCCGGTCAGCCAAGATCGTAAATTGATCTTTTTTCCAAAAATGAGCAATTTCATTACATAAAAAACGGTAGCTAACCATGAAAAACTAAGGTCATTTTCAGAATCAGTACTATTGAATGAGCTAAAAAATGTGTTTTGTTTCTTGGCACCAAAAATCCTGTTGACCAATGTTATGCGGGAGGTTTCTTGGCACCAAAAATCCTGTTGACCAATGTTATGTGGTAGGTTTCTTAGCACCAAAAAATCCCGTTGACCAGTGTTATCAGTCGCAACTAGTAAGTTTCAGTTTGGTACCTGTGTCTTATTTACTGAATGTATATTTAGAATTAGCAACAAATATTAGTGTGTCCATGTTTTAGTATTTACACCCTTACAACGCCATCAATACCCAGCAAATTATTTATTTTTATACCAAACTCAATTTACTTTCCCTCCAGTTCGGCTGGTACATTCTCCAGTCTTCCTCCGGGCCGTATTAACCAGGTGCTAAATAGACTTTAAAGGACGATTCTCATATAATTGAAGCCGTTTCTATTTTATGTACACCTTTTTATGTCAGTCAGCTATGTCCTACCCGTTATGGCCACCGGAAATGGGACTTGCGAAGAGACATTAAACTCCAGCTGGGACTGTTTGTGTTGCCATCACAGAGCTATTCAGAGGAAAGAAATATCATCGGAAACTGAAATCTGTAACCTTGGTTGGCAACCAGTTTAGAAGAAAAACGATCTTACCTGCCAAATTGCCCTGGTCCAATCTAAAAGGAAGTGTCCATTATTGCCCTTACGTGATAGGCTTTAAATAAAACAGGAAGCGATCAATTCTTTCTCTTTAGATAAAACTTCACGGATCAGCTGAACAGGGTAATCATTATTATTTCCTTTGCTTGATATGCTGGAATCCATTTATTCTCTTTGACCAGTCGTAGGTAAATAATGAGGCAGAATGGTTCATCAGCTTTAGTTGACTACCAGTCTAAGACATCGTTATCTCTGAATTCAAAATATGCGGGTTGCGTAAATGATATCAGCGTAGAAAATGGAATCTGCCGTTTAAATTCTAAGTGAGTCTTTTACTTTTATGTCTTACTAATGTCCTTATAAAGGCAAGAATCTTACAGTTTAATTAGCAGGGTTTGCTGGACTTTCGAACATTGTGTAGCAACTAACTTGGAAAGGAAGGTAGACTCTGATTTTAAAAATCTTGTAAAATGCAACGGAAAATTATGTTTCCCAATAATTGATGAAAATACACAGATATTAAATAAAATGGAAACTGTGGAGATTTACAACTTCTCTGTCGATATTGTATATTGCAGTAAAACCACTTCTCTTATGGCATAGTCCTTTCTTCTTTCTCTCTTCTTTTAATGCAGCTAGTAATTCTTTTAGCTTTCTTCAATATCTACCAACTGATCATTGTCATGTTATAGCGTATATTGTTAAGGTCATATTAGTCGATAATAATTCTTTGTAGCTCTGCTAGTCTTTTTTAAATATATTGTACAATTTAAATACATCTGGTGAGAAACTCATCTTTTGTAGTTTTATTTCTATGTTTTGTATTTGCTAAGTTTTTTTTCTCTATCTGAAGGCAACCTGTTTGTTCCCGGTAGATGTTGCTTTGCTTTTATATCTTTTTAGTATGAATCTAGTTCCTCGTGTCGTATCTTATAATTGCCTTTGGGTAATCTAAGAAACATAGTTATATCTGCTTTTCTGGCATTCTCTCTGATTTCATTCAGATGATAAAAATAAGACTGTCGCCAGTGTCAATGCTATCCTATTATTTTCATCATGTCTTTACAAGGAGATCTAGTCGTTAGAATTGTAATGATTAGCTTAATTGTCTGGTTCATCAAGCTGGTTACCAAGCAGTGTTTGAAGAATAAATATTAGAACAAAGATAGATGTATATATACGACTTTTGTTTTCGTTGCCAAAAGCCAGTCAGTAATAAGTAATTTGCAGCTTAAAAATATGAAAACCATAATAAGAGACGTCAACCAATTTTAAAACTTAAACAAAAGTCACATTAACCATCTTGTTTATTGCTTGGAATGTGAAAAAAAAACAGTTGAAAGAAGACAGATTAATCATGAATTATTTTAAAAGATTAAGCCGAATA
>OZ038481.1:14366615-14374115 GCA_964036315.1 Acanthosepion esculentum | reverse complement strand
GGACACCGGCAGTGAGAAACAGAGCACCATGAAGCAATTCCCTCTGCCAGAAATTTGGAAACGGCATGCTGTATTGCTTGGCATTTGCACCGGAAGCTCATATACAAACATTTCAGAGTGTTTGGATGTCAATCTAAGGACACTGCTGAGGATTCGGAAAGAGTTGGATGAGTCTGTGTGATTACGAAGGTACGTCAGCTCGGAAAACTCACTGATCTTTCTGATAAGAAAAGTACTCCCGAATTTGTTGCTGAGGACCTTAGATTCAACACTTAGGCCTACATTAAATGTCTTGAGGAGGCAGAGCTGCCCTGGCCAACAGGGTGGCTACTGGAAGACCCTATGTCTAGCAACAGGACTCTACACCATGGAACATAACCAGGAGAACCCATTCATGGCTGTCAGACAATTTCTGCGATCACATCACTCCTTAAATCAGTCCACCTAACTCCCCCGACTCCAATCCCCTTGATTATTATGTGTAGGGTGCTGTTAAGCGAGAAACCAACATAACTCCCTGTAATACCAAAGATGAACTGAAGGCAAGGAGTATGGCCGCATTCAACATCTTAAACAATGATATCGTCGATAACAGTTGCAGGAGACTCCGAAGTAGTCTGGAGGTCGTGGTTTGAACCAATAGCAATTTTGTTGAATAAAATTACTATTTAGTATTTCAAGATATGTTTGAGTAATTTTGGTAAATATATCTGTTAAAATGATATATCAGTGTATTTTAATTTTTGTGTAATTTAGACGACGATTTATCCATCGCAAGTACACTATTATATACATACATATAGACATACATACATACATACATCTATATATAAAGTTGTAGCCTCTATCTATCGGTTTGTTTGTTATCGAACTCCTCCTAGGATTTTGGAGATAGACCCCCATAGACATATATATTCTAAAACTGCATAACTCAGGGTACGTGGATAAGTATATTTAATTTTGATCAAAGGTAGATGCGGGGGGTGCACCCGTCCATTGAAACTTTTTCCCTTTGATATGTTAAATTTAAATTTGAACAAGGGAATGACTCCTAAAGTACTTGGATAAGTAATATTTCACTTTGATCAAAGGGGTACAATTTATTCAATCCAGTATTGCATTAAAATGCATATCAAAGGGGTCAGATCAATGTGTTTTGCACAAACCCCACCACTGACAATTTTTCCCATTGATTCAAATTAAATTTAAATATGAACAAGAGAATGACTCCTATACAAAATATAAAAGGAGAAAGCAAGAAGATGGAGGCCACATCAGCAAGATCATTGAGTAATATTGGAATACATCATTCTCCTCCACAATTGTAACAAGGATATAAAATCAATCATAATTTTCTAACAAAAAATGTGTGACACGCAGCAAGGCGCAGGTAATTCGCCTAATATATATATATATATATATATATATATATATATATATATATATATATATATATATATATATATATATATATAATATTTTTTAAAAATATGATTCCTTCGCTACATAAGAGTTCTCATGTTTCAAAAGCGAGAGCCGAGACCCTCAATATAATTTTTGAAAATAAGATGAATTAAGGTGTCTGGTCTCGCTTCCTCGTCAAGCGAGAATTTGGGAATAAGCTATCTTGTGGTTTGCGTGTGTTTATAAGTATGGTCTATTGCTACATTAGTTACTATGGAAACGGCTAGGGTCGGCCATATTGGTTAGGTGGTCGAGGAGTTAAGAATTAATTTTTATCTACATACCAGTCCCCTTATGCCAGGTTATGTTGGGGTCCCTATTTCAAGTCTGATAGTAGTGGTCGTTAAGTGTCGAGAGGATTCTGTTTCATTATTATCTGTCTATTAATCTGTTTATTTATTTGTTTATTCAAATGGCTATTTTCTTTTACAAACGTGTTGAAATGGATTACAATTTGTTTTTTTGACAACTTAATTTCAAAAATTATATTGAGGGTGTCGGCTCTCGCTTTTGAAACATGAGAACTCTTATGTAGCGAAGGAATCATATTTAAAAAAATATTATAAAATAAAGCCCTACTTCTGTATGGAGCACTGTATTTTTAAAAATAAAAGCAAAAATACTAAGGAACTCCAGATTATTTACCTAACGTGTTCTTTCCTATTTTTCTGCATACCTGCACACACACACACAAACACACACACACACACACACACACAGACACACACATACACACACACACACACACACACACACACACATATATATATATATATATGTGTGTGTGTGTGTGTCTGTGTGTGTGTGTATAAATTCATTTAGTTTTTGCCTTGAAAATGTCCACATTGGACGAAACACGTCGGCTAATTAATAATACAGTTTTCGTATTGTCTTTACATTTATACACACACATACACACACACACACACACACATATATATATATATATATATATATATATATATATAGTAAAGGTGATAAACCCGTTGGTATATAATCGAAATGGAAATATTAAAACTGATCCACAAAAAGAATATATATATATATATATATATATATATATATATATATATATATATATATATATATATATCCCTAAGTCTCTCGAAAATGGCAAATGCCAAAGAAGACCCCTTTTCTTCATATATAAAAGTTTTAATTATTGAAATCTTTCGTTCAACATTTTAACAAAAAGCAAACGCACATCTAGATTCAATGCATCATATACCCTGGGATAGGTGAAAAATTCACAGCTTTATCCCCAAAAGAGATTCAGAAGCAAAAGATAAGGGCCTCCTTGATCTTCTATAATGCCGACCAGTGTTTCTGTCATAGATTCCATTCACTTTTATACTGTTTGGATCTTAACTTGCATCAGTGTCGCTGCTGCTGTTGTCTTTACTTGAATATTATTTTCAATTTCTATATACCTCTCTTTTAATGTTGGATCACGATTTAATTAAATTTGGGGCGAAAATGGAGCCTGTTTCAACTTGATGTCTTCGAAAACTTCTGAGCTAGGTGGGCAATACTAAATACTACGCAAAGTCTTGGAAAAGTGTCTTGCATGGATGTACTCTTTAGTTTAATGTTTCTAGGTTCTGATCTTCACAGATGGAAAAGTATTTTTAAGAACGTGCAATAATTCTCTGCGTGTATCTTGACACATCACCAACTTCGAAATGAATGACAAATTTACTGCCTAGACATTAGCCGCTTGTTGTATTCTAAGTCAGTGCTTCTCGGCCTTTTTCAGTTTTTTTCTTAAAGAATTCAAATGGATCACTCCTACTTTTACTTCTAGGCTGGTTAATTCTCACACTAAAATACTCAATGAAAAGACAGAATATTTACACTTTATTTGAGTCTATTTACACTTTATTTGAGTCGATTCATCGAAATTCGCTTCATATTCTATTACTAAGGAGGAACTTCAACTCAGACAGCTCCTTACTCAGAAATGTTTCATTGATAAACGGACTCCCAAAATGATACTTTGCTATAATCGTATTTCTTCACATTTAGGGTCACCTGTTTTCTATCCTACATATTCTCATAAAATGTCCCTCTTGTTCCAATTTTGAACGCCCTTATAATGACTTTATTTTGTAACCCTCTATCTTAAGTCGATCTTGGGGCTTTTATTAATTGGTTTGATTTAGTTTATCTTGTTTTACAGCATATTAACATGTAACCTAGAAAAGGTTATTGAATGAGGAATAACCAAAACGGAAGTAGGAAATGAAATGGTAATCTTTATAACATCAACAAAATACAATACTCGCCAGCTGCGTGAAATAGGTAAACCACTGGCAGACATCATATTACTCCCACTTACAATTGTGTCCAACATATTTATGAGAACTGGGACATACCCAGTAGTATTCATAGGTACGGTATAGAACACAACCTCAATGGGTTATTTAATGCCGACAAGATTTTTATTGCTGGTAATATTTTTTCAAAAAATGTATTGCTGCAAATATATTTTTCCGAAAATGTATTGCTGGTAATATTTTTTTCTTAAAAATTTATTGCTGGTAATAATATATTACTGGTAATAATAATATCTTCAAAAAATAATTACTGGTAATAACGTTTTGCAAAAATGTATTGCTGCTATTAAACCCTATTTTACACTTTCATAGTGTTTTCACCCGATTTTGGATCAACTATTTGACTATAGCTGGGACCGTAACAGGTGCTAGCACCCCCGGTCAGGGTGGGCCTAGGAATAGCAGCAATTAAGAGGAGGTTGAACGCTCCTCAAAACCTACTGATCAGATGCCTGGCTGTTGGATAGTTTATCGTCATACCCAAGACGCGGGGCTTGGATTGAGTATATATTTGGCAGTATATTAATAGTATAACAAAATCTAAACAGATTGCTGTTGAGAAATTAGTTATGTACTTTTTTGTCCACAATATCCGCTTGATTTGTAATTTTAAAATAAAAGATGGAAATTTGGATGTTTTTTATAGCTTTATTCAATATTCTTAATATGACTGCATCTTTTTTTGTTTTTACATTTCCAGCAACATCTTCTCAATTATTTACTTGCCAGTACATTTTTTTTCTTTATTACCCTCTCAGTTCTTCTCAAACCTCTTTGGATGATTTTTAAAGCAACTTTATCCTTTTTTTTTCATGTCAATATTTTTTATTTTTCTGAGATCTCTGTTCAAATGTCTCGAGGTTTCCGATGTCGTGTTCTTAAAACTCAATTACATTTCCAAGTATTATTTCGCATTTGATGGATGCGGTAGGCAATTGTGAGGAGAAGAGATTGAAATCTTTCGAAATAAATCAATTCAACATGCGGGAGATTTTTATATGTATTGATACACAGAAAAATATTATTCAAGAGAGAACAATATACCTGTGACAAAATGACCTTAAACACACAATAATTTATAGGATTGACAATAGCGTGTGAGAGAGAGAGAAAGAGAGTGTGTATTTGTATGTTTGTGTGAATGAGGGCACCACTTAGGTTGGATGCGATTAAGTAGTCGGCTTTTCAGAGGAAAGAGATACTCCCGGCGTGGACGAGTTCCGACTTGTCACTGCTGTCTCTGTAAACCAAATAAGAAAAGGGAGTGATATCAGTGTATGAATTTTGGTGACATATAAACCTAATGTCTCAGTAACGGTTACATGATGTCCTCAAGGATACATGACCCAGTGGATAAAGGCATTGGCTGGATTCAGTGACTTAACTCAAAGAGTTCCCAAACTTGGAGATTTGAGTTAAAGGGAGATAACTGAGACATCCGGAAGAGGCATGACACGTGGAACTATAACAATCTACCTCGGTGGCAAAATAAAGGGTTCTGTTCGAAATTACAAACACCTGAAGAAGGCCAAAGCGTACAATGAGCGAAATGCCGTGAATATGACAATACATATGAGGATAACAGTCCGAACAATGTAAATAATATTTTTTTTGCTCGTACTTCTCGGTTGGGTAACTCTCTTCAGGCTTCTTGTTTTCCAGTCAATTTTGATGTTCAAAATGTAAATGCAATGCCAATTGACATTTTCTCTCTTCTTAATTCCTGTTCTATTAGTGTTCTCTATCCTTAATAGTCTTTTTCCTATATTCGCACAACTTCAGTAACCCCGTTGCGTCTTAGTGGCTTTTTTGCTACTGTTAGAATATCTTGAAAATATATATGAACATAGGTTGTTTAATATTAATTATATTGTGAATACATAAAGTTTAATAAGAAAGATCGTATTACATATATATATATATATATATATATATATATATATATATATATATATAGGGTGTCTATAAAGTTCTTGTGCATTTAAAAAAAATTGATAACTTTATTTGTATTTGCGATAGAAATAATTTGTAAAAAGGATTAGAAAGAAGTAAATCTATATTTTTTAAGGTTTTATTGAAATTTTATTTAAGTTTCCACATGTCCTCCATAATTAGCAATACAAAGGGTAATACGATTTTGCAGTTCACGGAAAACATTTGTCAACTGATTTACAGTAATGCCTGAAATCACATTAGTTATTTTAGCTATACTTAAAACTAGGGACATTAAACTTTATAACATTTTTACAGATTATTTCTATCGCAAATACAAATAAAGTAATAATTTTCTTTAAACTGCACACGAACTTTATGGACACCCTGTATATATATATATATATATATATATATATATATATATATATATATATATATAAAAGTGAACATTGAAGTCAACACTCAGAGTCCATAAAGTTCGTGTGCACTTTATTTGTTTTTGCGATAGAAATAATTTGTAAAAAGGATTAGAAAGAAGTAAATCTATATTTTTTAAGGTTTTATTGAATTTTTATTTAAGTTTCCACATGTCCTCCATCATTAGCAATACAAAGGCTAATACGATTTTGCAGTTCACGGAAAACATTTGTCAAATGATTTACAGTAATGCCTGAAATCACATTAGTTATTTTACCTATACTTAAAACTAGGTACATTAAACTTTATAACATTTTTACAGATTATTTCTATCGCAAATACAAATAAAGTAATAATTTTCTTTAAACTGCACACGAACTTTATGGACACCCTGTATATATATATATATATATATATATATATATATATATATATATATATATATATAAAAGTGAACATTGAAGTCAACACTCAGAGTCCATAAAGTTCGTGTGCACTTTATTTGTTTTTGCGATAGAAATAATTTGTAAAAAGGATTAGAAAGAATTAAATCTATATTTTTTAAGGTTTTATTGAAATTTTGTTTAAGTTTCCACATGTCCTCCATAATTAGCAATAGAAAGGCTAATACGATTTTGCAGTTCACGGAAAACATTTGCCAAATGACATTAGTTATTTAAGCTATATTTAAAACGAGGTACATTAAACTTTATAACATTTTTTACAGATTATTTCTATCGCAAATACAAATAAAGTTATAATTTTGTTATATGAAGTGCACACGAACTTTATGGAGACCCTGTATATATACGCTTTGTGTGTATGTGAGTGCGATAAAACATAGTTTTTAGGTAGGCTATATTTATGGTTAGATATAGTTGAAAAATGACTAAATCTCCGGAAAAAGTCTGTAATGCAATCAAAGGCAAAGCTCTCCGTAACAAGAGCAAATATAATGAAAACCTGCCGTCTCATCACAAATAAACGTTATTTCACATTGAATAATGATTTTTACTAACAATAATTTGGGTTCTCAATGGGATCCTTTCTTCGTGGAGTGGTGTCATGTATCTTGTAATTTTTCGAATCTGTTCTTTTCCAAAATATTTTACTCAATCAAGATACTTTCGATATATTGATGACGCTCTATTTATATATCCTCGTGATACAGATTTACCTGACCTACCAGATAAACTAAACAGTCGAACTCACAGTACAATTTATATACGAAATGGAAGAATAAAATTCCTTAAGTTCTCTAGATATCAAACTATAGCGCGTTAACAATAATTTAAACTTGGTGTTCACCGGAAATCAACCAACAAAATGATCTAATTAATTCCTATTC
>OZ038481.1:14351615-14364115 GCA_964036315.1 Acanthosepion esculentum | reverse complement strand
GAGAAAAGGAGGTCACTAGCAACTGCTTAGTTGGTAGACCGGAGGACTAGACGAAAGCAAGCACTTTAATCTATTTCAGCCATCGCAAACGACGGGCGAACTGAATTATCCACATTGTTCCTAAGGGTCATTATCAACTTGCTTGGGGTACAAATTTTAAAATAAGAGATATTTTAGAGTAGCACACAAACGTTTCTAGTTAGAGATTGGTTAAAATGTGGAGTAGTTATATGACTGACAGCTGTATATTTTCAAAAAATGAGTTCTGTTTTCTGAAACTATTTCATTGATTAAAATTACCCCTGAAAAATCGTATTCACATGGTATTAAAATTTATATCTTTCCTATTATTTAAGTCATATTTCAAAAGAGGTGACGCATTAACTTTCCTTTCTCCATATGATCCGCTATGCCAGATTTAGTTTTCTTTTTTTCATTTTTCCTGTTTCTAAAGTCGGTTGTAATACGCCTGCCAGTCGAAAATGTTTTACTTGCTATTCATATGCTTTCTCGCAGGATCAAATTGTATCTTTAAAACGTTCGCATTAACGCCATGCGTAGAGTAAGAAATCAATATACCAATGAGACAGGGAAGCCCTCGTAGATGTTAATGGTTAGCTAATATGTTTTCGTTGTCAACAGTATCGGTTAATTTTTTCAACACGAACGGCATAATTTTTTTTTAAAGAAAGAAAAAAGTTCCCGAAAGTTTTATGCATACATTTTATTATGTCTATATTTTATGCATAACTTTTGCTTAATTC
This sequence comes from Acanthosepion esculentum, assembly GCA_964036315.1. NCBI lineage: Eukaryota > Metazoa > Mollusca > Cephalopoda > Sepiida > Sepiidae > Acanthosepion > Acanthosepion esculentum. Next base: position 14,363,351 of record OZ038481.1, on the reverse strand, counting down.
CCAGCACAGATTTCGAATATTATATACCATGCTATTAATTCAAGAGTAATGTCCTATTCAGGTGTATTTGGAAATATTTATCACATATTTGAAGGCTTGATTGCTGACATCTCTTTGATTTATTGGGTACTAAAAATAAATAAATATAATAAGCCTCTAACACGAAGAGAATAGATAGATAGATAGATAGATAGATAGATATACACTTAAAGAGTTATCATTGCGATCTGATCGACATCGCTATCCCATACCAGAAGTGTCTTTGACACCCTTGAAAAAATATTTTTTATCCCGTAACCTGTAGGGGCACTATGTGTATTGAGGCTATAATAGAAGTTACTTTTCTTGGGCAAGATGGAGCCTAAACCCCTCCAGACCGGTTTTGAATTCAGAGTTTTTCCCATCCGAGGCTACAAAAACCAATCTGTTCAAGAATCCTCTTCTTCCATCTATGGGGGAGTAGAAGAGGATTCATACCTTTCCCAAGAGTATCAGCACTTAAGTGAATGTAATAGATTCGACTGGAATTCGAACTCTGCCCTCCGATCCCTCAGTCTGAGCCGCCATCCATTACTCTATCGTACCTCCTCTTTCAAAATATATGAATCTGGACATTGAAATTACAAAATGGGACACTCTTCCAATAATAATAATTGCACTTGGAATGATTAAAAAGAATACTTATAAACACATTAAGAATATCTTAGGAAACCGATAACTATTTTAGATTGTCCCATAGGCGTCGCCTACATACTCAGAATAATTCCCTCAATGCAATATACCGAAGAGTTCTTAATCAAAACCTTATCTTCGGCCTCATATTGGAGTTCGGGCTTCCGTATACAACAGAGTTACCTTGTGATATTTTGCTAACACATGGTGGTTGTCGGAGTAGTCAAGTAGATTTGGTTGAAGCATATTTGATAAGCGGACTTGTTTCTATCGGTCGCTGATATTAGTACCTGAATGAAGACATTAATAAATGACAAATGTATACGAAAGGGAATGGTGACATGAGTCTGCTGGGGTTCCTTTTGCTCATTGGTGTTCAGCGAGGGTTGTCCTTGGTACTGAAAGTGAAACTGTTCTGCAGACATTTTCGAGGCATCTACGTCGACGTCTTAGAATTCGATGGCCTCTTAACTGATTCCGCATTTAAGTTATTTATTGGAGATTTTTGTGCATCAGATAATTATGCCGAGTCGTTTCATCTGCCTTCTTCGTTGAACGGTTAACCTTCCAATGAATCAACTGACAATTGTTGACACTCCATCTATCGGTTGTATCTGAAACAAAACTGTATTGCTTGCTCATGCTAAATTAATTCTCCCTCAAAACTTTTAATGCATATAATGAGACTACTGATCATATTGACTTAGTATATATGAGTATTTCTTGAACTTTCTTATTCTTAAAAGCTGTTGTTAACTTTGATTTCAGTGCCTAACATTTCGTGTGCATCCTTTTCTGTCACCGACTCAGCTCAAAGCTAAGAGTATTATACCAAGAAGACAACAGTTTAGGAATCGAACACGATATGTACCCGAGAGGATTTACATGACACTTCAGAGATGGAGAGAGATGCATTTTAGAGCACAACATACACTCAAGGAAGACCAGAGGGAACAAAGTCAAGACGTTCGATTGAATTTGCCCAGGTTAAATATACTTACACGTATCAGATAATATGCTATCGATAATATTGATCATTGATGATGAATAAGCAGTAACCTCACTATCCGTAGAATTTAGTCACTGTTTCACTTATCCGCGACAACTGAACAAAATTGGTGCTAATAACGTTATTAAATTAAAAACTATTTAAAAAAAATACATATTTAAAATATATGAATATTAAAATCAAACATGTAGAACAAAATATTGCACAATATTCGAATGTGGAACCATGAAGCAGTCTTGGAAATGGAATACTCAGAGGACGTATTGATGGAAGGGGTGACAGAGTGTAAATTACGTAATGGATTTCATCGAATGTTTGGGAGCGAGTGCAGAAGGCAAGATTGTTAAGAGGAACACGTTGTTAATAGTTGCAACGGGTAGGAAGTGGTGGAGAGCCATGACCGCCTATGTTTTTATATATCATTTTTTCTCCAGGCTATATTTCCGTCCTAGAGATATTGTTTTATTTAGCCTAAACTTCTTGGTATGATAGCGTTGTTTTAGCTGATGTATGCAGTTACTGTCGAAACTTTATCCGTTAATTTCATTTTCCCTAATTCAAAAACCAAAAGCAAAATGATTCAGTTTCATTCTCTTTGGCTTCATTCACCTCGGCTGAGATTTTATTGCTTCATCACTTCAAAACTGACATCTGTTTCTGTTTCTTTCCTGATTACTAATCGTCTGATTTCCATTGAGAAACTAAAAAATCATATATATGACAGTCTACTAGAAAAAAAAAGCTAATCGCAGCAGTTGCCACGTCACGTCGGTGAGAAAGTGACTGAAGTCGAGATCCAACTCAGGATCGATTACATTACAGACCCTCCTTTGAAATTTTGTCAAGAATCTCGAAATGTAGAGCAGGATCACCAGACCAAATATGGCAACAGTATTTAATTCACGGACGAATGGTAGATTTTCAAAGTTGCAAGATGGATTCTGACACTATTTACATTATTCGCACTATTATCCTCATCTTTGTCGCTATATTTATTACAACGTTACGGACGTTGTTCAGGTGGTTGGAATGTCAAACTGAACCCTTTATTTCACTGTAAACTGTTCTAGTTCTACGTGCTATGTTTAATGGAAGTCAGTTGTCAGTTATCTCCTGTTAATTCCCCTCTCCAAGTTCACCACTGCCATAACCGGGTATTGTACTCACACTATTTGGGTCCTGTCACTGGATCTAACCAACGACTTTTTCCACTGTGTCCTTGAGGACATCTGTGTATGAATTTCTGGATATGATAAACCTAATGTCTCAGCAACCTTTTTTACCAGTGCTTATATTGCAATATTTGCTGTTATTATCGCTTTTCCCTGGCACTCCTTATTAATGGTTCCCATATTGTATTCATTTCTATGCTTGGTCGGCTCAGGAGATTTTTGCTGCCTAGCATATGTGCTGATTCCTTAAGTTTACGAATATTCCAATGGTGTTCTTTGTCCATGATCTCAACCTGATCCCACAGAGGGCGGTGATCTCCCTTTTCTCTCCATATGACTGATTTTTCCACTTCGCCTCGTGTTACAGTGTTCTGGTGTTCTTGAAGCATTACCTTAAGGGGGCAGCCTGTCTCTCCTCTATATTTATTTCCGCAGCTGCACGGGACAATAGTCCGAATAATGTAAATAGTGTACATAATACCTCATCTCATAAATATAGACAGATACTGAAAGACCAAAATATTGTAATAAATATGGCGACAAGGATGAGGACAATAGTTCAAATAATGCAAATAATGTATATAATACCTCATGTCAGAAATATAGACAGATACTGAAGGATGTGATAAATATGGCGACAAAGATGAGGACGGTAGTCCAAATAATGTAAATAGTGTAGATAATACCTCATCTCAGAAATATAGACAGATATTGAAAGGCCGAAACGTTGTAATAAATATGACGACAAAGATGAGGACAATAGTCCGAATAATGTAAATAGTGTACATAATACCTCATCTCAGAAATATAGACAGATACTAAAGGGCCGAAACGTTATAATAAATATGACGACAAAGATGAGGACAATAGTCCGAATAATGTAAATAGTGTACATAATACCTTATCTCAGAAATATAAACAGATACTGAAAGGCACTATTTACATTTTTCGGACTCTTGTCCTCATCTTTGTCGTCATATTTATTACAACGTTAGATCCAGTGACAGGACCCAAAGAGAGTGGGTTCAATAACCGGTTAAGGCGGTTTAGAACTTGGAGAGGGGAATTAACAGGAGATAACTGACAACTGACTTCCGGGGAACTAGAACAGTCTACCCCAATGAGAGAAATAAAAGGTTCAATTCCACATTCCAACCAACTGAAGAAGGCCGGAGCGTACAACGGCCGAAACGTTGTAATAAAAATGGCGACAAAGATGAGGACAATAGTCCGAATAATTTAATTAGTGTACCTTATCCCTTTCAATCTTCAATTTACGCCTATGTTATTTTTCTAACTGTTATAAAAGCGAAGATATGCAAAATAGAAAGAAGGAATTTATGAATATTTTTAAGCAATATTCTTTTTTTATCTAACATTAGCTATCTCTCTTTTTAAGGAATTTTAAAGAATCGCGATAATTTGCCTTTCCGTTCCTACCTGCCTTTCAGCATTTCACTCTTTGTCTCCTGAAATAAACCCGCGCTGAGGTATTTTTCTGTTCACCGCTATTATTTTTTCCTCTTTCCATACATATGCAATACTTACTTCCAGTCTTGTCATACACTTTTCCAAATAAGCATAACATCTTAAAAGTATCACGGGTTGGAAAGAGACTATATTATGATTCTAGATAGAAAGGCTTAATCATTATTTATATAAATAATCAATATAACATTAAAAACTGTGAGAAGATTTCAGGAGACATGAGGTCATTAAGTCCTTATGAAGATATTGTTGTAAAATAAAATATTAATAATAATAATAATAATAATAATAATAATAATAGAATATGGCACATTGGAACATCAACACTCCCTGTTCTAGTTGAAGCCCTATGATTGATTGGAAAAGATTCCAGTAGACTAATTAAAGGGATTCCTGGAAGTCCATGCCTCAAAGAAATACAAAATATTGTTCTCACAAGTACAGCCCACACTTTACGAAGGGCTTTATCTATGTAATATATTTTTTTTGCAGTGGAAAGTGTCGTGATGCCATTTCTAACCTTAGGTCCCTGGGCGGGACCCGGAAAGAAATGTGTAAACGGCAGATATCAAAGGAAATGAAAACAGTAATAATAATAATCTATGGCGAGACAGTTAGAATGTCTGTCCAAACGCAATCTCTCTTGTGTTCATAAGATCTGTGTTTTTAGATCACGTGATATCGCCCCCAAGTGAATATGTAGTTTATATATATATATATATATATATATATATATATATATATATATATATATATATATGGGAATGGGGTTGTTTTTTTTTAATTTTTGAACATGGTCAGTAAGTTGTAGCCGTTATCATAATTGATATTACTGAGATTGGTTCCTTCTTTTTTTTTTATTAACACATCCATTATTTTTAACTGTTCCTCGAGTGTGCTTATGTCTATTATGGTTGTATTTTCGAAAGGTATGTTGCGAACAGATGTTGATAGGTCTCCGTGTGTATTTAAATGCGTCCCAGTGGAGCTATGGTCCGAGAAATGCATAGTACATGTTCTTGATAGGCATGTCAGTCGTCTTCAATGAAACAAATAAATAGTGATTGCTGCTCAAATACAGAATTAAATAATAATAATAATAATAATATAGTGATCGAAAAAAGCAATTATATCAGTTATTACAGATAAAATTTACTGATGACTTAAGGTACCCTTGAGTGTATCATGACAGCAATTTGCTGTGATGGTCAGTTGCTGCTTGGCTTCCCACAGGACAAATCAAATCCTCTTAGTCTGAACGCGAATCAAATCCTCGCGGAATCTTACAGGTCAGCCAGTTTACCCTCCGCTAGGAAATGCACTGTTCCTGTTGTAATTTTCACCACCATCATACTTACAAATATGTAACAAGCATTCATTGGTTAATCACCTTCAATATAGCTTGCTGATTGGTCAGATTCGACCAATCAAATAGCCTGCACGCGACAGGTCTGTTTTGGCGCCAACTAAGTGTGATCCTGTCACGTGATACAAAATACTATTAAAAACCAAACACGAGTGATTCTCACTCTCTCTTTCGTCACTTTCTCTCTTGGGTCTCTCTCGCGTCTCAACTCCGCTGCCAAAATGTGACCCTTAAAGAACTCCCGTCTTGACTAATGTAGTCAGACGTAAAATAACTTTACAACATTTCATGCAAGTATAATTCTGAACTTTTACCAACTTGTACAATACACAATTCCAAACATGCAACAACTCATTCTTCTACAGTTTAATAATCAGTTTATTCGTTATGAGCTTAGGTACAAATATTACCTAGTCTAAGAGACACAACTCTGTCCAACCTTTCAGTTTACATGCATGTACATCAAATACTTAATAAATTCAATTGTTATGTTTTGAATCATTATTTTTGTCTTTTATTAATTGTTGTGGATGGAAGATTATTGAACACGCACAATTTTAAGCCTTCTGATCATTCAAACCTTCCGATATCTCTTAACATCTTCACCACAAACGCAACATCCTCTTAGTCTGAACGCGAGATAACTATTGGTTAAGAGTTTTTATTATGACGCCAACTACGAGTTATTTCGTTCTTGGTGTTTTCTGTATCATTTTCATCTGCAGACGCCAACAAGGTTGATACTTTTATTAGGAAGACAATGTGAAGACTACAAATCAACTCATAACGTTTTATACGCCCCAGTTGGCTGTTCTAAATTTGGCGTTTGAAGTCAGATTTTGTAATTTACCTCTGGCAATCAAAATGGCGTTCCACGGAACCGTCAGCTATCAGTACGCGGGCAGTGTGCAGACCATGCTAAAGAATCATTTGTAAAGATTAAGGTTATATAATTTTGTGTTAATTAACTGTTTATTTTTTTTATTACTTTTTATGTTTTATACTGAATTATTTTTGGCAATATAAATGGAAGATAAAAAATATTCAAATTTATTAAATTCATTATATATATCGTTTCCGGTATAAATTAATATTACCCCGAAATATTTCAAGTAAGAGACATATTGAGAAAAAATACCGGTCGGCCATATCAGATAGTTTGAGATGCACTGATTTATCTTTCTGATTCGTGATGTTTGTTCGAAATCTGCTTTGTGAACCTGCGTGTGCAGCCAATAAAAAAAACTGCAAAATGTTATTGTGAACACTGATTGCCACTTTTGCTCTCCTTGAATAGGAAGGAGGCAAACATTCGTTTGGTATATTTTGTTTTACGGCATATCAACGTCAATGGGTTATTTAATGCCGACAAAATTTTTATTGTTTGTTTTTATTGTTTTTTTTTCATTGTTTTTTTTTTCATTTTTGTTTTCCAAAAATCTATTTCTATTAATATTTTTCAAAGTCTGTCTATATTTTGAGATGAGGTATTATGTACAGTATTTACATTAGTCGGACTATTGTCCTCATCTTTGTCGCCATATTTGTCACAAGGTTTCGGCCGTTGTACGCTCCGGCCATCTTCAGGTGGTTGGAATTTCGAACTGAACCCTTTATTTCGATCACTGGCGTAGACTGTTCTAGTTCCACGTGCCATGTTTGATGGATGTCAGTTATCAGTTATCTCCTGCTATTTTTCCCTGTGAAAATTCTCCACTGCCTTAACCGAGTATTGAACTCACACTCTTTGGGTCTGTCACTGGATCTAACCAACGCCTTTATCTACTGTGCCATGTATCCTTGAGGACATCTGGCTATGAATTTTTGGGTATTATAAACCTAATTTTTTCAGCAACCTTTTTTTACCAGTGCTCATATTGAAATTTTTGCTGTTATCATTTCATTTTTTTACCAGAGCTCATATTGCAACTTTGTTATCATTGCTTTTCTCTGGCACTCCTTATTACTGGTTCCCATATTGTATTAATTTTATGCTTGGTCGACTCAGGAGATTTTTGTGGCCTTGCATATGTGCTGATTCCTTAAGTTTACGAATTTTCCAATGGTGCTCCCTGTCTATGATCTCAACGTGATCCCACAGGGGACGGTGATCTCCCTTCTCTCTCCATATGAGGTCAGCCACGCCTGATTTTTCTACTTCCCCTCGCGTTACAGCTTTCTGGTGTTCTTGAAGCCTTACCTTGAGGGGACGGCCTGTCTCTCCTTTATATTCCTTTCCGCAGCTGCACGGGATAGCGTACACACACTCTTTAGTCATGTTCTCCTCTATGGGAGGGAGGTCTCACTCGAGAGAGATATCTGCGAAGTGTTGTCACGCTTTTGAAGGTTGTCCTGATGTTATATGGACCGCAGATCGTTTGTATTTTCTCTCATAACCCCTTCACATAAGGCAGGCAGACTGTTTTCTGAATGTTGTTGTCCTTCTCCTCCTCTTGTACCCGCCTATCCCAGTTTTTGGGGGCTGCTGCCATATACCCAGGGTAGTTGTTACGTTGTAGGGTACTACTTATACTGACCAGTTCCTTATCTAACGTCTCTGGGTCGCCACTTATGACTTTTGCTCGGTGTTGTAAGCAACGGACGATCCCTTTCTTTACGCTGTATGGATGGTGGGAGTTGAAATTGAGGTACTGTCCAGTGAATGTCGGTTTACGGTATACGGATGTCTTGAACCCATGCTCTGTTCGAGATATTAGTACATCCAGGAATGGGAGTGTGTTGTTACTCTTTCTCCATTGTGAACTGTATCGAAGGTCTTATTGAGTTCACATGGTCCAGTATAACCTGGACATCTTCCCGCTGTGGCCAGAGTATGAAGGTGTCATCTACGTACCTTAACCATATAGTTGGCTTTAGAGATATAGATTCTAATGCCATTTCTTCAAAGTATTCCATGTATATATTCGCCATTGCTGGTGATAATGGCGAGGCCATTGCTAAGCCCTCATCCTGTCGATATATGTGTGATCCCATTCCGAAGTTTGTTGTTTGTGTACAGAAAGTCAACATCTCCATCAGATTATCTATTGGAATACTGGTCCATTCTTCTAGGGAAGAGTCAGAGGTTAATCTGTCTCTGACTACTGGGATAATATTTTTCCTTCAAAAATCCGTTTCTATTAATATTTTTTCCTTCAAAAATATATTTCTGGTAAAAAATTTCCTTCGCTGGTAATTTTTTTTTTTTTTCATAAAATGTATTGCTGGTAATAATTTTTTTTTTACAAAGCATTTCTGGTATTAAAACCTATTTGTACACTTTCATAGTGTTTTGACCCAAGTTTGGGTATTAACTATTTGCCCATAGCTGGGACCCTAACAGATGCTTCCATCCTGGGTCAGGGTGGACTTGGGAACACCACCAATTAAGAAGTGGTTCCACGCTCCTCAAAACCTGATCAAAGGCCTTCCTGTTGGACGTAGTTTATCGTCTTACCCAGGACGCGGATGTAGTTTATCGTCTTACCCCGGACGGGCAAACATATTGAAGATAAAAAATGCTGTCAACATGTAAAACTATACATCAAAACACTGATTATGTTGGTTCTAGAAAGTGTAATCAAAATCGTTGGACAGTTTCTCTTTCAGTCTTCTTTGTGGATATGCATGTGTGAGTGGTTTGGGCCGATATGACCTCGATATTCACTGCTGGTAATCAATATGATAATGCTTGTACGTCTCTTTTTTGGGCATCATGTCGGGTCTACTGTCTGCCCCCTATCTTTCTTTCTTTCTTTCTTTCTTTCGTTCTTTCTTTGTTGTTGCGCTCTACTGCTCAGTTACATACGATATTTTTATCATTTTTTGACTCCATTTTAATTAACGTCTGTTTTCGGCAAATGCCGACGGCCACACTGTGTCTTTAGCCTCCTATTTCAACATTCCTGGACTCAACGGATTCTAACCCAACAGATATGATTGGATCTAGTTGTCTAGCTTAGAAAAATATCGAACACATCTCGCAACCTTCGGAATTCAGTCCTAATTAGTTGACGTATTAAGAGGCAAGTGGTCAGACGAAACATATATATATATATATATATATATATATATATATATATATATACATACACACATATATATATATATATATATATATATATATATATATAGATAGATAGATAGATAGATATGCGCACACTAAAATAGATAGAGAGATATGTACAGACTGAGTGAGATACAGAGAGATCAATCGATGGATAATGATCAGATATGCACAGACTAAAATAGATATGACCATATTGACATAGATAGATAGATAGATAGATAGATAGATAGATATGAACAGACTGAGATAGATAAATAGATAGAAAGATACATAAGGAAAGATAGATAGATAGATAGATAGATAGATAGATAGATAGATAGATAGATAGATAGTTATTTCCCAATGCTCGAGGTTCAAGCAATTAGAGAAACTGAATAAAAAAAAGACAATTACAATAAGATAGAGATTCGGAATTTTGATCGAATTGAAAGGGAAATCGGAAAATCATTTTAATTCTCAGCATTCTTATCGTTGGAGAATTTCGCTGGCGAATTAATACAAATTAATTACTCTCAACTTGTTCGCTTCACAGATCATACAACTTTCAAGCCACGATTCTGAGGCTCCGATTCACACACCCATTTCTCCCTCATTGTTCTCCCTGAAGCATCATGGAAATACTTAATTAGGCCCTTAATAACCTTTATACTGTCAATCAACTGCCGGCTAGCAGAAGGGTCAGAAAATTGCCCTTGCCTTTTCCATGAATAGGGTTGGGGCGAATTATTAACATATCAGTCGTAGAGATTGTCACATGACATGATTAACTTGGCCATTGAAAAGATGGTTGAACTAATCTAATATCATCATATACACTCCTGATCAAAAATTTAAGACCACTTGAATTTTTTTTTTAAATGTCTGTTTTTCATGAAAATTTTTTAGATATTTCTTACTTAAGGTTACTAATTTTATAATCTAAAAGGTTTTGTAAACAAAAAATTATAATCTGAACATTTTATTGAGAAATTAACATTTTTATAAAAATGAGGCGTTTTACACTTGATCAAAATTATAAGACCAGAGACAAAAATTCGACAAAAAGTGTACGAAAACATTCAACAACCAAATTTAATAATGAGTTCTACCTCCTCTGGCTTTGATGACTTCAAAAATTCTTTGGGGCATTCTAGAAATTAGTGTTTCCATTAAGCTGAGAGATTATTGCTCCAGCTTCTAAAGATAACTTCACAAACTTCATTTTTTGTTGAATATTGTTTGCCATTTCGATAAACATCTCTTGCCATCCATCCCCAAACAATTTCAATTGGGTTCAAGTCCGGTGAGCATGCTAGATGTCTCAAGAGATGGACCAGAATTTTGTAGAAAGGTCACAGGGCTTTCTTCCACTTCTTAATGTCCCATGTTTGTTATTCACAACCAAACCTTCAACAGTTCACTTTGTGAGGTCGAAGCAGCCGGGGAAATTGTTTGTGCTTTTTATTTACCATGCCTTTTTCTCGTAAGTGTCATCTGATGGTTACTGTACTGCAATCAGCATCAGTGGCTGCCTTAATTCGACTAGAAGAAAGTCCACTGGCTTTCACAACAACCCGTCTTATTCTACTCAATGCCGGAGAAACGTTTTGGGACCTAACAGTAGACTTTGCGTTGCCATAATTCGCACTGTTCTTTAGAAAGTTGCAAATCACAGTTTTACTGCGATTTACCTTAGCTGCGATCACGCGCTGTGACAAACCTTGATTATGGAAATCTAGAATTCAAGCACGCTCAGCTTCGGTAAATTTGCTTGCTTTAGGCATGGTGACACCTTTACGCATGTATTGTAAATCTCTAACTGAACTAAAAACATTGGCAGTACCCTAGATCTAACAATTTATACACCCTGGTCTTATAATTTTGATCAAGTGTAAAACGCCTCATTTTATAAAAATGTCCATTTCTGAATAATTTGATCGGATTATAACTTTTTGTCTACATAACCTTTTAGATTATAGAA
>OZ038481.1:14266615-14349115 GCA_964036315.1 Acanthosepion esculentum | reverse complement strand
ACAGAACGGTGATTTGAAGTGACAACTAATTATATAATAATTATTAAAGTTCTCAGGAGAGTAGTTTGAATGGTTGAGAAGAAAATTTAAAGAAAACAAGTTAAAATTTATGTTTTAAAATAATAAAATGAATTTTAAAACAGTTCCAGGGAGAAGCTAACCCAGAATTTACAATCCAATATTGAGTAAAGTCTTGCAAAAAGGTGTGCCCCACCCTATTCAATTACCGTCGTCAATAAGAATACATTATTAATGTGTCCGAATTTCTTCAGTCTTGAGAAAGTAAATTCAGAAGTTGTTTACGTTATGCTATCTGTCCAAAATATACATGTGTTTGTGTGTGACAAATAAGAATTTTGAATTATGTGATTCTCAAACTGGGGATTTGTTTATGCTGATCACCCAAGAAAACCATTATCTTTACAGAATGATATATAGGTATATTCTAAATAAGTACCAAGTAACAAAATCTAAGATCAAAACGGTCGGAGTGTAGAATTATTTATATCAATGTCCCATTTAGTGAGGAGAGTCGTCTATATAAGCCAGAGTTCCCCTCAGAAGGAGACAATCAGAGAATCGAAACATCAAGGAAGGTAGAGATTCACTCCAATCTCAGTTCCGGTGGCTGGAGTGAACGTATCCAGGAGAAGTCGTCTTGAGGGGTCCACGGACTGCTTATAAGACAGTCGTCGCTAAGAAAAACAACCCCAGTGACTGAGGCGAAAATTTAAAAAAAACAGACATACGTATGACAAAAGTATGGAAGAATCAACGTACTGGTTATAGCTCTGAAGAACCGAGTTAGATTGGAATGGCTGGTTATTACTTTAGCGTTTGCAACGGGATTTCTTAAATCACCATGTTGTACTATATAGTTCATATTTCATCCTGATTCCCCAACTAGTTATAGGATGCGAAAAGACAAATGTTACCACGGCGCAGGCAGGGATTACGCAATGTTTCCTGTGGTACACAACGTACACAGACATGTCCACCCGAGACGTAGCCGTCAATCGCAACATCGTAAGATTTTTGGAAACCCGAATCAACTCTATCGAGACGACACCGCAAATGAGGAGTGAAAAGAAAGTCGGAAAACACGTAAGGCTGCTATTACACATCAAAGCTAGAGGAGTTAGCGACTGAGAGGGAGAAGAGGAGACAGAGACGAAGAGTTTGTGAGTTTTGTGATCTGAAAAGAGGTGTTACATTACAAGACCAAAGCATAAATTAATAATTGAAGTATGTTCTTAAATAAAACGAAGAGAAAATAATAACATATGTTATTAGCATTCTACACTATTTCAAACAAAAAGTTAAGAAGAAAACTCCTATCAATACTCGAAAGAGCAATAACAGTAAGTGGACGTGAGAAAATTGATTTCAAGGCAAGATTTTATAAATTCCAAACGACATTAGCCCTGTCTGTTCGGTTAATTTATGATGAATGTTACCTAATAAGGAAACGACTTTGACATATATTAGAATTAAGAAAATGAAATTTATGATGCTCTTTGTTACAATTTCTTATAGAGGAGGGAAAGTTGTCTCTGGAAAGGAGTTTAAAAGTGTATTGTCGGTAATTTTACATTTAAAGTGCTCTGTAGGTAATTTTACTTTAAAAGTGTATTGTCGGTAATTTTACATTTAAAGTGCACTGTAGGTAATTTTACTATGAAAGTGTGTTATCGGTAATTTTACATTTAAAGTGCACTGTAGGTAATTTTACTATGGAAGTGTGTTATCGGTAATTTTACATTTAAAGTGCACTGTAGGTAATTTTACTTTAAAAGGGTATTGTCGGTAATTTTACATTTAAAGTGCACTGTAGGTAATTTTACTATGGAAGTGTGTCATCGGTAATTTTACTTAAAAGTGTATTGCCGGTAATTTTGCTATGAAAGTGTGTTATCGGTAATTTTACTTAAAAGTGTATTGTCGGTAATTTTGCTATAAAAGTGTGTTATCGGTAATTTTACTTAAAAGTGTATTGCCGGTAGTTTTGTATAAAAGTGTATTGTCAACAATTTTGCTACGAATGTATATTTTTGAAGGGCTTTGGCGTCATTATTAATCTGATAAGGATATTTAAGTACATCCGTCAATTTTTAAATTTTATCCTTTGCTTTTGTAATGTTCAGTAAGAGACCATATCAATTGGTGTGTTAAAAAAAGAGGCAATAATATTCGTTAGTGTTTGTGAAAATGCAACTCGGTGCCATTTCCGTCCTACATACATGGACGCAAAAATAAAATAGCGTTTCTCAAAAAAGGGCACGCCATCTTCTAATGAAAGTGGCGTGTCCTCGAACAGACATTTGTAAATTAGCGAAATTCTTGATTTGGGAAGCGCGCTATATCCGAGTGAAGCTTTCTCTTTCTGTGACAGTCGCAGTGAAGGTGCATTGCGGAAAATCTATCACATCGACTAAGTATTTATCGATATTGCTTAAGACTTCCTGTGACAAATGAATAAGCCACCTTCAAGAAAGAAAAGGGTATTTCAATGCAATTCGTCATTTTTATAGGCAGGAAATATGTATTATTACACCAACGAAACCCCGTGTTGGGGTTGTTAGTTTGAATATTGCTCGGACGTTTTTTTGGGGAAGAGAAATAGTGGTTAAATAATTTTCTACTACTTTTATTATATTTATACAAAACAAAGCTCAAGAATTACTCAAGGTGGAGTGTTATTGAAAGCGCTGTATGAAATGAATGTAAGAGAATCATTGGTTGGTTAATTTTGTTTAGCGACATATCAACCATTATGGGTGAATTAATACAGAATTCTAATATTCAACTACAGATAAAATGTATCGTTGGCCATTTTGCTATAAAAAGTGTATTGTCGGTAATTTTAAATTTAAAGTGCACTGTAGGTAATTTTACTTTAAAAGTGTATTGCCGGTAATTTTACATTTAATGTGCACTGTAGGTAATTTTACTTTAAAAGGGTATTGTCGGTAATTTTACATTTAAAGTGCACTGTAGGTAATTTTACTTTAAAAGTGTATTGTCGGTAATTTTACATTTAAAGTGCACTGTAGGTAAGTTTACTTTAAAAGTGCATTGTCGGTAATTTTACATTTAAAGTGCAATGTATGTAATTTTACTTTAAAAGTGTATTGTCGGTAATTTTACATTTAAAGTGCACTGTAGGTAATTTTACTATGAAATTGTGTTATCGGTAATTTTACTTAAAAGTGTATTGCCGGTAATTTTGCTATAAAAGTGTATTGTCAACAATTTTGCTACGAATGTATATTGTTGCTATTTTTTATATAAAAATATATTTTTATACTTTCATAATGATTTGATGGGGGCGTTTAATATTTGCACATAACTGGAATCCTAACAGGTGCTACCACCTCAAATCAGGGTGGACCTAGGAACAACAGCAAGTAAGAGGTGGGTCCACACTTCTCAAAACCTCTAATCTCTCAATCAGTGGGCCTTGTTGCTGGGTTTAGTTTATCGTCATGTAAGAGTATCAAGTGAGGATAGGTGTATATGGATGATAGGTAACGATGGATCTTTGACTTGAAAATTTTAAGATTGTAGTTTTGAGGGAAGTATTCACTCGGGAGCCTGTTCTACAATGTAACTTTTTTGGGGAAAAAGTATTCTGACTGGCGCTGTGGAGTAATGGATAGCAGTTCGGATTGAGGAATCGGAGATCCGAGTTCGAATTCAAGTCGATTCCATTACTTTCACTTACATGCTAATACCCTTGGAAAAGGTATGAATCTCATTCTTCTCCCCTCAGATATGGGTGAATAGCAGGACAGATTGAGTTCCATCTGCTTATTCTATAGGATGGCAACTGGTCTACCGCAGAAAGAAATGGCAAGCTACTGCGAGGAAAATGTGCCTCGTCAGTCATGTATCGACAGATACATGATCGCCTAAGCGTGTATCACGCATGGCACATATCTGACTGACTGTCTTCTTACATTTCGAATACAGTAGAATTAAAAGGAACTCGACTCCGTGGACACTTTTTAGAAACCTTTTGACAACAATAACTACAAAGACTAAGGCATGAATACGTATGTAAATAGGGTAAATAATGACTCCTCGTCCAAGAAATTCAAACAAAACTTATCAATGTTCAGAGAACAGCGAAGGCTGAACAGTTTCATCAGAGATAAAGAGGAGATTAGAAATGGAGTGTACAGAAAACTTTCTCATAGGTATATATGTAGAAAAACATTATTTTTTTTTATTCCATACTCTGCGCTTTCAAGTATCAGCTAGGAATCTTGGGACATAACAGATAGTAGAGAAAGACTATTATTCAAAATTGCTATATTTAAAGGTGAAGAATGCTTAATATCTTTGTCTAAACCCGGGTATTTTATATAGCACTGAATGTCTGAATTAGTTGAAATGATAGTTATCTCGAACGGCCACTCTTCTGGATCTTTTTGCATTAATACAGGTATTCTCCAAGCCTCTATCCTCTAACCTACGTTCTACCCAGTGTTTCATCAGTTATCAACTCGGTATCTTTGATGATGACACAACTATTTACTCTTGTCTTAATAGGAAATTAGATCGATTCGATAAGATGACCTCGAAAATGCTCTTATTTATTGTTAACCGTGTCAAGAAATGGCTTGTTAATTTTAACGTTTCCAAAACGAAACGGCTCTCTTTCAATCATCTTCGAGAACCTTTTTGCCTTCCATCAGCATGACCGATGCTAACCTGCAGGAGAGTAACTCATTGTACCTTGTCGAACTAACGGACATGAAGTGGAAAGATCATGTTGAATCAATTTCTAGAACTGCTGCTAGGAATCTATCTTACACTTTTTAAGTCTGTCATTCATAAATTTTATTTTGATGCATCTGATATGTATTTAGCGAATCTTCAGAAAATCCAAAGTAGAATCTGCAACGTTTTAGATCATGACCTGGCATATTGGCTTCAGCCACTTTCCCACTGCTGCAATTTCTTCGTATCTTCCCTCTGCTTTTTCTATAAATATTTTCATGGTAATTGTTCTGAATTTATAAATTTAAGCGAAGTACTAGATTGGCAGATAGGTCTCTTCCTTTTGTAGTCAAAATGGCTAAAAATAACCTTATGTTCTATTCTAAGTTTCTTCTCTCGCGGTTAGCGCGAGCGGAGCTCTCTTCCAGCCACTTGTATTCAATTTAACCTCAATATTCAAAGATTTACATGTAATATCAATTGTTGTTTTGTCTTCTTAAGTACTGTTTTTTCATTGTTTTCTCTCTTTTATAATGTTTTAGCTTTCCTCATAATCTTTCGTACTCATTAAGACCTTCAGTCTTAGTTGCTTTATTGCCTCGCTTGGGTTGACATTCCACAGTCCACGTGTAACGTTTATGTGACCCAGACCGCACCAATTGAATTCATAAAATATTATACGATTTTAACGCGTGTTAAATATTTTATACATATTCTAAGTGTTGCAATCGAATGTTCCACTCTTCCTAGTGACAATTGTGGACTGAATATATCAGTAAATATATATATATATATATATATATATATATATATATATATATAAATATATATAACAAATGTAGACACAGAAATGCTTGGTTACTGAAATAAGCCTCTCACCCCGATTGTAGCGTTATCATTATTGTTTGTGTTTTCTTAAATATCACCTCTCCTTTTAGTTATTTGAATAAATCTATACACCATCCCCCATGGTGTCGCTTTTTCTTTTTCGCTTTCTTTTTTCTTTCGTTTTTTTTTTCTCTTGGTCACGTGGTGTTGTCTTGGTTGTCGTCTATATATACGCCGTTTTGCTGTTGCCTCTTTAGCCAGCCGACCCTGACGATCTGCCTAAGTGAAACCTTGGTAGGTTTGTCTGGATCATTAGGTTTGACTAGGTTTGCTCTACGTTTGTATTGAGCTCTTTAGTTAGTTGTTTACTCGTATCGGTTTTTTTTTCTTTGGGCCTTGAACCTGTATCTGTGCGATTATTTTCGACAGACTTTCATGTTCCTGGCTCTTTCTTTTTTAAAACCTTTTTTTCCCTTCGTGATTAATTTGGCTATTGTTAAATCAAGAATTCGAAGGTTTTTCGAACTGGTCGAACTCTCTGCCTTCGGGCGGAGAGGAACCCAGACCTGGCTATGCTCAGTTATGACCCACATTAAATTCGGCCTTGTGCCACATCCATTTCTCGTGGGGAGGTAAGGCAAATAATCTTGCTTCGGCATTTAGTTGGGGATTCGTCTCCCGCTGTGTCGGTCGAACTCTCTGCCTTCGGACAGAGAGGAACCCAGACTTGGCTATGTCGATGAGCACAGTCTCGTCTGGGCTGGTAGACAGCTACCAGACCCCGTGTATAAGGTGAATTTTTGCCAGAGCCTACGGGTTCGGATACCCCACGTTAAATTCGGCTAACCAAACCCCTGTCTTTCAGTAGTGTATTCTCTTTTACAATAAACTATTCTTTCTTTCATCTACGCCTCTGTTGCTGTTCCTTTCACTTGAGTACCACTTTTGTCTGTTAAAGATATAACACTTATTTTTTTTTAAAGATAGCTTATCTAATGTTGGTTATTTATTTTGAATAATAACAGCTTCTAGTATTTTAAGTCTTCTTATGTTCCTTATTTTTCTTATGGTCTTCTCCTTATGATATGCTGATCAATATGTACATGAATTACATTCAATTTTGACAAGTGCTAAGTCAACCTACGAGAGAGTGTTGTACATGTGTGGTAATGATGTGTAAGAATTTTCTTTTTCACCTTTTGCTGACAACCATGTATTCTGTCTTCTAGCAATTGACGCTTAGTCCTTTCTTCTCACTTTCCTTCACTACTTTCTTCAGAAGTTATTGTAGTTTCCTTTCTGTGTCTGTTATCAACACTGTATCATCTGCGTACTTAATGTTGTTAAAATATGGCCGCGAGTAATTAATTTTGGTAGGACTTCTAATTCTGTCAGTATGACAAAACTGTTTAGGCTGAATAAGTCTGGTGAAAAGATACATCCTTGTATTACAACCCTTTCTATTTTTTGTATATTTGCTGAATTCATTTTCTATCTGCAGGCAGGTTTGCCGCCAGTATAGGTTCTGGATTATTGTAATACACTTCTTAAATATGTCAAGGTTACCTAGTAGTTCCAACACTTTTTCTCACATACTTTATCAAATGCTTTTGTATAATCTATAAAAAAACAAAGGTACCGATCTTATTGCATTTGTATTGCTCATTCTGATATTATTCTGGGCATTAATATTGCATCCTTTGTCTCAGAGTCTTTAACGACGCCACACTGTTCTTGTCCTATTTGTGGTTGAGGTCTTCTGTGCATTCTACCATCAGAATTCGGATTATAAGTTTTGTTATATGGCTCATTAAGCTGATTATCCGATTGAGTTCGCATTTCTTTGCATCTTGCTTCTTAAGCAGTCCTATGAAAATGGATATACTTCGGTTTTCTGGTATATCACCGAGAGTGTGGAAAGTTCTTGAGCAAAGAGAAGCATGAACTTCGGACAGCTTATCGCAATTCTGATCCCAATATACAACATTTTAAAATGAAAAAATAAAAAGAATTTGTCAAGTGAATTCAATAAAACTGAAGAGTCGTGAGCAGGAGACACAGAGTAGTGTAAGTGGCGGACGCAGCTGGGCAAGTCTGGTCATACTGACAACACGTCGCATATCCTCTTCATGTTGACGGTCGGAATTGAAAAGTTTCAAACACACACCCCTCCTTCGGATGGTCGTAGGTCAGGAAGACCGATATGCAGCAAAGGTTTCCCACGTCTCAGGATCAATGTTGGCCTGTGTCAGAGATACCTTCCACAGATCGTTGTCTTTGACGGGTTCTCCAAACAAGGTGATACGTGGGAGTTGAATGAGATGCATTCTAGATACGTGACCCCCCTACCAGCGGAGGTGATGTTACAGCTTTCTCTCTCTCTCTCTCTCTCTCTCTCTCTATATATATATATATATATATATATATATATATATATATATATATATGTATATTGAAATCCACAGACAGACTGTTTCGCTGTATCACAGTTCATCAGACCTCCGGTTATATATATATATATATATATATATATATATATAGGCTTTTAAAATTAAATTAATCGTTCTCTCGCCAGTAATTTACAATCACCTGAGGAGACGCATTAATATGCGTGGAAACACGATCGCAATTGTGCCGTGATTTTTAATATGTTTTTGATTTAATATCCTAAATTAAATAATATTTTGGTCTGATCTGTATTGAGCCCGTTTTTAAATTAAATATTACGAATGGTGAATTGTACTCTATTCGTTCTCATGTTAGATATATATATATATATATATATATATATATATATATATATATATATATATATATATATATATATATAATCTGTATATTTATATGACCCATTAAGTGTAAAATACCATGGATAATCCATTAAGGGTTAAAAATGCCTGTTATTTAGGGTTTAAGTCGCGATCTTTCGAAAGTTAACATAATAAAAAACAATTATAATCGGTATAATCTCGTAAGGGACCAAATATTCGAAATAATTCTTGGTTTTGAAAAGTTAACAACTACACATTATGACTGAGATAGATGACATCATTTTCATTAGTGTTTCACTATCAAACCTTAACATCAAATCAAATGCAATGACTTCGTGTTATTCTATCGGTGTTTCGAGCTAAATGAAACAAATTGTTGGTAGTACGAAATAAGATGAAAGTTAATAGAAGACCTCAATGCAGACCCGCACAATATGATAGTTTGAGACTTAAATCCTAATTGTATGATCTAGTTGCTGTCTACCCCCGCCCCAGACGAGACTCTGCTCATCGACATAGCCAAGTCTGGGTTCCTCTCTGTCCGAAGGCAGAGAGTTCGTACCGACACAGCGGGAGACGAACCTCCAACTAAAGGTTGCAAATATTAGTTGTTTAATCCCATCTTGTATTGTCGGCCAAATAGCCTCGCAACAAACTTCATAAAAATAGATAAATGCTCAGTTGTAAGCATTTTGTTTAGAGAGTATATCTAAATGGATATTATAGGACAATATTTCATACATAGCCAAGAGCACTTATTATTACCTGAGGCTAAAAATTCTTGATGCAACATCTGATATATAAAACAATAATAACAAGAATATGAAAACAAGAGAAATAATGGAAAACCTTGAAAACAACAAGATACAATAATAAAGAGATGAATAAATGGCAGATTTTTTTTATTAATGAAGTAACTGAATGATTTAAAACATTTATAAAACTACTTTATGATGATTGGTTAATAAATACAGACTCCTATCCAATAAACACATTTTATACGAAACAGAAATACAAAATAAAAAACAGGTATCAAAATGAGGTAAATTTAATTATTTTGAAAATTAAGTTTGATTTATTAATTCATCAAACTTGTGAAACAAGCCTTTTACCAGCTAGATTAAGTAAATGGATATCAAAATAAAATTAAAAGATTCCTTTTCAAATTTAACAGGGTCGAGTGATGAGTGAGATCTTCAACTCTATAAAATTCATTTTAGGTCAGAATGAATATTAAAACTGTCATAAAAAGAAGTACATTTATTTATTTCTTAAAATTACGAAATAAATGGCGGCTCCAATTCTATAAAAATGTTTTAGACTAAATTGAATATTCAAACCCACATAAATTGAAGTAAAGTTCTTTTCAAAATAATGAACGTTATTTGATTAATAAGATCTATCCTATATCAAAAGATTTAGGACAGAAAGAAGAATGAATGTATTACAAATTTGAAATTGTGAAAATATAAAATCCAATTTTTAAATTGGTTATTTTTTTAGTTGTGTGCGCTCGTTGTTTGAAGGTATATTGTAAGATAAACCAGTTTTCAATCAATTTCCAGAGAGTTTTAAATAAGCTATATTTTGAAAAGATATCCTTAATTAAAATTATTTTTTAATACATTGATTCACTTATTCTATCTTCCGCCATTTTACAAAATGCGCACATAAAACTTCGATGCAAATGGTTGATGGATGGTTTAAAATTCATCCCGCTGTTTTAAATGCTACGCAGTAAAATTAGAACTGAAGCAAGGGAAAGTCTATAAAGCACAATATCAGCTGAAATATATTCATTAAGTTTACACATTTGCGTCTCTGCTGAAATATTCGGCTGCTTTTGATAATCGAAAAGCGAACTCAGTTAATAATCATTCTGTCAGTAACGTCTATGCTATTTCCTAATAATAGGGCTAGTATGTCACATGATGTTTATATTGTTCGGAGCCGTTAAGGAGAGAAATTTAATAGCAAATAAAGAAAAAGAATGCGTTGTCAGTGAACAGGAATTAATGCAAGCGGTACTGAATATTGAGAGTACTTTTTCTTATTTGAAATGTATTTCTTTGGTAAAACATTATTACATAATAATAATTATGTATATAATAGCCCTATTCTTTTAGTAATGCTTGCATTCATTCCTGACCACTGACAATCCCTTTTTTCCTCATTTGCAATGCATTCTTATAGTGAAACACTCACTACTAATAATAATTCTACATATAATCGCCCTATTCTTTTAGTAACGCTTTCATTCATTTCTGACCACTGACAATCCCTTTTTCCTCATTTGCAATACATTCCTATAGTAAAATACTGCTACAAAATAATAATTCTACATATAATAGCCCTATTCTTTTATTAATGCTTGCATTCATTCCTGACCACTGACAATCCCTTTTTTCTTCATTTGCAATGCATTCCTATAGTAAAACACTGCTACAAAATAATAATTCTACATATAATAGCTCTATTCTTTTAGTAACGCTTTCATTCATTCCTGACCACTGACAATCCCTTTTTCCTCATTTGCAATGCATTCCTATAGTAAAACACTGCTACAAAATAATAATTCTACATATAATAGCCCTATTGTTTTAGTAATCTTTGCATTCATTCCTGACCACTGACAATCCCTTTTCCTCATTTGCAATGCATTCCTATAGTAAAATACTGCTACAAAATAATAATTCTACATATAATAGCCCTATTCTTTTCGTATTAATTTAGCATTTGTTATGCCACTCCAAAGTTTTTAAGTATTTGTCTAATGTATTATTCTAATGAATTGTTATCTCTTTAGGCCGTTGGCGATCATCACTCAGCACAATTTGCTTATCCTTTGTACATCTTAATAAATTTTGTTTTAAATTTATCTCTCTTAAACCTGGTGCCATCACCAATTTACTCAGGTTCGCAACTTGGATTATTCGCTGTTTTCCTCTGTCGTTTTGCCTTCAATTTATAATGTAAGTTTAAATTTTCTAAGCCCCCTTTCCTCATGATGTT
Source organism: Acanthosepion esculentum (assembly GCA_964036315.1). Classification (NCBI taxonomy): domain Eukaryota; kingdom Metazoa; phylum Mollusca; class Cephalopoda; order Sepiida; family Sepiidae; genus Acanthosepion; species Acanthosepion esculentum. The sequence continues at coordinate 14,337,779 of OZ038481.1, read as the reverse complement.
AAATATAAATGTCTGCTTTGTTTCAATTTTCTGTAAAACTTAATCGTTGTTCACATGTTCGGTCCATGGCATTCTCAGCATCCTCCTGTAGAACGTCATTTCTGTCGCTACAAATATCTTCTACATCTATGAGCAGATTGTCCCGTATTCCCTACTATATAGGAGGACTGATATTATATAACAGTTCAGTAGGTTTTTGTTTTTGTTTGTTTGTTTGTTTTTATTTGTTTCCAACTAAGTCTTCCTGTTTGTTAATACCTTGCTTTGATTTTGGAAGGCATCATTCGCATCTTCGGATTTCAGTGTCACACTGTAAATCCTGTTAAAACACTTTCCAGTTATTTAAATTACCCTACTTGTTTGATTCTGGTATCAGCAATTTGCAATTTGTAATTTCTAATTTGCTTTTACTGACAATCATGTATTCTCTCTTCTAGCATTGATGCTTAGTCCTTTCTTCTTGCTTTCCATCACTACGTTCTGCACGAGTCCAAGTATTTTCCTTTCTGTGTCTCTTAACAACACTGTCTTATCTGCATATTTAATATTGTTAAAAATGTGGCCGCCAATAATTAATTTTCATAGGACTTCTAATGCTGTCAATAGAAGCATAGTGTTTGGTTTGGTTTGTAGGATGAATACGTCTCGGGAAAAGACACATCATTGTCTTACAACCCTTTCTATTTTTTGTATATTTACTAAATTCACTTTCTATCCGTATGCAGAAGGTTTGCTGCCAATATAGATTCTGGATTATTCTTAAATATATCAATGTTATCGAACCGTTTCAAGAGCTCTCTCTAACTTACTTTGTTAAATGCTTTTGCACAATATATAAAAAAAAAATGCATTCCGTGTCAGAGTGTCTTTAACGAACCCGCACTGTTCTTATCCTATTTCTTCCGTGCTCTCTGTCCATCAGAATTCGGATTATAAATTTTATTATATGGCTCATTAGGCTGAGTGTTCGATGGAGTTCACATTTCTTTGCAACTTGCTTCTGAGGTTGTGCTATGAAAATGGATCTACTTAGGTCTTCCGGTATATTATCACTGTTGTGTATTTAATTTATTATGCATGTAATTTTGTCAATGCGGATATAGTCTAAAGCTCCCAGCATCTTTTGCGATTTCACTTCCGATTTTGAAATTTCTCGTCATTTGATAATTCATTGCATTGCCGGTTGTCTTCTATCACCGTGGAAGAGTTCTCCGATGTATTCGTATCATCTCTGAAGTATTTCTTCTTCCTCTAATATTAGAGTTCTGTTTGGATTTTAGGCATCTTGTGAATGAGATTATCTTTTGTCGTGTTAATTCTCTTAATTTTATTTGTGATGCGCATTCTTTCTATTTCTGCATATTTTTCGTTGGGCCACTCCTCTTTAGCTCACCTGTATCTGTTCCTTAATTCTTTGTGCAACGTCTTGTATTCTGTGCTGTACCATGACCCTGTTTATGAAAAGGAGTTTTCATCATGTCGAGAATTTCATCTGTCATCCATTCTTTTTGTCTAGTTTTCTTTGGGGTGACCTCGATTGCTGATGTTAGTAAAGCTTCCCTTATTGATTCCATTCTCATTTTGTCTATTTTATTTGCATCTAACATTGTCCATATACTTCTCCTTCGCATTAGGAATATTACGGTGTCTGTCATATTGCAATTTGGCTGCTGCATTGGTCCTCTTCAATTTCCGTAGTTTCAATCTAAGTTTACATATCCCTGAAATGTAGAATATCGGCATTTGGATACGTTTTGCATTGTTAAATATTATTTCTGAATCTTTTATTCATAGTTATGTAGTCAATTTGGTTTATCGTTCCTTCACTGTGCTTTTCTGTGTCCATTTACATCTTGGGTGTTATTGACTAATAACTGATCATTCACCGCTTACACTGAAGCCATTATTCCCTCCGTTCCTTAAGAATTCCTATTACGAATTTGCCAAATATTTCACAATCTCTATCCTTGCCAACATTGACATACAGGTCTCCCCCGACGATTGTAATTTAATGCGATTTGAATTGAGCCTTGATGTTGTCTAGCATTCGATAAAAAACCTATTAATTTCTTCTGTAAATTATTACTTTGTACTTTTGGTGAATATACAGCAATGATGAGTATGTTGAAATGCTTTCCTCTGGGATTAACGATAAGAATCCTTTCAGATAGTTGATAGTAATCCAGAACATATTTCCTAAGGTATTGCTCTAATACCAGTCCAACTCCACTTTCAGTTTTCTCACAGCTAGCATATATGTTGTAGATTAATTTTTATTGAATTTCTAAATATATTTTTGGCCAAGTGTGTGGTCTTCTTCAGAATTGTCCGCCCAAATCAAATTAACGCGAATGGCGTCGTTAAATTCTCTTTGATTCACAGCCATTTCCTCTAACGACACCAGGGGAGAGAAATGGAAATAGTGAGAGAGATTCCGTTGCACTGATGAGAACTTGTGCCGGTTAAAAATGTTTTTGGTATTTACTTTATTCCTGGAAATATAATCTCTAGGACAACTGAAACTGTGGAATATTTGTTTAAAAAATAATTCTAATGCATTCTTATAATAAAATAATTCCTCAATGAATTTCGATATGTACTTTTAGTATTTGCATTGTCACTCTATATGTAATCATAAGAGAGAATGAAAGTTTGGACGTATTTGTTTAATAAATAATTCTAATGCATTCTTATAATAAAATAATTCCTCAATGAATTTCTATATGTACTTTTAGTATTTGCATTGTCACTCTATATGTAATCATAAGAGAGAATGAAAGTTTGGACGTATTTGTTTCATAAATAATTCTAATGCATTCTTATAATAAAATAATTCCTCAATGAATTTCTATATGTACTTTTAGTATTTGCATTGTCACTCTATATGTAATCATAAGAGAGAATGAAAGTTTGGACGTATTTGTTTCATAAATAATTCTAATGCATTCTTATAATAAAATAATTCCTCAATGAATTTCTATATGTACTTTTAGTATTTGCATTGTCACTCTATATGTAATCATAAGAGAGAATGAAAGTTTGGACGTATTTGTTTCATAAATAATTCTAATGCATTCTTATAATAAAATAATTCCTCAATGAATTTCTATATGTACTTTTAGTATTTGCATTGTCACTCTATATGTAATCATAAGAGAGAATGAAAGTTTGGACGTATTTGTTTAATAAATAATTCTAATGCATTCTTATAATAAAATAATTCCTCAATGAATTTCTATATGTACTTTTAGTATTTGCATTGTCACTCTATATGTAATCATAAGAGAGAATGAAAGTTTGGACGTATTTGTTTTATAAATAATTCTAATGCATTCTTATAATAAAATAATTCCTCAATGAATTTCGATATGTACTTTTAGTATTTGCATTGTCACTCTATATGTAATCATAAGAGAGAATGAAAGTTTGGACGTATTTGTTTCATAAATAATTCTAATGCATTCTTATAATAAAATAATTCCTCAATGAATTTCGATATGTACTTTTAGTATTTGCATTGTCACTCTATATGTAATCATAAGAGAGAATGAAAGTTTGGACGTATTTGTTTCATAAATAATTCTAATGCATTCTTATAATAAAATAATTCCTCAATGAATTTCTATATGTACTTTTAGTATTTGCATTGTCACTCTATATGTAATCATAAGAGAGAATGAAAGTTTGGACGTATTTGTTTCATAAATAATTCTAATGCATTCTTATAATAAAATAATTCCTCAATGAATTTCGATATGTACTTTTAGTATTTGCATTGTCACTCTATATGTAATCATAAGAGAGAATGAAAGTTTGGACGTATTTGTTTAATAAATAATTCTAATGCATTCTTATAATAAAATAATTCCTCAATGAATTTCTATATGTACTTTTAGTATTTGCATTGTCACTCTATATGTAATCATAAGAGAGAATGAAAGTTTGGACGTATTTGTTTCATAAATAATTCTAATGCATTCTTATAATAAAATAATTCCCCAATGAATTTCTATATGTACTTTTAGTATTTGCATTGTCACTCTATATGTAATCATAAGAGAGAATGAAAGTTTGGACGTATTTGTTTCATAAATAATTCTAATGCATTCTTATAATAAAATAATTCCTCAATGAATTTCTATATGTACTTTTAGTATTTGCATTGTCACTCTATATGTAATCATAAGAGAGAATGAAAGTTTGGACGTATTTGTTTCATAAATAATTCTAATGCATTCTTATAATAAAATAATTCCTCAATGAATTTCTATATGTACTTTTAGTATTTGCATTGTCACTCTATATGTAATCATAAGAGAGAATGAAAGTTTGGACGTATTTGTTTCATAAATAATTCTAATGCATTCTTATAATAAAATAATTCCCCAATGAATTTCTATATGTACTTTTAGTATTTGCATTGTCACTCTATATGTAATCATAAGAGAGAATGAAAGTTTGGACGTATTTGTTTAATAAATAATTCTAATGCATTCTTATAATAAAATAATTCCTCAATGAATTTCTATATGTACTTTTAGTATTTGCATTGTCACTCTATATGTAATCATAAGAGAGAATGAAAGTTTGGACGTATTTGTTTAATAAATAATTCTAATGCATTCTTATAATAAAATAATTCCTCAATGAATTTCTATATGTACTTTTAGTATTTGCATTGTCACTCTATATGTAATCATAAGAGAGAATGAAAGTTTGGACGTATTTGTTTAATAAATAATTCTAATGCATTCTTATAATAAAATAATTCCTCAATGAATTTCTATATGTACTTTTAGTATTTGCATTGTCACTCTATATGTAATCATAAGAGAGAATGAAAGTTTGGACGTATTTGTTTCATAAATAATTCTAATGCATTCTTATAATAAAATAATTCCTCAATGAATTTCTATATGTACTTTTAGTATTTGCATTGTCACTCTATATGTAATCATAAGAGAGAATGAAAGTTTGGACGTATTTGTTTAATAAATAATTCTAATGCATTCTTATAATAAAATAATTCCTCAATGAATTTCTATATGTACTTTTAGTATTTGCATTGTCACTCTATATGTAATCATAAGAGAGAATGAAAGTTTGGACGTATTTGTTTAATAAATAATTCTAATGCATTCTTATAATAAAATAATTCCTCAATGAATTTCTCTATGTACTTTTAGTATTTGCATTGTCACTCTATATGTAATCATAAGAGAGAATGAAAGTTTGGACGTATTTGTTTCATAAATAATTCTAATGCATTCTTATAATAAAATAATTCCTCAATGAATTTCTATATGTACTTTTAGTATTTGCATTGTCACTCTATATGTAATCATAAGAGAGAATGAAAGTTTGGACGTATTTGTTTCATAAATAATTCTAATGCATTCTTATAATAAAATAATTCCTCATTGAATTTCTATATGTACTTTTAGTATTTGCATTGTCACTCTATATGTAATCATAAGAGAGAATGAAAGTTTGGACGTATTTGTTTCATAAATAATTCTAATGCATTCTTATAATAAAATAATTCCCCAATGAATTTCTATATGTACTTTTAGTATTTGCATTGTCACTCTATATGTAATCATAAGAGAGAATGAAAGTTTGGACGTATTTGTTTCATAAATAATTCTAATGCATTCTTATAATAAAATAATTCCTCAATGAATTTCTATATGTACTTTTAGTATTTGCATTGTCACTCTATATGTAATCATAAGAGAGAATGAAAGTTTGGACGTATTTGTTTAATAAATAATTCTAATGCATTCTTATAATAAAATAATTCCTCAATGAATTTCTATATGTACTTTTAGTATTTGCATTGTCACTCTATATGTAATCATAAGAGAGAATGAAAGTTTGGACGTATTTGTTTCATAAATAATTCTAATGCATTCTTATAATAAAATAATTCCCCAATGAATTTCTATATGTACTTTTAGTATTTGCATTGTCACTCTATATGTAATCATAAGAGAGAATGAAAGTTTGGACGTATTTGTTTAATAAATAATTCTAATGCATTCTTATAATAAAATAATTCCTCAATGAATTTCTATATGTACTTTTAGTATTTGCATTGTCACTCTATATGTAATCATAAGAGAGAATGAAAGTTTGGACGTATTTGTTTCATAAATAATTCTAATGCATTCTTATAATAAAATAATCCCTCAATGAATTTCTATATGTACTTTTAGTATTTGCATTGTCACTCTATATGTAATCATAAGAGAGAATGAAAGTTTGGACGTATTTGTTTAATAAATAATTCTAATGCATTCTTATAATAAAATAATTCCTCAATGAATTTCTATATGTACTTTTAGTATTTGCATTGTCACTCTATATGTAATCATAAGAGAGAATGAAAGTTTGGACGTATTTGTTTCATAAATAATTCTAATGCATTCTTATAATAAAATAATTCCTCAATGAATTTCTATATGTACTTTTAGTATTTGCATTGTCACTCTATATGTAATCATAAGAGAGAATGAAAGTTTGGACGTATTTGTTTAATAAATAATTCTAATGCATTCTTATAATAAAATAATTCCTCAATGAATTTCTATATGTACTTTTAGTATTTGCATTGTCACTCTATATGTAATCATAAGAGAGAATGAAAGTTTGGACGTATTTGTTTAATAAATAATTCTAATGCATTCTTATAATAAAATAATTCCTCAATGAATTTCTCTATGTACTTTTAGTATTTGCATTGTCACTCTATATGTAATCATAAGAGAGAATGAAAGTTTGGACGTATTTGTTTCATAAATATTTCTAATGCATTCTTATAATAAAATAATTCCCCAATGAATTTCTATATGTACTTTTAGTATTTGCATTGTCACTCTATATGTAATCATAAGAGAGAATGAAAGTTTGGACGTATTTGTTTCATAAATAATTCTAATGCATTCTTATAATAAAATAATTCCTCAATGAATTTCTATATGTACTTTTAGTATTTGCATTGTCACTCTATATGTAATCATAAGAGAGAATGAAAGTTTGGACGTATTTGTTTCATAAATAATTCTAATGAATTCTTATAATAAAATAATTCCTCAATGAATTTCGATATGTACTTTTAGTATTTGCATTGTCACTCTATATGTAATCATAAGAGAGAATGAAAGTTTGGACGTATTTGTTTCATAAATAATTCTAATGCATTCTTATAATAAAATAATTCCCCAATGAATTTCTATATGTACTTTTAGTATTTGCATTGTCACTCTATATGTAATCATAAGAGAGAATGAAAGTTTGGACGTATTTGTTTCATAAATAATTCTAATGCATTCTTATAATAAAATAATTCCTCAATGAATTTCTATATGTACTTTTAGTATTTGCATTGTCACTCTATATGTAATCATAAGAGAGAATGAAAGTTTGGACGTATTTGTTTCATAAATAATTCTAATGCATTCTTATAATAAAATAATTCCTCAATGAATTTCTATATGTACTTTTAGTATTTGCATTGTCACTCTATATGTAATCATAAGAGAGAATGAAAGTTTGGACGTATTTGTTTAATAAATAATTCTAATGCATTCTTATAATAAAATAATTCCTCAATGAATTTCTCTATGTACTTTTAGTATTTGCATTGTCACTCTATATGTAATCATAAGAGAGAATGAAAGTTTGGACGTATTTGTTTCATAAATAATTCTAATGCATTTTTATAATAAAATAATTCCCCAATGAATTTCTATATGTACTTTTAGTATTTGCATTGTCACTCTATATGTAATCATAAGAGAGAATGAAAGTTTGGACGTATTTGTTTCATAAATAATTCTAATGCATTCTTATAATAAAATAATTCCTCAATGAATTTCTATATGTACTTTTAGTATTTGCATTGTCACTCTATATGTAATCATAAGAGAGAATGAAAGTTTGGACGTATTTGTTTCATAAATAATTCTAATGCATTCTTATAATAAAATAATTCCTCAATGAATTTCGATATGTACTTTTAGTATTTGCATTGTCACTCTATATGTAATCATAAGAGAGAATGAAAGTTTGGACGTATTTGTTTCATAAATAATTCTAATGCATTCTTATAATAAAATAATTCCCCAATGAATTTCTATATGTACTTTTAGTATTTGCATTGTCACTCTATATGTAATCATAAGAGAGAATGAAAGTTTGGACGTATTTGTTTCATAAATAATTCTAATGCATTCTTATAATAAAATAATTCCTCAATGAATTTCTATATGTACTTTTAGTATTTGCATTGTCACTCTATATGTAATCATAAGAGAGAATGAAAGTTTGGACGTATTTGTTTCATAAATAATTCTAATGCATTCTTATAATAAAATAATTCCTCAATGAATTTCTATATGTACTTTTAGTATTTGCATTGTCACTCTATATGTAATCATAAGAGAGAATGAAAGTTTGGACGTATTTGTTTAATAAATAATTCTAATGCATTCTTATAATAAAATAATTCCTCAATGAATTTCTATATGTACTTTTAGTATTTGCATTGTCACTCTATATGTAATCATAAGAGAGAATGAAAGTTTGGACGTATTTGTTTCATAAATAATTCTAATGCATTCTTATAATAAAATAATTCCTCAATGAATTTCTATATGTACTTTTAGTATTTGCATTGTCACTCTATATGTAATCATAAGAGAGAATGAAAGTTTGGACGTATTTGTTTCATAAATAATTCTAATGCATTCTTATAATAAAATAATTCCTCAATGAATTTCGATATGTACTTTTAGTATTTGCATTGTCACTCTATATGTAATCATAAGAGAGAATGAAAGTTTGGACGTATTTGTTTTATAAATAATTCTAATGCATTCTTATAATAAAATAATTCCTCAATGAATTTCGATATGTACTTTTAGTATTTGCATTGTCACTCTATATGTAATCATAAGAGAGAATGAAAGTTTGGACGTATTTGTTTCATAAATAATTCTAATGCATTCTTATAATAAAATAATTCCTCAATGAATTTCTATATGTACTTTTAGTATTTGCATTGTCACTCTATATGTAATCATAAGAGAGAATGAAAGTTTGGACGTATTTGTTTCATAAATAATTCTAATGCATTCTTATAATAAAATAATTCCCCAATGAATTTCTATATGTACTTTTAGTATTTGCATTGTCACTCTATATGTAATCATAAGAGAGAATGAAAGTTTGGACGTATTTGTTTCATAAATAATTCTAATGCATTCTTATAATAAAATAATTCCTCAATGAATTTCTATATGTACTTTTAGTATTTGCATTGTCACTCTATATGTAATCATAAGAGAGAATGAAAGTTTGGACGTATTTGTTTAATAAATAATTCTAATGCATTCTTATAATAAAATAATTCCTCAATGAATTTCTATATGTACTTTTAGTATTTGCATTGTCACTCTATATGTAATCATAAGAGAGAATGAAAGTTTGGACGTATTTGTTTAATAAATAATTCTAATGCATTCTTATAATAAAATAATTCCTCAATGAATTTCTATATGTACTTTTAGTATTTGCATTGTCACTCTATATGTAATCATAAGAGAGAATGAAAGTTTGGACGTATTTGTTTCATAAATAATTCTAATGCATTCTTATAATAAAATAATTCCTCAATGAATTTCTATATGTACTTTTAGTATTTGCATTGTCACTCTATATGTAATCATAAGAGAGAATGAAAGTTTGGACGTATTTGTTTCATAAATAATTCTAATGCATTCTTATAATAAAATAATTCCTCAATGAATTTCGATATGTACTTTTAGTATTTGCATTGTCACTCTATATGTAATCATAAGAGAGAATGAAAGTTTGGACGTATTTGTTTTATAAATAATTCTAATGCATTCTTATAATAAAATAATTCCTCAATGAATTTCGATATGTACTTTTAGTATTTGCATTGTCACTCTATATGTAATCATAAGAGAGAATGAAAGTTTGGACGTATTTGTTTCATAAATAATTCTAATGCATTCTTATAATAAAATAATTCCTCAATGAATTTCTATATGTACTTTTAGTATTTGCATTGTCACTCTATATGTAATCATAAGAGAGAATGAAAGTTTGGACGTATTTGTTTCATAAATAATTCTAATGCATTCTTATAATAAAATAATTCCTCAATGAATTTCTATATGTACTTTTAGTATTTGCATTGTCACTCTATATGTAATCATAAGAGAATGAAAGTTTGGACGTATTTGTTTCATAAATAATTCTAATGCATTCTTATAATAAAATAATTCCTCAATGAATTTCTATATGTACTTTTAGTATTTGCATTGTCACTCTATATGTAATCATAAGAGAGAATGAAAGTTTGGACGTATTTGTTTCATAAATAATTCTAATGCATTCTTATAATAAAATAATTCCTCAATGAATTTCTATATGTACTTTTAGTATTTGCATTGTCACTCTATATGTAATCATAAGAGAGAATGAAAGTTTGGACGTATTTGTTTAATAAATAATTCTAATGCATTCTTATAATAAGATAATTCCTCAATGAATTTCTATATGTACTTTTAGTATTTGCATTGTCACTCTATATGTAATCATAAGAGAGAATGAAAGTGTGGACGTATTTGTTTCATAAATAATTCTAATGCATTCTTATAATAAAATAATTCCTCAATGAATTTCTATATGTACTTTTAGTATTTGCATTGTCACTCTATATGTAATCATAAGAGAGAATGAAAGTTTGGACGTATTTGTTTAATAAATAATTCTAATGCATTCTTATAATAAAATAATTCCTCAATGAATTTCTATATGTACTTTTAGTATTTGCATTGTCACTCTATATGTAATCATAAGAGAGAATGAAAGTTTGGACGTATTTGTTTAATAAATAATTCTAATGCATTCTTATAATAAAATAATTCCTCAATGAATTTCTATATGTACTTTTAGTATTTGCATTGTCACTCTATATGTAATCATAAGAGAGAATGAAAGTTTGGACGTATTTGTTTAATAAATAATTCTAATGCATTCTTATAATAAAATAATTCCTCAATGAATTTCTATATGTACTTTTAGTATTTGCATTGTCACTCTATATGTAATCATAAGAGAATGAAAGTTTGGACGTATTTGTTTCATAAATAATTCTAATGCATTCTTATAATAAAATAATTCCTCAATGAATTTCTATATGTACTTTTAGTATTTGCATTGTCACTCTATATGTAATCATAAGAGAGAATGAAAGTTTGGACGTATTTGTTTCATAAATAATTCTAATGCATTCTTATAATAAAATAATTCCTCAATGAATTTCTATATGTACTTTTAGTATTTGCATTGTCACTCTATATGTAATCATAAGAGAGAATGAAAGTTTGGACGTATTTGTTTAATAAATAATTCTAATGCATTCTTATAATAAGATAATTCCTCAATGAATTTCTATATGTACTTTTAGTATTTGCATTGTCACTCTATATGTAATCATAAGAGAGAATGAAAGTGTGGACGTATTTGTTTCATAAATAATTCTAATGCATTCTTATAATAAAATAATTCCTCAATGAATTTCTATATGTACTTTTAGTATTTGCATTGTCACTCTATATGTAATCATAAGAGAGAATGAAAGTTTGGACGTATTTGTTTAATAAATAATTCTAATGCATTCTTATAATAAAATAATTCCTCAATGAATTTCTATATGTACTTTTAGTATTTGCATTGTCACTCTATATGTAATCATAAGAGAGAATGAAAGTTTGGACGTATTTGTTTAATAAATAATTCTAATGCATTCTTATAATAAAATAATTCCTCAATGAATTTCTATATGTACTTTTAGTATTTGCATTGTCACTCTATATGTAATCATAAGAGAGAATGAAAGTTTGGACGTATTTGTTTAATAAATAATTCTAATGCATTCTTATAATAAAATAATTCCTCAATGAATTTCGATATGTACTTTTAGTATTTGCATTGTCACTCTATATGTAATCATAAGAGAGAATGAAAGTTTGGACGTATTTGTTTTATAAATAATTCTAATGCATTCTTATAATAAAATAATTCCTCAATGAATTTCGATATGTACTTTTAGTATTTGCATTGTCACTCTATATGTAATCATAAGAGAGAATGAAAGTTTGGACGTATTTGTTTAATAAATAATTCTAATGCATTCTTATAATAAAATAATTCCTCAATGAATTTCTATATGTACTTTTAGTATTTGCATTGTCACTCTATATGTAATCATAAGAGAGAATGAAAGTTTGGACGTATTTGTTTAATAAATAATTCTAATGCATTCTTATAATAAGATAATTCCTCAATGAATTTCTATATGTACTTTTAGTATTTGCATTGTCACTCTATATGTAATCATAAGAGAGAATGAAAGTGTGGACGTATTTGTTTCATAAATAATTCTAATGCATTCTTATAATAAAATAATTCCTCAATGAATTTCTATATGTACTTTTAGTATTTGCATTGTCACTCTATATGTAATCATAAGAGAGAATGAAAGTTTGGACGTATTTGTTTAATAAATAATTCTAATGCATTCTTATAATAAAATAATTCCTCAATGAATTTCTATATGTACTTTTAGTATTTGCATTGTCACTCTATATGTAATCATAAGAGAGAATGAAAGTTTGGACGTATTTGTTTAATAAATAATTCTAATGCATTCTTATAATAAAATAATTCCTCAATGAATTTCTATATGTACTTTTAGTATTTGCATTGTCACTCTATATGTAATCATAAGAGAGAATGAAAGTTTGGACGTATTTGTTTAATAAATAATTCTAATGCATTCTTATAATAAAATAATTCCTCAATGAATTTCGATATGTACTTTTAGTATTTGCATTGTCACTCTATATGTAATCATAAGAGAGAATGAAAGTTTGGACGTATTTGTTTTATAAATAATTCTAATGCATTCTTATAATAAAATAATTCCTCAATGAATTTCGATATGTACTTTTAGTATTTGCATTGTCACTCTATATGTAATCATAAGAGAGAATGAAAGTTTGGACGTATTTGTTTAATAAATAATTCTAATGCATTCTTATAATAAAATAATTCCTCAATGAATTTCTATATGTACTTTTAGTATTTGCATTGTCACTCTATATGTAATCATAAGAGAGAATGAAAGTTTGGACGTATTTGTTTTATAAATAATTCTAATGCATTCTTATAATAAAATAATTCCTCAATGAATTTCGATATGTACTTTTAGTATTTGCATTGTCACTCTATATGTAATCATAAGAGAGAATGAAAGTTTGGACGTATTTGTTTCATAAATAATTCTAATGCATTCTTATAATAAAATAATTCCTCAATGAATTTCGATATGTACTTTTAGTATTTGCATTGTCACTCTATATGTAATCATAAGAGAGAATGAAAGTTTGGACGTATTTGTTTTATAAATAATTCTAATGCATTCTTATAATAAAATAATTCCTCAATGAATTTCGATATGTACTTTTAGTATTTGCATTGTCACTCTATATGTAATCATAAGAGAGAATGAAAGTTTGGACGTATTTGTTTAATAAATAATTCTAATGCATTCTTATAATAAAATAATTCCTCAATTAATTTCTATATGTACTTTTAGTATTTGCATTGTCACTCTATATGTAATCATAAGAGAGAATGAAAGTTTGGACGTATTTGTTTTATAAATAATTCTAATGCATTCTTATAATAAAATAATTCCTCAATGAATTTCGATATGTACTTTTAGTATTTGCATTGTCACTCTATATGTAATCATAAGAGAGAATGAAAGTTTGGACGTATTTGTTTAATAAATAATTCTAATGCATTCTTATAATAAAATAATTCCTCAATGAATTTCTATATGTACTTTTAGTATTTGCATTGTCACTCTATATGTAATCATAAGAGAGAATGAAAGTTTGGACGTATTTGTTTCATAAATAATTCTAATGCATTCTTATAATAAAATAATTCCTCAATTAATTTCTATATGTACTTTTAGTATTTGCATTGTCACTCTATATGTAATCATAAGAGAGAATGAAAGTTTGGACGTATTTGTTTTATAAATAATTCTAATGCATTCTTATAATAAAATAATTCCTCAATGAATTTCTATATGTACTTTTAGTATTTGCATTGTCACTCTATATGTAATCATAAGAGAGAATGAAAGTTTGGACGTATTTGTTTCATAAATAATTCTAATGCATTCCTATCATGAAATAATTCCTCAATGAATTTCTATATGTATTTTTAGTATTTGCATTGTCACTCAATATGTAATCATAAGAGAGAATGAAAGTTTGGACGTATTTGTTTAATAAATAATTCTAATGCATTCTTATAATAAAATAATTCCTCAATGAATTTCTATATGTACTTTTAGTATTTGCATTGTCACTCTATATGTAATCATAAGAGAGAATGAAAGTTTGAACGTATTTGTTTAATAAATAATTCTAATGCATTCTTATAATAAAATAATTCCTCAATGAATTTCTAGATGTACTTTTAGTATTTGCATTGTCACTCTATATGTAATCATAAGAGAGAATGAAAGTTTGGACGTATTTGTTTAATAAATAATTCTAATGCATTCTTATAATAAAATAATTCCTCAATGAATTTCTATATGTACTTTTAGTATTTGCATTGTCACTCTATATGTAATCATAAGAGAGAATGAAAGTTTGAACGTATTTGTTTCATAAATAATTCAAATGCATTCTTATAATAAAATAATTCCTCAATGAATTTCTATATGTACTTTTAGTATTTGCATTGTCACTCTATATGTAAACATAAGAGGGAATGAAAGTTTGGACGTATTTGTTTAATAAATAATTCTAATACAATCCTCTAGTAAAACAAATTTCAATGATTTTCTATACATGCTTTTAGTATTTGCTGTTTCACTCTCTATGTTATTAGAGAGAATGAAAGTCTTCAGGTATTTATTTCACACATGCTGCCAGTGATAACACCGTTTACACAAACATCCAGTTTGCTACACTGTTTATGAGAAAGACGAAAAAAATCTGCGATTCAATCTTTTGATTGCGATCATCAAATAACTTTCGTTAAAAAAATGAACAATGGAAAAATATTCTAAAAGTCCGGAAGGTGTTGATGACATTGCTATATTATAAACAAGCAGCTAATGTAATTGATAAGAATAATCGATCACGACCGACCGATTTGATTACTCTTGTCCCGGTCTATAAATAGAACAGAGAGAGAGAGAGAGCAATGAGTAATCAAATATCTAATCAACAGCTTCGATTTTTTTCACTGTTCACATCCTGACAATATATATATATATATATATATATATATATATATATATATATATATATATATATAACAGGCAGGATGTGTATGTATGTGTGTAACGAATGCACGGCCGCAATTTTCGATGGATTTGCACCAAAATTTACATGCAGATGCTCCAAGTTAGCAGAGAGGCCAAGACCGACTTTGCATTTCCCAACTACCATCGATAGTGGAAATAATCGATTTTTCATGCTTCTAGGGCAGTTTTCACGTAGTTTGCGCCCATTTTCTACTGGCCAGAATGAGAGCCTATAGCTGGCTGCCACGAATAGGCAAGAAGATTCTATTGGCCAGCGTGAAAGCCAACAGCTGACTGACACGAATGTTAACTAGCATGCTAGCACGCAACAAAAAATCGATAGCTGCATTCGTCACAAGTGGGAAAAAATTAAATCTGCATGGCACTTTACTCCAACTGGGTCATTTGCTTGCTTAAACTCAACATTGATTCTGATTCCGCAGAACTGAGTTGGGTGTGAAAAAATATTTGTTGTTAACATTCTTTCTTCATTCGGTTTTTCCAGTTACGAGTCCTTTTTTAAAGCTGATCGTTTTGTGTTCATTTTGTTTAGTTCTTTTTTCGTAACAGATTTAATGTTTAGTATAGAGCTGAGAAAAAATTCGCAGTGTGAGATAGGCAAGAAGTAAAGCATGTAGCAACATCAGCACGGCAAAGGGCACTCCTTTAAAGGCAAGCAAGGGCAAAAATATTTTAAGTCAAGTGATACCGATTGCTCTATGAATCGTACGATTTTTGAATCAAGCACGGGGAACGCCGGGCCATGGTGCTAGTATATATATATATATATATATATATATATATATATATATATATATATATATATATATATAGATAGATATATATATATATATATATGTATAGATAGATAGATAGATAGATTATTCGGACTATTGTTGTCATCTTTGTCGCCATATTTATTACAACGTTTCTGTCGTTGTACGCTCCGGCTTTCTTCAGGTGGCTGGAATGTCGAACTAAACCCTTTATTTCGCTCACTGCGGTAGACTGTTCTGGTTTCACGTGCCATGTTCAATGGATGTCAGTTATCAGTTATCTCCTGTTAATTTCCCTCTGAAAGTTCTCCACTGCCTTAGCCGGTTATTGAACTCACACTCTTTGGGTCCTGTGATTGGATCTAACAAACGCCTTTATCCACTGTGCCATGTGTCCTTGAGGGTTCAGTTCGACATTCCAACCACCTGAAGAAGGCCGGAGCGTACAATGGCCTAAAGGTTGTAATAAATATGGAGACAAAGATGAGGACAATAGTCCAAATAATATAAATAATGCACATATCTCATCTCAGAAATATAGACAGATACAAGTAAATGATTGTTATATTTTTCTTGTTACAAATGTAATTAGAAAATTTACAAACTGTCTTTTTGATCTACTTGTCTACTTCGATCTTGATTTGGAAACTGGCAGTTATAATTTATGTTAAATAAACTCCTGTAGTTACAGCAGAGAGATTCCTCTATATTTGTTTCGCCGTAGCTTTTGGTAAAATATTGTTGGTAAAATCTATACACGAGTCATTCTCGTTCAATTACAGAAACTAACAGGACGTCTCCCCTCCGAATCAGAGTGCGGCTTTCACGCCAACAGATCGACAGTATACATAATATTTTCCCGCCATCTCCAGGAAAATGCAGGGAACAGAACATACCTCTGTACATCACCTTTATCGATTTCACGAAGGCGTTCGATTTGCTTAACAGGGAGGGTCTGTTCAAGATCCTACCTAAGATAGGATGACCACTATAACTGCAGAGCCTTATTGAATTTTTCCACCTGAACATGAAGAGGACATTATAGTATAACGGAAGCACAACGGAGTCAATTGACATACACAGCGGCGTCAAACAAGGCTGTGTCCTTGCCGCGAAACGCTTTGGGATCTTCTTCGCCATACTCTTGAAGTATACCTTCGATACGGATCTAGCTTCACACCAGATCGGTACAAAACAAAAATGCTGCAGGCTCTGATCAAATATATGTTGTTTGTTGATGCGTCTGCAGTCGCAGCCCACACACAAGAGGAGCTCCGGACTGATAAGAATAGCTTCTCTGAGCCCTGCAGGGACATTGGGTTGACTATCAGCAAAAAAAAAGACGAATGTCCTAGGACAGGTTGTAGATGCGTCACCAATCACCACTATTGACGACTACGAGCCTGAAGTACTGAACCAATTCACGTACCTTGGGTCTAAGATCAGCAAGGACCTCACACTGGACACAGGAATAGACAAGAGGATTGGGAACGCAGAAACCACACACCCTCGCCTCATCACGCGTGTGTGGGAAAACTCCAAGCTCCATGTCAAGACAAAGAGTTTTGGAGCGAAGAAACAGCCTTTTTCTGACGCCGCTGAATTAGATTAGCCGAACGGAATCAAATCTCTGACTCGAAACTTTGTAGAATGTTCCTAACCATCTTTGAGGCACGGATTTAAAAGAACTCCTGCAGTAGAGTATGATATAATCAGTAAAAGTTGCAGGTCGATGGGTAGAATTTTGGAGCTTACTAAATACCGATATATTAACTATAACATTTATTGAGTTTGTCGGCTTTATTTTTACGGTTTATCAATCCTCTGTGGGTAATTTAAAAGCAAAATACATTTTCGGATCAACTGGAATAGCTGCTTTAGAAAGCTCCATACAACCGTGAAACTAAAAGCATCCGTAGAGAGATCGCAGCCATTCCAGTTGCTGTTTGAAATGAATGAGCAAGTTCGCGTATGCTTTCTTCATGTACGTTACTATCTCAGGCATGTAATATTCAAGTCTTACATAATATGTTAAACTCTTGTATATGACTTATGTAATAAATATATTTGGCTGTCTATGTCATTTTTGTAGTCCAAGATAGCTTCCTTTAAATTGCGTCCCATCATTATGGGAAACCCTGTATATAGGCATAGACAAGTCTGATCAAATTTTGAAATGTTCTTGTTTCTTTCTTCAAACGAAATGTTTAAAAACCAGAGGCTTTTGGACCAAAACAATTCCGAGAAAGAACAATAATAGCTTAAGAAAAAACACACTCGCATAATTAAGAGACATTATTTCACATCTAATGCAAGATGAAAATAGAAAAGGAAACTAAAATTTTCGGGATCTCTCAAAGATAGCGTCAAAACAGGATATAGGAAATGTCTTAGGTGTAATGATTGGTTGAATAATAAAGAATATTTTTTCGATTTAATATCTAATCTGGTATATACGGTATTTTCTATGCGGACTAATTCGGCTTTTGTGTTCTCCGGCCTTCAATCCAGTACTTGTCGATCATATAAACTTCAGAGGATTTAAAACTAAACCATTTATTTAATCTATGATGGTAGGTGGTTCTCTTCCTTCTGACCATGTCCAGTTCTTCTTTCGCACTGCACAGTTATTGCTCTCCTCGTTTCCACTGAGTCCAAGACTTTACTTCCCGAACCAGGCATCGGAATGTCAATTACTATATCACCAAATTCAGGAACCAACGCTTTACTACACTAGGCTATTGTTCCATGGGACAATTCTAAGTGTAGAATTTGCAGCCTTAAGTTTATTTAACTGTGGGAAAGCTTCTGGTGGTCATTTGCTGTAGAATCTCTTTTATCTGATATTCTATTTCATATTTTATATTAAGTTGCTGCTGTTGACGCGTTACTGTGTTTTTTTTTATTTTATGTATTTATTAACGGTTCCCACATCGTATTTATTTCGAAATGGAAAAGTTTCAGCATCATAGAATTTTACATTGATTGAGAAAGGTAAACATTGATTGGAGCAAAGTCAGGTGGATATGGCTGGTGGGGCAGAACGGAACTATCATGTTGGAAAATTATTTTTGTTATTTTTTAAAAACTCCTGTGCCATTATAGTTGTTTACCAGTTGTGTTATGTAACTAAAGGTAACCTATGTAAGATTTTGTGACAACGCATACTGGACAAAGGGAAGAAAACGACATTTGCAGAGACGTGTCTGTGAGGGTGAAGAATTCTTGGGAAAAATAGGAAGGGATATAGGGATTATGTCGCTTTAGAAAAGTGGTATCAGAAAGGCAATAACATAGGACTGAAGATGGTATTCTCATTGGATCCAATGACAAAATGTCTGATTCTTTTCCAATTGATATTGAAAGCAATGAGGATTTTGTATGGTTTTATACCAAAACTAAATAATACTAAACTTTTTTAATTATTTCCAATATTTTCTAAATTTGATGGTTAGAGCCAATTTCAGTTTTGAACAATATGTGCAAATCTTTAAAGTTCCAGATTGTATTTCTATTCATCAAAACACATTTAAAATAGGACTCGATTATCCTTAAAAAAACAGTTTTCAAAATAAGGAACACTATCTATTTGCAGGTGTTATATTCAGTATAGTATGATATATACATTGACAAAATCATTTCATATCAATATACATTCCCTTTTTCAGATTTCAACAGAAAACATATTTTGGGTAAATCTTATGGGTAGGGATCAAACTTCAATTTTATACGTTTTTTCTTGCGCAATATTTTAATTTGATAAAGTGTGAAATGTGCCTTCACAATTAGGTGCGATAAATAATGTGTATATCCAATGAATATTATTTTCTTGGTATGACAGTTGTTTCCCCTTAATATTTTGTGTCTCTGTACATATCTAATGGTAGATAGTTCTACGAATTCTATGATTTAGTCAAACATGAAGAAAGATTAATATTAAGAAATGTGTCTAAAGAAACATTTCTAACCATTTCAAGCTATTGATTATGAGAAATTCAAAAAATCTTTTTAATGATACATTTAGTACTATATCGAAAAACATAGATTATCGATTAACTGAAATCGAATTCGGCTCATTATAAGTGAAATCGAAGACTAAATGTTAATGAGAATAGCTTGTTAATTTAAATTTTTAATTGTATGAAAAATATTAAGGCAAAATACTATACGCGTTTTTATTGGATAGAATATATCGAAGGAAAAGAATTCCAAGTTGAAATGCTGTTTTAATTCTATTCCAATCCAATACAATTTTTCTATTAGAAAAAGTAAAAGCGAAAGTTTTGTCGAACTCTGATCCTAGTCTGACTTATAAATTTATTCAACTGAAATCTTGAATACAGAAAAGCAGTTATAAGAGCGTCCTTCTGTTTTCCGTTAGAATTTTGGCGTATATATATCAATGTAATTTTCAGGGAACTCCAAAATATGAGCAGGACAATCTCTTATCTGTGTTAGATTCATTTTGGACAAGTTTTCATTGACCTTGTTTTCTTAGCAATAACGTCATGTTGTTACAATTTGTTTTCCTCAAAGATATTAACACTCTCGTGAACAATACTATATATATATATATATATATATATATATATATATATATATATATATGTATATATATAATACAGAATCATATTATATATATATATATATATATATATATATATATATATATATATATATATATATATATATGAAGAAATATAGTTTTAAAGTGTGGTATATTTATGGGATAAAGTGCTCAATATCAGAGATAGAGCGTGTATAAATATAAAAGTGAACACAGAAGTCAACACTTAGAGGCGACAGTCTGTTTCATGCTAGATGCAATCATCGGGCCCGATGATTGCATCTAACATGAAACAGACTGTCGCCTCTAAGTGTTGAATCTATGTTCACTTTTATATTTATATATATATATATATATATATATATATATATATATATATATATATATATATATATATAATACAGAATCCTTAAAACTCCATCATGTCATGTTATAATGTATTTCGTGGACTTCAAACATACATCTATTCAGTCCAGTTTGAAATAGGTCCACGAAATAAATTATAATCTGATGTGATGGATTTTAAAGGATTTTGTATTTATTATTGCAGTGCTCTGTTCTTGTATTGAGCTCTCTTTGCATTTATATCCTCCAATAAATCATCAAGTGATATTGCTATATATATATATATATATATATATATATATATATATATATATATATATATATATATATATATTAGGACATTGAATCCGTTCTAGCTAATTTTTCATGAAAAGTAATGTTTTATTTAGAAAAGTTTGTAAAGAAACATGCCGCTGAAAGTATTGTTCATCGCTAGCCACTACTTTTTCCCATCTTTCTGGCAGCATTTGAATTCCACGTCAGAAAAACGACACGTCTCTTGAGGTTATACTACGGATCGACCCATTTTTTGGCATTGTCATAAGAATGAAAGTGCTGCTCAGCCAGGCCGTGTGCCATCGATCGGAACAAGTGATAATCGGTGATTATACTGGTGAATACGGCGTGTCGTTTAGGACATCCCATTTAAGCACTTCCAAGTAGGTTTTCACTCGTCTTGCAACATGTGACCTAGCGTTGTCATGTTTCAAAACAAATTTGTCTTGTCCTGCCTATTTGTGGCAGCCAGCTATAGGCTCTCACTCTGGCCAGTAGAAAATGGCCGCAAACTGCATCAGACCTGACGTAGAAGCATGAAAGAATCGATTATTTCCACTATCGATGTGAGTTGGGAAATGCAAGGTCGGTCTTGGGCTTTTCGCTGACTTGGAGCATGTGCATGTATATTTTGGTGCAAATCCGTTGAAAATTGCGGCCGTGCATTCGTTACACACACACACAGACACACACACACACACACACACACACACACACATACACACACACACATCCTGCCTTTTATAGATAGATAGATAGATTGATAGATACAAACACTAATATTCCATAGATAGATACAATATTCCATAGATAGATAGATAGATACAAACACTAATATTCCATTTTATAGATAGATAGATAGATAGATAGATAGATAGATAGATAGATATCAAACACTAATATTCCATGGTTATAATTTATTACATTGGAATCATAATCACGATCTAATTCCTCAGACCTACAAATTCAAAAAGAAATCGGAAAATATAACTCCGGGTAGGATGTATCAAAAATACTTTTACAAATTTTAGGGGCGGGTTCTTCACACCAAAACTAGGACAAAAGTCCATATAAACATATGCCCTTGATCATGACCTTGATCATTTTAACGATCATAAAATATAAATCGAATGTGCGGAAGAATGTAAACAATAAAGCGCGAGAAATTCGCTTCAGAAATTAAGAAATTCGTTGATTTTCACCGAGATAAAAAAAAGAAAAGAAAAGATGTTTCAATATGTGATGAATTTTCTTGAAGTTTAATTTCGCTTGTCACTTCGGTAAAGATGAATCGTGAAACCTCTTTCGTTCCACACCTGGCCCTGCTTCACTAAGTCGAACTCGCCAGTCATGTTTTTGACAATAGTCTATTTATTTCTCTTTGTGGACTAATAACAACAAAGAATCTTCATATTCATTAGACAATCCTGTTCTTCATTCCCATGGCAACAGGTCTGAACTTAAACACGATTGTCAACACAATCTTTATCGTCCGTATACCGAATATCTTCGCTTTTGCATGAATAGTTCTTCCCGATTACTTTCACTAGATAACAAACTTCCGTATGTCGGCTGAGTGTTTGTGTCAGTCTTAGAAATTAACACAGTAGACAGCTTTTCAGTAATTCACTGTTTATTATTGACGAAGCTGGAGGCTCGCGCCAATTTAGATGTCACTCCTATTTGGTATGAAACGTAAAGCTATTTACATTATATATTTAAATTTATGCGAACATATATTAAAATGATTATGTAGATATATAACTTCAGTTTAAAATAAGAGAAAGTATATATATTTTTTAAATAAAATTAATTTTTGATATGTTAATCATTCATCTTAATCTTAGTTGCATTTCGTCGCATCTAATCAAGAACATTCTACAGTTAGTAAGAATATTAGGCCTCAGTATCTGTCTATATTTCTGAGGTGAGGTATTATGTACACTATTTAATTTATTCGGACTATTGTCCTCATCTTTGTCGCCATATTTATTACAACATTTCGACCATTGTATGCTCCGGCCTTCTTCCGGAAGTTGGAATGTCGAACTGAACCCTTTGTTTCGCTCACTGGGGTAGACTGTTCTAGTTCCACGTGTCATGTTTAATGGATGTCAGTTGTCAGTTATCTCCTGTTAATTCCCATCTCCAAGTTCTCCACTGCCTTAACCGGGTATTGAACTCACACTCATTGGGTCCTATCACTTGATCTAATTAACACCTTTATAGGCTTTTCTCTGGCACTCCTTATGAATAAAATATGGGAACCAGTAATAAGGAGTGCCAGAGAAAAACGATAATAACAACAAAAATTGCAATATGAGCTATGTTAAAAATATGTGTGATAACTGCAAAAATTGCAATATGAGCTATGTAAAAAATATGAGTGATAACTGCAAAAATTGCAATATGAGCTATGTTAAAAATATGAGTGATAACTGCAAAAATTGCAATATGAGCTATGTTAAAAATATGAGTGATAACTGCAAAAATTGCAATATGAGCTATGTTAAAAATATGTGTGATAACTGCAAAAATTGCAATATGAGCATTGGAAAAAATCGTTAGATGGAAATTAGGTTTATAGTACACAGAAATTCATACACAGATGCCCTTAAGGACACATGGCACAGTGGATAAAGGCGTTAGTAAGATCCAGTGACAGGACCTAAAGATTGTGAGTTCAATACCCGGTTAAGGCAGTGGAGAACTTGCAGAGGGCAATTAACAGGAGACAACTGGCGTACATTAAACGTGGTACTAGACCACTCTAACACAGTGAGCGAAATAATGTGTTCAGTTCGACTTTCCAACCACCTGAAGAAACGTTGTAATAAATATGGCGACAAAGGTGAGGACAATTGTCCGAATAATGTGAATATTATCCTGAATTTTTTTTTATTGGATGAATCATTTTTACTAGTATATATTTCAGTTAAATTCTAGTACAATTTTGGATCCACACAAGACGACATTTAAGTTAATATGTGTAAAATGAAAGAGAATATGTTATGGATCAGGGTTAGGAAGTAAAATATCCCGTAACAAAAAAACAGATCCACAGATTATTGGGAAAAGATATATTTGATAGAATCAGTTGAGAGTCACAAGTTCAGAAAAAGGAAGGTTTTGACAATGACTTTTCATTAGACTATGAACTGACGAATCAGCAATTAACAGAAAACGAGTTTTCCTGGCAAAATGGGTTTCACACAGAAAAATTCTACAGTGAGAATTTTCGCTTGGCACATGGGACTGGATTGAGGAGTCTCTCACAAACTTTACTGAAAGGTAGTCGGCGAATTCCTCTACTGGGTGCAATAAAATAAGCCAGTACAAACCATATGCGCTGTGTTAGTAAATACTACAAAAGAAAATATTTCTCTCGTTGAAAAGACTGCTGATTTGGTTTTCAGTAAGAGACAGATATGAAGACCAACTTATTGACGCAGCTGATTCGGTAGATGCTGGGCAAAAGATGTCGTTTTAAATCCTTTTTAAAACAAATGTTCATATCGTAGAAAAATAAAAGCTAAATGTTTCGTTAAATTAGGTTCTTCATTATGTATTTGTCCATTGGAATTATGTAGAGATTTTAACATCACATCTTTGATATGTCATTGTTTTATCTTCGTCTTACATGTACTATCCATTTGACTTATTGCTGTTGTTGGAAGTCTTCAAGGGATGTGGTTTATCTTGATTAGAACAGTTTTTTGTTTGTGATTATGTAGCACCAGTCCATGAGGTTCACAAAAGGATGGTCCTATCTAAGACATACAAGCCTCATTTGCTGGAAAACATTTTTAAATATTGATCTGAGAATGCGGTCGTATATAACTGACATTTTAGATATTTCTAAACAAGGTTGGTTCCATGCATGTCATCCATATGAAAGTCTAGATTGGCAGAATTAAAAGTAATACCTAGTAAGCTTAAACCAAAATGTGTCTAATGAGTATATAATACAGGGTGACCCCAAAAAGCGGGAACTTTTTAACAATACAATAAAACCAAGAGTGATGGAAGAAAAATATTTAATTCATAGTAATTGAAACCTTAAAACATGCCATTTAAGAAACAATGATGGAATTTTCATTTTTTAAAATTACGTCCTGTAGATGGCGTCCTCCTGTACGAATGCATTCTTGAAATCTGCTGTTGAGATTCCTCATTGACTGCTGCAACATCTCAGCTGGGATACTGTGAATTTCATTTTCGTTACTAAAATGGCGAAATGTTTACTTGCTCAAGGTCACTGTATCGCAGTGTTGCCACTTGCTCATGTCTGGCAATACGCACTTCAAAAATTCCCGTTTTTTGGGTCACCCTATATAAGCAGTAAGGGAATGACTGAAATGAATAAATATCATGTTATCCTTTGAACACGATCGACCACTATACGGTGCGCTATGTGGAAGTTCATATACTGTATGAAGGTCAGAGTTCAAAAGGTTAAAATAAAACTGAGAAAACAGAACAATGGAAAGGACAACGCCGTGATAACGCTTTACAAGTTGCGCCAGTTTGTAGGTGCGTTTGCACGTGAGAATATGTAAACAAAGGAAAAAAAAAATTGTTTACTCCTTTGTGTTCCTGACCTCTAACATTCTTCTATATGCCGTGTCTCTTCAGGACAGTGATGATCATGACTCTCCACTATATCCTCTCCTTTGTAAGATCTTAGTAAATTTTATCTTTTTGCTATCACACCTAGTCCCTTTTCTGCCAGCCATTTGCACAAGATCATGTAGGTTATGCGCTGTTTTTCTCTGTCTATCTTGTCTTCAATATGTCCTATGAGTCTCAAATTCTCCAAACCCTCTTGCCTCATTAGGTCACCGAGAAATTTCCGTTTTTTTCTTTCTGATTCTAAGGAACAGTCTCCTTTTTTGTATACCAAAGAGATTTCTTCTTCTAAGCGCCACGTTCCTTCAGAACGCGGGCGTTCATGGCCCTCCACAACCTCCTTGTAGATAAGGTTTGTCGTTTTAATATTCTTCCTAGTCCCTGTTCTGCCAACGATTTACACAAGCTCATTGAGTAGATTATTCGCTGTTTTCATGTTTCTCTTTCCTGCAATCTGCCCTGTGCGTATCAAATTTTCCAAACTTTCTTCTTCATTATGTGCGCAAGAATTTTCAATTTTTCTGATGTTATGTATAAATGTCATATTTGTTTTCTTTTTATCTCAAACTTTATCGTTTCTCTCATGTTCAGGTGACGGTATTCTCAGCATCTTTCTGCTGAACTGGGTATCTGTTACCTCAGGTGTCTTATTAATTTTGTGGAGATTGTCCAGCATTCACTTCTAAATAGGACATATATTTAATAACAGTTCAACATTGTTAATTAGTGAGGTAATTAGTTGGTTACTCCCTGTGACAACGATAGGCAA
This sequence comes from Acanthosepion esculentum, assembly GCA_964036315.1. Lineage (NCBI taxonomy): Eukaryota > Metazoa > Mollusca > Cephalopoda > Sepiida > Sepiidae > Acanthosepion > Acanthosepion esculentum. The sequence continues at coordinate 14,310,981 of OZ038481.1, read as the reverse complement.
AAAGGTGAAAAATTAATTATTTCAAAACGGATGAAGATGAAGACTTACCCTACATCGGAAATCTTGGAGGAAATTAAAGTGGAGAGTAATAAAATAAATGTGTATACGGACCAAATGTATGCAGTCAAAGAGAACTGGGCCATGTTTTCAAAACCGCCACTACTAAAATATGAATTGGCCATATCAGTGGTGATTCTACGTGTGGGGGGAGGAAAAGGGGCCAACACCCCCGAATTTTGGCTGGGTTCTTCTCTCCGTGTTTTCTTTTTCATTTAGCTGTTTTATTACATTCCCATGCTTGAATTTTCCCCCCTACTCCGCAGAAAAAATCTCTCCCCCTAAGCCCCCCCAACTTTCAGAGTTCCAGAATCGCCACCGGGCCTTATTCTCATTTGCAGTCCAGGTTCATCATTGATGTGCTGTGTCTCTTCAGGATCTATGCGATAATGGCTCTTCACAATTACAACTCCTTTGAATCTCTTGACAACCCTTATTACTCCGTGTTCTGCAATCTATTTACACAAGCCTGTTATGTACGTGTCACGCCCTTTCCCTCAGCCCATCTTACCTTCAATATGCTCCGTGAATGTCAAGTTCTCAAGCTCTCTTTTACTCATTATGCGTTTACAATATGGTCATGAGATTTTCCAGCATTATTTATCGAAGGAAATTTGCTTCAGCTCAGTAATTTTCAAATATACAGGGTTTCCATAAAGTTCGTGTGCACTTTAAAAAATTTATAACTTTATTTGTATTTGCGATAGAAATAATCTGTAAAAAATGTTATAAAGTCTAATGTATCTAGTTTTAAGTATAGCTAAAATAACTAATGTGATTTCAGGCATTACTGTAAATCAGTTGGCAAATGTTTTCCGTGAACTGCAAAATCGTATTACCCTTTGTATTGCTAATGATGGAGGACATGTGGAAACTTAAATAAAATTTCAATAAAACCTTAAAAAATATAGATTTACTTCTTTCTAATCCTTTTTACAAATTATTTCTATCGCAAATACAAATAAAGTTATAAATTTTTTAGAAATGCACATGAACTTTATGGAAAACCTGTATATATATATATATATATATATATATATATATATATTATATCATGGAATGGAGGAAAATACGCACTATCAATCGTTTTGAGAAATTAGCCTTACGAGTCACTCCTTTCCACCAAATTCGCTCTCCATTGGGAAGCGGACTAAGCATTGGCCGTATGAGGAGAGCTTTGTTCGATCTAAAATATGACTTCTCTTATTTTACTGAATCAGTTAATTGGCATACATGATACACGCTTGTGAGATCGGGTTTCTTTTGATTTATGATTGACGATGCAGTAGATTTTCTTTCAGTAGGTTGCCAATTCTTTCTGCGATAAACTGGTTGCCAACCGAGGCTAAAGGGCCAAGTCTGTCCTGCTAATCAACCCATAGCTGCGCGGAGTAGAGACGAATTCTTACCTTTTCCAAGGTTATTTGCGTGTAAGGGATGGTAACGAACCCGATTGGTATTCGAACTCAAGTCTCCGAATTCTCATATAGATTCGTTATCTATTAAACCACACCCCAGATCCCGACGTCGAATACTTATATGGCGGGAGAAAATAGAGGTCAAGAGGAATTGTTTTATATATGGTTTGGTTTTTGTTTAGTTAAATTTTGCAGAATTTTTTTCCTATGTCTTTTCAGGCGCAGAACTTCTAATTTAAAAGATACAATCATTAAGCATTGGTATAGATTTTCTATTTTAAAGAACCAAGATATTATGGAAGGGAACAAGAGACAAAAAATGGATATGGAAGAGAGAGTTGAGAGAGAGAGAGAGAGAGAGATGACAGTGAGAAAAAGCAAAAATAAAGAAAGAGAGAGATAAAGACAGAAAGATGTAAGAGAGAAAGACGAAAGAGATAAAGAAAGAAAAATGAAAAAAAGATGAAAGAGAGAAAGAAAGAAATATGAAAGAAAGAAAGATGAAAGAGGGAAGGAAAGAAAGATGAAAAAGAGAAAATGAATGAGAGAAAGATGCAATAGAGAAAGGAAGAAAGTTGAAAGACAGAAAGATAGAAAAAAATATGAAAGAAAGATGAAAGTGAGAAAGAAAGAAAGAAAGATGAAAGGATAATAGCCGAAGCAAAAGGTTGTTTATTATCGCCCAGTGATGCGTAAATCTAGAAAGAAAAGAGCAGATAGAAAAATAAGAAATGGGCCATAAACGAAAGATTTACCGAGTCGACATTCAAGGTGATTGTTATGATTTTCCTTAATCAGTCAAAAGTGCTTAATGGCTACTGGCACTAATAATCATGTTGATAATGATATTTCTTTCTTAGATTATCAGAGTTACCTTGAAAAAGCGAAACAAAATACTTTAAAAAAGCTAGACAATTTCCTCGCAGCCGTAGTGGAGACGTGAGGTACGAGGTATGTTTATCTCCAGAAGGAGACTGAAAATAGCATGGGCGAAATTTCGGAGCGACGTGAAAGTTTTAAGGAAACTACATAAAAGACCCTAATAATTACGCCCCAGAACGAGACAGATGAAATTTATAGGTTACATAAAGAGAAAAGAGGGCTTGGATATTTTGATACTCACAGGAGATACTGAAAGCAAGAGAGACAGTGGAAACACTGAGCTCTTGTAAATGGGTGGCAGAACGGAAAGAGTGGAGGATAGTAAAAACTCGTCAAGAACAATAAAGTATACCAAATTGTGGAAAGCCATGATCGTTCACGCCCTGAAGGGTCACGATACGTAAAATCAGATTGTTTCAAACAGGAGTATTTAGGTGTTAGTCTCATAACGTTAGCCACATCAACGGGTTATAAGATGCAAAGTGGGTTAGGAAACAGTAACTTTGATTGATTGATTTGTTTTCTACGGCTTATCAACCCTTTGCATGATATTTAAAGAGAGAAATTATTTTTACTCCTTTTTTTTATCTAATAAGGTAAGTCTTATTAATTAACTAATAGTTAGAGCAGAAGTGGATTCATACTTTTCCCGCGTAGGTGGATCTAACGAACCCAACGTGAACTGGAACTCGGTTCTCTAATTAACATTTTCCGAGACATTATACTACCCGCGTCTCTAAGCTTATTGCACCTATTATTCCCAAACGGTCAGCCTTCTAGGTACTGACAAGTCTCGACATTGCTTAACTTTGATAATTGTACAGTGTTTCAATGAATCATTAGCTTTTGAAGAGAAGATTACCTTAAATGGCGGCAAATGCAGTGCACGTGTTTTCATCGCTTCTAAATTAAGCAATCGGCCTTTTAAATACAATCACCAAATTTCGATGTGTTCGACCCTTTGTTTTCGATCCTAACTATCGAAAAGTCTCTGCTGCTGTGATATAATCAACAATAAGATGAACATCTGTTATTGATAATAATGTGATTTCTCTTCTAGTTTACCGAACGAATGATCAAAGGGACCGGATGAAAGGTCAAACAGCGTCTAACCATCGGTAGTCTATTTCTGATCGCTTCATCCAACGGCAGTTATTTGGCCAATTATAGAATGTTGTTTTGACCTGACAACGCCAACTCAGATCAAGCAGTGACGACGAGAGAATCGCTGAATGTTTTTTTATTATTATTTGAAATCATTAACCGTATTTCTGAGTTGTCGGAATCTAATCTTTATTTTCTTTGTTTTTCCTATGTCAACTGGAACAGGTATATTTACCAGTGGCCTTTCGGCCTATTTCCTTGTCTAGTTTTCTACAATAATAGTAAAGAGTTAAATCGACAAAGTAATAACCAATAAATGAATTAATTAAACGAAAATCTCTTAAGCAATTTGAGTCCAAATATTGCTCTTTGATATTTACTATAACGGTAGATGAACAAATTTACTATGTTAGCGAATAGCCAAATGGTTAAAATTTTCCTTCATCCTCGCTAATGGCTGATTTTTCAAGGTGACATCTTGATACACTATTTACATTATTCGGTCTATTGCCCTCATCTTTGTCGCTATATCTATTACAAAGTTCCGGCCGTTTTACGCTCCGTCCTTCTTCAGGTTGTTGGAATGTCGAACTGAACCCTGTATTTCGCTCACTGGGGTAGACTGTTCTAGTTCCACGTGCCATGTCTAATAGATGTCAGTTATCAGTTATCTCCTGTTAAATCCCCTCTCCAAGTTCTCCGCTGCCCTAACGGCGTATTGAACTCACACTCTTTGGGTCCTGTCACTGGATCTAACTAACGCCTTTATCCAATGTGCCATGTGTCCTTGAGGACATCTGTATATGAATTTGTGGGTATTATAAACCATAGATATCCTGTAATTCTAACAAGAGAAATCTCACGAGAGCCATGATCGCATATGCCCCGATGGCAAACAAAGAATCTTAATAAATTCGCTAAACACTATTCGACGGCAAAGGGATATATTTTAATATTTACTCAACTTTAATTATGTTTGGTACAATGCCACAAATGCGAAGTCATTTGGCCAAACATCTTGCGTTAGTGCTTATTGCTCGAGGACATGTCACCACGTCTCGGGTTAGCATCCTCCTAATAAAACGTATAGATGAAAATTTTATTGACTCAAAGGAGAGAAAAGGCTTTGTCGAATCGAAAAGACTTCCTCCTTAACAGGAACTTACTATGCTTATTCCAGTATACTACGATAGTAACGTATTCCAGTAGTAGCACATTTCTCCCGGCCGATATATTTGATTGTAAAACTTCAAACGTTTTGAGGTATTTTAACTCGTGAAATCTAAGACCAAAGCCAAAATTTTACCTCATCTTTAATGTCTCGAGAAAACTTTTATTATTCAAAGTACTGTTTCGACTTGAGACGCACACAGCAAATCAGTGCGAATTCTCATCTTCAGTACAGTTACTGGTTTCCCGCCTATTTTCTGTTTCTTTAACACTTACATAGCCAACCTCATAAGTTTGAATTCTAGTTTGTATCTATCACCTATATAGGTTACCAATGACGCAATTTAACCCTTCGCGAAAGAAGGCTTTTATACTGTTCCCAGGGGGTAGTTATACGAAATTGGATGAAAGAATCTTAACCAGAATTCGGACCAGGATCGCCGACATTTTCTTCCTTTATATATATCGCAGCCATTCAGCGTTTCTTTATTATCTCGTCGTCACTGCTTGATCTGAGTTGGCGTTGTCAGGTCAAAACAACATTTTATAATTGGCCAAATAACTGCCGATTGATGACTGAGAATATCTCAATAGTTCCCTTCCAGAGCCAAGTGTTGATTATATTTTCTCGATTGGTTTCGTTTGCACTTTGCTGAACTAAAAAAAGGATATGTTTACGAATCTGTCTCCATTTTTAATCAAACCCCAATAGATCGAAACTAAAATTAATTTTTTAAGTATTTCAACCCAATCAAGGCAGGAGTGCTTGTAACACTCAAGGGGTTACAGAGAGTGAGAGCAAGAGTAAAGAGGGGTGTTCGAGGAAAGGATATATTGTTGGACGGGGATCAGGGTCAAGGCATCAGAAGATGTCGATTGACATTACATTTGAATATTTGAAGATTATAGCTACCAGGGGAAACAAGTAGGAGGAACGGAGTCTCAGTGTCGGGAAGTGCGAGAGAAGAAGCTGTTAGAGGTGGTTGCATCTAACAGTTTCAACAGTGAAAGGGTGGAACCGATATACCAACCTAGTAGCACGTTTAAATTCACGCAGTCGGGGTACCAGTGAAAGTAGATCGTCAAAACAGATGCCATGACAATATTTGTAGAAAAGACACAGGGAAGCCACATCACGAAAGTGAGAAAGTGACTGAAGTCGAGATGCCAGATCAGGACCAATGATATTGCATATCCGTCATTGGATTTTGTCGAAAATCTCGAGATGGACAACGGGGCCGCCATACCACATATGACAACAGTATCCAACGCAAGGACGAATGGTAGATTTGTAGATTTGAAAAATAGACTTGCAAAAGAAAAACCTTCAGTGCGACTTAAAATGTAAAAAATTCAATCTAATATGGTGGAAAATTTCAAGGTGCTCAATTGAAATCAACAAAATATGAACTTTTTGCAAAGCAGTTACAATATATAGAAAAAAGAGCAGTTTAATACATTATACACCTTAGTGTCAATTTAGTCTGAATAAATTATTAATTGGAAGTATGATTTTGTAAAATTAAAATTTCACTGATATATCTGTCTATATTTCTGAGATGAGGTATTATGTACACTGTTTACATTGTTCGGACTATCATCCTCATCTTTGTTGCTATACTTATCACAACGTTTCGGCATTCCAACCACCTGAAGAAGGCCGGAGCGTACAACGGCCGAAACGTTGTGATAAATATGGCAACAAAGAGGAGGATGAGAGTTCGGACAATTTAAGTAGTGTTCACTGATATATGTTCGAAAATTTCCAGATTTTCATTTGAAATTCCCAAAATACTAACTTCAAATAAAATGGCCGCGACATATATATAAAGGAAGAAATTGTCAATTTAAAATGATATGTAATGGAATTTAATAGATTTCTTGCTTTTCCTTTCTTACTCATTCTTGTTTGCGTTTCTTTCTTCATCTTTATGACATTCTCTCCCTTACGCGTCTAAAATAATACAAAGTCCTTTTCTTCTTACTGTACAAAAATCAATTACCGGCATGATTAAATGCACAAATTATTTCATTCAATGACTTCCATGAATGCTTATTTGATACGAAACGCTTATTACTGTTCAAACAATTTTATCGGCTGCACGATTTTGATCCAGGAATAAAAAAACAACTCAGATGCACGTTTATCTGAACTGGTAAACTTGTAAGTCAGTGGTTTTCAACCAGGTTTCCGCGGAACCCTAGCGTTCCGCCATTAAAGCCCAGGGGTTCCACAATAAGTTACACAAGTACTATGATTGATAGTAATTTTTAATTCTCCTGTACAGATATGTGTGTTTAGGTACCTCCACTAAATCAATAACAAAACAGCATAGTATAAATAAAAAAGGTCCATTTAAACTGAAGTTTTTAAATCCATGTGTAATAACCGTAGAAGCAAGATTAAAATTGCATATGTACGTATACAATATTTTTAGTTTGTCTTTGTATTTTTTTGTAAATAAATCTGAAGATGAGTATTTTTATTTTATTTTAATAATTGAAAGCTTTTTTTTGCATAAGACAATTAATTAGTTGCCGGGGTTCCTCGAGCCACTGAAATGTTTCCTTGTGGTTCCGCTCCAGCAAAAAGGCTGAAAAGCACTGTTGTAAGTTGTATCCCGGTAAGTTGATTCATAAGTAAATTCTATTTAGGTTTATTTAAATCTCTTCTTCAAAAACTAAAGTACAGTTATTTTTTATTCAAATATTATATGGGCTATGTATATGGGCGCATGTCTGAGTGGTTAAAACTATCATTTTCTTACTCTGAGACTCGGGTTCGAATCTCACCAGCGTCGTTTTGTAGGTAAAGTAACTTCTTAATGTTATCGGTCTTGAGGAGGCGATCTCAGCGCGCGATACCGTTGTAAAGTCCCTAAAAACCATACCACGAGTTGACCCATACCTAGCACGAAGTCACAAGTCATCGTGACCGAGGTTTTGAGTGTGCTGACTCTGTTCTGATAGTTGATGACGCTAGATAACGCGACCTCTCCCAGAAACTGTAACTAGGTTCGCTTAGCATAGTTGCAGTATAAACCACAGGTGGACTCTGTGGTTGTTGAACATACACAAATATGCCTGAGCAGGCATCTGCAACGGGGACTAGGTAGCCACTCCAGTAGACAGGTATATAATAATATAGCCAATTATTGACATGTTTCCGCATAGTAGACGGCTCATTTCCTTTTGAGTAAAGGATGTGAAAAAGTTTTCGACCATCTACTGAATGTAGTTTTCATTAGAATGTGTTTTGTAGCGATCAATTTGATAATCGGTCTGTGCAAGATCAAATATTGTAAGTGGAGAAAAACAGACCGAGTGCGGGCGGCCTTGCATTGTCATTGGAGAGAACAGAATTTTTTTTCTATTGACAAATGCATGGAACTTTTCGAACAAAACATTATGAACACGTTGCAGTTTTTTAAGATATAAAAGTGCATTTAGATTTTCATCATCAATTCGAAACGGTAATTTTATTTGATACACAAGAGCACAACTGTTTATGTTTTAACGTCCACCTCTTCCTGCTATGAGCTTACTTTCTATCATACCATTGCACAAGTGTTTCACTGTTAATATAAAACAACTGCAGCTTGACACTGGCGTTTGTTTTGGGTCCGCTCTCTTGTGTGTTCTGTATTGAAATCATATTGTTTAATGTTGACATTTTGTCCACAAATGAACGCCTTAAAGATGGAGAATGAAAAGTTTCACTTTCACCATATTATGCTTTATGAATTTTGGAAAGAAAGAGCAGAGCATAGGAATTGTAGGAAAAATATTTAAATTGTATCTTTGGATTGTGCTCCAACTTAAAATGTGGATTAACAGATTTTGTCAGGGTGGTGTTGACCTAAATGATCAACCTTGCTCCGCGTCCTGGTTAAGATAATAAACTACATCCGCATCGTGGGTAAGACTATAAAATACGTCATCAGCAAGGATTATCATCTTTTCGAATAAAATTGAATAAATTATTTACAGGATACACGGAGATTATGTTTCAAATTATATAGATCATTATATAAAAGATCATTGCAAAAGTTTGTTCCCGATTTCCATTGTTAATATAAAATAACCGCAAATTTACACTGGCGTTTGTTTTATTGCCGGGGTTTTTCTAGAATGAAACCTTGCATCGTTCAGTTGCTCGTCAGGCTTTGTAGAATGTTGATAGATTAAAAGTCCACAAATGAATGCCTTAAACATGGAGGAGGAAAATTTGCACTTTCGACATATTATGTTCTATGAATTTTGGAAAGGTTTAAGCATCGGAATTGCGACAAGAACGTTCAGATGGTTCATCTGCATCGTGCTCTAGCTCTTCGGACTGTCAGAAAGTGGTCTTGTAGAATGTCAGGGTTATTTTAACTTAAATGATTATCCACGCTTCTTCCGACTTCGAAGAAGACGGTCTGCTTACCACCGCGAAGAATAAACCGAAGATTTCGACGGAAGAGATTAAAAAATGAGATATCGATTTTTAAAAATCGATATCTCAATTGCTTTTCACCATTTGATGAGACTTCGGTCCTAGAAAAACGTTCGATTTTGGCAAATCGAAAGATGTCATTTTCCAACACGACAACACAAGGCCGCGTGCTGATTCTTAAAGAGTTGAAATGGGAATTCATCCAGCACTCGTCGTATTCTCCTGATTCGGCTCAGAATAATTTTCGATCTATACAGAACAACTCCAATGACAAAAGTGAAATAATGCATAGCGTTTCGGCTGAGGAATCGAAGAATCGATTTCGAATTCCAGTCGAATCCATTCACTTACGTGCTAATACCCTTGGGAAAGGTATGAATCCTCTTCTCCCTCCAGCTGTGGTTAAATAGCAGGACAAACAGGATTCTATAGCCTTCGATGGCAACACGTCTACCACAGAAAGAAATGGGAACCTACTGCGGGAAAAAATCTGCCTAGTCAGCTATGTATCGAAAGATACATGATCGCCTAAGACGTCCAGTTGAAAACTACCCCACATCATTGTTCCAGCAACCCCCCCCCCACAAAAAAACACGATGTTTATACGAAAATAGCACCAAGAAGCTTGTAAAATAATGGGAGACAATTGTTCAAAGAATAGAGACGATGTACTTGACTAATAAATGATTTTGGGAGCAAGTAAAATTTTGTTTTTAATTCTTCTAATTCGGTACGAAGTTTTTCAATGATCCAATACATTCACTTGCTTTTTCTACTTATAGGTATGTAGGTAGCTAGGTAGGTATCTAGGTAGGTAGGTAGATAGACGCGATGTTCTTTTCACAAGTGATGTAAATAAAGTTGTTCTTTTCCTTTGCCTATCGAAATCAACACACTCGCCGCCCGAGATGGAACAGAATGAGACTCCACTTATTGTTGCGAATTAAAAGGACTTTAGTTTTGAGAATAGGAGACAGTTCTGTTGGGTAAAATCAACGGGAAAGTGTATCATGGGCGCCTTGTCTATATTTATTGAATATGGCAGTCACGCGATTGACGGTAAACAGTGGAAAGTTAAAATTTGATACTACTTTAACTTCGCAGATTATGTTTGCCGAAAAATATGAGAGAATAAAACACCTTTAAGATAAAACTGTAAAATAATGATTGAAACGCTGAAATAAACAACTACTGAAATATTAATAATTTAAATGGACTTGGCCAAACATTTGATCGTATTTGATTTTTTATATACACTCTGTGTGTGTGTGTATGTGTGTGTGCGCGCGCGCGCGCGCGAACGATCCTCAGTGGCCGAAACGGTTACGGCACGTCAGGCTATATGACGGTTCCGTATAGGTTACAGGTTCGAATCCTCTTCGAGGACGAATTATTTTCTATGAAAATTTCTCGGACATTCAGGCCGGTAAATGTTATTTAATACTGTTTATTATAAACAGAGCATTTACTTAAATACTTGTATCTATAAAAAGAATGTTAAACATAAAAATGTCTTTAAATATGTATATATGTTGATAGTAATTCATCGAGTCTATCCAGAAAGTACCGGGTGGCAGTTTCATCCTATTTGGGGATTCCTCACCCACTACCAAGAATCGAACCTGGATGTTACGACACAATACAAGCGTCACACCACTGGTCCAACGAAGAAACTAAGTAAACTCAATATAGCGTGAGTTACTCACTGTGGTGTTATTCATCCAGGTATAAATAACCCACCGGATAGGTCTCCAAGAGCAACATCTTCTTTCACCAAGCCGCTAACTCCAGAGCATTAGAAACTGGATCAAGCAAAGTTTTATAAGTGATAAAAGTTTTGGGGCTATTTGACTAATTATTCATAGTAATAGTCTACAAGAATCCGTAGCGGAATGCAGAAAGAACTATGACAAAGTGAAAAAAAAATTTCGGATTTCATTGGACTAAAGTAATGTTTAAACCTCCGCATGAATGAAAAGGAACGCTGAAATTTTAAATATGATTTTTTTATATTATAATTATTTAAAAATAAATATGATTCCATTGCGACACAGAAATTACTATGTTTCAAAACTGAAACTAACGTTGTAAATTTAATTATAAAAATTAAACTTAAAATCCAGAGTTCCGTCCCATTGTCAAGCGATGTTGCTAACATCGCTTGGTCATATTTTTAAAAAACAAAATAATTATAATATTTTGCTCTACTGTTTGTATCGGGCACTGTTTTTTAAAAATAAAAATAATTGGTAAGAACACCAGATTATAAATATTATTTTAATATATGTAATTTAATTTATATATATATTTTTTGCTATACAATCTAACCGATTTCATTTAGGTGTTTTTATCTTATTTGTTTATGTTTCCATCTCTTTTTTTAAGTATCCTATATTTTGATAACAGAAGATCTGCCAAGAAAGGGGAAATCTGAGAAACTGTCTGTAAATTTACTGTGCATAATCTAGTCATGGCAAATTGCATTTATCAAATCACAATTATGGTAGACGCATTACGGTAAGCAGTTAATACATTGGGTGTGTAAAAGATCCCCTTTGTATTCATATAATATTTGATTTAAATTTCTTGCACTTTCTCCTATGTTTTCTTTGTGCAATTATTACAGGTAATATAGTAAATCATTCCATCAAGTTTTCCATTATTAATGTATAATTAAGCTTAGATACACTCTTTTCAACTGCAGTTTAGCTATATTTTATCACCGAGGAAGAGATTTATCTAGATCTGGCGGTTTTAATCGTTTAACGGCCATGTCTTCGGGCCAATGCACTTTGGTAACTGGGAAGCCTCGATGCTTCGTTTGTTGCTACACGAATATGAATTGTCTAGTGTAAATGTCCAGCCACCTGTTCCCAGCTGTTTAAATCGATCTGCATCACTTTCTGGTCTCTCTCGATGCATTCTTTATAGTGGAGTCTTTGATTGCCTCGCCGTCGCTTCTCGGCAATCGCGAATCTGCTAAAGGACAGATATGCCCAGTCCATCGTAGTCTATTCACTCTTAGCAGTGCTTCTACACGTGGCATTTTATGGACATTCATTTTCCACACAGATACACAGTATATAGCGCAAATGTCGGCACTGAAAATTTGTCAAGCGCTTGATATCCCAGCGGTATTGTAATGCAAATACCAAAGCGTGCATTCAAGATTGAGTTGCAAACCGCTTGGGAGACCACGAGTTTGATACTTCCTGGTAATACAGTCGACTTCTCAGGGTATTTTAATCTGAACCTGTTAGCTAGATTTGTCTGCTGATTTATTTGATGATAGTGTTCTTTATTCATATGGCTCACCTAAGATAAACTAAACTACAAACGGAAATCATTGGCTCAACATCAATTCAGATTGTCTGTTCGATATAAGGTTCATTGGGAGGAGGTTTTTAAAGGGTTTGTTAATTTATATTAGTCCTATAGTGATTTCCTAAGCGTATCTTAGATGTGGCACAAGGCCGAATGTATGGAGTACCCAGTGAGGATCGAACTCACTACTCAGTCGTAATTGTTCTAGCGAGACAAGCTTGCTAACCATTACACCGCCTCGACGTGGCCAATATGGCTATTTTCCAAGCGTAGCTTAGATGTGGCACAAGGCCGAAAGTATGGACGCCTAGTGAGGATCGAAATCACTTCAGTCGTAAATGACCTAGCGAGACAAGCTTAACCATTACACCACGCCGAGGTGCCCAAATCTTTAGTCCTATAACTTTTGAAGTTCTCTGGATGTTGTCAATGATTTTTTGTAAGTCAACAAGTGAGTCAGGGACAAGGTCGGAGTCTTCAGCGCAGTTCAGGTCTCGGATCACTGTTTCACGTCATTCTGTGTTGGCGTAGAGACCGGCCACATTGAAGAGGCCGCCGTTAATTCTGGAACGCAGATATATTCACTTGCGAGATCATTTCGACGCAGCCTTGTTTGAAAACGCGAGGAATACTATCAGATCCTCCATCTGGAAGAGTGGCATTTATGCTATGATAAAATTGGCGAAAGATATCCACAAAAAAATCTAATTCCATGCGTAGGAGCTTCCATAGCATTTCTTTGTCGACCATGTCGAAAGACTTGGTGAAGACAACAAAGACCCAGGCAAGGCAATAAAGCCACTAAGACGAAAGGGGTTACTGAGTGTGAGAGAATATGAGAAAATCTACAAGAAGAGAGAGAACAATAAAAGAGCAAGATAACGATTGACGCTGCATTTAAATTTGACTCCGAAAGAAGAAACCGGAAGAGTGTCACACAAAACTAGCATTGAACTTACGGTTACATGTAGATATTTAAATTCTAAAATGATGAGACCTTACTGCCAATCTAGTACTGCGTTTAAATCCATAAAGTCTAGGTAACATAGAGGAAAGTTCATCAGAACAATTACCATGAAAATATTTTTAAAATGGTACAAAGAATTTACGTTACAACAGTAAGAAAGGGACTGAAGCCGGTATACCAGGTCATGAGGAATAATGTTTATATATAAAACAGAGGATGTCTGTGAGTCGGCCTGTCTGTGTGATACCTCGAGATCCATCCAACCGATTTTGACCAAATTTAGCACATAGATTGTACAATGTAAGAGATAGGTTCTTGGGGTAAAATATCGATAATTCTTTTTTTAAAATCAATAATCGATAGAGCTGATCAAAAATCGATAAATTCAACTTTTGTCCTCCGATTTCGTTCAAACTCGGTATGTATGAATTTCTACCTCACACCTTGCATACACTGTCACCTGTTTTAGTAAACCAGAAATAAAGTGTAGATGATATTTGATTTTATGAATAAACGCGCAAAATGTACCAAGTGTCCGGCTTTTTTCTTCGACGAACTATTTTAGAAGAAGCAGTCACTCGAATGGCGAAATTCGTGCCCCTCTTACCAAGGCGTGACTTAAAATATCAGAAAAGCCTAATTGAACTTTCAAAGCTGTTATGCTTAATGTAAAGTCAATTTCAATCTGGGAACACTCAAAAGTTTTTCCTCTATAAATTCATAGTAATTTCTTTCCATCTTCAGCCATTTCGGCTTACGAAGTGTTTTCTTCGAAAGCGTAACTTTTGGGAAACCTGTGTAATAAGAACGAAATGAAAGTAGCACAGAAAAAGTATATAAAGTCGAAATATTGCCTTAAAAATGCAAAACTGGTGAGATTAATTCGAAAGAATCAATGTATGAAGGTAAAAAAGACGCTTCACTTATTATAATTGTTATTTGTTCAATTATTCAACTTTTTCCACCGATTTTGTTCAAACTCGTCCTGTAGGTTACTCACAGCATGACGAGCTCAACGATACCTCATTTTTATTTCTACGCCACTGCGTTTAACGAGAACACGAAAAATCGATATCAGCGCAAATTTTAAACTAAAACCTTTCTCTATTTTCAAGCAATCGAATACAAACTTCATTCACTTGTAGCAACTATAAGTTTAATAGTCATTTATAGTTAGTTTCAATCTGGGAACGCTCAAAATGTTTTCCTATATAAATTCATAGTAATTGCTTTTCGCCTTCAGCCATTTCGGCTTACGAAGTGTTTCTTCGAAAGCTTAAGTTTTGGAAAGCCTGTATAATGAGAAAACAATGAGATTAACACAGGCAAAGGATAAAAAGTCTAAATATTGCGTTACAAATGCAAAACCGAAAGAATCAATGAAGGTAAAAAAAGATGCTTCACTCATTATAATTTGTTAATAAAACAGAAATTGATATCTACCGACTTGAGGAATCGAAAGTCTTATTAACGGAAATACGAAAAGAAAGTTAGCTTATATAGTCCTTGAAACGTTCCAACGAAAGATGCTGATTCATTTAAGAAGTATAATTGAACATCATTGGCTAAGAAATGGCTTCCTAAGATAGAGAAAATGCGGATTTCTTTCCTGTTAAGAGTGTGTATTTTTTTAAAATATAAAATAAAATATTAAAAAAAACTCAGATATCTACACCAGAGCTTTCACACACGAAATATAACTTTTATAAGAATAAGAAAAAATGGCTTTAAATGACTTAAAGATGACTCTGTGTAAGAATGAAAGGGCTTGGTTATTATGAAACCTTTATTGCAAAGGAGTTAACCAAAAAGGATTATCTCCAGATGGACTACCTCAGATTAACGTAGTAGCAGATGATCTCTGAGATATTCCATCGCTATACTGATTGTTGAAGAGTTGGTTGGAAACATATGGACCTATTTTAAGTTATTTTTATGTTTATACATTCTTTTTATAAATACAAAAATGTAAGTAAATGCTCTGTTTATAATAAACAGTATTAACAACATTTACCGGCCTGAAATTTTCATAGAAAATATTCGTCATCGGCAGGAATCGAACCTGCATCCTATACGGAACCGTCATTTAGCCAGACGTGCCTTAACCGATCGAGCCACGGAGAAACATTCGTTTGGCAAGAATGATTTTACTGCTAAAAAATCTACCTTACCAATCGAACGAGTGAATGTAATGGATTTGAATATCTGCACTGGAAAATTTGCAACTTCTACGGGAAGGAAACTGAAAGAAACTGGTACGAACACCACCCAGACCCGGTTACAGGGTTGGACCAATTCTATGGGAATACACAATACACACTGACAGAACAATCAAAGCCAACCGCCCAGATAATTGTTATTAAAGATCACAAACAAAAGAAATGCTTCCTTATTGATATGGCAGTCCCTGCAGACTGCAATGTATCTTTGAAGATATTCGAAAAGCTGTCAAAATACAAGGACCTTGAAATAGAAATCTCAAAAATGTGGCACATGGGAACATCAACAATGCCTGTTGTAGTTGGAGCCCTTGGACTGTTTGGAAAAGATTCCAGTAGACTAATTGAAGGGATCCCTGGAAGTCCCTGTCTCAAAGAGATACAAAAAATTGTCCTGACAAGTACAGCCCACACTTTACGGATGGCTTTATCTATGTAATTATATTTTTTCGCAGTGGAAAATGTCATGATGCCATTTCTAACCTTAGGTCTCTGGGCGGGACCCGGAAAGAAATGTGTAAACGCCAGATATCAAAGAAAAGAAAATTAATAATAACAACAACAACATGTATTGATATCCGTAAAATTATGTCATTTTACATGTCGAGGTGAGCAGAACTTTCTCAATATTCGGCAGATTCATATCCTCATCAAAAATGTAAAATATTCACAATATTTATCAAAAACCGACTTAAAGTTTCATTAAACTTTGCTCGTCAGGGTCCAAATAAGAATAAGGTACTACTACTACTACTACTACTACAATAGGAATGAAACAATATGGCGAAAAGTTCAAGTCGGCCTTTGATAAATATTGTAAAATTATTAAACATTTTTGTTAACAATAATATTTATCTATTTATCTTTGTATGTATATATATATATATATATATATATATATATATATATATATATATATATATATATATATATATATATATATATATATTGCGAAGTGGCGATAATGGATTCGACCGGAACTTGAACACGTTATGCCTGTTCCATTTTCATCGTTCATATGCTTTAAAATCTACAAAGCATTTAATAGATCTTCCAAACTGGAAGATTAACACTTTATAATCTTCTTTTCCTCAATTTCGCCCTAAATATGCTTGCAGTGTACTCAGTTAAACTAAGTAAATATCTATTCAATAGAATCTTTTACTCTTGGTATAACTTTTACCAGGAAGCTGTTATCAGCATTCTTCCTTTACTACTCTGTCTAAACTCAAGTTTTCACGATTATACAAAATGCGGTCGACTGCTTTCTCATCAGCGCGAAACGATTTATAACGTTTGGCTGATAAGAAAATATCATCTTCAATGTCCCGTTGGTAAAACACAGAGGATTCGCCTTTTAGAAAGAAAAAAAAAACGAATCTATGAAATACATTTTCAAATCGCAGACTGCAAAAAGCTGCGATTCCAAGATAAGATATTTCCCATCAGGAATGTGTATTTTTACAGAACAGAAAACAAGAACAGTGCTGAAGCTAGTAAATCAGTAGTAAACAATGTTGGTCTCTCAGGATGTACTAATAATAGACTCATTCGTCACTCTATTCCCCACATTTCTGTCCATGTGCCGAAATAAACTAAGACGAGTAAATAGATCAGTTCGCCATCAAATCACGTCAAACTAGTTTCGGTTATTATTTGAGTTCGATCCTCATGGGTGTATAGGAATTTTCATATAATATTCATCAACTAATGCTCTATCTTATGTTCTGCCGAATTCTGAGGAAGCAAACTCAGAACAGAATAAGACCGGGAATAACAGAAAAATAGTATGGTTTCGTGATAGGAACTGGAATAAGAAATGTGAAACGTATGCTCAAAATTATATCTGCAAGTGCGATTGTTGTAACCTAGGGAAGGTTACTGAATAGAATAATCACGCAAAGTTTAGTAATGAACGATAATACTTAGGACAAGAACAACACATATAAGATTCGCCAGCGGCGCGTAGAAGATGTAGTCAACTGCTAGAAGTGAGTCAACTGAATTCCACAATGAATCACCAACTGCAGGATATATAACAACCACCCCACGCGGTCAGATGTATCACAAGGCCTAATTTATTGTTGGGTATCCGAGCTCGTAAGCTCGGCCAAAAATTCCTCGTAGACACTGTATAAAACGGGGTCGGGTAACTGTTTTACAGAGACAAGACTCTGCCCTTCGACATAGCCTCGTTTGGGGATCCTCTCTGCCCGGATTCAGAGAGTTTTGACCAGCACAGCTGGAGACGAATCTTCAACTGCAGGATATCTAACAACGGCTCCACGCAGTCAGATGTGTCACAAGGCCGAATTTAATGTGGGGTATCCGAGGCCATAGGCTCAACCAAAAATTTCCCGTAGGCCCCGTATAAAACCGGGTCGGGTATCTGTTTCCCAAGACGAGATTCTGCCCTTCGACAGAGCCTCGGCTCGGAGGCAGAGAATTTGACCAGCATAGCTGGAGATGAATCTCCAACTGATGACCAACATACAGTATTTACAACTAAATTTTGTGAATTGGGACATACTCATTATCGTGCGTAGGTATACTACAATAGCGGTTCAAATGAAAAAGGGTATATACCTATGTTTGACAGAATATGCAAAAGCATTTAATAAATTGTCACAAAGAACTGTTTGAACGCCTTGAAGGCTTGATTTTTTTTAGGGAGTATTAGATCAATCGAGAACATTTCCTAGAAGCAAACTTCCTGCATTCTTGCGCAAAAATAAAAAAAATGATTTCAGTAAATATAGAAAAAAACTGAAAGGGGTGTAAGAGCAGAACATGTTTTCTCACCGGATTTTTTCCAACTGAGGGAATTCGAAGTCCTACCAGGATTCATTATTGGCGACTAATCTTAACAATATAATTAATGCAGATGACATAGTGTTGGTAGGAGACACGGAATGGAAACTACGGCGAGTCCTACAGAAAAAGAAAGCGAGAAGAAAGGACTAATCACCAATTGTAAGAAGCCCAGAATATATGGTTGTTAGCAAAAGGAACAGCCCAGAATTCCAACTACGAATTGGAGATACCAGAATCAATCAAATGCAAAACGTTCAATATCTGGGAAGTGTTTTATTAGAGGGCGGAAAAATGCGACATCGAAATACAAAAACGCATGCAAATAGTGAAAATGCCTTCCTAAAGTTAAGCAAAGTATTGGGAAAATGGTGTTAGAACGACAGTTGATGTATTATCAATTTTCCTATATGGCGGTGAATGCAAGATAATATCCTGAGAAGTGTAGAAGAGACTTGAGGCAACAGAAGTTGCTGAAAAGTCAACAGAATGATACCATGGTTTGACCATCTGAACAACGACGAAAGCCGTAAACAAAAATGACACGTATTTAAAATTAGAAAAACACTATTTACATTATTCGAACTATTATCCTCCTCTTTGTCGCCATATTTATTACAATGTTTAGGCCGTTGTACGCTCCGGCCTTCTTCAGGTGGTTGGAATATCGAACTGAATCCTCTATTTCGCTTACTGGGGTAGACTGTTCTAGTTCCACATGCCATGTTTAATGGATGTCATTTATCAGTTATCTCCTGTTAATTCCCCTCTCCAAGTTCTCCACTGCTTTAACCGGATATTGAACTTACACTCTTTCGGTCCTGTCATTGGATCTAACCAACACCTTTATCCATTGTGCCATGTGTCCTTGAGGACAGGACCCAAAGAATCCTCAAGGACACATGGCACAGTGGATAAAGGCTTGAGTTTTAAATTTAACGTGGGTTAATTAAAATAAAAATCGATGAGAACAAAACCGTAGGGAAACTGCGTGAGTTCGGCTAAACAATGCACGTAGACATGTCTGATTAATTAAAACTAGAATAACTTAAATCTCAAAATAGAATATATGCTAATCCCAAATGAGATTTATTTTTGTTCCGTCATGAGAAAATATTAGATGGGAAATTTCATAAAGAAGTAAGTTTATCAACACTTGAATGTTTTTGGCGTGAAGAAAAAGATTGCAAGCATTTATCTTATAACTTATCTACTTCAATTGGCACAGAAATGCAAAAAGTTCTTTTGCACTTTTTTGAAAGTGTTACAGAAAATATCTCATTTTTATTTCCTTGCTAGATTCTTACGTACATTTCTTATGGCTTGTCATCGTGATATCTGAATCCAAGAAGCGTTAACCCGATAACAGACGACTGTCCCTATATTTTCCGACTTAGACACGTAGATATATGAGGCAGAAGACGTGTGAAAACTATAACATTAGCAATTAAATCTGTACATTTAGTTTAATCTGAAAATAGATCTGAGACTGTCAATGAGGATTAAATTTACTGCAATGGGTTGCAAGAATTTTTACAACAAGGTATTTACTACTATAAGCGAAGAGTACAATAAATTGTAACCCTAGAACAGCCAACGGCCTGCCTAAAGCTTAAACGAGCAAGACGTTGTTTTCAGGGCTTGCTTAGCTGACGACTGCTGATTTCAGAAAATATTTCCGACCGTAAAGCCAAGGTAATGTCATTTCCCGCCCGACTTCATCTTAACTTTCAGCAATGGTGACAGTTATTCCTGGGGAGATTTTAAGCTCCGTTAAAACCAGATTATTCTGGTTTTAATGTCAGCAGAAGTTAAAACCCTGAAGCCCAACTTTTTCAATGGATGTAAGTCTGTACAGATAAACGTCATACTCGGTTATCATTCTACTGAAAAGACCGAGGATTTATCGCCGAGTAAATCTCTATCTTTATTCATAACCCATGGAGCATAATTAATATTATTTAGTTAAATCTCGACCCATTAATGATGGCGGAAACTGGGACTATTGTTTCTTCTGTTAGGATATTCGAAATATATTTACGTATTTCACAACTATTAAGTATATGCAAATTAGCAAGGCAAAAGCAAATTTGAATAGTATGCAACTGGGTCTTTTGTTATTTTTATCTTTTGAATATACGTTCTTAAATAGTGCGGCGGAGGCAGACGACAGTGATGTAAATTAACTTAATTCATCGGTTGGTTTCGAGTCTTTCAACATCAATCAGGTTAGAGCAAACCCTGACTCCTCCTCCGCAATCCAACACTAGAAGAGACTCTGATCTTTACACTAAATTGGACCAAACAGACCGGGTTTTCCGTGCACTTGATTGGATGTTCGTAACAACCAATCCACTGCTCGGACTGAATTTTTAAATGGTTCACGGTGGGTACTAGCTCCTTTTTATTCTAATGAATAGCAGCTTCAGTGAATGATCGAGGAGGTAATTTAATATTCTTAAAATTAAACCCTCTAGCCTCTTTGCCAAACAAGATTTGGTGTCATATTCTAACAATTTTAGGTTTTGTTTTGTTAATTATTTTCTCTAAAATTCTATAAATTAAGAACTATTTCTAAACTTGGCTGTTGTGATGCGTCTAGTGTGGTAGTCTGTAGTGGTCGTGCTTGTCGCTTTCAGCTACCGCCGCTGGTTAGCAGCAATGCGAAAAGGGGAGCCGAGTGCGTAAGTCTTCCCCTCCCAGTATATAGCCTCTCCATCAGTAAGCCCTATGTAGTGCCTCCTCGTGGTGACACATGGCAACCGAGCACCTTGCAGACTCGGGCTAAAGTACAGGGGACGGGGGAGGAGTTTGACCTCTTAACATGCGGCATGCAGGACCACCGGTGTGTGCATACGCCCTGGTGCCCATGAACCAAACCCCATCTATGGGTTAAATGGCTCCACTGTCTTGTGTAAATCTTCGGGAGAAGAAAAGGCTAAGGAGTAACACCTACACAAATCCAGAGT
Source organism: Acanthosepion esculentum (assembly GCA_964036315.1). Classification (NCBI taxonomy): domain Eukaryota; kingdom Metazoa; phylum Mollusca; class Cephalopoda; order Sepiida; family Sepiidae; genus Acanthosepion; species Acanthosepion esculentum. Next base: position 14,289,622 of record OZ038481.1, on the reverse strand, counting down.
GGAGCCCCTAAGGCGGATGGACGGCACTTTGTGCTACCTTCCGGCAACTCCTGCAGCCGCGCTGGTACCAAACTGTATTGGTGCATGCTTTCCGTTGGACTCTACTAGCAAGAGGGGGGAACTAGACGTCTGGGCAGCCCTAGTTCTACATACATCCCGCCCAGGCTCGTAGAGCACTGAGGAGGACACTTCAGCTACGTCGCAAGATATCGCACCTACAGCGCTACTCCATCGTCTCCCGAGACGGGTGGATGCCGACGATGACGACTTCTAAACTTAACATTTAAATGACTGCTGAAGCCAACTATCTGTACCGAAAAAAAAAAACTACTCAACTCTACTTTCCCATTTTTAACAAATATAGTTTTAGTCGAATTCCTAACATTATTCCGGGTCAGTTATCGTTTGTAAGGACGTATTCTCAAGTTTTTTAACTAATTATTTTAATTTTAAGTCTCCACAAAAATGCCTTGTCATTTTAACTATACACAAATTATAAAGACATGCAAAGAATAAAATGCAAAACAATGATGAAGAAAATAGACTAATTAAATACACTATATAAGAAGACAAGAATTAGTTCATTGTCTCTTCTCTTAGGATGTTCAAAAAGTGACGATGTATTTCACAGCTATGAACTTTCAGTCAACCAAAGTAGAATGAAATTTGATTAGTAGAAAACTGCATCTAGAGTTAATATATTATCTCTTAGACAGGGCGTCGTATAGAGTGAAATAATGTTTAAAGTTCATGGAAAATTATAACTTTAAAAATCAGCAGTCTCCCATTGCTTCCTCTATAAATTCTGGAAGAATAGTACTATTTGGGAGAAATTTAAAACCATTTGTTCAAAGTATACCGACTCAGTGAAGGTCCGTACACGTCAGCTGTTATTTAAAAGGTTTAGAAATAACAATATATTCGACAAGCCTCGCTTTGAAAGATGATTCACTCTGAAAGAGGAACATTTGAAAGAGATTGTTGAATTGGATGTCCGTCAAATCACCAGAGATTGGGCGCAAAAGCTTTCTGTGATATATTCAAACAAGCATTGTAAGGGAAATGCAAAGAAGGATTTTGAGATTTGCAAATGAACAATGCAATCGTGTCTATAAATGTAAAATATGAATAGTTTATTATATGTATTTTTTTCGAATTTAAATATTTATACAATTAGTCTTTATATCAATATAAATGTGCCATTTTTTAGTGGGTACACGTGTTTGAGTTGGTATGCGTTTTAAAAATGTTTTCTGAAACTGTGAGATTAATATCAACCAGCCTGGATCGAGAAATACTACCAAAAAGTTTGAACTAAATGTATATTATACATGGGGAATTAAGATATATATATATATATATATATATATATATATTCATTTAACATGAAACAGACCCTCGCCTCTAAGTGTTGACTTCTATGTTCACTTTTATATTTACATACGCTCTATCTCTGATATTGAGCACTTTATCCCATAAATATAGCACACATTAAGACTATATTTCTTCCTATATATATATATATATATATATATATATATATATATATATATGTGTGTGTGTGTGTGTGTGTGTGTGTGTGTGTGTGTGTGTGTGTGTGTGTGTGTGTGAAGATGATTGACAAGGCTTTGCGATTAAGCTTTTTATTCTATTGTTCTTCCATGCATAAAATATATCTTTTTTTCTCTAAGAACTCTCTATCCCGAAAGAAAAGAAATCACTTGAACAAATGACAGAAAAATATAACTAAAAACTTAATCGTAGTTCCATGCCTGTCGTTTTCACCGAAATCTTATTTCTTGGGTTTGAGTTTTGTAGAAATTAACTCGCTCTTCAGGGGTGAGATAAATCAATTGAATCCATTGACGGATATCTCATTAAATAATATTTTCTCTCAATAAGACAAAAAGCCTTTTATGATTAAATCTTGCTCTCGTCAAAATATCCTGCGTTAGCCTTGATTACTACAGCACACATTTTTGGTATTCACTGGAAAGGTTTATCAAAGTATAAGTTTGTCAATTGATTCCATTCTTTTTTCAATCAATCTAAGTATTCTTATTCATTTTTTCACTCTTCTCTCAAGTTCAAATATATATATATATATATATATATATATATATATATATATATATGAAGAAATTAAGTCTTAAAGTTGTGCTATATTAATGGGATAAAGTGCTCAGTATCAGAGATAGAGCGTGTGTAAATATAAAAGTGAACATAGAAGTCAACACTCTGTTTCATGCTAGATGCAATCGTCTGGCCTGACGATTGCATCTAGCATGAAACAGACTGTCGCCTCTAAATGTTGACTTCTATGTTAACTTTTATACTGATATATATATATATATATATATATATATATATATATAGTTCCACGTGCCATGTTTAATGGATGTCAGTTATCAGTTATCTCCTGGTAATTCCCCTCTGAAGAAGGCGGGAGCGTACAACGGTCGAAACGTTGTGATAAACATGACGACAAAGATGAGGACAATAGTCCGAACAATGTAATTAATGTACATAATCCCTCATCTCAGAAATATAGACAGATACTGAAAGGCCGAAATGTCGTAATAAATATGGCGACAAAGATGAGGACAATAGTCCGAATAATGTAAATAATGTACATAATACCTCATCTCAGAAATATAAACAGATACTGAAGGGCCGAAATCTTGTAATAAATATGGCGAAAAAGATGAGGACAATAGTCCGAATGATGTAAATAATGTACATAATACCTCATCTCAGAAATATAGACAAAACTGGATGTAAGGAAAATGTGCCGCTTATCCTAAAAAATCACAACGCATTTTACTCAGCTACAATTTTGTCTTTCACTCCAACTTGAAGAAGTCGAACCTGACGCACTTCGGCGAAACACGTCGTTAAAAGCCTTTTTTCCACTTTCTCCCATTATCTCCACTTTATAATCGGATACACTATTCTTCATCCTACTGACATGTATGCATTTTGCACGTATGCGTAACTTTGCGCGCCTGTGTTTTATATGAACATTGCATGTCAATGCAGGATATAAATATGCATCAAGAATTGTCAAACATTTCCGAGTTTGCTGAAGTTTCGAAGATAGAGATAACCAATCAACAAATACGTTTCTGTAGTGCGTGAAGTGACCGTAAGATGTCGCTAGCAACTGATAAAAGCTTATTCTTGTCATGTCTAAAAAAACAATGCAATGTGATTGTCATGCGAGAAAAAAGAAAAAAAAACAATAACCTCCATTTTGACTCGTTGAGGCAGATGTTTCACCGGAACCAGTTAAATCGAATAAAAAGGCGCATTTAGAACCTCGAATTTCAGGCCAATAATATTACGGCATCGAATCTAGGGATTATATTTTATTATGTAGTAAAACGATGAAAAAAAAAATGTCACCTTTTTTTTTTAAGAATATTTGCTAAAAATAATGTATATAAAAGAATTTGTATTTCTTTATTGAAATGGTCTTTTCAATCCAATATTATTCATGTCTATAAACTTTATTTATTGGATTACTGAGTGAACGTGTTTGTATTGCTACCTCTATTTTTTTGGGGGGGGCTGGGGTATTTTAGTTTTATTTTCTTAAACAATGGATTTAAAAACAGGCAAGCATGTCGTTATAAATTTGGCCACGGGAGACTTGTTCTTGATAAAGCAATGTTCGATTTCTGCCGAGAGGAAAATTTTTGGTAGGATTTTTCAAAACTAGGTTGGTTGCTATTAATCGCACTATTTCAGGAAACTTTTTTTAAAAACGCATACCAACTGAAACACGTGTACCCACTAAAAAAAGAAACGTTTATATTAATATAAAGGACTAATTGTATAAATAAGTAAATTAGAAAAAAATACATATACTAAACTATTCATATTTCACATTTATAGACACGATTGCATTTTTCATTTGCAAATATCAAAATCCTTCTGATGATTTGGATCGTGATTACGATTCCAATGAAATAAATTAAAACCATGAAATATTAGTGTTTGAACCTTTTATATTATATTCTTATTCTGTCTTGGACATTGAGTTCAACCTGGATCCTATCTTCTTGGGATTTTTTATATACACACACACACACACACACACACACACACGCACACGCGCGCGCGCATTCACGACTCTTCGACAGAATTGAGTCACTCTCAGTCACTGTGTGTTTATCCGAATCTAAAAATAAACACGCTAAAATTCACCTCCATTCCGTACCGATGTCTTAGCGGGTAGAAGTTCCGACTGACGCAAATTCAGTCGGGTTTCGATCGTAGCTAGAGGCAACCGGATGTCTAGCCACACTGATGAGCTGTGAAACAGCGAAACAGTCTGTCTGTGGATGACAAAAATATATATATATATATATATTAAATAAAAACAGACCACTTTAAGGACCGCGGATCATCAGACTTTAAGTAAAGCCTGATGATCCGCGGTCCTTTAAAAGGGCTTTGGTGAAATAATTTATAACATGGAACCTTAAAGTGGTCTGTTTTTAGTTTTATTTAAATTATTAGCTCTGATTTACATTGAGCTCTCCGGATTTTATCCTCCTTTGGTCTACCCATACGGATTACCTAGTTTTTCGTAAACTAAATATTTATATATATATATATATAATGTTGTCATCCACAATTCGCTGTATCATAGCTTATCAGTGTCCGGTTGCCTCGAGCTAGGATCCAAACCCGGCTGAATTTACCCCTAAGCCGTTGGCGCACAGCAGGGATGAAAGTGAATTTAAGCTTATTCATTTTTAGATAACCATGGTGTGACAGGGTGTGAACCTGCGTCCCTCTTTTGGACATTTTCTTTTAATTTGTTTACTCTATATATGAAAGCCTTAAGCCAATCTAATTTAGTAGTCCTCTAACTTGAGTGACTCTTCTTTTGTGTATTGGGTGAACAATCGTGTCAAATATATCTAGCAAAAAAATACTAGAATGTTATGAAAGTCAGTACGCGTTTGGATATATGAATTATGAGTCAACCAACGAAAGCCATTATAAAGTTCAGTTGCCGGAAACAGGGTCGAGGATTCACTTCTCGTTTCCTCTCTCCGACAGAGTGTCGTTGATAATGCATTTCCGAGTTTAATGTGGAAAGCATGCTAAGTGGCATCTTTGAATTCTTAAGCGTTTCGCGTTAGAATTGAACACAACTTTCCACTGTCTGAATCAGCCTTTCAACCAGGAATACCAATCTTTCCTTTTTCGCTTCTCATTCTTATCGAGGATCAAATATGGTTTTGCATGTCAACAAACAGTCAATGACAAAGACCTGTTATCACCAAATTGAGAAAGGCTGTGCTAACACCAAAACCAGAACTCCACGCAAATCAAGTCCAAGAAAAGTGTCAGTAGGAGTAAAATCTATCACTTCATACTGTTTTTGCCAGCATTCTGATAAAGTAAACAGGACATTAAGTCACCTGGTTTTCGAAACAGACATGTTAATTATTTACATTCTTCGGACTATTGTCCTCAGCTTTGTCGTCATATTTATTACAACGTTTCGACCGTTGTACGCTCCGGCCTTCTTCAGGTGGTTGGAATGTCGAACTGAACCCTTTATTTCGCTCACTGGGGTAGACTGTTCTAGTTCCACGTGCCATGTTTAATGGATGTCAGTTATCAGTTATCTCCTGTTAATTTTCCCTCTGAAAGTTCCCACTGCCTTAACCGGGTATTGAACTCTCACTCTTTGGGTCCTGTCACTGGATCCTACCAACGCCTTTATCCACTGTGCCATGTGTCCTTGAGGTTAGATCCAGTGACAGGACCCAAAGAGTGTGAGTTCAATACCCGGTTAAGGCAGTGGGAACTTTCAGAGGGAAAATTAACAGGAGATAACTGACATCCATTAAACAGGGCACATTGAATTGAACAGTCTACCCAGTGAGCGAAATAAAGGGTTCAGTTCGACATTCCAACCACCTGAAGAAGGCCGGAGCGTACAACGGCCGAAACGTTGTAACAAATATGGCGACAAAGATGAGGACAATAGTCCGAATAATGTAAATAATGTACATAATACCTCATCTCAGAAATATAGACAGAGACAACATGTTATTGCCAAGCACGATAATGTAATTGAACACTTTGCAAAAACAACACGAAGAAAATTAAAATATTTAAGATCGGAGATTCCTCCCCATCTTCCAGACTTTGTACTTACAGATTTTCATTTGTATCGATGGTTAGAACCTTTCTTAGTTGCAGGAGACGTTAAAAATCTTGATAAAAGAATAAGACATAATATGAGATATTTTGTGAAGTCCTGAGTCTTTCGTGTTGCTACTCAATGCCTATGCCTATTTCCTCCTCCTCCTTCTCACCTCCTAATCGTAGTAATCCGGATGTTAATTAGTTAATCTACAAATCACTACAAAATATCACTACTATTTTCCTTGAGTTCTTTGATAGAATCCAAAACAAAAATCAGCAATATTATTGGTCCTGAACTGGCGACTAGTCTTCATTCACTTTCTCGTCGCCGTAAGGTTGCCAATCTCTGTGTTTTCTATAAATATTTTCATGGAAATTGTTTAAACAAGCTCTTCGCGATCGTATCTGCTGTCTAGATGTAGCCGTAAATTCTATGCTGGCAATTTCTTTTCCCGCAATTCTCGCTTGTGGATCTCCCTTCCGGCTCCATGTTTCTAGCCAACTCTAATCTGCAAAAGTTTAAATACAATATAAATCTCTATCTACTGTCTTCCTAATTACTCTTTCCTCTTCCCGCCCGTCATTAATGTTTCTGTTCCTAATTTTCCCCACACCCTTCTGTCTCAGTGCCTTTACTGCCTTGTATGCGGTAATACAAATTAAAAAAAATGTTTATAAGAATTGTCACGTATTGATAATGTTTGCCCATTTAAATTGGAATTGAATCACGCATTTAAAACCATAAAATGACACACAACGTCTGTGGTTCTCTTTTTAAATCAAGGACCACATTCTTTATTATATTATTTCCCTTGTTACAATTTATACAAAATTGGAATGTAGCAAACCAAACGAAACTGAGCGATAATATATAACATGTTCTTCCTTTCTCGAAATTAGAAATTCAATAACTAACTTTCTAAAAAGAAATTAATGTAAAGATTATGAATCCAGCTTTTCTCCTCCTACCTATGGGTTAATTAGTAGCATTTGTACCAGTAAATCATTATTCTTTCCAAACGAACCTTACAATATAAAAAATATCTTCTAGCTTTAAGTAAAGTAAAAGTTTAGTAAGTCATTGGAAAGCAAATCATTCCCACATTTACGCCAGGGAACCCTGCTCCCCTGACATTTCTATATTTCACTTAATAGCCTCTTCTGTTGACTATGATTAATTTTGCTCCCTACAATTAATTTTCAAAAAAAGTTCCATGTGAAGGGGTGCGAACGCTCCTACCACTGTAACCAAGACTGTGAATGGACATAGTTCTTTGAATATAGTTCCTAGTAACCATTCTGTGTTGCAACACACTTGACTATAAGCACAGACACAATCACGTGGTTCCAATTCGCGGACATTCTCTTGCCACTGTCATATCGTTATGACTGTTTCTTTTCTTACTGTCAACCATCTTGTTCCGTGGGGAGCCCGAAAAGTTTCGTTTATTTCAGATTTCACGCACAAAAATCATCTTAAGTGAATGCTTGAGTATATCTATATCTTATCAGACAGTTTGATCTACGTTGGAATGTTATCGCTCGCTCTTGATTTGCTAACTTGTGCAAATACATTTCTGACTATTCCCATGCTACTTTCTGCTGTACTGTTTTATCGATTGAATCATTGTTATGGTTTATCAACCCTTTACAGTTTATTTAAAGCCAGAAAATATTTTTAAGATTGTATGTTTTTTTTTTATTTGTCGATAATAATGATTTAGCGATACATGTTTCTTTAAATGAACTCATAGCTGGAACAAAACAGGTTGATTCATAGCTTTCCCAATGGGTATTTGCACGTAAGTGAATATAACGAACCCAACTTGAATTGGAACTCCGATTAACAATTCCTAACAATTATCCATTACACCACTAAACATTTTACAGTAACTGGTATTCCCAAGCGGTCACCCGTCTAGTTACTGACCAGGCTCGACGTTGTTTAACTGCGGTGATCGAACGAAAACCGATGTTTCAACGTGAAATGTCTGTAATCCTTGCATCGTTAGAAGCAAGATGATAGGCTGGATTCAGAAGATTATATATCATATTCTATTAACAGAATACAGTTGAAACAAACTATGGTCAATTATAGAAAATAACTCTTCTGGTAAGCCGTACCCTGCCACACATCTACGTAGTTGTTCCAGTGTTCATTTAGTTTTCTTCGTACCTATGAGTTCGAACACTTTCCATTTCGAGTAGTCTCCAATTAGTATTAGATGTTTCTTTCTCTTATTCTAAGCAAAATCGACATGCACGCATTGCTATACTTTTAACCCGGTCATCTCCAAGGAGGAAGGGGACATCGTTCACAACTCCTAAACATCTGGTTCTGAAGTATGGAGTACACGTCTCTTTTTCTATTTTCTGAAGTCCAGTCAGTCCACTCCGATTATTAAACTGGGGTCATCAGTATACACCTCAAATGGCGTCAGCCATCTTGTACAAACTTTTCCTAAATTAATCGGTATACCACAGCATGTAAAACGTTTCACTATGTGTTTATTAATCTCTTTATCACAATTTTATTTCATCCACTTTGACAAAGCATATCACGTATTAATAGTGTTTGCACATTTTAGTTGGAATTGAATCACGTTTTTACTGCCATCAAATGACATACGAATTCGGTGTATTTTGTTTAAAACAAGTTCCATATTTTATTACCTAGAATTCTCTTGTGTTAGAATTTATGCAAAACTTGGAATGTAAATAACAAAACAAAACGAAACGAAACACAGCAATAACTTATAAAAAGTGGTTTCATCTAAATGTTTATTCTTTGTTTAAGAATAAAATATTTTCTATGAGAAAACTTCCGGAATAATTATTAACAACGATTTACATTCAGATAACAGCAAATAACAGGTTCTTCATGAATAACGTTTAATGAAGACAAATTCAGTTGACCTATTGCTCTGAAATGCTTCACGTGTTTTTCTATTGGAAACAAGACATTTAAATATGGACTTAATAAAGTGTGGTTGACATTTTGTGACATGGCGGCCATTGAAGGGTCAGATAATGTCGAATTTTATACGGGGCACATAATGAATTCACGTAGTAATAATCAACAAGACTATCTTTGATAAACATTAAGCCGTGTCTAGATCAAATCTAACTAAATTGGCTGCTTGAAGAATTTAGGAAACCTAATATATTTAAACTATGTCAGATACTTGTATTAACGCTGCATCGGAAAAATATACATATCAGAGGAAATTGATGAACAAAATTATTTGTTCATGTAATAAAATGATAAAGCCTTTAATTAATTAAAGACTTTAACATTTCATTGTTCGTTTGGTGCTTGGGATAAAGAAGACAGTTACCTAATTTTGCCATATTCACACCTTTTTTTAACTGTCACTTAAGCGAAATCACAGTGTTTATAGCAGACACAGAAAGGAAACAGGAATTGCTACAGAGGATTGCACAGGAACGTGAGACGAAATGACGAAACATCAACTGAAATAAGAAAAGATATATGGTTGTCAGCAAGAAGAAACAACCCAAAACGTGAATTACAAATTGGAGATACCTACGGGTTATCTTCGGTCAAGATCTATCATCTGTTTGCCATGGATGCGTATGTAAGTATGTGTGTATATGTGTGTGCATATATATATATATATATATATATATATATATATATATATATATATATATATATATATATATATATGTAGATATATATGTATATATATATGTAGATATATATGTATATATATATGTATATATATGTAGTCAAACCTAATGAGCCAGACAAACCTACCAAGGTTTCACTTAGGATGATCGTCAGGGTCAGCTGGCTAAAGAGGCAACAGCAAACGGCGTATATATAGACGACAACCAAGACAACACCACGTGACCAAGGAAAAAAAAAGAAAATAAAAAAAGAAAGAAAAAGGAAGAGAATAAGAAAAAGCGACACCTTGGGGGATGGGGTATAGATTTATTCGAATAACTAAAAGGGGAGGGGATTTTTAAGAAAACACAAACAATAACGATACAATCGGGGGTGAGAGGCTTATTTCAGTAACCAAGTATTTCTGTGTCTACATTTGTTAAGGACCTCGGTTTTTTCCCTTCGTGATTGATTTGGCTATTGTTAAATCAAGAATTCGAAGGTGTTTCGACACGAGTATAGTTACCTATATGTATATATATGTATATATATATATATATATATATATATATATATATATATATATATGTATATATATATGTATATATATGTATATATATATGTATATGTATATATATATGTATATGTATATGTATATATATATGTATATGTATATATATATATATATATATATATATATATATATATATTTATATATATATGATTATTTGGATGATTAACATGAAGAGTGTCCATGTAGATATCTCAGTGAGGGAAATAAATCGTTACTTAACTCTTCAAGCCGAGCATGACGCCATGTTCCTAACCAGATCAAGAAAACTTTACTCCGTCTGCTTGCTTTTTTATAGAAGAGCATAGATTGCTGGTGAACCGGAAATTATCCGTGACTGAACTATAAACTGTCAATTATCACAGTGTGTGATGGGGAAAAATTGTAGCTGACTGATGGTATACACGAGCAGTACCGTCTGGGTCACCGCGGAGATGGAGTATGATGTTGAAGGACCCGAAACCTTTAATGAACCTTGGCTATCCAGTTACGAAAAAATATATATATAGGGTGAGCCAAAAAAAACGGGAATTTTTGAATTGCGTATTGCCAGACCTGAGCAAGTGGCAACACTGCGAGAGAGTGACCTTGAGCAAGTAAACATTTCGCCATTTTAGTAACGAGAATGAAATTCACAGTATCCCAGCTGAGATGTTGCGGCAGTCAATGAGGAATCTCAACAGCAGATTTCAAGAAGGCATTCGTACAGGTGGACGCCATCTACAGGACGTAATTTTAAAAAAAATGAAAATTCCATCATTGTTACTCAAATAGCATGTTTTAAGATTTCAAGTACTATTAATTAAATATTTTTCTTCCATCACTCTTGATTTTATTGGATTGTTAAAAAGTTCCCGTTTTTTGGGGTCACCCTTTATATACATTCGGTATATTTGATAATGAAAGCATAGCTTCACGTGATGTTGAATCAATGCATCAACGCTCCAGTTAGAGAAACGATCTACATAATTATAAGAATTATATACAATATTCCATGACTCCCTCCATTGAAAATTAGACCCAACTTATTACGAAAACTACTTTTAACCTGTACTATCCAAGTTGCATTCTTTGAACACAAAAATAATATATATGTACAGCATGATAGTGTTTCCATAGGTGCGGTTTTGCGTCCAACTTTTAGTAACTTTTATGTAGCTGAACTTGAAAGTAATATATCTAATATTTAAAAACAACATCAACCTAAGATGTGTCGACAATATCCTACTCTTCGTAAAAAAACATTGATGAAATACATTAACTACAACAAGAATTAAAAAACAAACTCTGTCCTTAAATTCATATATGAACTTAACATTAAAAATAAAATTCCTTTTATTTTTCTATATTGATAGACACCAATAATAATACATTCACTAACTCCACCCACCAAAAAAAAAAAGAAGGTTTTCGACACTGAGCTAAAATATAATAAACAAATTCTTATTAATAATGACTTTCCTAACCACATTGTTAATGAGCAAATAAGGTGATCTATTACAAATTTCAATATGAAACAAATAAAACATAATACGTCCTCAAATAACCCGAAGCATATCAATTTTTATCTCGTAATCGAATGCATTCTAGATATAAACATGAAAAAATCCTATATATATATATATATATATATATATATATATATATATATATATATATATAAAAGTATAGGATTAATGTATACGGAAAAAATTACAATAAACAAAAAATACTGTTCTTGAAAGAGTGCTCAATACAGAGTAGAGCAAATATAATTATTTATTCGAAAATTATAACTTAAATATGTTATAAAATCACTATTTATGTTATAATTTTCTAATAAATAATTATATATATATATATATATATATATATATATATATATATATATAGAGAGAGAGAGAGAGAGAGAGAGAGAGAGAGTGAGAGAGATATGGTATGGGTCGGTGAAAAGTTTAGAGAGCATCTCAAATCTGAAATGGAATCATCACATCACTCGTCTGACCTAAAGCCCCTATATTTCTTCTTCTGGAGGTTCCTCTACAAGATCAAACCTCCGTCCTGGGTATGACGATAAACAACACCCGCGTCCTGGTTAAGATGATAAACTATATCCGATAACAAGGAGTTTTTGAGGAGCATGGAACCACTTCTTAATTGCTGGTGTTACCAGGTCCACCCTGACCCGGGGTGGTAACACCTGTCAGGGTCCCAGCTATGGGCAAATTGTTACCCGCCACCACCACCATCACTACAAAAATTGGTCAAAACAATATGAAATTATAAAAAATATTTTTTACTACCAGCAATACTTTTTGGGAAAAATTAATACCTGAAGTATTATTTTTGAAAAAGTAAAATATTACCAGCAATACTTTTTTGGAAAAAGATATTATCAGCAATAAAAATCTTGTCGGTATTAAATAACTCGTTGAGTTTGATATACCGTAAAATAAACCAAATCAAACCAAACCAGATCAACCTTTGCAACATTGAAATCAACCCTCACTGAGAAGTTTCAAGCGATCACCCAGGAGGAATGTGCATGAGTTATCAATAACTTGGCATTCAACAGCGCCTTCAACTGAACGGCGGACATCTGAAGCATGTACTCTAGGGCTCCTCTTGACATTTTTGATTTATATTTGAGACTAAATTGTTGCAGATACTAAAATGCTATCCTTTTACAGTTCAATAAATGTAATTTCCATTACTCTTACATTTTTCCTCCTTGATTTGTGCCCGATCATTTTCTTTCAAAAATTGTGAAACACCCTATATATATATATATATATAATGCAATTAATCGATTCGTTGATACATAATCAGGGTGAATCCTAGTAATAATAATTATTAAAACTGATCCACAGAGAGCTCGATAGTTTTATTTTAACAGAGCATATGTATTTTTACAGCAAATATATATATATATATATATATATATATATATATATATATATATATATATCATCATAGGTATAGTCTATTTCAAACCGTTCTTCATACGGTTATCGTCACCTCTAAGGCTTGTCTCGGAGCGTCAATCTAAATGTATTTTGAAAGTCAGTCTTCCTCTAGTCGGTGCCTTCTTAATGAGAGTGGGTTGGTGTTAGCGATCGGTGGAGGCGTAAGGTATCTTATCCCGGGGGAAGCGGTCTGTGTTTGGTGTTTATTTATGGCCAGGATTTTTTTTTGTAGTTTAATATCAATTCCTACTATATGGTGTTTCTTCTAACGGCCCCGGAGTGGGTTTTTATTTTTCTGGGATTCACAGTAAATAGTTTTTGTACTACTAAGCGATGGGCGATTTAAATTTAAGTCCGTTAAGATTTTATAGATTCGTGGATAATACCCGAGCACCCAATAGAATATATCATACTGTCAAATACACTTATATGCGTACATATCTTCATACATACATATATGTACATTTACATGTCCACACACACACACACACACACACACACACACACACACACATACATACATATATATATATATATATATATATATATATATATATATATATATATATATATATATATATATATATATAATGCAGTTAATAGATCCGTTGATATATAATCCGGGTGAATCCTAGTAATATTAATTATTAAAACTGATCCACGGAGAGCTCGATATTTTTATTTTAACAGAGCATAAACTACTTAAGTTGCAAAAAGTGACAAGTTAACCTCCAAGAGAGTGTGGTGCTTGTGTGACCAATATAAATATAAATATTTGGTGTTTTACAATTGTTGAAACAAAGCGGCGGCCTCTGAGATGGGGAGAGCCCAAGAAGCATGAGGATCTTGATGAGGAGGAACAGCGGTTCCAGAAGGATGGTGCTCCTCCTCACACTGCTAATGTTACCATGGTATGGCTCTGAGAAACGTTTAGGAGTGTCTCATCATATGCAAAGCTGAAATAGAATGGGCACTTTACTCGCCTGATCTTGGACCCTTCAGATTTCTTCCTGTGAGGGATCCTCAAGGACAACATCTATCAGTGCTACCATTGCTGCATTGAAGGCAGCCATCACTGCGAAGATTCAAGCGATCACCCAGGAGGAATGTGCATGAGTTATCAACAACTTTGCATTCAACAGTGCCTTCAACTGAACAGTGGACACTTTTTCTCTTTTTCCTTTTCCCATATCATTTCCGTTGAGTTTTACCGATTAAATAGGTCAATGTCTGATCCTTACCCCCTCCTTCCTCTATATTAAGTATTATAATAAAAAGAAATATAAAAGTAAATTTTAAAACTCTCCCTTTCCTCTCTAAATCCGACCATGTCTCTCACACTATTCCTTACCACCTTCTATGTTCAAGTTTTGTAAGCTTAATACTGCCCGTAAAAAAGTGTAAATTTTAAATTCATTTTTCGTTTCACTTTTTGAAAGTGTAATCTGAAGATCCAAATAAAAATAAAATTCTCTGGTGAAATAAATTATTATAAATGGAGCCTTAAAGTGGTCTGTTTTTCTTTAAATTAATATATATATATATATATATATATATATATATATATATATATATATATATATATATATATATATATGTGTGTGTGTGTGTGTGTGTGTGTGTGTGTGTGTGTAACCAATCTCTGCTGCTAATTGAACTATACATCAAGCATCAAATTTAAGGTATCCAAGAGAAAAAGTCTCGCGTGTGTCTCGTTTGATTTTTCTTTCACTTTCAATGACAGACAAAACTTAATGTTTATAAACAGAATCGATTTTCTCCTCCGATATGATCTTATTTAATTGGAAGTTCAGGGAACAGGAATCAAGTGTCGTGTCATTAATCCTTTCCAAAAACATCAATGTTACGCGAGAAAAATATGAATAGTCTTCGTTGAAAAGACATCAAATCACTTTGCCTTCATCGTGTAGCCGTCTGCTACAAATTGACACTTCGGAAGAAATAGAAGTGGCGTTGAAAAATATATCACATGTAAAATTATATATATATATATATATATATATGTGTGTGTGTGTGTGTGTGTGTGTGTGTGTGTGTATGTGTGTGTGTGTGTGTGTGTGTGTGTGTGTGTGTATGTATATATATAAATATAAAAGTGAACATA
Organism: Acanthosepion esculentum; assembly: GCA_964036315.1. Classification (NCBI taxonomy): domain Eukaryota; kingdom Metazoa; phylum Mollusca; class Cephalopoda; order Sepiida; family Sepiidae; genus Acanthosepion; species Acanthosepion esculentum. Next base: position 14,274,173 of record OZ038481.1, on the reverse strand, counting down.
GAAGTCAACACTTACAGGCGACAGTCTGTTTCATGCTAGATGCAATCGTCAGGCAACTAGTGCTGTTATTTTTCTCGGCTATTTATATATACGGGTCAGTGGTGCATTGTGGGTAGTCTATTTTGGCGGTTATTTTTACCGGAAGTCGTTTATTTGTTTATTTATTTATTTGTGGCAAATTATTTTGCTTGTTTTTATTTAATTTTATTTTTATTTTTTATCTTATATATTTATTTATTTTATTTTATGTTGATCGGTGTTTTTTATTAACGTATTAAAAAATTGTTTATATAGCTTATTGTGGGTAGTCTGTTATGGTCGTTATTTTAGCGGAAGTCGTTTAAAGCTTATTTATTTGGGTCAAATTGTTTTGCTTGTTTTTATTCATTTTAATTTTTTAATATATATATATATATATATATATATATATATATATATATATATATATATATAGAACGTTTTTATGTCTGTAATTATTTTCTGTGTAATCAAAAGTTTCCAATACGCAGGGACTTGCTAATTACCCATACAATAATGATACAGCTATATAATCTTTTGAAAGTAAGATACGTTTAAATATATGTAAATATTGTTAACATGTTTAATTAATTGTAATTGTTTTCGTTTAGGGCATCAGTACGAGTTGAACCACCATTTGTCATCCTTACTTGTTATTCAATACCTATACAAATATTACGGAATGATTTAAAAAATAAGCCTAACATGCTGTAGGGATACAGAAAACGATTATCTCCCTTTAGCAGATAAGAGCCCCATTTGGTCACGTTACGGCCGCTTAGTGTCGTTACTTCATACAGTGATGAGAATGGCCAGTCGTTCAGTTTGTTTACAGCAGCCAAACCGAACGTCTTCTTTTTTTTAGCCTGGGCCAAGTGGCTCGGACTGAGGTTAAATCTGCTTTCTTCAGCTTACAAGTAGATGGTGTTTCTTTTTTTGAATATATTTGTCCCATAGATAAACAGAAACTCCGGCTTGTTGTCTTCAATTTGAGAAAACCCAAGATATACCCTTTCCACTTCGTGGAATATCCTAGCCTGGTATTTAGTAGATGTATCCAGCGATTTTGAATTTCGTGTCCTAAACATGGCTTCTCCAGAAACAGAAGAATCTCCAGATTATATGTAAGACCCTCCCTTTTTTGGTTCTTCTTGCACTCTGCTTTTCTGTGTCGATATATGAAATTTTCTCCGAGTGAGACCCGTGTGTATATGTATATATAGATTTGTATGTGTTTTAGTCGTATAAAAGTCTGGTCATTCTTTTTCCTTTTGGCATACCTTACATCCCTGAAGTACGGTGTTATATAATAATGCCCATAATAGTGGAAATATAATAGGTTAATAAACCTTTTTACCATAGCTCTCTCTCTATATATCGTTGACCACGAGGCGATCTTATTTACCTGACACGTGATATTGTCACCTATTAAATGTTGAACATGATGTATTATTATTTATTTCCATTAATGCGCATTACAAACTGGACATTCCAAAATCATTTTAAATATCTAGGAAGGGTTTTTATAGAGGATGGAAAGGGTGAAATCGAAATCAGAGAAAGCAAAAGATGCCTTCCATAAACAAAGCAAATCATTAAGCAGCAGGAAAATCTCATTAGAAGCAAAGAAGTACTGAACTGCTATGCAATATTGATGCTCCTATATGGCAGTGGACGCTAGACAATTTCTGCACACAAAAGAATGAAACGAATCAACAGAAAGGTGGTTCTACAGAAGGATGCTGAGAATACCCTGGACTGAACATGTGAGCAACGATGACATTTTAGAGAAAATAGAAACAAAAAAGACATCAGTGAAAACAATTGAATTTTCTAGGGCGCATACCGAGGAAAATGTCATACTAATATTGAAGGCAAGCGGTACCCAGGAAAGAAACGCATCGCCTGCCTTACGAGCTTATTTAAATCGTTGACAGAACAGCAATTAGAAGAAATATTTTACTAAGAGTTACAAAAGACAGGAAATTATGGAAATGCATGATCGCACATGTCCCAAAGGGACACGCTGTCCTAGATATGCCAATAAAATACAAACCGCGTCCTGGGTAAGACGATAGACTACAAGTTTTTGAAAAAATTATTGCCAGCGATGAATTTTTGAAGAAATGATTATTACTAGCAGTACATTATTACCAGCAATACATTTCTGGGAAAAAAATATTACCAGCAGTACACTTCTGGAAAAAAATATTACCAGCAATAAATTTCTGGATAAAAAATATTATCAGCAATACATTTCTGGAAAAAAAAATTATTACCAGCAATACATTTCTGAAAAAAAAATATTACCAACATGTCTGAAAATAAAATTACCAGCAATACATTTCTGGAAAAAAATTATTACCAGCAATACATTACTGGAAAAAATATTACCAGCAATACATTTCTGGAAAAAAGAATTACCAGCAATACATTTCTGAAAAAAAAAATATTACCAACATGTCTGAAAAAAAGATTACCAGCAATACATTTCTGAAAAAAATTATTACCAGCAATACATTACTGGAAAAAATATTACCAGCAATACATTTCTGGAAAAAAGAATTACCAGCAATACATTTCTGGAAAAAAATTATATTCAGCAATACATTTCTGGGAAAAAATTATTACCAGCAATAGATGTCTGGAAAAATATTACCAGTAATACATTTCTGGAAAAAATATTATCAGCAATACATTTCTGGAAAAACGTATTACCAGCAATACATTTCTGGAAAAAAAATATTACCAGTAATACATTTCTAGAAAAAAATATTACCCGCAATATACTTTTAAAAGAAAAAATATTTTCAGCAATGCATTTTTGAAGAAAAAATATCAGCAATAAAAATCTTGTCGGAATTAAATAACCCATTGAGGTTGATAAGCCGTAAAATAAACCAAACCAAACATGATGAGACGCGGTATATAGACGAAGTATACACAGCATAACCTTATTAAACCCAAGGTTTGTTCTTCATCCTATAATTTACACAGGACAATTTTCTCCTGAAAAATTATTTTCATTTTCAAAATATTTAATCATTCTATTTTGGTTTGCTTTTACGCTTCTAATTACTAGTTACTATTTACAGTTACTGAACATAACCGGAGTCGCTGAAAATGAAACTTAGCGCCGTTGAATAATGATGATAACGAAGATAATTTGAAATAGAAATTACATATGTCATTTTTGTTTGTTTGTAAAACGAGGTTTTCTAAAAGGTTCTCAGGGCGACCAGCATCCCGAAATCAAAATGATTTTCTTTGGCTATTGACATAAAGACTTTGGCAAGTGGGTTGATCTAGGAGTTTTCAGAATCTACATTTTAAAGTTATGTTGGCTTAGTTCTTACGCCTATAGTTTCGCATAACTTTATTTGTATGTCGTCTTATCAACTCGCAGTTACAGTCCAAAGGAATCATTTAACTGTGATTATAACTAAACCCGGAATCTGACTTCACCTTTTCCAAGTATAGAGAGCTACTTTTGCTAGTGAAATTTAAATAAGAAAATGAAAAGTCCGCTCTCTCGTCGATATCGAAGTAAAATGGCTCAAAAGATGAATACAGACCTTAACAGTTAGACTAAACATAGATCTAATTATAATGGTGACGGTTTGAGTTAGAATCAGCCACACTTTTTGGAAGAGTTGCGAACAGAGAAATGCTGTATAGTGTATCGTGAAGTTTTCAAAAGATTTCTTTATTTTTGGATTCAGTTTTACTCCACCTTGCCTGGTTGCCACCCAAGGCAAGAGAACGCAGTCTTCTTTGCTATTTAACCCGTAGTGAGAGGAAGACGGATTCATATCTTTTCCAATGGAATTAGCGCGAAACTATCGAAACATCCTCGATCCGTATTTGAACTTGGCTCGACAATTCCACTTTTAGCGTCAATACACTCTACTGTAAATCTACTTAAATACTGCTGCAGTTTTCGAACTGCATCGGGAAACTCGTTTAGAAACTACAGTAATTCCCAATGTATAATACGCCTTCATCCATAACACACATACTTAAAATTGTGCTGAAAGTGTGGGAAAATGCTTCTACTTACACATAATAAGCAACCCTTCTACTTACGCATAATACGCACTCCTTGTTTGGTAATCAAACCCTATAAATTGTATCTCTCCAATTTCATTACAGCCAGCACTTCCTACTCTTATAAAAATGGTTTTAAACAAAGAATAGTATTATTCTAATTTAGATTTATGATAATTTTTATTTTATTTTATATTTGTAAGTATTGTTACATATATATGTTTGTATTTGACATCACTATGGGGTCGCAATCGCTGAATATTAGTGTCAAATTGTCGTATGTTTGTGGTGAGGAGTTTTCGCAAATGAAATCGACCTATAAAACGGCAATTTTTAAAAGATTTTTAGTAGCTGTACATAATACGTGCCCCTAATTTTGCTTATTACTTTTTAGAAAAATGCGTATTATACATGGGAAATTACGGTATTACAACCAAGATAGCGTTGTTTTCTCCGTTGATAAATAAATCTATTACAGCACGGATTCATCAAGGCTCATCCTCAAGTAGATAGGATAAGGCATATGCTTCAACCCACACAAATGCTACAGGATTTATCTTGATCCCCGTTAGGTTTTTCTGATCTAAGGGTTTTTTTGAATTCCTCACTAAACATGACACTCCAAATAAAGCAACAAAACTGCTAATTAGCAGAGCGTCACTGAGTATGAAAGAATATAAGAATAACATCGAGAATAATAACAGAATAAGAATTAAGAAGGCAGAAGTTAGCGATAAACATTGCATTTAAATATTTGAAGATCAAACTTGACTGGAAAGCGGGAAACCGGAAGTGAGTTTCGCATCTAAGAAATGCGAATAAATAAAGTTAGCATAAAACTTAAGGTTACATCTAGTTATTTAAAATGTAAAATGATGAGATCTTGCCGCCAATCTAGAAATGCATAAATCCATAGATTCGAAATACCACATCAAAGGAACACCAAAATATCAGTAGATAGCGAATGGTATCGGAGTTCTTGTCAAGAGTTATGGGTTCGAATCTTGTCAGTGGGTATTCTTTATTTCAAATCCGTGCTACTTATACTGGGATTATCAATAGAAGAAAAATAATAGGGAAATACTTGTTATAAAATAATAATTAGCAATGCTTTATTTAAGCAATTCACACAATTTTAAGGTTTGGTTTGTTTTACGGCATATCAACCTCAATGGGTTATTTAATGCCGACAAGATTTTTATTGCTGATTTTTTTCATCAAAACCTTATTGCTGGCAATATTTATTTCAAAGATTTATTGCTGGTAATATTTTCCTTCAAAAACTCATTGCTGGTAATCTTTCACCTTTTGCTAGTATGAAAACCTATTTTTACACTTTCATATTGATTTGATCCCAATTTCTTTTGGGGGGGAACTATTTGCCTATAGCTGGGACCCTGGCAGGTGCTACCACCCCTGGTCAAGGTGGAAATGGGAACACCTGCAATTAAGAGGTGTTTTCACGCTCCTCAAAACCCTCTGATCAGAGGCCTTGCTGATGTAGTTTATCGTCATACCCAGCACGGATAATTTTAAGTTCGTACAAATTTGTGTAAAAGCAAGAGAAATAAAATATGAGAAATATTAGTTAAAACCCAATGATTATTAGCTGTACTTTATCTGAGAAAGCCAGACAACTTAATGCTTGTGCTTCTTGGTTGAAAATAGGGAAAAACAGTGGTACGCATGCGTAGTGCGTCTTGGGCAAGTAGACCTGGTCGAGCTCATTCCTCTGCAAGTCAATTCACAGTCGATGTCCTCCAACTTGAACGCTATGTTTGGTCCCGGACACGTTGCTTCCATCAGAGGAACCATTCGCCCTCGTTGTTGAATTCTAGGCCCTCTACCCAGCGATGTCATGTCATCACCGCACTAAATAGTAAACATAGGCCCAGTCTTCCCCAGTGTACTATATGACCGTTGATCCTAGAAGAATGTTTGTTCGCTCTTTGACACGTCGTTGTTTTTATTCGTTCCTGATGTCTAGCCACCCTCTTCACCAGAAAAAAAAACTTGTGGGGGGAAACAGTTTAGTGGCCTATGACAGGACCACACAGCATGTAATACTCAGTGACATAGTATCAGTTGACACTATAATGATATAGCATAGCGATTATTACAAGTAGGTGTGATATAAAGAAAAATGAAACGAAAGAAACACTAAGTAATAAAAAAAATTAAAATTATTTACGCATTTCACCCCAAGCAAGACGGGGGTGTCATTAGCACGAGATTGAGAGCAATAATAAAGAGGTGTGTTTGAGGAAAAAATATAGAGAAGGGCGGGGATCAGGATCAGGGCATCAGAAGATGTCGATTGACATTAAATTTGAATATTTGAAAATTATAGCTCTCAGGGAAGCAAATAAGAGTAATGGAAGTCCACAGTCTGGAAATGCGAGAGAAGAAGCTCTTGGAGTAGAAGAGGCGGTTACATTTAACACTGAAAGGGTGGGATCAAGATGCCAACCTAGTAGCACGCTTAAATTCATGTAGTTGGGGTACTAGTGAAATTAGCTCGTCAGAGCAGTTGCCATGAAAATAATTGTAGAAAAGACTGAAGGCAGCAACAACACATCTATGAGAAAGTGACTGTAGATTCCAGATCAGGACCCATCCCATTGCTTATCATTCTTTGGATTTTGTCGAGGACTCGAGATGAAAAGCGAGGGACACCAGACCATATACGGTAACAGTATTCAATGCAAGGACGAATGGTAGATTTGTAGATTTGAAGGATGGACTCAGAGGAGAAAAAACTTCTGGCGCGACACAGAGAACCAACTTCCTTTGCGGTAGATAAAGCTATTGATTCAATATTGTTGTTCCACCTCAGGTCAGTGGAGAAACTGAGACCAAGAAGAAACAAAGAGACCCTCTCGTGGATTTGAGCCTCAACCATGCTGATAGGAGGCAGGGATTTTCTCTATGGTGGGTAAATAAGAGAAGTTCATAATAGTTGACATAAGAAATTAGAACAAGTTTAGATTAGTGTCCCATTAAACTAGTAGATTAAATCGTTGGTTCCTGAATATTGTAACGTAGTAAGTCTAAGTTCAATCCCCGGGCTGAGTAGTGTGTACTTGAACTCAGAGCAATAACTGAGAAGTACTAAAAATAAGAACTAGATGAGATATCGTTAGACATGGTTGGTAGAACAAGAACAGTCTTGCACCGTAGGCTGAAAAGAAATCGTTCAGTTCGGTTTTCCCTCTAGATTACGCTGATCGACATACACTTCATGAAGGCCGGAGGTCACTAAAGACGAAAATTTTGTGATAGTAACATCAAAGATGAGGAAAATAGTCAGGATGTAAATAATGTCAACAATGTCAAATCGGAATTCAGATTCGTAAATCAGGATAGTTTCTGGGCCAGTCTATAGTTTGCTCACAGATAAGTCTTGGCATTATGCTCTGTTATTCATAATGACGGTAGTCTTTGAGTATAGAATCCAGAGGTTGGCAGTGAATATTTCGAAGACAGTAGGGAA
>OZ038481.1:14156615-14261615 GCA_964036315.1 Acanthosepion esculentum | reverse complement strand
ATCCAACTCTTGTTCTAGCAGGATAGACAACCAATCAATCTATCTTCCCACAGGACGATCAATCTACCGAAGAAAGAAACGGCAGCCTACTGTGGGAAATCTTCTCTTAGTTAACCATGAATCGGAGGAGAGTATGACATTTGACACTGAGGTTTATGAAAGAGTTGCCTGAAAACTTGAAAGTACGGTTCAACTTGTTTTGAATATTAACGAAAAGTGGATTAAAGTGAAATTGATAATCTATTGGCAAAATTGATGACTTCAATTTCATGTTTTTTATGAAAGGTTTTCATACAATATTGTCAGAAATTTTGAATCTATCTGACATTATAAAATATAAGCAGTTATATATATATTGTCATCCATAGACACACTGTTTCGCTGTATCACAGCTCATCAGTGTGACTAGACGTCCGGTTGCCAGAATCGAAAACCGGCTGAATTCGCGTCAGTCGGAAATTCTACCCTGAAGCCGTTGGCGCACGGCAGAGAAGAAGGTGAATTTAAGTGTATTTATTTTTAGATAAACACACAGTGACTGAGGGAACTCGATTCGATTTACCGAAGAGTCTTGCATTATCAGCCGTAATAGTCACTGTTTACAAACCCACACATCCTCCCCAGAGGATATATAACACTTTAAATATATAGGCATTCAGAAACAGACTGATTTGCCGCATCATAGATTCTCAGTGTGGCTAGACGCCCGATTGTTTCATGCCGGAATCGAAACCCGACTGATTTAACATCGGTCAGATATCTTACCTCTCAGCCATCGTCACAAGAAGGGAAGTTTAACGTTTTTCTCTATACGAAATACGCCAGCGGATCGTAGAACTCAATTCTATTTTGACGGGTAATCCTTAATAGGAGTAGCATCCGCGGTGCATATGGCTCGGATTCAGTCATAATTTATTTCATGAATATATATAAATATTCATCTCTTCAGACCGAATGTTTTTTAATAAATGGAGTCAATATGTCCAGACAAAAAGGAAGAGGAAAAGGAAAAAGTGTGTGTGTGTGGTATATATCTGGTAATGGTAATAACAGCCGTTTCCTTATAAGGAAACTTTCGGCATTCATTGACTGAGCAGCCATAACTGCTTTTGGTTGAAGTTTACAAAATGTTTCTCTCAAAACAATTTTTCAGGAAAATAGCTTTCTCAAGCCCAGTAGCTGTTAACGCTCTTTCCAGTACTAACGCGGTATTCCTTCCGAAACGTTTATTCGGGGTAGTGCAGAACGTTAGCCTCTTGATTATGTCAATATTTTCTCTTCCCGTTACATGTGCTATCCATTTATATGTCGATGCTGTTGAAATTCCTCAATTGATGTGGTTTCTGTTATTTACTGCTGTTCGTTGTCTGAGATTTTGGAGCATTAGTCCACGAACTTCGAAGAAGTATAGTCTTTGTCATGACGAATAGGATTCACTTGGTTAAAGTCATTTTTAACTACTGATCTTACAAAGCAGTTGTATACAGCTAACTGTTTCAATATGGAAGTCTCGAGTCTTAAAAAGCTATTTAAGAACAAGTCTCTTGTTTTCAGGTTAATGTTTTGGTTTTGTAGCAATTTGCGTTATGCGGAGAAACTACCCCTAGCACAGACTATTCTGTGTTTCACTTAATTATCTCTTGTGCTAATCTTTTTATAACTGGTCCATGCACTACTAAGGTATTTGAAGGGTTTAGTATTTACTAATTCCATACCATGGATTTCTGTCATATACTCATTGTAGTATGTTTTGAATTGTCGAAATAGTTTTATAATGATTAACATTATCCAATTGTTGTCCACGAATTAATTGTATACATTAAATAATTAAATGATTTTATTATTTTTTGGATTTATTCTTCTGACATATATTAATTCTGATTAAAATTGAATATTTAGCTGTTTTTGTAGTTGTTTGTAACTATTTTATATTGAAATTGGCTAAATTTCATTCAGTTGTATGGAGTTTCTAGGTACTATAATGTGCCTAATTCTTTCGTCAATTCTTGTGTTTCTGTTTACACTTCCTTTTAATTTTTGGGTTTGTAGATTTTATATGCATTTTTCGGTGCTACTATCGCATGAGGTCTACCTCAATATGTCGTGCCGCTCCCCCTCACGTGGCCAGCAATTCAAATGAGGTCAAACATAGATCAGGTCAGGTGAGGTCTAACATAGATCAGGCCAGATGAGATCTAACATAAATCAGGTCAGGTGAGATCTAACATGGATCAGTTCAGGTGAGGTCTAACATGGATCAGGTCAGGTGAGGTCTAACATGGATCAGGTCAGGTGAGGTCTAACATGGATCAGGTCAGGTGAGGTCTAACATGGATCAGGTCAGGTGAAGTCTAACATGGATCAGGTCAGGTGAGGTCTAACATGGATCAGGTCAGGTGAAGTCTAACATGGATCAGGTCAGGTGAAGTCTAACATGGATCAGGTCATGTGAAGTCTAACATGGATCAGGTCAGGTGAGGTCAGGTGAGGTCAAACATGTATATTTATATGTCTCACTTTGCTAAACACGTGAAACGGGAGGTGGACTTCATACTATATTGAGGTAGACATCACGCTATAGTAGCACGCATTCGTCTTCCTCGTGACGATATTTGATGGTACAAATTCTAAATTTTAATTAAAACCTATCATTATTTCAGATTTTATCTTACTGTTGATACGTGATCAAAATGTATGCCGTCGGTTTTATTTGTTGACCTACGAGGGAGGTATCAATTTGAATTAACAAAAATTTAAATCAGGCAATGTTCTTTTGTTCCTCTTGTCATATGTGAATTCAAATGTCGTTTAGTTTATTTATGAGATCCAGTCATTTATTCTTACCTTGATCTACTCGTAAGGCGTCGGGTATATCGCGAAAGTATTCAGCATTTTAATTTAAGATATTCTGACACGAGCCAGATTCTAAGAATACTAAAAAGAAACAACACACAACGGCGCTGATAAAAGAACCAGTATGTCGGAATAATTTTTATTTACGAAAGCTATTATTGAATGTAAAAAAATGGTTTGTGCAGAAATGGATTTTTTCTTTCGTCTTTTGTTTGTCGGTACGAAAATGTTTAATTTTAGTTTTGGAGGTTAGTCCATAGAAAATTTGAACATTTATAAAAATTGTATGTCAGCATATATATATATATATATATATATATATATATAAGCTAAGCACACATTTATTTTTCATATTTATGTTTTTCAATTTGTTGAGATTGCCAGAAGGTTTAAGTTGTGAAGGGCTGATCCTTCATGAAAGAGATGTTAACATATTTGCCAGGCCTTTAGCTAAATTTAAACAACTCTGCCTATACCCGAGATAATAGGTTACATTGAGGTTTTAGGTTTACTGTCGGATGTAAGACCTTCAGGAAATTCTTAATGTAAAATGAAAAAGAATGCTAAATATGTTTGGGCAAATCCAAAATAAAAAAAACTTTAAATACAAGGTAACCAAAAAAGTTCTGTCTGTTTTTAAAGGAAAAAAAGAAAACGCTTCACAGTATGTGTAACTTATATTTAGTATTCGAAGTAATCGCCATCGGCATCCAGTACTTTCTGGCAACGTGTACCCAGCTGTTCAATGGCCTTGTGGTAGAACTCGGTGGGTTTTGACGCAAAGAAGTCCGTGATGGCTTTGCGCAAGTCTGCTTCATTAGTGAAGGATTTCCCACGAAGATGATTATCCAGGGAGTGGAAGAGGTGGTAATCGAATGGCGCAACGTCAGGTGAATAAGGTGGATGGCACAAAGTCTCCCACCCAAGTTGCTGTATGGTATCCCTGACCACTCGCGCGACATGAGGCCTGGCGTTGTCATGGAGGAAAAGCACACCTTTGCGATTCACCAGTGCTGGCTCCTTTTGGTGCAATGCCTGTTGCACACGTTTCAATTGCTGCGAGTATAGGTCTCCAGTGACCGTTTGGCCCGTTAGTAGCAGTTCATAATAAACCACTTGACGACCAGACACAAAGCATAATCTTGCGTGGGTGCATAGGCGGTCTTGCGGTGTGTGGGACAGCATCCTGAGGAGACAACCAATGTCTGGAACGCTTGAGTGTTTCATACATAACCCACTTTTAATCACTGGTAAGCACTCGATTGAATAAGGATGCGGTACGGTGGCGAGAAAGCAGCGATACGCAGGCTGCCACTCGTTGTCCCTTGTGGACCTCCAACAGCGTTTGCGGAACCCACTTGCTCAGTTTGTACGTCTTACCTAGGCGGTGCAGGTGATGTCTAACGGTTTCATCAGAAACGTTGAACTGTCTTGCAAGTTCACCACACGTTAGACTACTGTCCTCTTCAATGGCCTCCTTCAGGACTCCGTCATTCAAGACCTGTGGTCGTCCACTGCGAGGCCCATCATGGAGAGACAAATCTCCCGACTTGAATTTTCGAAACCAACGCCTTGCAGTACGTTCATCCACAGCACTATCCCCAAACGCTTGACATATGCGGCGACTTGATGCAGCTGCTGATAAGCCCACTTTGAAGTCGTAAAGCAAACAGCCCCGAACAAGATCTCTAGACACTTCCATCCTTCTCACAGCTGTCCGGCCTATAACTGATGGCCGGGCACGGTGCACATGTTTTTTATAACGTCTGATGTTCCTACTTCCGGCTGTCCGAATTTGAAAACAATTACTACACGCATTCCGTATATATTTCAACTTTATTCAATGACTAATCAAAAAACGGACAGAACTTGTTTGGTTACCTTGTATATAAATACATACATACATATATATATATATATATATATATATATATATATATATATATATATAGACTATTAGTGGTGAATATACACATACGTATGCAATTATATATACATATACATATATGTATAAAAATAATTCCAAGAGGATATGATCCAGGTAGAACTCGATGTCCAGGACAGAGTAAGGATATAATAAAAAGACTTAAACACTAATATTCTATGGTCATAATTTATTCCATTGGAATCGTAAGAACGATCCAATTCATCAGACCTACAGATTCAAAAAGAAAACGGAACAACGACTCCGGGAAAAATTGGTGAGAGTATGTGTGAGAGTGTGGTGGGGCCTGTGATCTATATAGAGGGGTAACGGACGAGAGAGACAGGGAGGTCCGAAGGTGGAGAGGGCATTAAAATCTAACAGAGGGAAGATTTAAAGAGGGGTTTCAGTGAGAAAAGGGTGCGTATTTTCAAATATATACCGGAAGAGTGTACATTTATTGGCGACACACACACCTCATAGGCGATAAAATCTTATACTCCCCCCAGACCCCTACAACGCATACGTACACACACAATACACACACACACACACACACACACACACACACACATATATATATATATATATATATATATATATATATATATATATATATATATATATATATACATCTACCTCTGCACGCCTAGGACAGCCGGTTTCAAAACCAATGCTAAATTCGCTATAATGAGATAAAGGAAAAGTTTAGATAAGATAACATTAGAAGGATTTTAGGATTCCCTGAAGTTAAGTGGAGACGGCGTTCGGAAACATATTGTCTAGCCGGGCCAAGTCATAAACCAACAATCTCTGCCCCCATAAATTTATCGGACTGGCTAAATGATTCTCGGGCGGCCTGTTTTCATCCCGCCCCCATCCCAAATAACAACCCAAACGAGACCGTTTGACCAACACAAGGAATTTGGGGGAAATCCCGCTGACAAGATAAAAGACAGATGAAAACCTACAGACAAAATTCCATTTTCACTTTTCGGACCTCCGGTTGATTATAAATACCTGCGTACATCTACACCCATATACAGCTATATGTCTACATATATATCGAAATATGCACACACACACATAACTACGTCTGCATATTTATGCGTATGCTTTTATATACACGTTTACACAGACACGCATACACCCATATGAACGCACATATCCATTTCTATATTTTAACCAAATCAAAAGCCAATTAAAAAATATATAATATTCTAAAACCGCTGGGTGAGTAGTGTGTATCTATCTCTAATGTTAGAATGTATACCTAGGTGTCTAACTATTATAATGCTATCTGATTTTGCAAATCAGTTATTAGGGGAACGTTTATCTACTTAACCACTCACACATGTATCACCACGTGAATAAAGAAAAGCGAAAATTACAAAAATTAGAAATACACGGCGCATCACATAAACATACACAATGATACATATAAGTAATGGTCATTACATGAATGGAGCCTAAATATATAAGCTAAGCACACATTTATTTTTCATATTTATGTTTTTCAATTTGTTGAGATTGCCAGAATGTTTAAGTTGTTAAGGGTTGATCCTTCCTGAAAGAGATGTTATCATATTTGCCAGGCCTTTAGCTAAATTTAAACAACTCTGCCTATACCCGAGATAATAGGCTACATTGAGGTTTTGTGTTTACTGTCAGATGTAAGACCTTCAGGAAATTCTTAATGTAAAATGAAAAAGAATGCTAAATATGTTTGGGCCAATCCAAAATAAAAAACATTAAATATTTTGCAAAGAACCAAATATTTTTAAAATCCTTACAGAAGTAAGAGTCTTAACCTCTGAATATTTTAAATTTTCCATTTTATTTAAAAAAAACTTCTTTTAATCCGTTTTCTGATTTTTCTCCCTTCTTTTTATTGAAATATTCAATCGATCCACAACTGCATTATTTTTATCTCTTGATATCCTTTATACTTTGCAGTCTGTCTTTCCAGTTTACGATCAATCAGCTAAAATTAACTAGTAACATTTGAAGAATCCGTTGATGTGTTACCATATATTGGACGCAGGGGTACCCCAGCGTGGTGTACTGGTCAGCAAGCTTGTCTCGCTTGATCAGTTACGACTCAAAAGAGAGTTCGATCATCACTAGGTGCTCCGTACTTTCGGCTTTATGCCACATCTAAGTTACGCTTAGAAAATAACCATTTTGGGGCACTTTGAGGCGGTGTAATAGCAATCTTGTCTCGCTAGAACAATTACAACTGAGTAGTGAGTTCGATACGCACTAAGAGCCTTCTACTTTCGGCCTTGTGCCACATCTAAGCAACGCTTGGAAAATCAATATATTGGACGCAGAGGGTGTATAATTGGTGACAGAGAAAACTGCAATTATTCAAGGAAACATTCAGTATTTTGAATATATATATCTTTTAAAGATATTTAATATTTTAAAGCTCTTTACATTCTATACAGAACAACATATTTTTTATTCCAACTCCCTCCGTAATTATATTTACAGCCTGATACAATGATTACGAAGCTAATTTTGCAGCCATCTAAAGCGTTTTTATGCTAAACTATGCTTGATAAGCAACAATGTTAATATTTACTAAGTTTATTTTAGCGCTTCATAAGGATAGAGTCGTTGACACTCAGTGAGGATGGAATTAATTTCACTAGTAGTGTTCTGTGTTATTGGTTTTATTGGGGAAACGTAAAGAAGTATCGTTTTACGACTCCTTGTATTATTGGTCCGACAAACACTATTTTGCACTCATACAAGTCTGGGTAAAACACACACACACACACACACACACACACACACACACACACACACACACACACACACACACATGACGTGGTATTTAAACAAACGACAATTATAAATGTATGACTAAAACATATCACAGAAAAGAGTTGAACTTCATCATTGAAGTTATCGATAGTTCAACATCTCCAGTTAACATGTTTTAAGTATTTATATGCTGCCTATTTTACAGAAAGACAGAGAAAGACAGAGAGAGATATATAGAGATATATATATATAGAGAGAGAGAGTGAGAGATTTAAAACTCGCGCCGCCTGCAATTTAGCCAAGGGCGGTAATCAATTAGATTGCAAACGTCACTGCATATGAATGTCTCTGGTTCATTTTCAATTGTGTATATCATTTTATTTCTTACGATATATCATTAATTCTTGTTGATAACTTTTAAATATCTACACAAAAGTTTCAACGGCTTTGCACTTTTACTCGGTATTGTTATATTAGGTTGGATAAAAAACGCATTTGAAGTTGAAAAACAAAAACGTTTCTTAGGTCTTAATTGATATACAGTGTGCGGCATACCCACAAGAAATATCCCCCACATAATGGTAAGACGTTAGTCGTAGTGGTATCATCATCGATCTAATGTCTTGCCATTATGTGGGAGGTATATCTGTAGCACTATCGATTTAATCCAGATATCATTACTCTTTAATATCGACCCAATATATTCGATCTCCTCAGCGTAAAATGATTTAGGTTTTGATGCAAAGAAACAGTCAACATCAGTTTGAACCTCTTTACAATAAACGAAAGAGTTTTTCTACAAAAATAACTTACAGCTATTTCAAAAGATGAAAGATTGCGTAATATCTCAAGCAGGGTTTCACAAACAATGTTTTTAGTCAAGAATTTTGAAAATAAGAAAATATTGAAGACGTTTTATTTTAAATGAGGTTTTATTTTTAAGACATTACATTGTATGTTTAATCTGCTTGTGTGAAACCTCTGATTGCTGTGATTTGGCAAAGAAGAAAATTATTTATTTTATGTTTGTCGTTTTTGGTTTAGCATCCACAAAGAAGATTAACGGTACGCTTTCCTTTTCAAGGGATCTATGAAGTATCAGCTATCTTTTTAGAGAGGCCAATAATGACTCTTGAGGAAAAGGAAGGATTATCCACTCTTAAAAAAATTAAGGAATTTAGCATCCCCTTTAAAATGTCACATTCAAAGATTTGACCTCGACATGGAAGTAATGTGCTTAGTGTCTATAGGTTTTTAAAAATAAAGAGTTTTAAATATAAAAATAATTCAGAAATTACTCTACTGTTAATTTGGGACACATCTGGTTACCTGTCAGGGCATATTTGTGCAACAGGGCTCACTAGTCGCGAGACACAGGTCTAGAGAATAAGGAGGATGAGACAAAACGCCATTATTTAGTCTCAGAATCCATTCCTGCATGACTCAAGCAATATGTCGTTTTGTATTACAGTGTGAGAACGACACGCCTTCGCGATTAAGGACTGATGAGTGCTTTCTCTGCGAATTTCTATTCAATTTCTTCAATTGTCAAAAATGCCTTTCTGTATTAATTATTTATTTTTGTGACACCCTTTATATCCTACCATACATGGGGTCATAACTGTTTTGAAGATAGATACTCTGTTTTCAGTAGGTCCTAACCATTGTCGTTTTAGACGGATATTCAAAAACGAGCAGAAATCAAGCTTTGCTTAAAGGGGCTTAGGAAGACATCACTTTCAAACACCAATTCCCGTAAGATCACTGAAATTAAGCAAAGTCAAGTCTGGTCAGTGCATAGATAGTTGACCGCTTGGGAATAACGATGATGAGCGGGTGGAGTAATAGTAATGTTTCAGAATTGTCAATCGGAGTGCCGTGTTCGCTATATTAACTTACGCGCAAAGACCCTTCGGAAAGGACTGAATCCATCTTTTCTTCCCCAGGTATGGTCTAATTAGAAAGAGTCGTATCACTAAACCATTATTATCTAAAAAAAAAAAACTTACTCCCTCTGTTGTTCCATAGCCGGAAATCTCATGTGGAATATACTAATCCTTAGTCGAATTGTTTGCAGGTTAGCATTGATGTTCCTCAAGTATTTATATTAGCTTATTCCGGTAGAATAATTTGAAGCGCAAATTATATCACTTTTTCACCACAATAAAATTGTATTTTTTTCAGACCACCCACTGGCAAGAGATTATGATGGGAGAAGGGAAGCCAATTGGCAGAAATGCTAAACGAAATTGCAAGAAGCACGAATTGACAAATAATGAACGTAGTGCTGTGCTGCAAGCACTGCTGGAAAGATCCACAGATCGTATCCTGAAGCGTGGTGCAATAAAACAGGTTGCAGATGAATTAAACGTAGATGCAGAACGTCTGGGTTTGCAAATTGAATTAGTTTGCCAGCCTCCAAATAGTCCTTATCTCAATGTCCTTGATCTGGGTTATTTTAATGCAATTCAATCAATTCAGCACCAGCAAGCTCCAAATAATGTTGACCAGCTCATTGAAGCAGTGGAAGAAAGCTTCAATAAGCTTCAGAAGTCGAAGCTTAACAATACTTTTCTAAGTTTGCAGTTAGCAATGGAACAAGTTATTTTAGTTGACGGCGATAACAACTATAAACTCCGGCACATGTCTAAAGAGAAGCTTGAAAGAGAAGGAAAACTTGAAGTATCCATTTCTATTTCTGACGTTGCAACAAAAACTGCTTTTGTTAAAGTAAACCTTCCCCAGTTATTTTTGTTATTAATTCAACTGTTTATGTATATCAGTTTCGATATATTTCACATTTATTTATATGACAATTCACTAATATTACTCATTTACTGTTGAGTATGGGAATAAATGATATTTTTTGTTCTTTTTGGTGTTTTCTATCTATTGGAACAATTATTTTGGAACAACATGAAAATTGTTTGGGAACAACTATTTCGGAACGGAGGGAGTATAATCTAAATATACTTTCTGGCTTTAAAACCCTGCAAATGGTTTTTAAGCCGTATAAATCGAATCAATCAAATAAACCTTACGCTAAAGAGTGCTTTGTGGAAGTTTTGAGCAAGCTTAGATACTTTTATGCGTTCGTGAAGATGTTTTATGAGCAAGATTATCACCATTACTTTTGCATTCTATAAGTAAGTAGCATTTTCCTCTCGGGCCACTTCTTCGCAAGAACCGCTGCTTTTTTAACAGACTTTACCGAAGCACGTCAATGTTGACGTCTACAACTCTAGGGTTAACCGTTATCTTAACCTTTATAATTTCACGAATTTCTTTTTTTGCAGTTTTTTTATTCTCATACAACACTAATTTGACTGACTCTGTCATTGTATGAGGCAATCATTCGTATAAAAAATGTCTGATTTAAATTATGTTGTTTTGCTAATTCTCGTGTAGTTTGATATAAATTTACTTCTACTAAGTTTGCAGAGGTTTAATATTGACAGAATTCGGCCGTCCAGATCGAAGGGAATATTCTTGAAAATGATTTCCCGGGAGAAAATGGACGAAACTTTTTCCCATGCACGAGCACTCATAGCTATAAAACAGAGTGAATATTTTTTGTATCTTTCTTTGATGAAGAGCTCTTTCGGAATTTATTTAGTAACTCCGAAGAATATGCACTGTTATCGGTCCTGACCAGGCATCTCGGTTACAATCATTATCCCACCGACAAAATGTAACTTCCCTCTGCCTTTTCTATAAATACTTTCATGGTGATTGCTCTTATGAACTCTCTTCTATTCTATCTAAACTTTATGAATGTAAGCGTAGTATTAGATTGACGACACGGTCTCATAATTTTACAGTTGAAATTTCAAGATGTAACCGTAAGTTCTATGCTAACAGTTTCTTCTATCGCCTTTCTCGTTTGTGGAATTCTCTTGCGACTTATTGCTTTCAAGTTAACTTTCATCTTCAAAAATTTAAATGTTATGACAATCGTTATCTTCGGTCTTTTGAATTTTTGTTCTGTTATGGTTCTATATGTTTTTCATATTCTCTGACACTCAGTAACCTCTTGCGTCTTAGTATCATTATTGCCTTGCTTGAGGTGAAATGATTTTTTTTTTAAATTTCGCAAGGTTTTCTTTGTATTTGTAGATGATTAAGATTTGTTCTTAGCTACGAAATTTTGGAGGATCAGTTCAGAACATGATCAACAATATTTTCCCTCGTGAAAATGGAGAAGTAAAAATTGGGACAATATTTATTAACCAATAAAACTGACATTTATAAATGTAATATTTTTTTTTCAGTTAACCTTTGACGAGTGTGTTCGTTCTTTTGTTATACAAAGAATATTGAAATACATACATTTAATTAATTACTCACATTTTTCGCATATATATTCGAGGATATTATATAAAAATGCTTGACGATTTTGACACACAAAAAAAAACAAAAACATGCAGATTAAGTTTGTTTATGAACGTCAAGAGCAGTAAGCTAGTTTCCCTACGTAATTCGTGCTTATATTTTGCAATTTATACGCACCCATAAGACAACGTACATCTGTGTTACACACATTTTCACATGTAGACGCATTTCTGTCCCCCATATACTAACGCAATTCATTCGGTTGTACTGTAAAAGAAGATACTCAAAAATATTGCGTGTGAAATTGTTTAGCAAAGAATCTTTGTAATTTATTTCTTTCAATTTGAAAGAAAAATAATGCTCAAATAATAAAAAATATTTGTAGAGCGATGTTGAAGATTCAGTTATGTTTTCGATTTATACATGCATAATCTTATATATATATATATATATATATATATATATATATATATATATATATATATATATAATTATAATTATTTTTTAAAAACATTATTCCTTCGCTACATAAGAGTTCTCATGTTTCAAAAGCGAGAGCCAGAAATCCTCAATATAATTAGTAAAATTAAGTTGAATTAAGGTATCGAGTCCCGCTTCATCGTCAAGCGAAAATTTAGGAATAAGCTATCTTGTGGTTTGCGCGTGTTTATAAGTATGGTCTTTTTCAACAATAATTACTATGGAAACAGCCATTTTGGTTAGGTGGTCGAACAGTTAATTCTTATCTACAGACCAGTCAACTTCGGAAAGGTTATACCGGGGTGTGGTGGTGTATCTATTCCAAAGCTGATGGTGGCGGTCACCGTCTCGTTAGTTTAAAGATAAAGATAGTTCGTGGTGCGACGGCAAGTCGTTAAGTGTCGATATATATATACCATTTTTGATTATCAAGAAATGGTTGTTTTCAGTTTGAGACACACTATTTTGCTAGCTATACATAGTGTTCCTCTTTTTTATCACTTTGATGCAAATAAATCCTAAGTGACGTCAAGTGCAAAACGTTTAATCGAAGCTAGACCACATTGGAAAGGAATGTATCAAATATGTATACGTCTTATTATTATTACTATTATTATTATTATTATTATTATTATTATTATTATTATTATTATTATTTCTCCATATAAAATATCTTACACAGATACCGTCTCCTGTGATGAGAGATATTTAATGTCGGTTGTCTCATGTATATGAATATAAATAAAGCGGAGTGTACGTGTGTCCGTCCGTCCGTCCGTCCGTCTGTCACACGAATCATAAACGACCTGAAGTAACAGGTAGTAACTACTGTCGTTACACGCAATTGGAAATTAAATAAATAACTCATTTAAAGTTAAATTTAAATATCGAACAGAGTAAAAGATAAATAAAAACAATTCTCTATTAATGGTTTAAATTTAATTTCGCTTTTCGTCGCGATTGATATCATCTAATTAAGCCGTAATTAAAACTTAATCGGTGCAGTGTATGTTGCTCATAATTTTTTTCCTTTTTCTAACACGCGTACTGTGACGTATTCAAAATACTACATAGTTCGGCTTACTTAATGTCTTCTAAGATCGACATTCTGCGAAAGAATCATAAAGAATGGTGCTTTTTAAAAGAAAATTGTACGCAAAATAAATGTAAACCATCTACAGAGATAGGTTGCGTATGCGAAGAAGGATTATGAGGAATTAATATGCCGAATAAAGATAAAATAATTTTATTATTTCTAAATTCTTTTATGTACATAAGACTCTAAAGTTAAAAGGCTGAAGGCCCAAAAACCCTCTGCAGGATTAACCTAACGTCCGCCCAAAGGGCGGCTTCTAGGCTAGTTTCTATAATATCTTTTGGAATTGTAAGTCTTTCCTTGCAGTGAGATTTGTATAGATTTTGGCATTATCTCCTAATATCTTTCTTATATTCACAGCTGCATTTTTGTTTGTGTCATTGTGTTATATATTACATCAAAAGTGGTTACTTTTTAATTTAAACAGACGCCTTATTTTTATTTATTGAACAGTGTGTATTGCGACTATTAGCATGCGCCTTCTATAGATCCCAGTTAAGGAAATGCGTTCCCCATATTATTAAATATTTTGAACGTTCAGTATCTATGAGCATTTTTAGATACAGACATTGCGAATATAGGAATCAACACGACATAGTGACTGTCAGCTTCTAGCTCCGATGTGGTCTGCAAAGCAAGCCTGACAATATGAACTTTCGACCAAGTCTGAAGACTGCATTCAATCTTGAATCTTACAGGCATGATGCAATATTGAATCCTATGTCCACACTATCTATCTAACTATCTATCTATCTATCTATCTATCTATCAAGAATTCTTTTCGCTTAGGAAAAGTGAAATAGCTGATTTTTACACAGTCACACAAGTTTTTTTCTTTTTAATGGGAATGGTTTCTAACAAATATCCTGGAAAACATTTTCGTCTCGTTATCTTCGCCCTTGGCTGACGATGATGGAATACCGTTATCTTTCGGGGCACTGTTTCTTCCCAAGGATCTGGTTCCACCAGCTTTCGACACGTCGTTGATCTTATGAATAGTAAAACAGTATCTTCCTTATGGCGGCAGAAGAAAACTTGTCCGCCGAGAGCTCTCGCCCCGATGACCGAATTACTGAAGGCTCCACAACCTCTGCCAGGGCAAATGTTGCAACCGAGCAATTCGTTGGGTGGACCTACAGCAATAACAAAGAATCGATTTTCTCAGCTCCTTTAACCCAGAATGCATTCAAGACAGTGGCTGTCTATGTTTATTTGTGGTTCTTATTACACCAGTGGTTGACGATCAATGAAAATTTTGCGCTCAGAAAAAAAAAGCGTTGTCATCATTCAATAAAAGTTAATATTTAAAACGCGGAACACGAATAAGTTATTCATATTATTTACATTATTCGGACTGTTATCTTAATTTTCATTGCTATATTCACAATGTTTCGGCCGTTCTATGCTCCGGCCTTCTTCAGGTGATTGGAATTTTGAACTAAAACCCTTTTATTGTTCTAGTTCCAGGTGTCATGCCTCTTCAGGATCTCTCAGTTATATCACTTTAGTTCAACTCTCCAAGTTTTTGGTTCACCACTGCCGCCATGATATTTTTATTATCTTTCTATTGAACTGTTTCCACTCGGAAAGAAGCCGATCATGGCTCTCCACAACTACCTATGCTTTGTAATTTTAAGCAATGATCACTATATTTTTCATCCCATTATCGATTTGTTATCCGCTCAATGTTTCCTACTACCCCTGTTGCCTTCACTGTTTCACGCGAGTGTCAAATTTGCTAAGTCTTCTTTTCTCATTATATGGCTTAGAAATGCTAACTTCGCTTTCTGATTGAGAGCAAAACTATCTCTTGTGTTTTATTTTTCTTAAAACCTATTCGTTGCTCAAATATTCCGTCCCTGATATTCTAAGTATGCTTCTTTAGAGCGAGAAGTCTTGTGCCTAAAGTTTCCTCTTCATCTGTGAGGAAAATGGTCAGAATTCACTGCCATATCGGAGGGTTGATATTGCATAGAAGTTCAGCACTCTTTACATTTTTTTTTTGTAAAGAAATTTTTTGAATATTTTGTTTTGGGATACATCCTTTGCTCTCATGGGCTTTCGAATTTCGGTATCAAATTTTTGGTATGTTACTTGTAGAACTTCCCAGGTTGTTAAAGTTTTGTACCTCCTTCATCATATTACGTTTCGTCATTATGTTTCTTGAGAAAAAAGGATTCCACTATTTTTTTCATCTTTCAGCCGACTTCATTATTCCTTCCTCTCAGAGAGATTGGTTTTTATCTTTTCTCTTTCTCCTTCTCTCTCTCTCCCCCACCCCTGCAAAGATGCTTACGGACACATCACATCGAAATATCAGTACCCGTACATCGAGTCTGGTCAGTACCTAGACGAATGACCACTTGTAAATATCAGGTGCTGTAAATTTACATGGGTGGCTAGTGTAAAGTATACTGGATCGGAATCTTTAATCGGAGAGCCGAGTTCAAATTCTAGTTGAATTCGTTATGTTCACAGACGTGAAAATACTCTCGGGAAACGGAAGAACCACCTTTCCTGTCGCCACCCAGTTATTGATTAAAACTTGCATCACTAAATCCTTATGTCAAAAAAAATTCTTACAATCAAAGATTACTTTCTGGCTTTAAATAACCTTCAAAGGATTGCTAAGCCATAGAAAATAAATCATTCAAATTTTCACCAAGAACTCTGCTTGGTGTTGTTGGCAAACTGAAACAGATTTGTTTCCTTAACAGATTTATCTAAAAACGCAGAATAAATAGTGAAACACTCTTAAAATATTTGGTGAATACGGAAGAACATTTCCCAGAAAAAACTGTCTGACCCCCAACAAAACAGACATTACAATGATGTAAAATTACGCTTCTTCTCTTATTTTTATTTTTGGCGCTTTCTGTGACCGCGGGTGATCGCCGCGGTCAAACTGACATTGACAAAGTACATGTGCTTTCCGGGTTATCCTTACAAGAAACAAAATCTCTGGAATTTTCCGTTTGGCCGTTATCTCCGAACATACAAGCATAAACCTGCTTATAAATATCGTCATAGTAACATATATATATATATATATATATATATATATATATATATATATATATATATATATATATGTGTGTGTGTATGGTTTTAAAATTGTAATTAAATAAAACGGATTCTAACCTGAACATCTTTTAAAATTGTAATTAAATAAAACCTACCTTAACACATCTCTCAAAGCAATTTAACCTAAAGTTAAATGAAATTAATATAAGTTAGAATATGTAGGACATTAAATGACCCATGCCCTTTGTACATACATGAGAAAAATATATATTACTAAGTTTATAAAAAAATAAAAGTTTACTGAATCTGTGAAATAATTTAGCTATCTTTGCCGTCATTGTCATAGACTTTACTTAAAAAAACAAACAACATGTAACCTGGTAATATTCATACTTATACTCGATATGAAAAATTAATTATACATACTGTAAGTAATTCTAATACATTTACTTGGTTTTAAAAAGAAATATAGTCTATTAAAAATTAAAAATTAAAATATTTTAGAATTGTAGTTAAATAAAACATATTTTCGCCTTAACAGCCAAAAAATATGTTTAAGTATACAAATAGAAAAAATACCGTAAGAATTTTTGCCGTTAAAAATAATTTTTTTTATAAAAAACCCAGACATGCATTTAGCGGATGTCAGAATTTGTTGATAAATACATCCCTACCTATCCCTAATCATAACCCCGCTTTCGAATGTAACTATTAACTGATACAACGAAAATTGGAATTGAACTAGCTACCACCCCTTGTCTAGATGAGTGGATTTCTCTGTATCCTCGGAAACACTGAATTATGAATCTTCGCCGTGCCTTTAAAACTGTA
The DNA here is from genome assembly GCA_964036315.1 of Acanthosepion esculentum. NCBI lineage: Eukaryota > Metazoa > Mollusca > Cephalopoda > Sepiida > Sepiidae > Acanthosepion > Acanthosepion esculentum. The sequence goes on along the minus strand of OZ038481.1, from coordinate 14,244,303 downwards.
AATTTAAAAAAATAAGTTATTCCAAAATTCGCTTGACGAGGAAATGGAACTAATGTCTTTAATTTAATAACAAAATGAAATTCGAAGCTTTTAGCTTCCATTTTAGAAACAAGGTTATTACTATGTAGCGAAAAAAACATATTTTAAATCAGTGAATTTATAATATTTGTATGTATATATATATGTATATATATATATATATATATATATATATATATATATATATATATATATATATATATATATATATTTCATTAAAAACGACTGACAAGGTGCTTTTATTTAGTTTTTTATATAATTTCTCGTGCGATCTAATAAAGTTTTTCTTTTCAGTGGATAAATTATATAAAAATTGTCCGAATGTTCTTTTCCGAGCGCTTTCGGCTATACTTTTAGCCATTATCAAGGATTATATTTCAACTGTTAGAATTAGAAATAGTTTGTGTGTGTTTTATAAAGTGATTCATTTTTTTTTTTGTTTCAAAACACGGTCAAGATATTATGTCCATGTTCAAAGTTAATATTATTAAGGGTTGGTTTGTTTAATTTTATAAGTAAGGCTTCCATTATTTTTAGCCTTTTTTTGCAAGTGGATGATGCTATTATATTAGTGTTGTCGACAAGTATATTCCGAATAGAAACTATCGATATTATCATTAATTCTGTGTATAAAAATAATTCAATTCCACCTCCATCAATCCAATCCAATATTTTAAGGAAACTACTGCTTGCATGCACTACTAAAGTACCTTTTTATAGCCATAATGGTACTATCTACACACAAACTGACGGAGTAAGTATGGGAAGCCCTCTCGGGCCGTGCTTCTCTAATTATTATATGGCCTATATCGAAAACAAGATTTTTACTAAAGTTGTTAAACCTAAAATATATGTTCGTTATGTTGACGATATTTTTATTTTGGCTGATAATAAGAAAGAAATAGAAAATCTGAAAACTACATTTCAACAAAACTCTGTCCTAAATTTTACTTATGAAATTAGTGAAAAAAAATAAACTTCCTTTCTTAGATGTTCTCGTCGATTTTAGTAATAATACTTTTAAAACTTCTGTTTATAAAAAAACAACTAGCAAAGACTCTTGTCATCTTAATTTCTCTAGCGAATGCCCGCTTAGGTATAAAATAGGCGTTATTAAGAATTTCCTCACGCGAGCGCACGAGAACTCATCTTCACGCACGCTTTTCTTTAATGAATTAAAAAATATAAAGCAAACGCTGATCAATAACGGATTTCCTAATCAATTGTTGGATTTCCACATTAGGCGTTTCTTGTCTAAAGTAACTAATAGCAACGGCGAGAATCGAAACATAAACAATAATATTAATATTTTTTATAAAAATCAAATGAACGATAACTACAAACAGGATGAATGCCGAATGAATAACATTATAAAAAAATACATAGCACCAGTTGATAATAGCAAAAAAATTAGATTAATTATTTATTATAAAAAATTTAAAACTTGTAACCTTATAGTTAAAAATAATAATTCACCTCCTACAACAAAAATAAATAGAGCAAATATTACTTACGAATTCAAATGTCCATTAAGGAATTGTATTCCTCAAGAATCAACTTTCGTGAATAATTATATAGGCCACACTACAAATCGTTTAACACGCAGATTAACCCTACACCTTTCTGACAATAGCTCAATTAGATCTCATTTAAATATTCATGGAGACCTACCGGACACTATTCGGAATATACTTGTCGACAACACTAATATAATAGCATCATCCACTTGCAAAAAAAGGCTAAAAATAATGGAAGCCTTACTTATAAAATTAAACAAACCAACCCTTAATAATATTAACTTTGAACATGGACATAATATCTTGACCGTGTTTTGAAACAAAAAAAAATGAATCACTTTATAAAACACACACAAACTATTTCTAATTCTAACAGTTGAAATATAATCCTTGATAATGGCTAAAAGTATAGCCGAAAGCGCTCGGAAAAGAACATTCGGACAATTTTTATATAATTTATCCCCTGAAAAGAAAAACTTTATTAGATCGCACGAGAAATTATATAAAAAACTAAATAAAAGCACCTTGTCAGTCGTTTTTAATGAAATGTGCTTGAAAGAAGGATTGCTGCCTAAATACACAAATATATATATATATATATATATATATATATATATATATATATATATATATATATATATATATATATATATATGTATATATATATATATATATGATTTCCTCTAAAAATAAAAATTTAAATTTGAAAGAATAGAAATGTTACATCTAACTCAATCATGTCTCTCTACCCCCTTCACTCCCTCACTTACTTATTACTGCCCGTCATAAATGTGTAAATTTCTTTTCATTTTTCGTTTCAACATTTGGAAATAAAATCTGATGATCCGCTGTCCTTTAAAAAGGCTGTGGTGAAATAATTTATTATATGGAACCTTAAAGTGGTCTGTTTTTATTTAAATTATTAGCTCTGATTTACATTGAGCTCTCTGGAGTTTATCCTCTTTGGGTCTACCCATACGGATTACATAGTTTTTCGTAAACTAAACATGTATATATATATATATATATATATATATATATATATATATATATATATATATATATATATGCAGAAATATAGTCTTAAAGTGTGCTATATTTATGGGGTAAAGTGGTGCTCAATATCAGAGATAGAGCGTGTGTAAATATAAAAGTGGACATGGAAGTCAGCACTTAGAGGCGACAGTCTGTTTCATGCTAGTGCAATCGTCAGGCGACCTGACGATTGCACTAGCATGAAACAGACTGTCGCCTCTAAGTGCTGACTTCCATGTCCACTTTTATATATATATATATATATATGTATGTTTATATATATATATATATATATATATATATATATATATATATATATATATATATTCAGACATGTTTCATTAAATAATATAGACAAGTGTTGTCTATTTATTTGATGTAAATTCTTTTCATATCGTCTGATAAGCTTAATAACATTATCATTAAACGAAGAAAGAAAATCACAATATTGATACATATTTTTTATTTCATCCATGTAAACAGAAACAGACTATCACCAATTTCTCGTCAGTGTATTGCTAAATATATTCTACTGTAATTGTCATATTTGATAATGGCTTATGAAAGCCGAAAGCTTAGATAGGATTAAAAAATATGTATCAATATTGTGATTTTCTTTCATTGTTTAATGATAATGTTATTAAGCTTATCAGATGATATGAAAAGAATTTACATAAAATAAATAATCAACACTTGGCTATATTATTTAATGAAACATGTATGAATGAAAAAATGCTGCCTAAATATACACAATATATATATATATATATATATATATATATATATATATATATATATATGTGTATGTATATATATATATATGTGTATATATATATATATATATATGTATATATATATATATGTATATATATGTATATATATATATATATGTATATATATGCATATATATATATGTATATATGTATATATATATGTAAATATATATATATATATATTATATATATATATATTTATATATATATATTTTATATATATATATTTTATATATACATTGACTCTTTGTAATGTAAATATATGCTGCCTATTTTATCATGTTCATAAAAACAAATGATCCAGCAGTAAAAAACAATTGATCCAGCAGCAACGAATTCCTGAGGAAAAAAAACTATAACGTAAGACACATCACTCTGTTACTTCAACTATATACTTAGTTCATATCATATTAACTGAAAAACACTTATACAAGAAAATACGTGATTTACCAAATTACAAAATATATAAAAAATTCTCACTTTAAATATTTAAAATTTAGCGTTGCTATTTGCACGCTCCAACATCATCTAACAGTTAACAAATAGCTCATACTTAAAAACATCTTTCGGTCGGATTAACACAAAAATTGTCTCCAAGTTTTGATTCCGATGGATAATAAAGCCTGACGATGATTGCGCGATGCATTGAAACTTTACTAGCAGAAATAAAAAATAAAAATACACCACATCCATTATTAGTAGTGCAATGCTTATGTTTGTCAATTAGCGAAGTGATTTCGTCAATAATCGCATTCAAATTGCTGATTAATTCATGGTATGATTGACTCTTTGTAATATATATATATTATATATATATATATATATATATATATATATATATGAATAAATATAGTCTTAACGTTCTCAATATCAGGGATAGAGCGTGTGTAAATATAAAAGTGAACATGGAAGTCAACACTTAGAGGCGACAGTCTGTTTCATGCTAGACGCAATCGTCAGGCCTGACGATTAGTTCTAGCATGAAACAGACTGTCACGTCTAAGTTCTGGCTTCAATGTTCACTTAAATATATATATATATATATATATATATATATATATATATATATATATATATATATATATATATATATATATATGCAAGATTATAATACGCATATTGATGTGAAAGATTGTTGAAAAATTTAAAATAATAAATATTTAATTCTAAAGATTCAGTCTTTGTCAAAATTTAAGTAAATATTTTTTTCAGTCTATTCTACATTATGGTGAGTTTACATTAAAATGAAACAAATGTAAATAAGGTTTCAGAGCAAAAACTCTTTTTTACAAAAATGGTGTAGTGTCCGAAATTACAGATTAAACAGGTAAATACATATGTAAATTAAATTAACAACATTATTGGTTTAATGATGATATATAATATTAATCAGACACGGACAGTTAATGACATTTAATTATTACTGTAAATGTACAACCACAAGATGTCATTAATTTGTCACCTTCTTCTCAGGTGTGATTTCGTCGCATTATCTCTGCAGTTGCTGCTAAAATCAATTACTGTGATTTCTTTGTACTCACATTTTCAACAATGATTTCAGAAATAGAATTAAGATCAGGACTTTGGGTCAGACATGCCATCAAACAAAACATTCGATGAATTCTCTGATATTTTTATGGTAGGATAAGCGCTATCATCTTCATAATGATGAGCTTACAAAATAGATTTTTGAATAGATCGATTTGTTTTTTTTACAGCTTATGAAGCCACCTGGATTATTTAACTGCGAATCATTTTTTTCCCATTGTCAGAATAATCCTTTTTCATGCAAATGAATATTACATAAACAATCTTCTAAGAACAACAGTGATTTTTCCAGATACATAGCGTTATATTTAAACCATACCTTGGAGAGATGTATGGGTACCTCGACGTGGTGCAATGGTTAACAAGCCTGTCTCGCCATAAAAGTGACTTCGTCCCTCACTAGGTGTCACATATTTTCGGCCTTGTGCCAAATGTGTCACATCTAAGCTACGCTTAGAAAATAACCACGGGCGCCTCGGCGTGGTGAACTGGTTAGTAAGATACCCTCGCTAAAACAGTTACTACTGAATAGTGAGTTCAATCCTCACTAGGTGACTCATACATTCGACCAAGTTCCACATCTAAGCTACGCTTGGGAAATAACCATGGGGCCTCGGCGTGGTGAACTGGTTAGCAAGATACCCTCGCTAAAACAGTTACTACTGAATAGTAAGTTTCGCCCAAATTGTTCTAGTTCCACGTGCCATGCCTCTTCCGGATGTCTCAGTGAGATAATTGAGGCAAAAGTGTGTGGCATTAGTTTAACTAAGGCTGTCTTTAAATTATTATTTCTACTCTGCTTTACAAGACCTTAGAGCAATTATTCCCAACGTGGGGCGCATGGTAATATTTTGGTGGGGTGTGCGTAGGATGTGCACCCTTCAGTTTACTAGACCTACAGAATAAGGAAGCAATTTAATTTTAACTCAACTCACTAACCCACAGAGCCCACCTGCAGTTTATACTGTAACTATGCTGAGCAGTCTTACACTTTCTGGGAAAGAGCGTGTTATCTAGCGTGATTCAACAATTTGATCAAGGCCAACACACTCCAGCCCTCGGCCACGATGACTTGTAACTTCGTGCTAGCACAGCTATCGACTGCCCCCAATTAAGCTCACAACGTGGTATGATTTTCAAGTACTTTCCAAAAATGCCGCACGCTGGGATCGACGCCTCTATTACTGCATAAAGTCCGATAACATCCTGATAAATCGACCATAGTGAAATTCGAACCAGGATCTCATGGTCATAATGCGAATATTCTAACCACTCGGCTACGTGCCTATATATTTCCGATAATAATAATGACGAAATTAGGCAATTACTGCATAAAGTTTCCGCAAAACTTTATCTTTTTTTTCCTCGTCTAACTTGAAGAGGCCGAGTAAAGTAATGAATAGCGGCTCGGATCGCGAAATTGGAGAGTCAGTTTCGAATTCCAGTCGAGTTACTTACTTTCGTTTACGTGCTACTACTCTTTGGAAAGGTATGAATGCAAACCTTCACTCCTAAACTATATGTAAATAGTAGGACATCCCTTGGGTCGCAATCAGGCTAAGAGAAGCTTGGCGTGGGCTGGCTTCGTCAGACAATCTTGCCCAATTGGCTACGTCAGGATATCTCGTCTAAGACAACTACTGCGGCTTCAGTATATGGGCTGTCTCTCCGACTCCGTACTCCTAAGTCTGACTTACTGATTAGAGAATTTAAATTTTTAGGTAACAGCTTCTTTAAAAGATTACTTTAATGCAGTGGTTCCCAACCGATTTTGGGCTATGCCCCACTTTGGTATTTCTAAAATTCTGTTGTCACCCTGTAATTCATACATATTCAAAATTCTACTGCAATTCACGGGAAGGAAGCTTAAATGCCATTAACTTGGTCTCTAAACAAGCCTTGAAAGACCATGGCGTGAAAGAGAAAAATTAAAATAATAGAGAACTGAAAGGCAGAAATATAAAATATTTGAATGAAAGCTTATTCTGTAATATACTTTGATCATTTTAATCATGAAATAATAATGCAAAATGAAATTTAGCTCACGTTGCTGTAGTAAGCCGAAGGGTGCATATCCTACGCATACCCCACCAAAATATTACCATGCCCAACTGGTGGGGCATGTGCCGCACTTTGGGAATGATTGCTCTAAGATCGTGTAGAGCAGAGTAGAAATTATAATTTAAAGACAGCCTTAGATCAACTAATGCCACACACGTTTCCCTCAATTCTCCCACTAGTCAGATGTGCCTCTACTGGTCATGAATATTTCGATTGTTTATTTTTCAGATTTTAAGACAAAAAATATTTAAAAAAAAGGTTCCTTTATATTTAACAATCAACATTAGTACTCTCACTCAGACTCACTAGAAAACAATTCACTGTCAATAACTCATTCTCGAATTGCCCCCTTATTCTGTTGGTATAGTAAGCCAATGGGGGCACATCGTACGCATTCCACACCGGTGGAGCATGCGCCCCACGTTGGCGATCACAGCTCTAATGATTTAAATAGTTTCACCATCCTAGCTGGCGTTAATGAAGTTAGAAACATTATTAAACCAAAATTTTGGTTTATTTACATTTTTACAAACCATTTTTCAGAGTATCCCGTGTGTGTGCTGAATATGGTAAGGGAAGTTTTCATTCATAATGTGCGTGTCTGAGAATAATTATAATTCCAGTACCTTTGAATTAAGTCGTTAAAAAAATATATGATCTTTGATATGAGGGGTCGGGGGCAGGTATGTAGCAGGTTGACTGTATGAACTCAGTGAATAAAAATTGCCGGGTTTTACAGCTTTTGGGGAGCTCCAAACAGCTTGACGAAAATAATTTTTATCTCGCTTCTGTTAACTTAAAAAGTGTTTATTGAAACCTCGTTGTATGTTCTCTGCTATTTTTACATGGACTTGTCATTTTGATAATCTAAAACAGATGTTCATCCTTTGGAAAATTGTATCGCCTTTACCTGAACTCTCGTTTTGCGAGATTTTAAAAGCAAAATCCTATTCTGATCTTCTGATACAGTTAATTCTCTTCATGCGCTGAAAGCATAAATTTATAATAAAATAAATAATGATAATGATTCTTAGATATTAATAATTTATAATGATTAATTTGCCGTATAAAAAAGATTAGCACTTCCTTCTTTAAGATGTTAACGCGTGATTTGGCCTACAGAGCACTTCAGAACTTCGAGACAACGTTCAAATATTATATGTAGCTATGATCAATGTATACAATCGTCTAGTTAAGTTGATTAATGAAAAATCAATTACTAATTCTATGGCAATCGATATAGTTTGCCCAAATCGAGGTCAGCTTTCAGTTCATGCTTGTAGCTAGTTCGACCATCACTAGAATCGCCACTACTGAGTCTCAGTGCCAGACAAACTGTGCTTATGAATGTTATAATGTTTGTACAATGCTCATAGTTCCTGCTTAGTAAGACTGTAAGTAAAACACAGGGAACGAAAGGCTGAGTGAAGAAGGATTTAATCTCATGAGAGATGTATTGTGAAGACAGTAGTTCAGTGCAACAAGCGTTCGAATGAAAAGCGCTATGACCCACTTTTTCCCATTGTTTCATGAGCAGACATTCTACTCATTGCGGATGGACGAGTCAATCTTTCAATAATAGGTGGAGAGAAGGTTAGTCAGTCTTTCTACAAAACAGTGACATGTAGAGGAAGGTTTAAAATTCCACTCCCATTGAGAGTTTCATAACCGTAGACTTATACCAAGCAAAGCTATGAATTTAGAAGCTATATATAAAATGAATGTCAAAACTTTATAGTCACTGGATTCTGATAGTGATACTTTGAACCCGAAAACGGGGCACCATTTGGTGAAGACTTGGGGCGTATAAAATCTGGTTTTGCAGCAATATGAATATGATTTGATATAATATGTAATAATCTAAGTTTAATAAATATCAATTACATCGATCCTAACTGAACTTGCATGTTAGTGGCTTTATTGCGTTGCTTGGGGTGAAATGATAAAAAAAACGATACCACGCGCTGATTGTGCATGTCATGTAAAGAATACTGACTGGTAATTGTTAATCGGACAGCCGAGTTCCAATTCCATTTTGTCTTTTTTGTATTCATCTACGCGCAAATGCTCTTAGGAAAGGCATGAATCCACCTCTTCTCCCCATGTATGGGTTAATTAGTAATACTTGTATCACTAAACCATTATTATCTCAAAATAATTCTTATAGCCTAAAAATATTTTCTGACTTTAAGTAAACTGCAAAGGGTTGGTACGTCGTAAAAAACGAATTAATCAATCAGCTAAAGAATTCTAATATAGTGAGGAAAGAATGCTTGACAAATATGAAACTCACAGGATATGAAAGCAAGAGGGGGCTAAGTAAACTGCTTAACGAGCTTGTAAAAATGCATGATAGAACAATGCCTAGGAAGAAAGGTAAAGAGATAAACATTACTTAAAACTGGAAGTTGTGGAGACACATGATCGCTTATGTCCCTTTTGATTCGAGACTGACTAGGCAGACAATTTCCCCAACCAATGCTATAGGATAAAGTACGCCTTACTATTCGTCACATAGCTGTAGGTATAGTTGGATTCATACCTTTCCCAAGGGTAACTGGGCGCCTATGTGAATTCGAACTGAGTTTTCCCACTTCTCATTCCGAGCGGATATACATTATACCACAACACACATTCGATTAGATTAAAGAGTCAAAGTGAGAGAGAAATGGGTAACAAAAAAAGCAAATCTATTATGTGCAGAGACTCCATTAGGGTGATTATTTAAAACAGTCCATCTAGAAAATGTAGGAATGTGATAATGTGGGATATTCGACGATAAATCTTTTCATACACAATGTGAATGCTGATATGCGATAAGAAATGAAAATGACGTACAGAGACCATTGTTCTATGCCAGTTCTAATCAGTTTGCTAAAGTCTGCGAATTTGATTTCGTCATGTTGGCATTATGGACTTTCCATTTCCAGACAATACCGCGTGGAACACAAAAAACAAAAATAAAATTATCCAAGAATATTTCACCGATTCTTCCTCAAAATAACACCTGCGTAATTTTGGGCATCGCATGTAACGAAATAATGTGTCGACAAAATACGACTTCTCAGAAAATAGAAAGAGAAAAAGAGAGATAATGATATATATATATATATATATATATATATATATATATATATATATATATATATATATATATATAATGATGAAAACGGAGTACTTAGAAATCCATCGGTAATAGTTTATTTCACGGAACCAGATCGATTCTGAATCATCAGACCAAGAGATTCTGCAACTATATATATATATATATATATATATATATATATATATATATATATATATATATATATACTCAACTCACCCGTCGAATTCGATGTATTAGGGTCAAGCAGATCAGTTTCTAGGAAACCGACAACAGCACATGAGATTTGATTATAGTGGTGAAGGTTTCGTGCAGGACCATCCACACATTTTGAAGGGCCGAATACAGAGACCTGGTGCACGAAGTGTCACAAGGTTCCCAACCGCAGCTTTTGAATTCAGAGTTGTCCTTCTCCTAGTCCAGTTGCCATCCAAGGCTACAGAACCCAGTCTGCTCTGCTATTTACCCATAGCTGGAGGGAGAAGAAGAGGATTTACACCTTTCCCTGGGGTATGGATTCGACTGGATTTCAAACTCGGCTCTCCGATTTCTCCATCCAAGTCGCTATCCACCGTGCCACCTACCTACCTACCTACCTATATATATATATGTATGTGTGTGTGTGTATAATATATATATGTGTGTGTGTGTAATATATATATGTGTGTGTGTGTGTATATATAATATATATATATATATATATATTGACTAGTTTTTGTTATAATAGAGAAAAAATAAAGCATCTGTAAATATAAAGATATGCGCATATAATGAAACTCACTCTTTCACAATAGCACACAAAGATATATATATATATACATATATATATATATATATATGATATTAGTGATCAATATATATATATATATATACATATAATATTAGTGATCAATATATATATATATATATATATATATATATATATATATATATATATATATATATATATATATATATATATATATATATATATATATATAAATTTCCAAGAGGATAGAATCCAAGTAGAATTCAATGTCCAGGACAGAGTAAGATTATTTTCCGACTTCTTTTTGAATTTGGAGATCTGATGAATTGGATCCTGATTACGATTCCAATGTAATAAATTTTAACCATGGAATATTAGTGTTTGAGCCTTTTATATTATATATATATATATATATATATATATATATATATATATATATATATACCTTTAAACGTTGTTTTTAGTGTATATAAACACTTAAGTATACGTTCGATTTATTTATTAAATTAGTATATTTATTTATTTTAGTCTACCTAGAAATCTTATGAAATTAAAATATGCACTCTCCGGCTGGATTCGAACATGGCATGTTGCCGATCAATCAACGTCTGAAACGCGTCTTTAAAGGAAATCATTCTTGTATTCAGTTCCTCGAAATTATCATGTCTACTCAGTTTCGTACACAAAGTAATTTTCTAAAGTAACGGATTTTTATTTATCAATACGAAAAATTGTTTTCAGTCTAAACGTTGCATTTAGGGGAAACTCATATTTTAATAAACGATCCATTTATTTATTAAACACTATATTTATTTATTTTTTGTCTGAATATTCGAGAAATATCGTAGAAAATATGCGTTCTCAAATAGGAATCAAACCTGTGTCCTATACGGAACCGTCATTTGACCTGACGTACTATAACAATAGACAAGCGTCTGGTTAGCAAAGTCAAAATTCTGCTCAAGAGACGTACCTTAACGTAAACAATGACAACATCTGAAATATAGGAAGCCCGACAATTATTTTAATATATTTTATTGTTCATACGTTATTTTAATAGATATAATTTATATAAGTGTTAAGGGGTTTTCCATTTTCCCACAAATGGACTCACTCATGGTATAGATATACTACTACCGAAGAGTCAAGGAGTCGAGACGGAACGACAGAAGAGTAGTAGAGTTCAGTAGTAGTAGAGTGAGTCACACCCAGAGACGGCGGCAAGCGTCAAAGTTAGCGAGCACGTAGACTCAGTAAGGAGTCATACCGCAATGCTTCAATACCAAGATTTTATATATATTATTGCTACTAACCCGCATTCCTGGATCTACTAACCCGTATTACCAGTTTGTATTATTACGTTAATACATTTATTTTCCTTATCCATTCCTGGCGTTTGTTATTCATTGATATTGGATTCACCCCGGAATCCACAACAATAAGCAAATGCACTGTTTTTATTAAACAATATTAATTGTATTTACCGGCCCGAATATATATATATATATATATATATATATATATATATATATATATATATATATATATATATATATATGGTCAACTACTTGATTCAGAGCACACGCGTAACTTAGGCCATTTGTGCTCGAACACATTTTTGTTTATTCCAAATCCATTTAACCAATCGATAGTTTATAATTCAGCTATGCTGAGCGGACCTTAATTTCAGTTTCTGAGAGAGTATACATTATCTGGCGCTATTAATAGATTTCGAACTAGGAAAGTACGCTAAAACCCTCGGTCTTAATTTTCGGACTTTGTCCATTGCATAATGTGTGACGTCATTTGTTTACATTTGGATACGCATCGAGCAGATATGAATGTACGAGAGAAAACCATGGAGAATTGTAGTTTAAAAACAGTAAAATCGACCTTGTTAACCGAAACGCTCCTCTGTGGCTCAATCGGTAAAGCACTTCAAGATATATGACGGTTCCGTATAGTACGACGCATATCTTCTATGAAAATTTCTCGGACATTCAGGCCGGTAAATGTCGTTAATACTGTTTCTTATAAACAGAGTATTTATTTAAATATTTGTAACTATAAAAAACGTATAAACATAAAAAATGTCTTATATATATATATATATATATATATATATATATATATATATATATATATATATTAATATATATATGTATATATATATATATTTATATATATATGTATATATATATATATTATAATTTTATCATATAGACAAAACCATTTTACTGACTACAAAGATGCAACATGGTTTCAGTGCATTTCAGTTGCAATTCGACGGGTGAGAGTCGAAAATGGTTATGAACAATCTTGCTTGGAAGCAAGCCGTATGTGAAACGTCACTTCCTTTTGTCCATTTGTTCGAGAACGAAAATATACATAAAAAATTAAAAAAGTAATAGGTGACGGATTGAAAGAACAGTGCTTGTTGATAGCAGTTTAGGAAGATCTGTAACCACTATCTGTAAGAATTTTGTTATAGATAATTTTGTGTTTATCGAATATTTCCTTGCTAGAAGACTGCTTGTTTATACGGCGTTCAACAGATGATGGAATATGTTTAATAACTGGCGTTGGGTGATTGGAATTAGGGCTTATATAAATGGGGTTAGCGTTATTTTTCAAGAAGAATTGGCAAATTATTTAAGGTTAAGATTAAGGTTACATCTAACAAGTAGACTTCTTAGATGTAACCGATAGTGGTTACATATCTTCCGAAATTAAATATAGAGAAAATTGTAGTTATTCTAAAAAAAAAATACAATAGAGGAAGGGGAATAATTTGGTATACATCTCCCTTCAACAAATTAGTCCGTACCAAATTAGGGCACAAATACTTAAATCTAATTAACAAGCACTTCCCTACGGAGAGAAAATTAAGCCAGATCTTCAACCACAATACCTTAAAAATTAGCTATAGCTGTTCTAGAAATCTAGATAAAATTATTAAATCGCAAACAATAGTGAAACTTCATACATTTACTAAACGCAACCTAAATACAAGTTCTAATACACTCCAGGAAAAAAAGGCTGAGTAATTGTAGAATCCCCGATCAATGTCCATTATTAAACAGGTGCTTAACCAAATCCATAGTGTATATGTGCTATATCCCATCAAATGAGAACCCCAGAGATATTAAGCTGTATGTGGGGTCAACTAGCAAACCTTTTAAGGATAGGTATTACAATCACATGAACTCCTTTAAAAATACAAAATAGGACATCACTTTCGAAATATTTCGAAACTCAAGGAAGAAGGAAAAACACCTATGGTTAAATGGAAAATTCTAAGCCAGAACCTGCAATTCGCTGAGCGAACCCTGCTTCTTATGTTTGCAGGAGAAAATATGTATCATTGAACTCTTGAATAATACCTAATTATTAAACCAAAGATATGAAACAACTGTTTTCTGTAGACATACTAAGGATCTAACACTACAATCTTGCTAAATTCTTAATTCCATAACTATAAACGTTTTAAAATTATAAATCACCTCCTTCGATGTATTCCCTACCCTCTTATGTACCTCTCCACTAATATAATTATGATCCTAATTTTTTTTTCATATATATTACTGACAATAATTTCAATTAAATCGTTTTACACCCATACTTATTCTACACGCTATACGGCCCAGGAATATTTCTAAATTTGATTATAAAAGGTTATATTAACATCCCTTTTTTTTAGAGGAAATCACCACTTCTAAATATTAATCCAATAAACACGTTCATCGATTACAAAATTAGTAGTGATAGCCCCAGCATAAATACATGCAATTCAGCGCTAGAATTTTTATAGTAAACCAAAAATAACATTCTCAATTACTACTAGAACTATGGCTACAATTCTTACCTACTCAAGCGTAATACTATCACCCATCTCCATCTTTCCTCCCCTACATCTCACGCTTACGACGCTTGTGAGATGATGTGCCTAAACTTTTGACCTGTATTTATCGGCAAAAAAATTTCCACAGACCAGTCAACATTTAATAGCCCATCCATTCTTCACCAAACTGCTATCAACACGCACTATTGTTTCACTCTGTCACCTATTTTTTATGTATATTTTTCTTCTCAAACAAATGGAAAAAAGGAGGTGACGTTTCACATACGGCTTGCTTACAAGCAGGATTGTTCATAACCATTTTCGACTCTCACCCGTCGAAGTGCAGTTGAAATGCACTGAAACCAAGCTGCATCTTTGTAGTGAGTAAAATGGTTTTGTCTATATGATAAACTTATAATAAATAAATAATTATCGCTCTACTATCGGTATCGAGCCCTCTTTTGGATTAATGCTGTGAATGTTGGAATTTATATATTACTTTCGTTCTCATCGCATTGGATATATATATATATATATATATATATATATATATATATATATATATATATATATATATATATTATTCCAGCAACATTTTTCAACTTATTCAAAATCATCTTCAACTTCTCTAACTTTCTAACTTTCTGTCCTGGAGTAACAAGGTGCCTCACACGTTTCACGTACGATTTCATTTTCAAGTCTTTTTTTTTTTTCACTGCTCTTCGGACTGTCATAACTGAAACTCCTTCCTCACATGCTAAGCGACTCATGGATTGAATTGGATCATTTCTAATTCATCTCTTTAGCTTTAAGTTGAAATGATGATCCTTCTTGCTGTTGTGACGTCTTGATCCAGTTTTCATCTCTACTGTTTCTTCTTTCTAAAACTTATTCACCGTTCTCTCGATGGTTCTTGAATATGGAAGCCAAAGTATAAATATTGATACCATTACTGAAGGCCTGGATGATATTCTTTCTCTCAGCATCACTGATTGGGGAAGGCAGTGGGATTTTAGCTTGTTCCCTTTCTAGCTGAATAACTCAAAGGGTTTTTCAGTGATTCTTACGGCACATGGTGTCAAAATGGCTAAACGTCTTATCTGAAAACCTGCAAAAAAGTAATTCAGTTGGTAGTTTTTTTTAGATATTAAACATTTTGTGGGATTGGCTGTTACGCTGCTAAACTATTTTGTAAATTTTGTTGTTACCCCCGTAAATAGAATACGGAATAATAAAAATAGTTTTTATGAAATCATACTTTTCATTGTAAATATGATATTTATGTCACCAAGGTCTAGAAAATTAATTAAAAGACGGAAGTTGTGAGAACTCTATCATACTTCAGTATCTGTCTATATTGTACAGTATTTACATTATTCGGGCTATTGTCCTCATCTTTGTCGCCATATTTATTACAACGTTTCGGCCGCTGCACGCTCCTGCCTTCTTCAGGAGGTTGGAATGGCGAACTGAACCCTTTATTTCGCTCACTGGGGTAGACTGTTCTAGTTCAACGTGCCATGTTTAATGGATATCACTTATCAGTTATCTCCTGTTAATTCCCTTCTCCAAGTTCTCCACTGCCTTACCCGGGTATTAACTCACACTCTTTGGGTCCTGTCTTTTAATCCATGTTTTTAACAGAGCTCATATTGCAATGTTTGTTGTTTTTATAGCTTTTCTCTGGCACTCCTTATTACTGGTTCCCATATTATACTTATGGTTCTGTATTATACTTATAATAAAATTGGAAATATGGAAGCTGTACAGAAATAAAGGTATCAACCAATATCTCGATAAAAGGAAATATAATCTGATGTCAACTTCTATGATAGACACTGACATGAATGTCTAATCATTTTATCAGGACATGGATTGATAAAACTTAGAAAAATAGTCTGCGGGATTTACTATACTAATACGAGCAAAGATGTGTTCTATTAATGTTTCTACTAAAATAGTCAAATGATACCTGAAGAAGACCGGCGTATATGGCTGACGATCGCGTATGTCAAACGCTACTGGACTCGAAACAGTTATGTTTATTTGAAATAATCATCGCAGAATGAATATAAAAATAATTCTTTTGAGACAGCCAATAGTTTTCAGAGGAAAAAAATAATCATATTTTGTTCTGATGGCATCCAGCAAGTTCACCGTCGTTATAGTGAGGTGGACAAGGAAATGGGTTTATTATCGAGTTAAACATGATCTTCATTGAAATCGTTCGAGAAGAAGAGCTATAATTCCGGATGGCAATGATAGAAAACATCCCACTGAAAAGAGATGAAGACAAATGTAAAATGCAGCTGGATTTAAATCCAATTAACTCGCTTAAAAACAAAAATTAAAACTGGAAAATACAATGACCATCCAATAAAACGAATTCAAAGAATATATGCTGTTGGGATACTATAAACATTTTCGTGATTGTTTAAGCAAATCGCTTGAGTCAATGGCGTCCAAACTGCGATCCCAAAGAAAACAGGCGATTAGTTTCAATATAGATTTATAATAAACCTATTTTCATAATAATTTACTTATATTTGGACGGTAGACATGTGTTGACTCATAAATAATCTTCGATAATATCAGTTTTGAGTGAATAATGATTCCACAATCCTGTTGCTTGGTCTAGAAAAAGATTAAATTTCTAAAAATGTGGTATGAGTGTACCTATTTATACATACACAAACATAGTACACACACCACACACACACACACACACACACACACACACACACACATATATATATATATATATATATATATATATATATATATATACATATACAGGGTGTCCATAAAGTTCGGGTGCACTTTAAAAAATTTATAACTTTATTTGTATTTGTGATAGAAATAATCTGTAAAAAATGGTGTAAAGTTTAATGTACCTAGTTTTAAGTATAGCTAAAATAACTAATGTGATTTCAGGCATTGCTGTAAATCAGTTGGCAAATGTTTTCCGTGAACTGCAAAATCGTATTACCCTTTGTATTGCTAATGATGGAGGACATGTGGAAACTTAAATATAGATTTACTTCTTTCTAATCCTCTTTACAAATTATTTCTATCGCAAATACAAATAAAGTTATAATTTTTTAAAGTTCGCACGAACTTCATGGACACCTTGTTACATTTCATCGAGCCACGGCACCGGAAGTAACAAAAAAAATGATGTACAAAAAATTATACTTTGCCATCATCCGCTGTCGGACAGGCCGAGAACATTCCTATTCACGTATCTACAATTGAACATGATTTCCAGAACAGAGAATTTTGGTATTTAAGCGCAGTACCAGATTGGTGGCAAGTTCTCATCATTTTACAGTTGAAATTAGTTAGATGTTACAGTAATTTCTATGTTAGCAGTTTCTTCTATCACACTTCTCGCTTAAGGAACTCTCTTCCGGCATTTTTAAATGTAAATTAGTATATAAATTATTTTAGTTTGGGATTTATTCATGTGTTATATATTTTAAATAACATGTATTTTAATACGCATTTAAATTTTTGAGGATCAATTTTGACAGGAACGTCAAACTTGATCTTCAAAAATTTAAATATATAAATAAACATAAAAGTGAACATAGAAGTCAACACTTAGAGGCGACAGTCTGTTTCATGCTAGATGTAATCGTCCGGCTACCTGACGATTGCATCTAGCATGAAACAGACTGTCGCCTCTAAGTGTTGACTTCTATGTTCACTATTATATTTACACACGCTCTGTCTCTGATATTGAGCACTTTATCTCATAAATATAGCACACTTTAAGACTATATTTCTTCATATATATATATATATATATATATATATATATATATATATATATATATAGGTTCAGTGGCTAAACTAGTATCTCTTGTTAATGATTTCATTCTTTTTCCTTGCTTTCCTCCCATTTTTTTGTAATTTTTCAAAAATGAGGTAGAAATAATAGATATTCATCATCTAAATCTGATGTCACCTTTTTCTATAGATCCTTTTTCTTAGTGTCATTATATATTTCTTTGGCGCAGGCAATTTTCAAAATTCTAAACCTTTTCAATGAAATTAACTGTTCGGCAGTATCCTCCCCAGTATCTCTCTATATTTCTGAGATGACGTATCCCAATTAGCGTTGAGAAACGAACGAAGAGGTACATGCTTCAGTATCTGTCTATATATCTGAGATGAGGTATTATGTACACTATTTACATCATTCGGACTATTGTCCCCATCTTTGTCACCATATTTATTACAACGTTTCGGCCCTTCAATATCTGTCTATATTTCTGAGATGAGGTATTATGTACACCATTTACATTATTTGGACTATTTTCCTCATCCTTGTCGCCATATTACAACGTTTCGGCCTTTCAGTACCGGTCTATATTTCTGAGATGAAGTATTATGTACACTATTTATATTATTTGGACTATTGTCCTCATCTTTGTCGCCATATTTATTACAACGTTTCGGCTTTTCAGTATCTGTCTATATTTCTGACATGAGGTATTATTTACACTATTTACATTATTCCGACTATTGTCCTCATCTAATATGGCAACAAAGATGAGGAGAATAGTCCGAATAATGTAAACAGAGCATCCTCCCCATTTAATAATGGATGTATTTTAATTGTAGCTACAGTTTGAACACAAAAAATCTTTTAAACAATGCGAAACATTTAGTCGCACAAAAGGTTTCGGGTAAACTGCTACATCTGTTAATTTTGACAGCTTAACAAATTGAGTTTTTTTCACACTTAAAAAGCAATTTTTACAAGTTTCCATTTTGCTGTCATCTTTTTAACTTCAGAATAAAACAGTAATTGAGGAGGAGGCTCAGTAAACCAAATATTACGAATATTTTAAAAAAGAGGATATAATAATAAAAAATAATCATTAAATATTTTTGTTATCCAAATCTTATTTAAAACAATGTCAAAGTTTTGGAACAAAATATTGATGGCCACTGTTACTGTCACATACAATTACAATTATTTTTCCATATAAAATGCTGCCTCTAAATTTTCAACTTAAGTAATTTTTTGTCTACCATTTAAAGATTTTATCTTGATACCCAATACAGTTTTTGCTGATCCCTCAAAATCTTCAGCCAAACCAAATAAGTTTTCTCCATGATAATGTACAGCAACCTTGACATACACTTTATCAACTACAAGAATACACTATTTTTTCTAAGTTTCAGATTTCACTAAAATACCCCGTCCTGGGTATGACGATAAACTACATCCGCGTCCTTGGTAAGACGATAAACTACGTCCAACAGCAAAGCCTCTGGTTTTGAGGAGCGTGGAACAACCTCTTAATTGCTGTTGTTCCCAGGTCCACCCTGACCCGGGGTGGTAGCACCTGTTAGGGCCCCAGCTATGAGCAAATAGTTAACCCCGAAACTGAGGTAAAAGGCAAAAGTGTAAAAATAGGTTTTAATACCAGAAATACTTTGTAAAAAATTATTAACAGAAATAAATTTTTGAAGAAAAAAAAATATTTCCAGCAATACGGTTTTCAAAAAAATATTACCAGCAATACTTTTTTTAAATAATTCTTTCCAGCTATACATTTTTGAGGAAAAAAATATTACCAGAAATAGATTTTTGACAAAACAAAAATATTACCTGGAAAAAAAGTTGTCGGCATTAAATAACTCATTGAGGTTGATATGTCGTAAAACAAAACAAACCAAACCAAACAAAAATTTGTTTAGGCATTAAATAACCAATTGAGGTTGGTATGCTGTAAAACAAAAAAACAAAAACAAACAAACTTAAATACCACCAATAAAATCACAGTCGTATAATTTTGAAACATCTGATGTTAAATCCGGTAATGTTCTCACAGTGATAACTTGAAATCATGCTCGAGTCTGTTATACAATAATCGAGATATAACAAAATATTCAAACGCCCTGATAAGAATATCACAATCATAATGTTTTGTCCCAATCCTTTGTGGCGATATAACATTGATATGCATATTTTAAAAAGAATTTATCATTTTTCAAGTTACTAAGATATTAAGATAAAGAATTCTTCATTGATTTGTGACCAACGTTGAAATCATTGACATTTGACTTTTTGAAAAAGAAAAAATATTGTATATATGCCAGCATAGTTATATTCAAATTTCAATTTTTTTAAATTTTTAATTAAAAACATTGGAATAATTCCAGTGAAAAAAACAACAGACTGGATGGACAGCTGATTCTTTGATTTATAGCATGTAACTGCTATTGATCAATATTTTGATACAAATTTTCAAAAGCAATGAGTTTTTTTTTCTAGAAACTCTAGCAAATCATCATTTTGTACATATCGCACAGTGGCAGAAGTTTTATTTGTAGGTTTTGGTTGAAGAACATGAACAGATATGGATGGTGGATTTCTGGGTCGTACTTTTCTTGTATTAACCAGTGTTTCTCTATCAGATGAAAATGCCTTTCACATAAAAATAGTGGTGTTACCTTGAGGCAAAACCTTTAACCATTTTCTCACTCATTCTAATCTTGGTGAAGCCGCAATACTTGAATCATATTTTGTTAATCATAGTTACCACGATACTTTGTGACAGAGCACTTATTGACCTTTTTTGAGAAAGATTTGGAATATTGAAATTAAAAAAATATCGACTAAACTATTATTTCGTAAAAATCACATGCTGCTTCTAAAAAGCGTATGAACTTCACATTCTAATATCTGGGAGGATTTGGATTCAGAATTCAGAATTTAAAGTCTGCATGAATGCGGTAATTCGTCATGTTATTTTCCGTTGTCATTCAGGAAGTACGTGGTTCCAAAGGTTTCTTTTGTTTGATTTGTTTTGTTTTACGGTACCTCAGCACCTCAATGGGTTATTTAATGCCGACAAATTTTTTATTGCCGGTAATATGTTTTTCTTCAAAAATCTAGTTCTGGGAATATTTTTGCTTGAAGAAATCTATAGCTGGTCATATTTTTTTCAAAGAATGTATAACTGATTGTATTGCTGGTGTTTTTTAAAAAGTATTGCTGATGATAATTTTCCTTAAAAAAGTATTTCTGGTATTAAAACCTATTTTTACAAACGTTTGGGTGTTAACTATTTGCCCATTGTTGAGACTCTAACAGGTGCTACCACCACGGGTCAGGGTGGAGCTGGGAACACCAGCAATTAAGAGGTGGTTCCATGCTCCTCAAAACCTCCTGATCAGAGGCCTTGCTGCTGGACGTAGTTTAACGTCTTACCCAGGACGCTGATGTAGTTTATCGTCATACCCAGGACGAGTGGTTCGAAAGAATTTACAAATTGTTTCACTGGCCAGGGTCTGATCTATGTTAAGTGACATAGCGAACTGAACCTCTCTCAATAAATCTTTGGATAATCGTATTTAATGAGGGTTAATCCTCCCTCATAAAGTACGATTATCTAAACAAAATTAACTACTTTATATTTCTACAGTATATGCTTTAATAATCTTCAAATAGTTAATTTTGTTTAACATTTTTAACAACAACGCTAGTAGAATTCAATATACATTTCTTTTAAAATTCCTGTAAATAATTATTAATATATAATTATTATTATTAATCGAAACATAATAATATATAATTATTATTATTAATATATAATTATTAATATATATATAATAATTATTAATATATAATAGTATATTATAATGTTTGTTATAAAGAATATTATCAGAGAGAAAATATCAAATTAAATATTTATATTTCATTTTTTTAAATGAACAATTTTCTGGATAGTAATTTTGGAAAATTAGCTGTGCAAAAATTCACTTCTAATTTTTTGTTGTCTTACAAGGACGGTATCTACATACTTCACATATAAATAAAACACAAATTATTCCTTAAAAATTAAATTTATAATCAAGATATTCGTTATTATGAAGAAGAATAGCATAAATAAAAAATTAAATTAACTTTCAATTCTTAATGACATTTTTTGTGAATTTATTTGTTTAAAGTCATCGCAAAAATATAAAAAGACAAAGACGATATTGAATAGACAATGAATAATGTCTTCTCTATTAAATTTCTGTGGTATATTTTTAAGAATAATTGTAAAATATTAATAAATTTATTGAATTTAATTTTTGACATTAAATATGTGATAAATTCTATAAGTGTCATTTTTCATTAACGTGGCATTGGGAAACGTTACATTTTTATGTATTCTATTCATTTACAAAGGGCAGTAAAAAACCAACATACTTTTTAAAAAATTCATGTTTATACTGTTAAACAAAATCATAAATCACTTCATAAAAATAAATTTATACTTCGTATGTTCATTGTTGAATAACAATAGTATAAAGAAAAGTATTAAATTTAAATTAACTTTATGAATTGTTAATGACACTTGTGAATTTCGCACAGAAAAACTTTGTTTAAATATAAAATATACAAGTTCACATAAAATAAATACTATACTTACTTCAGTATCTGAAATAATAAACCTTAGTTAATCCAAAGGTAAAAAGTAAAATGTTAAAAGAATAATTTCTTAATTCAATTCCACTAACCAACGTTTGCGTGTTAACTGCTCCCCCCCCCACTGGTCTAAACACGGTGCAGAGGCTTGGTATAAGGATCTCCTTGATCTATCTATATATGTATGTTTATGCAGTCAGAACGTTCGCTCTCTGGCCATGAGTACAAATATCGTAACCATTATGGCCGTTGGATCATGTACATCACATGTACTGCTGTCGTAAGAGTAGTTTGTAGTTTGTATTTTGGGCAAGATTGCCTGACGGAAACCAACTTTCTCTATACTAAATTCGTAGTCTTCCTTCTTCAAGATAAGTTGCCCACCAAGACTATAGGGTACATTTTGTCCTGTTATTTAATCCATAGCTGTCTGGGAGAAGAGGAAGATTCAAACTCGCCTCCACGTTTTTATTTTTTTCAAGCCGTTATCTGTTCTGACCATGGGCGGTTAGCATGGTCGATTTTTCAGGAAGGTGACATGCAACGAGTTGATCCAACCCTTGTAGTGAAATTAGGTAGACGAAACTGATCAGAGGCCACCGATGGCGGTAATAGCATAAAGACACAAGTCATCGTGACCGAGGGTTTTAAAGTATCAGCCGTTTTATATATATATATATATATATATATATATATATATATATATATATATATATATATATATATATATATTATGCACTCTCTATCTCATTGCAACTAAGGTCCGCTCAGTATAGTTGTGGTATAAACCACGGGTTGAATCTGTGGGTGCTGAACAAATACAAACGCGCCTAAGCATATTAAAACAATACACTGTAATAATATGAAACTGGCCGCAGTATCAGAGGAGTGTGTTCGAAAATGAGTAGACGGTCATTATGCCTGTTTTCAACCTTGTGCCACATCTAAACAGTCCTTAGTTAATCGCTCTATCGTTAATCGCTTCAGCGCAAGCATAACAATAATGTCACTAGGATGCAAGAGGGTCACCAAGATTGAAAGAAAGAAAAAAAAAACAATAAAAGTTTTAAGGAGATAGAAGATGGTGATTGCGTTTAAATTTTTGAAGGTCGTAGTTGACAGGAAACAGCAAGCGAGTTCCACAAACGAGAAGTACGAGATAATTAGCCTAGAACTTACGGTTACATCTCGCCATTTCAACTGTAAAATGATGCAATCTTTCAACCAATCTAACAATTCGCTTAAATTGATAACGTCCAGGGACCAAAGAGGAAATTTCAACAGAACAATTATTATTAGGAAATATTTATGAAAGACGCGAACGGGAAGCTACGTTGCGGCGATGAGAAAGTGGCCTAAACAGAGATGCAAAGTCAGGATTCTTCTTTGGATTTTGTCAAAAATCTCTAGGTATAAAACAGAAGCACCAAACTAGATGTGGCAGCTATATTCGATGCAAGGATCAAGGGTAGATTTAGAAATCTGCAAGATAGATTGCACCATGAAAATTGTCTAGGACAGCATTGGGATTCGACATTCAAGCAGTAAACTTAATAACTGGTTCATCATAATCCACTTCATGTCTGTGGAAAACGTAAATTCTAGAAGGTTCAGTGAGTTGCTTCCCTGGAGGTTAGCATCAGCCATACTGGTGGAAGACAGAAAAGTTCCTTTAAGATAATTAATATAAAGCGGTTTCGTTTTTGATGCGTTCAAATTAACAGGCCATTTCTTGCCCCAATTAAGAACAGATTGAATGTAATTCTCGAGATTAGCTGCTAATTTTACATTATCAAACATATCAGACTTCCTATTGAGACATGAGTAAAAAGTTATATCATCTGTATATATAGCGAGTTGGCAACGTATGATATGATGACGGTCAGACTAATAGTTTTAAACAAATGACAAAATTTCGTTTCGAGTAAGGACATCTTCACACAACGGATTTATCGATGTAGTCAGTCTTAAGGATGAAGATGGATGTGAGAACTACAACAAACACTGATTACAAATACTGGGACGTTCAGCTTTAAATATAAATTTTAACGTCAGTGTAATTAGACGTTTAACTTAGCCCTCCCCCTCTTTCAGCTTTTAATCCATTTTGCTTCTATTTTTGTGCTATTGTCTTTATTGTGCCCATATTATGACAAACATATTTTTAAAAGACATTTTTATGTTTAACATTCTTTTTATAAATACAAGTATTTAAGTAAATGCTCTGTTTATGATAAACAGTATTAAATAACATTTACCGGCCTGAATGTCCGAGAAATCTTCATAGAAAATATTCGTCCTCCGACAGGATTCGAACTTGTATCCTATACGGAACTGTCATATAGCCTAACTTTTAATGACTTTTAACCGATTCGGCCACAGAGGATCGTTCGCCTGGCAAGGTCGAATTTACTGCTTATAAACTTCAATCTTCCATGAATCGGTTAAAAGGCACGTCAGGCTATATGACGGTTCCGGATAGGATACAGGTTCGAATCCTGTCGGAGGACGAATATTTTCTATGAAAATTTCTCGGACATTCAGGCCGGTAAATGTTTTTTAATACTGTTTATTATAAACAGAGCATTTACTTAAATATTTGTATCTATAAAAAGAATGTTAAACATAAACATGTCTTTAAATAATTGTCGGGCTTTGTCCATTTCATAATGTGAAACATATTTTTGTAAGGAAGGAGATACGATAGAGAAGGATTTGTGTTGAAGAAAATATATTTACCATAAAGTTTCAGAAATTAGTACACTTTCAATATATTCACTGGGAAATTTTTGGAATCTAAAAATTTTGGATCCCAAAATTTCGATTGAAGATGAAACAGAGCTTGATACTTTAATTGAACTTAATTTCTTTAATTAAATTGAAGTTTTTAGCTCCTGTGTTTGAAACATGAACACTCTTAAGTAGCGAAGGAATCATATTTAAAAAAAATAATTATATATATATATATATATATATATATATATATATATATATATATATATATGCGGTGATTGATATGATTCCTGTAGTTCGAGATGTTTCTTTTAAGAGGTTCGAGAACAACCAAAGGCATTAAACGTCTTCGGTTCAGGGATGTATAGTGGCTTGCTCAATAGGATCGTACCTATTTGCATATTTTAAGTAGAAGAGATACAAAGTAAAATGGTAGTAAATTAAGAGACGGACAATTGACGACTGATCACGTGGCGTGGACCAACACAATACAACAATTACAAAAAGGTTCTAAGATAGAAAAATCTAACCACGCCTTGAACATCAAAACAAGATTGAATTTTTTATTCTGGGTATTTAAAAAAAAAAGTGTGCTCGTTGATAAATTGTCTCTGGAAAGCAGTAACATTGAAAAATGATGCATGAAATGATGACGCCATTAACGGTTGATTGCAAGTCGAAGCAACAGCAGTGTGAATTGGAATCTGTCTTTTCCAGCTGGGACGTGAAGAAAGAATATCATTTACAAGATCAATACCAAAAGAAAAACTGACTATGAAATTGTAAAGACCACAGAATGAGAAAAAAAAATGGGGAAAGCATCCCATGTGACAAAATAAACAAAAAATAATATAAAATAAAATGAAAATAAAAGATTCTATAACAGGATTAGCAAGCATTTTGATTTTGGAGAAAATAACAGAATTTACACATTTTAAGCGCTTTGTCCCTTCTGGTAAGTCGGGGGCGATCATGGCGTTCCACAACTATCCTTTATACCTCTTTCCAATGTTTGTCTTCTAACAAGATTTCTAACTCCTAATTCTCTCATCCGTTTGACACAAGATCGTTAGGTCAGTTACTATTTTACTTTTAAAATATCTTGTGGTTGTCAAATGCCTTCTTTTCTCCATGTTTCTCCAAAATTCCAATTGTCTCATTCTGATTCTAAGAATAAATATATTTTAAAATTTCCATTATCTTTAAAATGACCTCGTTGATCAGGTATTCACAACAGCCCTCTTATTACTTATCTTCTGTTATCTTCGGATTTCTGTGTCATATTCTCCAACGTCTATTTAAACACTTACCAAATGTTTAAAATTCTTTACTTGCTTGATTTTGACAGCTCCAATTCCTAGGAGGCGACCTTGTCTGTCACTCTTGCTAACAACCATACATGATGTCTTCTTTCAATTGATAGTTAGTCCTTTCTTCCCGCTTTCCGTTACTAACTTGTCTGAGTTCTTGCCGTTTTCTTTCTGTTTCTGCCATTAACACTGCCTATCTTATTTTGTTAAAATCTCTGATCTTCAGTTATCTTTGGATGTCTTTGTTGTATTTCTGTATCTTATGTTGTTAAGATTGTGCCTAAAAATTAATATTGGGCGATAATAAATCCTGATATAACTTTTATTTCTATTAGGATCATTGTAATATTTGACTAGGAAGACGCGTCTTTATCACAGATCCCTTCCTTTCTATTTCAGCAATTTTTCAATTCATGTTGTACGATTTTGTAGTATTTTATCATACAAAAATATGGTCATCTTAATTTCTTCTCAAATATTATGAACAACGCCAAGGTTCAGCAGCGTTCTGTGAGTAATTATAATGTTTAGGCACTTTCCAACCTCGACAGACTACAAAGCATCTATTCACCCTTGTAGGCGATGAATTACTTTCTACCGTGCTCCTCTTTGCCCATAAGCGCATCGCCTCAAGCCTATCGCTACACTACTTCTTTTCCCATGGAAAATGATAGGACGAACTGCATTCTCTAGTCTCACTAGTTCAGAATTTGTTATACCATATGTAAGGGGCAAACCATTATCAATCCCTTCGTATTCCATTAGAAAGACGGAAGTTTCATTTGGACATCGTCTTGTCAAGAGCCGCTGCTCATGTGGAACGGGCTCCCGAGATAATGCTTCCCATAACACTACAATGTTAGCTTCTTAAATTCTAAAATCAACCGTTACCTATCCATCTTCTAAACCTCATGATCTGAAATTTGTCCGTCCTTAAAACATCTCCACTCAATAATCATCTAGCTTGAGTGGCTCTTGGCCCTTGCATTGGATGAAAAACAGCTTAGGAAAAGCCTGTAGGTCGTATTTTATAAAATTATGTTTATAAAATGTTCTTTATGAAAATGTTTTGATTCTATGATAATAGACGAGAAATAATTTTGCTGAAGATTGCAAAAATTGTCTGACATGTTTTTATAAAAGAAACAAAACATTATGGAAATTAAAAGGGCGTGGATTTTTTCTTCCTTGGTTTCATGTTCTCTGCTGACACGAATTGGAAAGATTATACTGAATCAGTTGCTAGTTATTCTGCTAGGTAAGTTGGTCCACTGTATCGTGCTAGATAAACTTTCTCGCCAGAATCTATCCTACTTACTTAAAAGTCTACCATTCTTCCATGCTTTAAATATTTCCGCCACGTGGTCTGGTTATGTTGCTATATATTTAGCGACTCTTGGTAAAATCCAAAGAAGAATCTGCAATGTTATAGGTCCTGACCTGACATCTCGAATTCAATCACTTTCCCGCTACCGTAATGTAGCTTGACTTTGCTTGTTCTATATATACCTTCATGGTAATTATTCTGATGAACTTTCCTCAATGGAGATTTGAATTTATGTATATAAGCGCAGTACTAGATTAAAAAAAAAGATCTCACCAATTTACCGCAGAATTAGCAAGATGTGATTGTAAGTTCTATGCTAACAGTTTCTTCTCTCTCACTTCTTGTGGAACACTCCTCTAGGGTTTTGCTTTTCAGCCAACATTGATCTTCAAAAGATTTATATGCAATGTCAATTTGTCTATATTTCTGAGATGAGGTATTATGACCAAGCGAAGGCGAAACACTGGTGTAATTTCTGTTATCTGGTAATGTTCTTTGTTTTGGGGGCTACAGAATCGAAAAAAAAGAACTGTTCCTAATCATATCACGATGTTATGTCTTCTTGATTGCTTACAGTAGTGGATGTTCCAACCAAACCTCCCACAACTCACACACCTTACGGTCAAATCACGCTGATGTTTATCGTTCAAAGTTAGCAGTTTTGAGACTGGTCAGCAATATATATATATATATATATATATATATATATATATATATATATATATATATATATATATATAAACATAAAACATTAGGCAGCATGTATTTTATATACAAAGAAACAATCACGCATAGAATCAATCATTAATATTGCTGATTGATTCTATGTTTGTTTATATATATATGTATGCTGTTGTATATATATATATATGGTGTTGTATGTATATATATATATATATATATATATATATATATATATATATATATATATATGGTGTTGTATGTATGTATATATATATATATATATACATGGTGTTGTAGGTGTATATATATATATATATATATATATATATATGGCGTTGTATGTATATATATATATATATATATATATATATATGGTGTTGTGTGTGTGTATATATATACATATGTGTGTTTGTGTGTGTGTGTGTGTGTGTATATGTATGTATATATATATAGAAAGAGGGAGATTTTTTTATCCCATTACCCGTAGGGTCGTAGAGGCACAATGTGTACTGTAGCCGCAGTAGAAGGGGGTTTTCTTGGGCAAGATAGTCTTACTGTTTTGAATTCAGAGTTTTGCTTCTCCTAGACCGTTTGCCACCCAAGGCTATAGAACCCAGTCTGCCTTTCTATTTACCCGTACATGGGAGGAGAACAGGATTCATGCCTTTCCCAAGGGTATTAGCGCGTAAGTGAATGTTATGGATCCGACTGGAACTCGGCTCTCCGATTCCTCAATCCGAGCCGCTATCCATTACTCCACCATGCCTCCCAGATAGATAGATAGATAGATAGATAGATAGATAGATAGATAGATAGATAGATAGATAATGAACAGGCTGTAATAGATAGATAGATAGATAGATAGATAGATAGATAGATAGATAGATAGATAGATAGATAGATAGATTCTGTATATTTTTATATTAAATGTTCTTTAAGTCAAATATTATTCAAAACAACAGGGATTTTGCATCAATTAATGTTACTTGAGATGTTCATCGACCATTTTTAAAGACATCATTCAAATTTCCGATTAAGTTGTTTTGCGTTACCGATAAATTTGCCAAAATGCATAATAACTTTTATTTTATATTATTTTCTTCTCGATTTCTTTTGAAGGTGGCTTCATTGGCTCACAAAGATGTCTGTGTACATCCGTAACTGTGTGTTAAGTTTGGCGTTCTCACAATTTGAGGGAACCAATTTCAAGCCACTCAACGTGACGTCATTTCAATGGTAAAACTGAAAATTTCACACATAAAAATTTCCGTTTGACCGTAGATACATTAGGCCGATAAATGAAGTTCTCGGGATAAAAAACAATAAAAATAAGAATATTGATTATAAAACTAAGAATAGTAATAATTTTTTCCGGAAAACAAAATCCCACTTCATCTCTGCTTTTTTTTTATTTCTAGGATTTTTTTTCAACGGCCCATTATAAATATATATATATATATATATATATATATATATATATATATATATATATATATATATATATATATATAGGGGTTGGACAAAATAATTGGATCAGCTGCAAATTCCACTCCTATATTTCAAAGACCTATTATATTAAGAACTTTAACTAAAATTTCGTAATTGCAGGTTATATCTATTGTAAATACGTTTAAATACGTTTATTTATCTAATTTACTGTCTTTGGCTTATTTATTTTTAGAATTTAGTAAAATTTAAGCTAAATGCGTGACCTCTTTGAGTTCGAAAATGGGCAAATTGTTGGAGCTCGCATGGCAGGAGCCTCGATCACTAAGGTTGCTGAACTGTTTGGTTTTTCAAGAGCTACCATATCAAGAACTATGGCGCAATTCGTGAAACAGGGCAAAACCTCTAGCAATCGTAGCAATTTGGACCGGACTTACAAACTTATGACAGGGATTGACGTGCATTGGAACGCAATGTGCCAAAAATGCGGCCAAAGTAACTGCTGAGTTGAATAATCATCTGAATAGTCCAGTTTCTACTAAAACTGTTCACTGTGAGCTCCATAAGGCTGCATATCATGGCAGAGCCGCCGTGAGAAAACCTCTTCTTTCCACTCACAACATTCAAAAGAGGATAAAGTGGTGCAGAGATCACAATGCCTGGTCTGCAGACCAATGGAAGCAAGTCATATTCTCAAACAAGTCCAGTTTTTCTTTTTTCCTAACTTCAAGGCGAGATTATGTGTGGAAGAAGCTTACAATGCCTTCTTCCAACAGTGAAGAATGGAGGTGGATAAGTGATAGTTTGGGCCGCCATATCATGGTAATGTCTCAGTCCAATAGTTGCCCTGTATGGTAGAATCAACAGCAAATATTACCTGAACATTTTGGGAGATCATCTTCATCCAATGGCCAAGACTTTATTCCCTGATGGTGACTGCATCTTCCAAGACGATAATGCTCCATTACATACCGCTTGAGTGGTTAAGAATTGGTATGAAGAGCATGAAAATGAGCTAGAACACATGGAGTGACCTCCCCAATCTCCAGATATCAATATTATTGAACATTTGTGGTGTATTATGGAGCAACATCGTTGTGTCGTAAAGAGCTGGAGCAGGTGTTAATGGAAGAATGGCTGAAAATTCCTCTGGATGAAGTCAGGAAGCGGTATGATTCCATTCCTAGACCTATTAAAGTTGTCTGTGAGGCTAAAGAATGACCAACTCCATATTAAATAAATTTTCTTTGAATTTAACAAGTGTTTCAATTATTTTGTCCAACCCCGTATTACCAGAATACGAATTGTGGTGTATTATGGCTGCAAAGATGGGTTAGGGTTAGCACATTGTGGCCTTGTTCGTAGTTAATATTTTTTCATTAAAAAATATTAACTACGAACAAGGCCACAATGTGCTAACCGTATTCGGAAATTAAAACATCCCTACAACACACTAAGGCATACACATAATGCACACATTCAATTAAGCTGCAAAATCGAATCATCCTTGATAATGTCTAAAGGTATAGCCGAAAGCGCTCGGAACTATAAAACATCTGGACAGTTTTAACACTCTTTGTCCAGAACAGAAAGAACACAAGAAAAATTAAATTACCTTGTCTGTCGTTTTTAATGAAACATGCATAAACGAAGGATTGCTGCCTAAATATACAACTATATTATCAGAAGCATATATGAACAATCTTTATACATATAATTTGTGGACCTGAAGGGATTAAAACTAAAATAAATAGACATAATACGTCTAAATTATTATATATACAGGCAGTACGTTTGATTAAATAATTTAGACCTATTATATTTATTTATTTTAGTTTTAATACTTTCAAGTCCACAAATTAATTCTTGAAAAAAAAATTAGAAAATTGATCAAGAAAAATTCCAAAATTTTCTTTCAAATAATTTTTCTTTTCCCAAGTACTTTCAATCTCATCTGAGACCATCTTTAGGGATTGCATATCTAAGTATGTCTTATGCATTAACACCGTGATTTTTAAAAAAAATTCAACACTATGCAAGGGCGGTAACTTACGTAACTTTTTAAAAAGATTTATATATATATGTTTCTGTGTATGTGTGTGTGTATTTATGTGTGTGAATTTGTGTGCATCTGTTTGTGCAATTTTAGCTAGTCGGCCCCTTAATAATAAAAACAATCACATTTTTACTGTTTTTAATTGTTATTGGTGTAAATTTACATCGTGAACCAACGAGCGGGCAAAGATCATTCCGCGTTGCATTTCAGTCATCAACTTCGCCAGTGTTGGCCGACAGCTTGGGAAGAGCGCGCTGTATATGCCTACAAAGTAATACGATGAAAGAAAAAACGCTACGTCGTCAAGATGTAAGAACGTGAACCCTTTTTTTCCCATATTATATATAGATGTTTTATTTATGGCTTCGCTTGTTCGTCCGGGTGGGTGGTTAAGTAGGTGTTGCAGGGCAGAACTTCTGCTACATCAACTCTTTCCTCATACTAATAACTCACCCAGCTGTTCCTCCCGATATGAATGGTAGAAATATAAAAATGGAACCGTGACACGCACAGGTTCGATTCCCGTCGAGACCGGGACATCAATCGCCTTGATCCAAAGCATCGCTGTTAATATAGACCAGCGTCCGGATATACTCTATTTCCGGTTTTGTTGGCACTTGATCTCCAAAAATCCACATAGTTACTGCTGCTTAGAAGAAGGAAATTTGAAAGGACCCATCCACTGGCCTATCAAAGAGAAACACTGGAGATCGGAATAAAACTATTTGTTATAAGAATATCTATAGGAAAATTCTCACATTTTGCCGGCCCGTGTTGTCCTGAGACTTTATCAGGGCAAAAATGAATGCGAAATATTTTTGTTTTCATAGTTACATTAAATACAAAATTTAAAAAGAGACAGACACATCGCGAAAAACTAAGATTTTTTTCTGTTGTCATTTCTATGCTAATTTGTCTTATCTTTTTTTTTTTAAGCTTATCACCCCAAGCAAGGCTGGAGGCCACTAGCACGCAAGGGGTTACAGAAGGTTTGGAGGAAGAGCAGATAGGAGTGGTAAAGGAGAGGATGTGGCGAAAGATAGTGGATCGATCAAGGCAAGGTGGTTACAGAAGATTTGGAGCGAGAGCAGATAGGAATGAAAGGGGAAAGGATGTGGAGAAGGGAAGTGGATAGATCAAGGCAACTGGAGATGTCGATTGACGTTACATTTAAATAGTTGGAGATTGTATTTGTCAGGGAAACAGGAATAAGGAAGGGAGTTCCACAGGCGAGATGTGCCAGACATGAAGCTATTGGAGTAGAAGAGACGTCTATATCTAACAGTTTCAACGCTGAAGGGGTGGGAACGGGATGCCAGCCTCGTAGGACGCTTAAATTCATGAGGCCTAGGAACCACCGAAAGCAGCTCCTCGGAGCAATTACCGTGAAAGTATTTGTAAAAAAGACAGAGCGAGGCAACGCCGCGTCTAGAATTGTTCTGCAAATTTTATTATATTGTCGACATGAAAAAAAAACTCTTAGAATAAAGGGAGTTAACATTAGCCAGAAAGAGGCTTACATAAAAGCGTCCCTCTTTTCAAATTTTTATATATATATACAAATGTCATTTATTTTAAATGACAAATATAATTTTTAAATTTAAAACTGTAATCCTGTATAATATATATCTACGCCAATATTACGGTAACCATATATATTTTTATATCATAATTGCATTAAATGCAAAATTTGAAAAAAGAGAGACGCTTTTGCGTAAGCCTCTTTCTGGCTAATTTTAACTTCCTTTATTCTAAGAGTTTTTTATTCTATGTCGACAATATAATAAAATTCCCAGAATAATTCTGTGGATTAGACAAATTGGTATAAGAAAAAAGGCAACAGGGAAAAAAAAATCTTTGTTTTTGCCGACGCGTTTCGTTTCGTCTTCCGACTTTATCAAGGAAAAAAAACTCTGAGTAGAAAAGGAAGTTAACATTTGCCAGAAAGAGGCTTACACAAAAGTGACTCTCTCTTCAAATTTTGCATTTGATGCAACTATGAAAGCCAAAACATTTCGCTTTGATAAAGTCGGAAGAGGAAACGCGTCGGCAAAAGATGTTTTTCCTATTGTTATTCTCCTACCAATTTGTCTTATCCACAAAATTATTCTGCGAATTTTGCTATCTTGTCGACATGAAAAAAAAAATATCAGTATAAAGGAAGTTAATATTAGCCAGAAAGAGGCTTATCTAAAAGCGTCACTGTCTTTTTAAATTTTGGATTTAATGTAACTATGAAAAAAAAAAAACATTTCGCTTTCATTTTTGTCTTGATAAAACCAGAAGACGAAACGCGTCGGCAGAAAGTGAGATTTTTTTTTCCTATTGTCATTCTTATATCATTTTATCTTATCCACAGAATTGTTCTGGGAATTTTACTATAAAACTATATATTTCCTTTCTATGTGGGTCTTCCATAGTATCACGTGTGTATTATCTCTACTTCTTATATTGTATTATCTCTATTCATAACTCTTAACAGTCTATCGCCAACTATAGTCATCTTCTATTTGTTATCTGTTAAGATATTTGAAGGCACCGGTCACCGTTTAATCTCTGTAGTTAGCAAAGCACGTGTGTTCAATTTTATGTAGTTAACATTTTGTCTCGGTTGTTGCTTAATAATAGTCATTATTAGTCATCATTAGTTATAGTCATTATCTTTAATTTACTGTTATTAATTGTTATTGGTATTATGATATTTTATTTAGGGATATTAACGATCGCCGTCATCATCTTCTATTTGTTATCTGTTAAGTTCTTATCTGTTACAAATGAGGTTTAGTACAAAGCCATAAGTATGCGACACCTAGTGCGGATTAACCTTACTAGTCGGTAGTAATGTTTAATCAGATTAACTTTCTAAGGATTATTCCACTTTGAGGTATTCAAGATTTTTCTCTGTTAATGTATTGCTTCGAATAAACACCCACCTTGTAATGACGTCTCTTTCGAATTAGCGCCGCTCATCTAGAAGTATTGTTTAAATAAGCATTTCATTGAATAAACGTACCCCTTATAATACAGAAAATATATATGTTGTTGATTTTAAATAAGCGACCCTTACAAATATGTATAAGCTTGGCTTATATCAATTTGCAAGCAAGGGAGAAATTAGAAAAACGCGCTTTGATTTGGGTCTGACTATTTACAAATTAAAAGAAAACCGTTATAATATATTATACAGAAACTGGAGACATCTTCATATCTGTTTTATCCATTTTCATTGCTTTCTATCAAAAGCCCCTTATTTTAACCCTCTCTCGTTCGAATTTTGCAATGCTTGAATTTTTTTAACAATTTTAATTGGCCTATCTTTTCCAAGGTCTATTGATTTATTTAAATTTCTTCATAAAATTGTACTATAACCTATTACTTTTTGTACCGATTATCAGTGCGTGTTTCCGTCATCAGAGTCGCGAATTACAAAATATTTTGAAGTGTTCACATGTCTTGATGACAAAGGATTTGTCACTCTTGATTGTAAATCAATGGTTTCAATTTTATAATGTGTAAAGGATAAACAGATTTATTGAGAGTTATTAGAGGTATTTGGCTGATATGTAAATGATTTAACCGCCCGTCAATAAATGTCTCCTTTGAATAAGCGCCCTTCCTAAATGTCCGATTTTTAAATAAGTGCCTCGGGTCCTTATTCAAGGAAATATATTATCTGGAAGTTTTACCTTGTATCCACCACTAATTAAATTTCCCCCTTGACAGCTACACCGATCTGACCGTTCCCACAAGAACACTTGTGGCCACATCTCTCCAACAATCTATGTCTTTTCTGGTTATGGTGTTGTTTTATGAGTTCGTTGCCAAAAGTCCTTCTTAGCCTATCACTTGATCTATCTTTTACCTAATTTGTAACTTTGTAACTTCTTGATGATCTCTCAAGAAATTGCCATAAATGCACATTCTCTTCACATATTGTCTTCATAAGTTTTGGAAGGTTTCTCTATAGTTTTCCAATGGACAATTTTTTTTCCAATTGATATTAACCACTTCTCCCAAGAGCCGACTTTACGATGTTAGATATTAAGTATTTGTTTCACATTTATTCCCATAAGCTGTTTTGAAAGTTAGAATTTATAATTGGAGTACCTGAGAGATAACGAAGAAAGAGATCCCCTTTTTGTTAATCAAGTTAATTGTATTAGCGAAATTTTCCGAACATTAATATTTAATTCATTTTCTTTACGTAAACAGCCTTAGGAAGAGAAATAATTTAAACTAAAAGCCTCAAAGCCTCCTGATTAGAGGCCTTGCTGTTGGACGTAGTTTATCGTCATACCCTGGACGCGGATGTAGTTTATCGTCATACCCAGGACGCAATAGTATTCGGATTGCAGGATGTATTCATTTAGAATTAATTTCTTCCCAATTGATTGCTGGTAGAATTCAATCAATCACCTATGTACGATTCTAGATAGATTTTTGTACAAATTGGAGTCATTTTCCAATTCTTCATGAGAAAGAAGGCATAAAGTAACGTTGCCTGATTAATGAAAATGTGAGAAACCTTATCTCATTTAGTATTATATCAAGATTATAATATTGTATCTGTCTATATCTCTGAGATGCGGTATTATGATTATTTATATTATTTACATTATTCGGACTCTTATCCTCATCTTCATTGCCATATTCTCAACGTAGCACAACCGCTCTTAAAAACTGTATTTAAATGGCATAAAGATGTCAGAATACACCACGACTCTCCAGACTCCATAGAACAACCGCTCTGGACAAATGTGTATAAAGGAAACGATGTCAAAACACACCACGACTACCCACTCTCCAGAAAAATTGTATATCAATGTCAGAAATATGTCAGAAAACACCACGACGTCAACACTCCATAGCACAAACCCTCTGGAAAATTGAGTATAAATGAAACGATTTCAGAACACATGACGACTTTCCAAACTCCGTAGAAGAACCGCTGTGGAAAATTGTGTATAAATGTCATAAAGATGTCAGAAATCACCAAGAGTCTCCACAATCCATAGAACAACCGCTATGGAAAATTCTGTATAAAAGAAAAGATGTCAGAACAAACGGATTCTTTCCACACTCCATAGAACAACCGCTCTGGAAAATTCTATATAATAGAAACGATGTTAGATCAAACGAATTCTTTCCACACTCCATAGAACAACCGCTCTGGAAAATTGTGTACAAAAGTCAAAAAGATGTCAGAACTCGCCACGACATTCCAAACCCCATAGAACAACCGCTCTGGAAAATTTTGTATAAATGTCATAAAGACGTCAGAACACACCAAGTCTTTACACAATGCATAGCACAACCGCTCTTGAAAATTGTGTATAAATGTCATAAAGATATCAGAAGACACCACGACTTTCCACACTCCATAGCACAACCGGTCTGGAAATTTGTGTATAAAAGAAACGATGTCAGAACACACGACCTTCCACACTCCATAGAACAACCGCTATGGAAAATTGTGTATAAATGTCGTAAAGATGTCTGAAAACAGCACGACATTCCACACTCCATAGAACAATCTCTCTGGAAAATTGTGCATAAATGTCATACATGTGTCAGAACACACCACGATCTTAATACACCATAGAAAAAGCGCTCTGGAAAATTGTGAATGAATGAAACGATGTCAGAACACACAACGACTTTCCACACTCCATAGGACAACCGCTCTGGAAATTTGTTTATAAATGTCGTAAAGATGTCAGGACACACAACGACGTTCCACACTCGATAACAATACTACTCCGGAAAATTGTGTATGTGTGTGGTAACGAATTTCAGAACACACCACTATTTTCCACACTCCATAGAACAACCGCTCTGGAAAATTGTGTATAAATGTCGGAACGTTGTCAGAACATACCACGAATTTCCACACTCCCTAGCGCAACCGCTCTGGGAAATTGTGTATAAATGTCGTATCGATGTCAGAACATACAACTTTAACTAGTGTTCGGAGTTGAGGATTTTTTCCATTCCAGATCTTTCCGAAATATTCATTGTGAGAAATACGCAAACGCAGAAGCGAAGCAAGTATATCTATATTACATTTTTGTTGGATTTGTTTATGTTCATTTCGAGCCTCTTTCATTAAGAGAAAGAGAAACGTGAAATATATGATAGTGCCTCTTGAGTATGGTTCGTATTAAAAACTGTTTCCTTTCAAGTGATTTACTTTCTCAAGTATTGCCAGAAAGAAATCAATTATTAATGAACTTCTTTCCAATCAATTGTTTGAAAAAGCCAATAACTAAACTGTGATCGGAGATCGATCGGATTAGAAGAAATTTCCCTTCGTGTTCAATTCTGCCAAATGTATTCGTGTTCCTTTCTTTATAATTTACTGTAATCAAGAAGACAAAAAATAACCAGTATGATATTGTGGATACAAATATTTGCTGATTAGAAGATATTTTCGTTTTCCTCAGTCTCTTTCCAATTCCTTGGGAGACGGAAGGAAATAAATAAACGGAATATTGATTATAGATTGGATACTATTCGGTTTGGTTTGGTTTGGTCTCTTTTGTTTTACGGCATATCAACACCCCAATGTGTCATTTAATACCGACAACTATTTTTTTTCTCTGGTGATATTTTTGTTTTGTCTAAAATCTATTTCTGTTATGTTTTTTCCTCAAAAATATATAGATGGTAATATTATTTTTTTCAAAAACGTATAGCTGGTAATATTATATTTCAAAAACGTATAGCGGGTAATATTATATTTCAAAAACGTATAGCTGGTAATATTTTTCAAAAACGTATAGCTGGTAATATTATTTTTCAAAAACGTATAGCTGGTAATATTATTTTTCAAAAACCTATATATGGTAATATTATTTTTTCAAAAACATATAGCTGGTAATATTTTTTTTCTAAAATTTATAGCTGGTAAAATTTTTTTCTTCAAAAGTTTATTTCTGGTAATAAATTTCACAAAGTATTTCTGGTATTAAAACCTATTTGTACACTTTTATAATGCTTTTTACCTCAGTTTCGGGGGTAACTATTTGCCCATAGCTAGGACCTTATGAGGTGCTACTACCCCGGGTCAGAGTAGACCTGGGAACACCAGCAATTAAGAGGTGGTTTCACGCTCCTCAAAGCCTCCTGATCAGAAGCCTTGCATTTGGACGTAGTTTATCGTCTTACCCTGGACGCGGATGTAGTTTATCGTCTTACCCTGGACGCGGATGTAGTTTATCGTCATACCCAGGACGCAATAGTATCCGGATTGGAGGATGTATTCATTTTGAATTAATTTCTTCCCAATTGATTGTTAGTAGAATTCAGTCAATCACCTATGTACGATTCTAGATAGATTATTGTCCAGATTAGTGTCACTTTCCAATTCTTCGTGAGAAAGAAAGCATTAAGTAACGTTGCCTGATTAATGAAAATGTTAGAAACCTTATCTCATTTAGTATTATATCAAGATTATAATATTGTATCTGTCTATATCTCTGAGATGAGGTATTATGATTATTTATATTATTTACACTATTCGGACTGTTATCCTCATCTTCTTTTCCATATTCTCAACGATTCGGCCGTTTACGCCCCGGCCTTCTTCAGGTGATTAGAATATACCCCATTGGACGAAATAAAAGGTTCGGTTCGAAA
Organism: Acanthosepion esculentum; assembly: GCA_964036315.1. Lineage (NCBI taxonomy): Eukaryota > Metazoa > Mollusca > Cephalopoda > Sepiida > Sepiidae > Acanthosepion > Acanthosepion esculentum. The sequence continues at coordinate 14,204,007 of OZ038481.1, read as the reverse complement.
TTCCAGTCACATGAAGAAGGCCGGAGAGTACAACAGCCGAAACATTGTGAATATGGCAATGAAGATGATGATAACAGTCTGAATAATGTAAATAATTATAACATTGTATTTTAACAGAGGTGTGTTTTACACTGGTTGGAGATAGTGTACATGTAAGAGCATCGTTATTCAAAGGATAAGATGTACATATAGATCAATAATTTGATAGTTTTCTTCGATTAACCTTCCATAACGAGTGGATTACATCTCGACTTATTGAGCCGATTAGAACTTGTAGTGCTATCAAAACAGGATTTTCCGTAGAAATGTGCAAACATGTGCCCTCTTTTTCTTAGGTGAGTTTACATGCCATTCTGCACTGAGATGCGTTTATCTTGATTTCTGTCCAGAGATGATTGCACCAGGACTTCTGTGTTGAGGTCAACACATCTGAACTTGAAGTGATTACATTTGCTCTTCTGGATTGATTTGATTACATCTATACTTCTTTTCAGACGTGATTACACATGTTTATATTACATTTGTACTTATGACGTGATGACATCTGGACTTTCTTTACTGATTATATTTCGACATCTATACTGGACTGAGGACTAATAACAGCCCCCATTACATCTGCTCTTCTGTCTATCCTGAGTTGATTTCATCTGGACCTCGTCATTGAGGTGATTGCAACTGCCATTCTGTAATGAGGTGAACACGTCTGGACGTAGGCATGTGGTGATTAATTCTGTACAGAGTTTTACAGAATGCTGAAATGATTATAACTTGACCTCTCTGATAACATCTGAGGTGATTATATTAGCGTTAAGTGGTAAGGTCATGATATCTGTCCGTCACAACAGAGGTGATTTTATTTCGACTGAGATGAAATATTCATCCTGATTTGATTATATCTCGACTTCCGCAAAGACTACCCTTTCCAATTCTTAGTGAGAAAGAAGGCATTAAGTAACGTGGTTTGATTAATGCAGATGCTAGGGACGTTATCTCCTCCAGTATTATATCATTTTGTATCTGCCTATATCTCTGAGATGAGGTATTATACTTATTTACATTATTTACATTATTCGGATTGTTATCGTCATCTTTATTGCCATATTCACAACGATTCGGCCGTTGTACGCCCCTGCATTCTTCAAGTTATTGAAATTTACCCCGGTGGACGTAATAAAGGTTTCGATCGAAATTCCAATTACCTGAAGAAGGCCGGAGCGTACAACGGCCGAAACGTTGTGAATATGGCAATGAAGTTAGATGGTATCTGTCTGTCAGTACAGAGGTAATTTTATTTCGACTGGGATGTAATATTCATCCTGATTTGGTTGTATCTCGATTTCTGCAACGACTATCCTTCTCTACTGACGTGAAAACATCTGTACATCTGTGAAGTGAATTACATCTGGACCTCTATTGAAGTGGTAATCACATCTGATATATTGGACCGATTATATCTGATCTTCTCTCCTGAATTGGTCAAATTTGTTTTTTTCGGACTGTGCTATTACATCTATTCATCTGTCCCGAGTTGCTTACATCTGGATTTCTGTTCTGATTTGATAAATTCTGCTCTTCCATATTGAGTTTTACAGAATACCGTATTGAGGATTACGGGATACTGCATCTGTTCAGTCTTCTGATTTGTTATATGGAACAAGATAACTATATCTGGTCTTCTGGACTAATCATCTGGGCGCTGGTGATTACATCTGGTCTTCTATGTAGTTCTCATCTAGTTCTGGTCTACATATGGACATCTGGAATGAAACACTATCTCCATCAAGACATCTGAAGGGAAATGGCCATCTTAGAGTTTAGCCAACAATCTGTTTCTCTGGTTTGTTCATTTGGTTGAAAAAAATACTAATATATATCTGGCCTAGCATGTGGTGTACAATATCGGTGAGTACTAACATATCGTCCATCATAATCATGACTATATTTCCACTTCTGGTGTAACACGAATATATCATCACGGATTCCTGTAAAAGATACTGATTTGTGATAAATATGTTTCGTTGTTCATCCATAATATCTGTTCATCTTGCTATATCTAGTCATATGATGAGAAATCATCTAATATTCTGAACTGAAATTCCTCAACTAAAATCAGGTCTTTTGTCTAGTGATTACATTTTGAAACCTGGCCAGAAATGCGAAAAATGTACGCTCTTCTCGCTGGATTGATATGCATATATCAGCTCTTCGTGCCAGAAATCACCTGTCCAAAAATTGCCACATCTTGAATTCTGGTAAATATATCCCTATATTTGGTCATTGCAACTGAGTTATCTATGGAAACGAATTTGAATTTTCAGATGTCTATATACGATTTTCTGATCTGAGGTATGTACAATTTTTAACCTGTTTGGGATAACTAATGATGTTCTTCGAACGGAAGATGATGGCATTTGGTCTTCTGAAATAACTATATTTCCTTTTAAAGACTGAAATTACTATATCATCCTTGCGATATATTTTCCTTTCTGGCAATATAGCTCTTCCTTCAATAAAAGATGATAATTCTGACTTTCCTTATCTATATTTCGGACCTGTTTGTTCAATAATTATATCTAGTCATCTACATTTGGTCTTCAGATGACTACGTGTTCTCTTTTCCAGACATATGTTACGGAATGCGTAGACTATCCCAAAATGGCAAACAATGTGAATCCTGTGATTATGGAAACCTGACAGTGATAAAATGTTTGTTTGAACTTTAACATAAGTAAAAAAAAAACGCTCGAAGACAATCATTACGTTTGCAGAAATAGAAGAATCAAAACGCCTGGCCATTCCCAGATACCTTAGTGAGACAGGCACCCATGTAGTGATGGGTAGCTGGCCAACATTTTGACACCTGTCCTCTCTATCTTCTTCTTAAACCGGTTGGATCTTCCAAGAACGGATGTTTCTCCCACTGTCTTCACCTGGCAATAGAGCTAGTAAAAATATCTAAGAAAACCTTCCATCGTTCATTCAAGCCTGAAAAATTGCCTATGCACCACAAGAAGCCAGGGAGAACACACTGCAAAATTTGTTATAAGAAACAATAATAAAATGAAAAATACACTTATATTAATGATGTTTAGGTTATGTCGAAAGTTGTTCTTTTATAGTATGAGATATGGTTAGAATAAATCTCTGTAATTGGCTGAGAGGAGTCAAAGAGGGCATGTCGGTGTTTGTTCCTGTTCTTTTGTTGGGGAAAATCGTGTCAAAAGACGGAATTGAGACGACGGATAACAGTGAAGTATGCATGAAAATAAGACTTAAACAGATTTACACCTAGTAGGCCCTTGGGTGAAGAGACTCACCAGAAATTCTTCTTTCTTTTCTTTTTCAGGACGAAGGCGATCATGGCTCTCCACCTCCATCTATCCCTTTCAGCTATCAGCAAGTTTCTTAATTTTGCTTCCTCCCACAGACCACGTTCTGTCATCCACTTGCTTAAGTCCGCCAGCTATGTCACACGTTGTTTTCTCGTGTCTCTCTTTCCCTTTATTCGACCCTTGAGTATCAGATTCTCCAGGCCATCCTTCCTCCTTATGTGTCCCAGTAAGGCCAGCTGTCTCTTTCGCTGTCTCTTTCTGATGTATAAGTAAGCCTCCTTGTTTTCATCCTCTCTAAGACCTCATCGTTGCTCACACGATCGGTTCATAATATCTTTAGCATCCTTTGTAGAGCCACATCTCCGTTGCCTCGAGTTTCTTCTTCATCTTTGAGGAATTCGTCTAACATCCTCTGTCGTAAAGAAGGGCAGATGTCACATAACAGCTCAGTATTCTTTTCTTTGTTACCAAAGATATCCTGCTGTCTCGCAATACTCTGCTCAGCTTTTGGAATGTGTCCTTGCCCATCCCAGTTCGTCTACGGATCTCAGAGTCTTACTTACCGTCCTCTGTCAAGACGCTTCCCAGATATTTAAACTTCAGCGTTTGCTTGATTCTAGTGTTCCCGACCTACAAATCGTATTTCGAGCTCACCTTCTTACTGATGATCATGCAGTCCGTCTTCTTGTATTTTACGCTTAGTCCTTTCTTCTCACTCAACGTCGCTGCCTTCTGTATGAGATTTCGTAATTTCTTTTCCTTGTCTACTATCGGTACTCTGTCAGAAATTACTATGCTAGAATCGTTCCGTTCCGTTTGATATTAAACAAGGGATCTTCTCTTTTACAGTAATGTTCACACTGTATAAAGACCAAGTGCACACTTGTGGCGGGGGATTACAGAGGAAGAGGCACAATTTATATTGATATGTATGGAACATCGGTTAAACCAACGCTTGAAGATTGTAGGGATCGGGGAAGCTTCCTCTTGGAAGTCGGTTCCACGAAGCGGCTGATTGTGAGAAGAAATTGCTAGATTACCAGTTGATTACGAAAGGAATGTAGCTGCCTCGTTACAAAAACAATCTAACGTGAGATAGTCTTATAGACAACGTCTTTGTCTTGCACTGTGCTTAGACTTTCACATCGAACTAATTCAATAGTAAATCCCATCTCAATCTATTTTTTTAGGTATAACAAAATTAATATAAGAAACAAAGTAATTGAACATACGATAGATTGTGCAGGCTACAATCTACCAACACCGTAAGATACTACAAGACGAAAATATAGACTTGAAAACTATGTCACCTGGTAAATGGTCTCTTTATATCTATCCAATTATATGGATACTATGTAATATGTTCAATTTGTTGAGAAACAGCTAAACTGTTTTCTCGGATCAATTATTAAAAAAAGCTTAAGGCGAATGAATCGTTTAGATTTTAGAGACACTCTTTCATCAGACCCTGTAGACAAGGCCTACCGAATCTCAAAGAACCTTACCAAATGACAAATGTTAGATCACTTAAAGATTTCCATCGCTAGCAGCAACTAAAATGGACAGTTATTGGAATGGAAAATAATCATATAACGAAAATATCGACCTCCCACGCTACGTTAAACAAACTATTACCAGTACTAGAAAGAGCGATAAATTCAAACACGTTGGAGGGTCGTGGTGGTCTGCCTACATGGCGCTCTGGACACTCCGATGTGTCGTTTTCCAATTTATATTGGGAGTGGGATATTATGAATGATTGCTTATTCCATCATAGTACATAAGGGCCAAATATTTTTCAAAAAAATTTAGAAAATAGGATTTCGTGTCAATATAAAACTTGTATATTGGGAATTTTCCAACTACCCACAGTAGGTCGTGTGGGCTTCTGTGTTGTAAAGAAGACTCAGGTACGGAACGACACACCGGTGGGTCATGGGTAATAAGTATGAGCTATGATATCCTTGCCTCATATATGAAACAATGTTAGAGCAAAGTGACGCAAAGTTAATTAAGATATAGTGTTGGGGCCAGGGGCAAAATTCGATTTACCTGAACCGTTTCAATCAAGTGATTTCATAAATTTCAATCGACAGTAAACTTAAATTTTAGGTCATGAATCCTGAATGTTTCTTTATAATTAAAAGTGATGGTCGTAGAGTATTCGACCTGGTGTATTTTAATAAAACGAGATAGAAAATGAATAGAATCACGGGATGAGAAGACAAGATTCGATGGCAGTTACTTATTCTCATTTGAGGTTGCTTTACTGATGGAATAGTTTGGAATATCGAAAGCTGGGATAAAAGTAACATGGACAAAAGTTTCGTCAACAATGAATGATGAAAGTTCTTCCCGTCGATATGCAAAGAAATTACTCGGAGAAAATTCCCAATAAAAGTTTTATCACTAGAAACAGAACAACGGAGAAACTGCTCACAACAATCAGAAATAACAGCAGACATTTGAAGAGAGAATGTCTGGAGAATTTAGCATTTCCCAGGGAAGATTTGTGAAAATGGAGGGAGGCAAAAAAATAAAATTTATAAAATATATCTAAATACAACAAAAGACAACAAGCCGTGAAGAGTCATACCCGTTCATCGAATGGTGGTTTTCTAAGCGTAGATTAGACGCAAAGTATAGTCACTCAGTGAGGATCGAATTCACTATTCAGTTGTAATTAATCTAACGAGACAAGTTTGATAATCATTACACCACGTCAAAATGCCCTTCTTGGTGCCAGAAGAAAGAATGTCTGGAGAATATAACATTTCCCAGGGAAGATTTGTGAAAAAGGAGAGAGGTAAAAAAATAAAAAATATAAAATACTAGCAACATGGCCCGGCGTTGTCCATGCTTGATTCAAAAATCGTACGACTCATACACCAATCTCTATCACTTGACTTAAAATATTTTTGCCCTTCCTTGCCTTTAAAGGAGTGCCCTCTGCCGTGCTGATGTTGCTACATCAATTACTGGCGTTGTTTATTTATTTGTGCAGGATTCCCTCCCCGGAATCCACAACACAGTCATAAGGCAGTTAAAATGCGTTTATGCAGTCTGTTGTTATTCACTCGTAATTTCCATGGCAAATGATAAGACAAGCTACATTCCTTGTTTCCCAAGTTTACACAGTTACATCTATGCCACGTACAAAGGGTCGAATCATACTCATACGTTTCATATTCCAATGATATGAAGGAAACTTCTTTTAATTTGTGGAAGAGACTCCCGCGCGTTGCTTCCCCAATTTCTATAATATTAACCTCTTCAAACCTCTTCCAGTTAGTTATCTATCCAATATGATCTTTACTGTAACAACCTCATTTTCTTACTCTACCTTCAGTGACTCTTGTGCCTAATATTGGATGAAGACTTAGTACAAAAAAGTAATACAAATTACATTTAGTGAATAAGGTTAGCATTCTACTTGTACGGCCAAACCAGCGATCTGCTGAAACATCACTGTACACTGATTGTGCTCTAAGTTTACTCCAGACATATCGACTTGCCAGTTTTTTTTATTCAAAACAACGATAGATTCTATCATTTCCAAATAGTCGTGATTAAAATGAAAATAAAACAAAAATCCATAATTAATAACAGTTGGACATATTCAGATTGAAGTTGACCTCATCAGATAGTCAAACGGAAACAAATTCATCCTTATCAATAATTTATTAACGTAAGCTAACGGATCGAAAAAAAAAAAATGAGCGGTGGACAAACAGTTGTAAGCTTTTGCCCTCGGCTATGAAGGATTTCTGAATTTGCTACGAAGCAAATTCAAAACGGAAACGGAAATAGGAAAGCAAAGAATATCAATTTTAAAAAAGTTAAAATTAAATCGGTATTTGCTTATAAGTTATCACAGAATCTGTATCACACACGTTCGCACACACGCAATGAGCATATATATATATATATATATATATATATATATATATATATATATATATATATATATATATATTTTCGAAAATTATAACATAAAGATGTTATAAAATCACTACAAAAATAGCCATTTTGTCTCAACACTTTTGGTGCCTTATCAAGTGATGGTGTTGAATGTATTTATTCTACATTCAACACCATCACTTTATAAAACACCAGAACTGTTGAAACAAAATGGCTATTTTTGTAGTGATTTTATAACATCTTTATGTTATAATTTTCGAATAAATAATTATATTTGGTCTACTCTGCATTGAGCACTCTTTTAAGAACAGTATTTGTTGGTTATTGGAATTTATTGCGTATACACCAATCCTATACTTGGATATATATATATATATATATATATATATATATATATATATATATATATATCTTGAAGTCAACACTCAGAGGCAACAGGCTGTTAGACGCAATCGTCAGGCCGCGGGTGTTGGATTTTTCTCGATAATTTATATATATGGGTCAGTGATGCATTGTGGGATTTTAAATTACACGACCCTCATAAATATTCATCAGATTAACTTAAAATTCTAAATTAAATTACGTCACTTAGCATCCTCGAAAATAATGTTTTATTAAAAGAATATTGTTTAGATTGTGATGAGATTGTTATTGTATTAGATGGACATTTTTGCTTCAAAGGCTGAAATGGTGGATTTAAACGTTTTCTTTTGATTTTTCAACATATTTATTGTAGTGTATGTTGGCTTGGGAAAGTAGTAATTTTTTCAGGAAAAGTGAAATCGGGACAAAAAAAACTGGTCGGAGATTGATATTTTAATAATATTCGATGGCGGTACTATCGAGGACTTCCCTTCTGAGTAAATTGCTTCCTCTTCTGATGAGTCTGTCATTTTTTAGATCAAAATTGTGGTCGAATGTATTTTTGTGTATGACTAGTGCATTTATTTAAATTGTTATTTATGAGGTACCTTTTGTGTTCAAAGATATTTTTTTTTAAATTCTGCATGTTACCCCAATGTAATGGAACAGTTTTGGCAATTTATTTTAGATATGCGTGCTTCTGAATCCTAATCTCAGCATTCCTGAAAGAATTGCTACTTTCCCAAGCCAACAAACGCAAACAATATATCGAAAATTCAACACACACACACACACACACACACACACACACACACACACACACACACACACACATATATATATATATATATATATATATATATATGATTTTCATATGCAATCAAATTGAATATATATATTGATATAAATAAGCTTGTGTCAGATTCAAACTCGTATCTTAATGTCTGCAAAAGCTGCTGTTATGTAGCCAAGCTCATATGATGTTGAACACTGGAAAAAAACTGATCATTTTTTTCTGATTCTCTTTGGTCGTGATTATTAATATGATTGCCTTTTTATCTTTTATAATGTAATTATATGTCGGTTAATAAAAGCAGTCCATGCCGTCTATCTTCCGCTTCATCGGTCCTTGGTGTCATTCAATTTCCCATCACCTAAATGTAGGTGTCCTTTGCCACTCCATATATATATATATATATATATATATATATATATATGTAAGAAGAAATATAGTCTTAAAGTGTGCTATATTTATGGGATAAAGTGCTCAATATCAGAGATAGAGTATGTGTAAATATAAAAGTGAACATAGAAGTCAACACTTAGAGGCGACAGTCTGTTTCATGCTAGAAGCAATTGTCAGGCCCGACGATTGCATCTAGCATGAAAGTATTGACTTCTATGTTCACTTTATATATATATATATATATATATATATATATATATATATATATATATATATATAAAAGGAGGAGGTTATAGTGGTTCCTACGAGAGAAAAATGTGTATATTAAAAAGAAGAGAGGTACCGCAAACATTTTTGGTTGTAATGTGGATTTTTTAGAAAAATAATATGCTTTATTGTCCATAATTTACTATACGAGTTTCTGGTCTCGCCACCGTCTTCAGGTAATGGGTGTAGATTTCCACATATTATTAAAAGTAATTCACTTTTTTCCTTTTTGTTTTTCAATGTTAAATATTCTCGATACGAGATATTCTCTATTTTTGCGTTAGTAATCCGAATGTCTTTCTTGAAATGGCAGTGAAGTGTTCTGAGCGAAGGGTCATAAAACAATTAAGGTTGGTTTGAGAAGTGATGAATTAGTTGTCGGTATCTTATCTTTTAATGTTTTAATAACCCCTGTGTGTTTTTAGATCTATTTCCATTTTCGTGTGTTGCTGTCAGCATGCGTGTATATATGTGTGTGCATATTCCATACTCTGTCTCACTACGAGGAATTATTAAACACATTTGTACATATACACACATACATAAATACACACAGACACACACACACACACACACACACACACCGTCCCATTACAAGGAATCTGTACATACACATACATACATGCACACATACGTACACACACATACTTCCGAAGTTACATGGAACCAGTATACACACACACACACACATACACATATATACTTACATACATACACACCTACTTCCTAAGTTGTGGGGGGGTTGTGTGACTACTTCCCCGGTTTTTGTCAATATGCACGCATATATATGTGTATATATATATATATATATATATATACATTTTTCTTGTTCCACAGATACCCGCATGTGAGCGTGCGTGCATGCATGGGAGTGGCTTGATCACTGTATTTGGTCACTATGTGTGCATGTTGTGTGCTTTTGCGTGTGGGGTCATGATCTATTTAGTTCCGGTTTAAATTTGTTTATGAAGTTTTTTTTCTTGTATTTGTAGGTAAGAATAATTGTCTCTTTGATATATTGGCATAATATTAAATTTACCCTGGTTACATTTGAAGATGTCTTGTGATACAAAAAGTTTTCTGTTGTCTGGTAAACTGTTGGTCAGTTGTTGGCTGATATCTATATATCACTTCTTGCATTTTGTGCATTTAAGTACATAAATCACAGTTTAAGTTTTTGTTTATTATGAATGTCGTTTTGGGGTTTTCAAAAGTGTAGGAGTTTCATTCTATATTGATGTCACAAACCCCACACCTTTTTTTGTTGCATTTTGTGACTCGCTGTATTGTGTGGTTGTTAAATTTAGATGAGGTTATGTCTTTTAGGTTTTTAGATTGGCGTTTGCTTTTAATTATTTTGGTTGTTTTTAGTATATTATTCAGTTTATTATTCTTGCTAAATAGGTTTAGATTTTTTGTAATTTTCGTGAATATTTCTGGATTGTTTTTGTTGTATGTTGAGACATATGCTATAGTTGGTTCGACGTGACGTTTCTTATTATTTCTAAGTTGGTCTAGAGGGATTTTTTTGCGAGTTCAAAACCTTTGTTTATTAGTGTTGTGGCGTAGCCTCGTTTTTTTTAGAGTTTTATGTAGTTCTTCTAAGCGAGTTTTTCGGAGGTGTTTATCAGTCACTATAGTACAAACCCTACGTGCTATGGAATAGGGGATGAATTTTAGGCATCTTTTGAGGTGATGGCTCTTGAAATGAAGGTATTGTTGGGTGTCTGTGAGTCTGTGGTAGATATCTGTGATTATATGGTTGTTTTTATTTCTAATGAGTATATGGTAATTCGTTAAAATTATATTATTGCATGAATTTGATTTTTGGGTGTAAGTTTTGAAGTGGAGTGTGAAATTGGTTAATATCACCCCATGAGGAATTCCAAAAGATGAAGCAATCATCTAAGTATCTTTTCCAAGATTTAGTGAATTGGGTTTTTATATTTTACCATATATTTGTTCTATCCGTTCCTAGAGGTTTTCTTCTAGGTAAGCTAATGTTAGGGTGACATATGTTGGTGCCATTTTTGTTCCCATTGCTGTACCCAGGGTTTGGATATAGTTTTTGTTGTCAAATTCAAAGGTGTTATTGTTTAAAATTAGGTCTATACTATCGATGATGAACTCTTTAGGGAATCTCGGATGTAGTATTTCTGGATGTTTTTCAATCCAGAATGAGATTGCTTTTTTTCCTAGTTCATGGGGTATGTTGCTGTATAGGCTACTAATGTCAAGTTGCCATAAGCGTTCCCGGATCCACCTTTTGTGGTATGCAGCTAGGGAAATGGATATCGTCTCTGATGTGGCTTTTGATTTGTTTAGTATATCGTTGCAATATTATATATTTTAGGTTACTGAGTTTGCTAGTTGGTCAGGCTGGTCCTGATACTATTAGTCTGAATGTAAGGTCACTGGGGTTTGGGATGCTAATGTATTCAGATTTTTGTGTCTGTATAGCTGCTTTTATTTCACGTGATTTTTTTAATTTTAGGTAGTCCGTAGGAATTGCTTGTTTTTGGTACAAAGTTTATTAGGAAATCCTTCTCTTTTTTTGTTAATATTTTATTATGTGTTGTGCAGAGTTTTGTAATTTTTGATATAATGTTTTTGTCTATGTTAGTGTCAATTAATTTGTAGTTGTTCCTATCCTCTAGTGTTTCTAGAATTTTTATTTTATAGTATGTTCTGTCCATGATCACTATGCCTTTGCCTTTATCTGCTTCTTTTATAATTATGTTATTATTTTTTCGGATGCTCTCTAAGGCTAGTCTTTGTCTGTATGTGAGGTTTTCGAATGGTTTGGATTTTTCAAGTAGGTTGAGGTTCCAGAGTTTTTCAAAAAAACATATTTAGCTCATTGGTATTGTTATTTTTGTTTGTGAATAAATTGGATTTGTTTTTTACTAGTGACTCATCTGTAATATTTTCGCTATTTTTAATTATTTTTATTAGTCTCAGTTTGCATTCTAATTCCTTAAGGTTCATTTTTAGGTCTGCTCTATTGCTTTTTGTAGCAGGGCAGAATTTTAGGCCCAATTTCAGTAGGTTGATTTCGTCATTTGTAAGTGTATATGTAGATAGGTTTATTACTTTGGGTTTTGTGTCATCTAAACTGTTTTCTTTTTGTTCGGACTGGGGCTTCTAAAAAATAATGATTGTTTCTTTTAATATATCTCGGGTTTTCTAAGAGATACCCTCTCCCTGTACATTTTGAGTTTTCTTGCCAGTGAGAGTTTTTTGGTGAAATGGGGGTTGTTGTTTCAAGATGGTTCTATATAGGTATGTTTGTTTTTGTTGGGGTGTGTTCCAGACATTTCTAGATTTGTTGTTTTTGTATAGATTGTATGTGGGTTGTGTTTAGAACTTTTCGGGAAATTCTGGTCCTATTCCTGGATATATGTAATGGTTGTCAGGTTTGGTTTGATGTGCTTGTAAGTGTTGGTTTTGTGAATGTGTGTGTATTCTGATCTTTGTCTGTTTGTGTTACGGTGCGGTGGTCTGTGCAGGTTTGGTTTTGCGCTCTTCTCTGTATGTTCATAATTGTTTTTGTCATGTGGGTGTGTTTGTGTGCGGTGTTAGTGTGTATTAGGCTTTCTACCTTGTGGATATGTTTGCGTATGGTAGAATGGGTTAGGGTGCTTACCTTGCGGGTCTGTTTGTGTGTGGTAATAGGTATTCGGGTTTTTGACTCTGTTGGGTGTTTTTTCTGTATTTGCTGATGGTTGTTTTGTGTTGAGTACTGTGCTCTTTTGTGAGTTTGGATTGTTTTTTTGTTTTTTTGTGGTTTTGTCTCATTTTCCAATTTTTCTTTTCTTGGTAATGCATTCAACCAGGTTATCTTTCTTTCCAAGATATTCCGGGATTATTCCTCCTCTTTTTTACATTTCGATTCCCATAATTCTAACAGGAATTGGTGAGTTTCTTTAGGATATAATTTCTTGATTTTTGTAAATAATTTGTTATCAATCTCTGTGTATTTCTTTGTAAAGTGTATTGTTTTGTCTTCTTGTATTTCAATTTGGGCCTGCATTTTTGTTAGGCTTAGTGTGTTTTTTATTTGTCTTTGTTTCTCCGTGTCTTGTGGGTTAATTCTTTCGCGGAATTTCCTTGGAATAAATATTTCCTCCATTTCTATGAAAGTTTTATATATTTTTGCTGTTTCTTTATTTTTGATGGCGTTGAAATATGCCAATTTTCTTCGATTCAGCAGATTGTTCCAGATTTCGTTTTTTCATTCTGTACGCTTCCTCTTGGATGCGTAATTTTTAAATATTTTCCAGGTATCCAAACAGTGTTTTGAAATGTTCTATTAGTGTTTCTGTGTTGCAGTTGTGTTCCCTGGTTTGTTGTGATGTGATTTGTAGGAGAATAGCTTCCACATTTTTGTTCAATATCTGTATTTCTTACTCCAGTAGTTCCTGTTTTTGTTTGGTAAGTTTGAATAACTCAAGGAGTTCTTCCATGGATTTCTTTTCAGTTCGCGGCAGTCTTTCGTTGTAGTTATATAAAATGAAGAGGTTATAGTGGTTCCAACGAGAGAAAAGTCTGTATATTAAAAAGAAGAGAGGTACCGCAGACGTTTTTGGTTGTAATGTGGATTTAAGAAAAAAATATTATGATTTACTTTCCATAATTTTACTACACGAGTTTCTGGTCTCGCGACCGTCTTCAGATAAATGGTGGAGATTTCCACATATTATTAAAAATAATTAATTTTTTCCTTTATGTTTTTTAGTGTTAAATATTCTCGATACGAGACATTCTCTATTTTTGTGTTAGTAATCAGAATGTCTTTCTTGAATTTGCAGTGACGAGTTCTGCGCGAAGTGTCATAAAACAATTAATTAAAATTGGTTTGGGAAATGATGAATTAGTTGTCGGTATCTTATCTTTTAATGTTTTAATGACCCCTGTTCTTAGATCTATTTCCATTTTCGTGTGTTTCTGTCAGCATGTGTGTATATATGCGTATGCATATTCCCCCTAAATACATACACTGTCTCACTACGAGGAATTAGTAAACGCAGTTGTACATATACACACATACATAAACACACACACACCGTCCCACCACAAGGAATCTGTACATACACATACATACATGCACACATACGTACACACACATACTTCCCAAGTTACATGGAACCAATATACACATACACACACACACATATACATATATACGTTCATACATACACACGTGCTTCCTAAGTTGTATGGGGTTTGTTTGAGTAGTTCCCCTGCTTTTGTCCATATGCGCGTATATACATGTGTATATATATATATATACATTTTTCGTGTTCCACAGATACCCGCATGTGAGCGTGCGTGCATTCTCGGGAGTGGCCAGGTCACGATTGCATGTAGCATGTTGACTTCTGTGTTCGCTTTTATATTTTCACACGCTCTATCTATGATATTGAGCACTTTATCCCATAAATATAGCACATCTTAAGACTATATTTCTTCATATATATATATATATATATATATATATATATATATATATATATATATATATATATATATATATAAGTATAAAAGTGGACATGGAAGTCAGCACTTAGAGGCGACAGTCTGTTTCATGCTAGTGCAATCGTCAGTTGCCTGACGATTGCACTAGCATGAAACAGACTGTCGCCTCTAAGTGCTGACTTCCATGTCCACTTTTATACTTACACACGCTCTATCTCTGATATTGAGCACTTTATCCCATAAATATAGCACACTTTAAGACTATATTTCTTCATATATATATATATATATATATATATATATATATATATATATATATATATGACAATTTATTTTATAGATGCATGCTTCAGAAATATTATTGCTATTGTTAGTGTTTGAAGATTTGAGTATATCCATAATGGTTTTGGTAGTGTTTGTGACTATTTTAAGATTATTTAGATGTGATTTTTATTCTGGATGGTGGACGCGACAGAGTTGGTCGTTAGTCTGAAGCAGGCATTTATAAAATAAATTGCCAAAAATGTTCCTCCCAATATATTGGAGAAACAATTTCGTATATACATATATACATATATATATATGTAAGCAAATATGTGGCTGAAGATCCGACGGTATGATGAAAAATATGGAAAAGACAAAACAAAATCGTCGACAGTAAAACAAGATTGAAACAGTAAACTTGCATATTCGTATTGTGTTTTGTCTTTTCTATATTTTTCATCATATATATATATATATATATATATATATATATATATATATATATATATCATCAATGTGGCTAGACATCAGGTTGCCTCTAGCTAGGATCGAAACCCGACTGAATTTTGATTTGTGACAGGGAGTACTATCCTGCATAAAAATGAGCTTGCTGGGGTCGATTTGCACCCTTTCAGCAGAAGGGAGCAGACAACACTCTAAAATTC
The DNA here is from genome assembly GCA_964036315.1 of Acanthosepion esculentum. NCBI lineage: Eukaryota > Metazoa > Mollusca > Cephalopoda > Sepiida > Sepiidae > Acanthosepion > Acanthosepion esculentum. Next base: position 14,188,531 of record OZ038481.1, on the reverse strand, counting down.
TCTTGTAATGCTCGCTCCTGACGGTCTTTTCAATAGGTTTTAAGAAACCAGTTCCATGAAAACAAAAGCATCCTCAAAACATTATACTGAACTGATGCTTGACAGTACTTACTGCTAATTTCAAAGAGCTTTCAAAGATTCTTCTTCAGATTTTAGATTGCTTATCCTTTGAATTTAGCTCAACTTTCGTTTCATCGGAGAAGAGAACATTTAGTAAAAAAAAAAATCAGGTGAGTCACTTTTATCGAACAACACTGTATATATATATATATATATCACCATAATATGCTCATCTATCTATCTATCTATCTATATATATATATATATATATATATATATATATATATATATATAGATAGATAGATAGATAGATATCGATACATATGAATAACAACAAATATTGTATCAAAGATGGCTGTTTATAATTAGATATTAACTTCTACTAGTATTTTATATAATTGTGGTTATAATATTTTTTGCTAAATTGGTTATTCACATCCATCCATATATATATATATATATATATACATACATATATATATATATATATATATATATATATATATATATATATATATATATATATATATACACATTTATACATATCTATATATATATATATAATTTATTTATGTAGATGTGTATTATATTGTTTATTTTACATCCAAACTTCATATTTCCACTGATATTTATATCATATTTATGTTTATTTTAAAGACAAAATACATCATTTATTTAAGCAACAATCCCCATACAAAATATGGACTACCCTCATTGCGACAAGCGGATCTATTTTACAAAATTTTAATTACGGTAACGGTCAGTTTCAATTCAGCACCATAAGATTGCGTTGTTCATAAAACTCCGAGTCTTACTATTGGAGATGAGAAATTTGAATACTTATTCATATATCATTTATAGCTCAGTTATATTACACCGAGCACTATTTTAACACCAACACTCGATATACATAGAGAGAGAGAGAGAGAAGGGGAGAGAGTGAGAGCATCGAATTTTAAATATAGTTTGCAAGTTATACATTATTATTATAAGTTTCATGTGTCTAGATTTTCTTGTCATTCGAACGATTGGTTTTTGCTATTTTTACATATTATTGGATATCGCTTCTTCAAAATGACTGGCTTTTCAGAAATGTTATTGACCCATGGCTTCACTAGAAGCGTTAATATGGTTGGCTGAGCTAAAATCTATGGCTGCAGACTAAGAAAATTTTGGAACACATTACAACAAAGAACCACCATAGAGAAATTCCATAGACAAGTGGCTGAAAATGATTCAAGAAACAATTTCTGTCAGTTGTAAGCCACGGTCTAACAAACACGAAAAACATGCAATGTACGGAGAATAACATAGCAGTACATTTCTAAAGAATTATTTTTTCTTATCCTTTTTACAGATGAATTCTATTATGTATTGTTACAAAGGTATGAGGATTTAACATTGCACACGAGCCTTTTCAACTTCCTGTATATATCTTTATATATATATATATATATATATATATATATATATATATATATATATATATATATATATATGTATGTATATGTATATCTATATGTATATATATATATATATATATGTATATAGATATGTATGTATATGTATATATATATGTATATATATATATATGTATGTATATGTATATATATATGTATGTATATATATATATATATAGAGAGAGAGAGAGAGAGAGAGAGAGAGAGAGGGAGAGAGAGAGTTAAATTCCCAGATCAATTCTAAATTTGGATCTTTTAATATAACTATAACAACAGAGACATTTCGATTTCATTTTTGCCTTGAAAAAGTCGGAAGACGAAACGCGTCGGCAAAATCTAAGATTTGTTCCAGTTGTCAACATATATATATATATAACGGGTGTTTCATTAAGACGGATTATATATATTATTTTATAACACCCTTTACAGATATATATATATATATATATATATATATATATATATATATATATATATATATATATACATATATATATATATATACATATATATATATATATATATATATATATATATATATATATATATATATATATATATATATATATATTGATGGACTGGTAGATGAACAGTCCATCCACCAGGGTTGCGTAAGTACAACGTACTTATCAATTACCAAATGAGGTAAATTTGTATTTTTTTGCTGTTTAATTCATATGCTCTGTTATAATAAATACACTGAGCTCTCTTTCTGGATATGTTTTAATATTTGATATAATTAGAATCCACCCGGATTATATACCAACGGAGCTATTACTAGTATATATATATATATATATATATATATATATATATATATATATATATATATATATATATATATATATATATGTATTTGTGTATTTAGGCGGCAATCCTTCTTTCATGCACATTTCATTAAAAACGACTGACAAGGTGATTTTATTTAGTCTTTTATACAATTTCTCATGCGATCTAATAATGTTTTTCTTTTCGGATGATAAATTATATAAAAACTGTCCGAAAAATAAATGGCTAAAAATAATGGAAGCCTTATTAATAAAAACAAACAATCCAAAACTTATTAACTTTGACCGTTTTATTAAACAAAAAATTTAAACATTTTATAAAACATCGATAGCAAACTATTTCTAATTAAAACAGTTCAAATATAATCCTTGAAAAGGGCTAAATGTATAGCCGAAAGCGCTCGGATAAAAAGAACATTCAGACAGTTTTATTATTATTATTATTATTATTTATTATTACGTCGCATGAGAAACTAAAATAAAACTAAATAAAAGCACCTTTTCAGTCGTTTTTAATTAAATGTGCACATATATATATATATATATATATATATATATATATATATATATATATATATATTATAAATTAATTGATTTAAAATATGTTTTTTTTTAAATCAATTAATTTATAATATTAATGCTCCGTAAATTTACATTGAGCACTATTGTGTAAAAATAAAAATATCTTACTGTTCTTTCTTATATATATGAGATAACGATATATAAATTTGTAAATATCAAGAACAATATTGGGGCAAAAATATATGACAAATTAGAAAAAAGTTTTCGTTTGACTCGTTTGGTCCATTATGTCTTCATCGGACTGAATTTGTTACGCCAGTTCAACAACACATGCGCATGAGAAATGCTGGGAATTTTTTAATATAATTTTCTTTTTTTAACTTTCTATTTATTTCCAAATATTTTTTCCTTTTTTTTTTCTTTCCAGGAGTTTTGTTATTTAACTGGGATAATAGATCTGCTAAGAAAGGTGAAATATTGTAAGAGCCTCGATATAGGATGAATTTTATTATACGAGATTCATTCAATAAATAAGGTGAATATTTCGGTATAAGGACTTCTAATACAGATAGACGCTTACTCTTTTTTTATTTTATTTTTTTTCGTTTTACATCTTTTTCACATGGATTTAATTTCTTTTGCAGATTTAAAAAAAAAACTTTGAGAGTTTTGGCGATTAACAAAGATGGCCGATCAAGAAGCATGCTCCAGGATTGAACAAAGGTCAGTTATCAAGTTTTTGGTTGCTCAAGGGTGCAAACCAATTGAAATTCATAGGAGAATGTCAACTGTGTATGGTGCCACATGTTGCAGCCAAAAAATGTCTACAAGTGGGCTAAATTGTTTAAAGAAGGACGGAGCAGTGTTGATGATGAAGACAGGCCTGGGAAGCCTACAGAAGTGAGGTCTCCTGCGGTGATCGAATCAGTCAATGAGCTCATTCAATCTGACAGAAGGGTGACAGTGGATGACATTGCAAGGACTTTGAAAGACATAAAGAACAAACGCAGGGGTCATCAATCAGAAGGTGACATCTTGCATCATGACAACGCAAGTCCTCACACAGCAGCCCAAACGGTGCAGACCATCAACGAGCTGTGCTGGGAACTGCTTCCTCACCCCCCTTACAGCCCAGACCTCGCCCCTTCAGACTTTCACCTGTTCGGTCCCTTGAAAGCGTTCACGAGAGGCACGAAGTTTAAAAGTGACGATGAAGTCAAAAGTGTTGTGAGCGACTGGCTGAGACATCAGTCCAAAGATTTTTACGCTGAGGGAATACGGAAGCTTGTGCACAGATGGGAAAAGTGTGTGACAGTGCTGGGAGACCATGTTGAAAAATAAAAAAAAGTTAGCTTCTATCTGTATTAGAAGTCCTTATACCGAAAAATTCACCTTATTTATTGAATGACCCTCGTATATTTCCATCCTGCAAGCGTGTATGATCTTGGTGCATGATTTCTGTGTTACCTTCGCATACACCGATGTTGCATCTGATATTTATAAGAAATGATTTTCTGCACTTTCTGTGCAATTAAGAATCTCAAATGAAGCATAGACTGGCAAGAAATTGTAATTACATATTTGAAAGACTGGCAAGAAGATTGATATATTGTGACAGGTAGCCACTTTAGATATTTGCTTCATTATTTGACAAATAGTAATTTTTCTGGGGCCAAAGAGCATTTGCGCAGTGGAATAATTCACTCATGAAAAGTTTGGGTTCAGAATGAATCGGCTCTGCTCCAAGACAATCGGATACTACGGTAATAATGGAAACGCAGGATAATGAAATATACTGTCTTGCAATTTAATGATATACATACATACATATATATATATATATATATATATATATATATATATATATATATATATATATATATGAAATAAAGTTTGGAAGTGAACTAAATCTCTATAGGTGCACTTCACTGCATATACATATATATATATAATCATTTATTTAAATATTATAACATAAATATGTTATAAAATCACTGCAAAAATAGCCATTTCGTTTTGACACTCTCGTGTCTTTTCAAGTGATGGTGTTGAATGTAGAATAAATGTTTTTTTTAATAAAAGCAGTTCCAAATTCCTTAACGGTCCTTCTCTAGGGGTGAGTGCTGTAGCATAATTCCGAATGACCAATCAGAACGCGAGTATATGGTGATTCAAAGAGCCTGACCACGAAGCAAGGTTATCGAGGGGTCATATGCAATCTTTTAATAACAGTAACTATAAGTATATGACTTCATTATCCAAATACTTTTGGAGTCTAAAAGAAAAAAATAAAACACCTAAGGTTAAATGGAAATTGATTAGAAAAGCCCGGACATGTAACTCCCTATATGTCTCGTGTTACCTATGCCTTAACGAGAAACTTGAAATAATTAGATTTAAAAATAAGACTGATCTTTTAAACCAAAGATATGAACTAACAGTTAACTGTAAACACCGTTTTAAGTTCAACTTAGTATAGAGATCATACAATTTCAATGATAATGATAAGCTAAATTTAGGAGACTACTACATTTATAACATGAGGATCACCTGACCGCTATGAAGGTGTACGATGTAATTACAAAGTGTTATGCATGCCCCTTTTTCTGTGTATCTATCTGTATGTATACGTCTTTGTACAGTTGGATGTGTAGGCGTCTATATGGAGAGATGTATATATGTCAATGACTTGTTTAGGGAATTCTATGGGCATACCTATATATATGTAGGTATACGAAAAATTCTTCTTTAAAAGGATGTATGTGGATACTGACACGTGGGATTGCCCGTGCGTGATTTCTTTGAAGTATACATATGTGTATATATGTATGTGTATGTATGTGTATGCGTATGTATATGTATGTGTATGCAAACCTGTATATGTGTGTATACACGTAGGGGTGTGAGTTTGTGCGGATGCACGTATGTATATGTGTATGCGTGGGTATGTATATGCACACTTATGTATATGTGTAGGTGCGCATATGTATGTAAATATGTTTACATGGGTTTGATTTACGTTGTTTGATTTTTCATGTATATACGTGTAATTTTAAATGTCTGTCTATATATCTGATTCATGTACATGTATGTATACATACACGATTATGTGTTTGTAAGTATGTATGAGTATGGGTATGAATGTATGTATTTGTATATATATGCATGAAATTCAGCCCGATGAGTGTATGTATGTATGTGTATATATGTGGGTGAGTGGATTTAGGCATATGTATGTGTGTATGTGTGTATGCGTGGATGGGTATATGCACACTTGTATGTGTGTATATATATATATATATATATATATATATATATATATATATATATATATGCATTGGTTCAATTTGCGTGGTTTGACTTCTCATGTACATGCATATAATTATGGGCGTCTGCCTGTATGTTTGATTCATGTGCACATGTAGGTGTGCATGCGCAGGTATGTATTTATAGGTGTGTATGTTTATAGGTGGGAGTGTATGTACTCGTATATATGTGAAGGAAGTTCCGGCCAAGGGGGATGTCGCCTGGATAATCATGCACGTATTTGTATGTATGTATTTGTAAGGATATATATATATTTGTACTGTGGGAGGTGTGAGTATCTATATAGGGATAGATATATATATATGTATGTCGGCGGCTTATTTGGAGAATTCTATGGACATGCCTATATATATGTAGGTGTGCGAAAAAAGTTTTTCTGTAAAGGGAGGTATGGGGATACCAATGCGTGTGATTACCCGCGCGGGATTTCTTTGATGGATATATATATATATATACATATGGTTATGTCTGGGTATATATGTATGTGTGTATGTGTACGTGTATGTGTATGTGCATATATGTATGTATATGTATATATGTGTATGTATATGGGTGTATGCGTGCGGCTCTGAGGGTCTGTGCGTAGGTGTATATATATATATATATATATATATATATATATATATATATATATATGTAAGCAAATGTGTGGATGTAGATCCGACGGTATGATGAAAATGTGGAAAAGACAAAGCAAAATCCGAATATGTGAGTTTACTGACGTCGACAGAATAACAAAAACAAAAACAAAATAAAAACAGTAAACTCACATATTCGGATTTTGCTTTCTCTTTTCCACATTTTCATCATATATATATATATATATATATATATATATATATATATATATATATATGCGTAGGTGTGGGTATATACACATTTATGTGTATATATATTTGCATGGGTTTAACCTGTGTTGTTTGATCTTTCATGTATACGCGTGTAATTGTGGTTGTCTGTCTGTATGTTTGATTCATGTACGTATATGTATGCATGCGTGGATGTGTGTGTGTGTAAGTAGGTAGTTGTATAGATAAAAAAGAAAAAACAACGTCCATTCAAAAGAAAAATAATGACCACCCACAATAAGTACATTATCCCTCTCTTTCTATCTGTGTCTTTTTAACCTATCACCCTCCCACCGATTCCGTTGACAGGTCAAGAGTCGATCCCTGGTTTTCCTCAAAAGAACTTGTGGAGGAAGGAGTCGAAGTGTCATGTCTAGCTCAACCATATCCCTCTACCCCCCTCACACCCCTAGCGATAACCTTGCTTCGTGGTCAGGCTCTTTGAATCACCATATACTCGCGTTCTGATTGGTCATTCGGAATTATGCTACAGCACTCACCCCTAGAGAAGAGCCGTTAAGGAATTTGGAACTGCTTTTATTAAAAAAAACATTTATTCTACATTCAACACCATCACTTGAAAAGACACGGAATTGTCGAAACGAAATGGCTATTTTTGTAGTGATTTTATAACATATTTATGTTATAATATTTAAATAAATGATTATACCTGCTCTACTTTGTATTGAGCACTCTTTAAAGAATAATAATTGTTGGTTATTGGAACGTATATACCAATCCCACACTCGTATATATATATATATATATATATATATATATATATATATATATAGAGAGAGAGAGAGAGAGAGAGAGAGAGAGAGATAGATAGATATGTCAACACCCTGCGGTGATAATATGTTCATACTTAAACGCAATCGTCAGACCACATGTATAATTACATTTTATTCCTGATATAGAGCACCTTCCTCCATAAACATAACATAATGTAAAACTATATTTTTATTTTATATATATATATATATATATATATATATATATATATATAACAAATGAACCTGAGCAGGTTTCTGCCATAGGGATTCGCTAGCCGCCTTAGTAGACGGGTATCCTCGTATACGAGTTGCCAGCTATTATATATATATATATATATATATATATATATATATATATATATATATATATATATATATATATATGCAAGTTTCATTAAAAACGACAGAGAAGGTACTACGGTTAAGTTTTTTATTTCATTTTTCTTGTGTACGAACAAGGGCTTTCTTTGCTGGACAAAGGGTGTGTAAGAACTGTCCAAATGTTTTATTTTTCCGAGCGCTTTCGGCTATACCTTTAGCCATTATCAGGGATGATTTGATTTTTCAGCTTAATTCAGCTTATATATATATATATATATATATATATATATATATATATGATAAAATATTGTTTTAATGGATGCTAAATTTATGGGTTAAAGTGCTCAATATCAGGAATTAATTTTATATAAATGTATGTACATTTTCGGCAGAAATAACTCCAACATGAACTCCCCCCCACAACAATTACCTCACCCTAAATAATGGCAAAATATTAGCTTGATGAAGACAATCTCGTTTTGCAATATATACGACATCCCCCTAAACGACACTTAAATCTAGAATATATTCATTGTGGCAATATCACATTGAAACACCGGTTCCCATGTGGTCCCCGAAGATTAAACCTGGTCAGTATCTAGACGGGTTTCCGCTTTGCGATACGATGTACTTTAATCTTAGATGTGCGGGTGGTGTAGTGCATAACGGCTCAGAAATTAGAATCGAATAGCCGATTTCCAATTCTAGTCAGGTTCATTATATTCACTTACGCGCAAATACCCTTGGAAATGTTGTGAATCAACCTCTTTTTTCTCCAAATAGGTTAATTAGTAGGGCTTGTATCAGTAAATCATTTTATCCTTGAAGTGCCTTAAAAACATTTTCTAGCTTTCACTAACCTGCAGAATTCGTACAACCAAATCACTGCCTCACTGAATCAGTCCGCGGCATATAAATAGCAAGCCCGTCACATTCACTCGTCTGAAAATCCTCTTCGAAAGTGTATGAATCCATACTTGCTTCCCACTAGTTGTGAAGCTCTTTAACCGTAGCCTGATGACAAGTCTAAGAGAAGGGCACCTCTCAAGGGAAGACGACTCTCAAGGTAATGAGATTAAACTTTTTATTTCATTTTTTGTGTTTTCATTTTGGGGCATAACGTATGTGAAGATTTTCCAAATGTTCTGCATATCCGTGCACTTTCTTTTAGCCATTATCAACAGCGATATTTTTTCATCTGAATGTATGGGTTTTTATGTATGTATCTAGAGTTATTGGAATTTTTTATTTTCCTATCTGACCATAGCTCAATTTAAATTCATTTAAACACGCACGGAAACCTACCAAACTCAATGCGCCGCATACCTGTAGGAAATACTAGTACAATCGCCTCATCCTAATTGTTGTGAGGCAGACCCCTTTTACACAAGATGGACTCGTCCAAAGTATACTTATAGCCGTCAGAGAGAATACCTGCAGGTTCAGATATGTTGAGTCAGGGTGAGAGAAACGGATACAGTACACAGGGTGTTCACAGAGAGTTATACGAGAGTCCAGCGAGAGGGATAATTACGGCTTCACTTACAGAGACTTGTACATATACTTTCTACTAACCCGCATTCCTGGACTACTAATCTTCACTTCAAGTCTGTATTCTTACGTTTAATACGCTTATTTTTCTATCTCAATTACTGGCGTTGTTTATTTATTTGTGCAGGATTCCATTCCCGGAATTCACAACACTAATGTAAAAATATAAAAAATAATGATAAGTCCTGATAATAAAAAAAGCCAACGCTCAATAAAATCTACTATGAACACAGCCACAATGCGCTGACCGTGTTTGGAAAATAAAAGAAATCATTAAAAATATAACTTACGGTTACATCTAACAATTTCGGCAGTAGAACGATGTGTGCTACGCATAAATTCGTGAAGTCGGGATACCAAACAGGATAGCTGATCAGAACAATTACTATGGACATATTTATAGAAAATGCACATGAATTGAAGCCAAGGTGACAAGTCAGGAGCGATAAAATTTGCAGTTTCTTATTTGGTTTGGTTTGGTTTACGGATATCAAACTCAATTGGTTATTTAATGCCGACAAGATTTTTTATCGCTGTTAATATTTTTCAAAAAAAAATTTCTGGTAATATTTTTTCCAACAATGACTTGCTGGAAATATTTTTTTCCATGAATGTATTGCTGGTAATAATTTTTCTTCAAAAATGTAATGCTTGTAATAATTTTTCTTCAAAAGTATTGCTGGTATTAAAACCTATTTTTACACTTTCATAGTGTTTTGACTCCAGTTTGGGGTTTAACTATTTGCCCATATCTAGGACTCTAACAGATGCTACCACCCTGAGTCAGGGTGGACCTGACAACAACAGCAATTAAGAGGTAGTTCCACGCTCCTCAAAACCTGATCAGAGGCCTTGCTTTTGGATGTAGTTTATTGTCTTACCCAGGACGGTCTTCTTCTGATTTTGTTAAGTATTTTTAAATACACATCAGAATCACCAGACCAGATGTAGCAAAAAGACTTATAAATGGGCAATGGAAATTCTGTCGAAAAATATTGTCTAGCTGAACACATTGAACTAACTGTGTATCTCGCTTCATTTCCCAACTCAGCTGTGATCTACGCTCATTTGTCGGTACCCATGGCCGTGGGTCAGACGAAGGTGAACGCTTATCAATCAATCCAAACCAAAAGGTAAGAAAATTTCAGGGTGGCTTATCTAAGATAAAGAATATATAAATATATTTTTAAAATATGTAATTTAAATATATTTCTCGACGAAGCTAAAGACTATGAAAAAAGAGAGAACGTTACTGTAATAATTGTCCATTGACGTCATTTGAAAGCGCCATTCTGACCTTTTCTTATATTTTGTTAGGATTTATTGATATTTGTTCAGCTTAGCTTCTTCTAACCCAAGGGGATATGCACTGAACCCTGAGTGTGGATCTCACTCGAGGTAGGAAAAAAAGTGAACACAGACAATAATAGATTTTCTGAGACATTAATCAAGTGGAATAAATCGATAAATTGCAGGTTCTAGAAGCAGGCCCCCAAGATATGGGAGCGTTGCACAAAAGTTCAAAGGTTTCACTGTAAATGAAGTGTTCAAATCAGAGATGACACAAACGCGGGAATCAGGTGGCTTCGTGGCTTAGAGGGAAGGCACACAACAATCAGAGTCTGAAACTAGAGAGTACCTTGCCGAAACGTTTTCATGTAACAAAAGAAGAGTAAAAATTAATACAGCCTAATTTATACCCAATAAAAAATTTAAAAAGGTACAATATTAATTCTAGATACGCATAAGTAAATTTATATTTTTGAAAAAAAAATGTGTAGTATATACCGGCAGGTATTGTAATATATAATTCACGACTGTAGTCTGAATTGAATTTTAAGCACATCAGGGATCTTGATCACTGGAGAGTTGAACTACGGTAACTCCAGTATGTTACTGAGAATACAACCTCAAATTCAATTACTGAAGCAATCAGTCCTCGAAGGATGTCGGTGAGCATAACTTAGGATATACAGACAAAAGAGAACCGGATAACAGAAAGTTATATATACGCCCGACCGACGACGAAAAAGCGAGAGTTCATATGCACTCAAGAAGCGTGCATATGAACTATCTCGGTGATCGAATGTTCGAGAGATCCAGAATCACATACCCTCGATTCGATTTTATGTATTCCAGAAATGAATAATTTCATAATAAAGAATTATTTTACTCAAGGAAAATTTACGTTCACATTCTTATCAGACGTAACGATCATAAGATTACAGAATTCAGAGCCGAGTACAAATTACAGTAGGTTGATAAAAATACCTTACATATATATATATATATATATATATATATATATATATATATATATATATATATATATATATATATATATATATATATATATATATATATATATATATATATATATATATGCACATTTCATGAGAAACGACAGAAAAGGTGCTTTTATTTAGTTTTTCATGTTTTTTTTTATCCGAGCGCTTATCTGAACATTCGGACAGTTTTTATATAATTTATCACCCGAAAAGAAAAAAATGATTAGATCGCATGAGAAATTGTATAAAAAAAATAAATAAAAGAACCTTGTCAGTCGTTTTTAATGAAATGTGTATGAAAGAAGTATTGCTGCCTAAATACACATATATATATATAGAGAGAGAGAGAGAGAGACAGACAGACAGACAGACAGAGTTGTTCGATAAAAGTGACTCACCTTATAGTTTTTACTTAAAAAAATTTTCGCCTATTGTTTTGGGGCTCAAACTAATTTTTAATCTTACTAATATAAAGACCCCCTTCCCGACCACCTAGTAAAAAAGTTCACCCTAAGGTATTCCATTGATAATTATAATTTTGGATATAAATGGGATTTAGGGAAAAACTCTGTGCAAAAAAGTGACTCACTTATTTTCTGCAGCTAGTAATCAATAGAAACATAACCGAACAGCTTTAAATAAAGAATAATAGAGGTATAATTTATTTATAATAGGTAATATAGTTCGAAAGATTTAATAATCTATGGGTCCTCCTTTATTTTGAATAACCGTTTCAACCCTTTTTGACATTAACTTGATTAGGTTCCGGAAAATCTCAACTCCAAGCATTGAATTCCATTCGGATATGAAATTCACAATCAAATCCTCTTTGTTGCTCAACCGCTTTCTCAAGAGCCTGTACTTTATAATGCTCCATAAGTTTTCTATGGGGTTGAGATCAGGAGATTGGGGCGGCCATGTCCTAACACTCACCTGCTTCTCATCAAAGTATTCCTTCATCAATTTTGATTTGTGACAGGGAGCATTATCCTGCATAAAAATCAGCTTGGTGGGGTCGATTTGCATCCTTTCAGCAGAAGGGAGCAGACAACACTCTAAAATTCTCTTGTACTGCTCGCTCCTGACGGTCTTTTCAATAGGTTTTAAGAAACCAGTTCCATGAAAAGATAAACATCACCAGAACATTATACTGAACGGATGCTTGACAGTACTTACTGCTAATTTCAAAGACCTTTCAAAGCTTCTTCTTCGGAATTTAGATCGCTTATCCTTTGAATTTATCTCAACATTCGTTTAAACGGAGCAGAGAACATTTAGTAAAAAAAATCAGGTGAGACACTTTTAACGAACAGTACTGTATATATATGATTCTGCATTTGGGCAGTGAATTTTTATATAAGTTTAGTTAAAAACGACGGACAAGCTACTTACGTTAAGTATTTTAATTAATTTTTCTTGTGTACTTACAATTCTTTACTTTTCTGGACATATAATTTATGTGGTTCAAAGTAAAAAGGAAATCATCGTTTGTAATGGCTAAAAGTATAGTCGAAAACTTGGACATACATTATATTCGGACAGTTTCTACATTTCGTTGCTGTAATATCGTCAGTCTGACTGTTTAAATATCGCGTTTCAAGTGTTGACTTTATTTGCGTTCCACATAATCACGTAATAGACCGTGTTTTCTATTTACTAAATAAAAATGATTCAGCATCTGGGACGTAACTTTCATCGATTTTTGTTTATCATTTGTGTTGTTGTTAAGGATGTGTCTGATTTCGTGTTGTGGTTTTACTTTGTGTTGATGTCATGGTTTAAATATATATATATATATATATATATATATATATATATATATATATATATATACACTTATGAAGGATGACCAAAGTTTGGCTCATTATAAATTCCATGATGCTTTCAACGCATAGTATGTATTTCGCCAGGGCAACATAACATTCTGAAATCAGTTGCACTCCTAGACAAGTTAGTCAAGGCTGAAAAGCCCAGTTTGTTGTATTATTTAACCCACATCTAGGTGGATTCACGAAAACATGTATTTATACTGTTCCTAAGTTTATAAGTGCATATTAATGTAATGAGCTAAGATTCGAATTCGACTCTTCTATTTCTCATTCAGAGTCACTGTCCATTCTAATTACTACCCCCCGATATATATATATATATATATATATATATATATATATACACACATATATATATATTATAAATTTACTAATTTAAATATATGGTCCCATCGCTACACAGAAATTACCATGTTTCACAAACAGAAACTAAAACATTCAAATTCAATTATAGAATCAAATCTTTCCAAAATTCACATAAAAAAGAAACGTTTCCAAAATTTGCTTGAAAATAGAACAGAACTAGGGACTTTGATTTAATTCTATAATTGAATTTGATGGTTTTAGTTTTTGTTTTAGAAACATTCTAATTCCTCTGTAGCGATGGAACTGTATTTTTAAATTAGTAAATTTATAATATTTATACTCTGTAGATTTGCATTGAGCACTGTTTTGTAAAATTAAAAATAATTAATAATAGAACAACTGATTATATATCTTACTTATATATATATATATATATATATATATATATATATATATATATATATATATATATATATATATATATATACGGCATAAGTAAACTAATAAAATTCTGTGATTCATATTTGATATTTAATTATTAAAATTATTTAATTCATTTAAAATCTTAAAAATATCCGCACAGCAACCTCATAATTCATTCTATTCCAGGGACACAGGGATTTTGACATTTCAAAATTGATTTTACTGCTGACCATTTCGAACGTCGGAGGAATCCACATCACACGAATATTTCACTTACAGTATCAACCTGTTTGATGATATAATGGAAAAAATCACAGCGTCTTATTCATGACAATCTTAGCCATCAGATATGCATCTTCGTTTGATCACATACAAAAGTGAAAAAAACGGAAAGAATTCTTATTCCCAAACAGGAATGATGTATGTTTACCATAAAAGCTTTTATGTCATAGCAAAAACTGTAAATAACGATTAAAAGCTGGACTAATACTTAAATGGCTCAAGCTTCAACAATGAATACAGTAGATAATCAATATGGTCGAGAGAACATTTGAAAAACAAACACTTACGCCTTTTCAGACTCGTCTGTACCTCCTTAATTTACCTTGTCAAGAATATTTATTTGAACTGTTTAAGTAATCCCCAGTTATTATAATCCCATTGCAGTAATCCCCAATTATTATAAACTGTATTTTTAGTTGGGCTGTTTTTTACTAACCATCCAGAGTCAGTTTAATTTTCTCAAACAGTGAATTTTTCGGTATAAGTACTTCTAATACAGATAGAAGCTTACTTTGTTTTTTATTTTTCAACGTAGTCTCCCAGCACTCTCACACACTTTTCCCATCTGTGCACAAGCGTCCGTATTCCCTCAGCGTAAAAATCTTTGGACTGATGTCTCAGCCAGTCGCTCACAACACTTTTGACTTCATCGTCACTTTAAACTTTGTGCCTCTCGTGAACGCTTTCAAGGGACCAAACAGGTGAAAGTCTGAAGGGGCAAGGTCTGGGCTGTAAGGGGGACGAGGGAGCAGTTCCCAGCCCAGCTCGTTGATGGTCTGCACCGTTTGGGCTGCTGTGTGAGGCCTTGCGTTGTCATGATGCAAGATGACTCCTCCTGACTAATGGCCCCTGCGTTTGTTCTTTATGTCTTTCAAAGTCCTTGCAATGTCATCCACTGTCACCCTTCTGTCAACTGAATGAGGTCATTGACTGATTCGATCATCTCAGGAGACCTCACTTCTTCATCCTCAACACTGCTCCGTCCTTCTTTAAACAATTTAGCCCGCTTGTAGACATGTTTTTGGCTGAAACATGTGGCACCATACACAGTTGACATTCTCCTATGAATTTCAACTGGTTTGCACCGTTCAACAACCAAAATCTTGATAACTGACTGCTGTTCAATCCTGGAGCATGCTTCTTGGTCGGCCATCTTTGTTAATCGACAAAACTCTCAAAGTTTCTTTTTAATCTGCAAAAGAAATTAAATCCATGTGAAAAATAATAAAAAAGAGTATGCGTCTATCTGTATTAGAAGTCCTTATACCGAAGAATTCACCTTATTTATTGAATGACCTTCGTACTTCCCGACATTGTATTCCTTTCTAGCGTCGAGGAAACCATTCTCGAGTTGAAGCGTAACATTATCAGTCTGGCCACCACAGACTATCACGATAAAGCAAAGATCAATCATCTACTTAAGAAATACATATTTTTCTTTGAGAATTTTTGGAATCTATATCTACTAGTTTCATTTTCGTACCCGTAACAAAAGCACATATATTTTCAAATGAATATTTTTAATTCGACATTATCTTTATTACTATAAACATTATTTTTCACGAATTTGAGATGTTTCAAGTGAAATTTAAAAACAACCAGCCTAGATTAAGATGTCCTACAAAAGAACAATGTGCCACCAAACCGGAAATGAAAGTCTATCACTGCCTTCATCAGGAAATCAACTTTTATAGCCGAAGAAAGGCGTTACTAATTTGGTCACGACAGTATGGTTTGGTTTCTTTTACGGCATATCAACCTCAATGGGTTATTTAATGCCTACAAAATTTTTATTGCTGGTAATATTTTGTTTTGTCAAACATCTATTGCTGGTAATATTTTTTCCTTCAAAAATTTATCTCTGGCAATAATTTTTTACAAAGTATTTCTGGTATTAAAGCATATTTTTGCACTTTCATAATGCTTTTTAACTCAGTTTTGGGGTTAACTATTTGTCCATAGTTGGGACCCTAACACATGCTACCACCCCGGGTCACGGTGGACCTGAGAACACCAGCAATTAAGAGGTGTTTCCACGCTCTTCAAAGCCTCCTGATCAGAGGCCTTGCTGCTGGACGTAGTTTATCGTCTTACCCAGGACGCGGATATAGTTTATTGTCATAACCAGGACGGTGGTCACAACAGACCATCTGGAAAGTTGAAATATCAATTTCCTACTTAAGCATTGCACATCTTCCCTCTGTTTTTTTTTTCAATCTAGCTTCATTTTCGTATCCGAAATTTTTTAATGAAAGTTTTTTTAATCCGATATTATTTGTTGTATAGCCCGCTCTCTTCTGGGAAGGTCTTTTGGTTACCGGGGTTCGAATCCATAACGTAGCTCCATACTTCTCTCTCTGCCAGGTGATCGATAGTTGTTTTTTAGTTCGGCAGGTAAAATGAGAACATTGGCAGGTAAAATGAGAACATTGGCAGGTAAAATGAGAACATTGGCAGGTAAAATGAGAACATTGGCAGGTAAAATGAGAACATTGGCAGGTAAAATGAGAACATTGGCAGGTAAAATGAGTACATCAACAAAAGGGATTTTTAAACCTAGTTTTTTTTTTAACACGTCGACGTGTACATTTTTTAACTAGCCATTGGGGTCGCTCTATCAGCCTCCCATTAGGGTGCCAATTCCCTGAGACACGAAATTACACGTCTGCATTGTTCGACGCATAAAACCTAACTCCTTGAAAACACATTCTAACTCTAACATTCGCGCGTTCGGCTCAGTCATTCAAAAACATCTTCCTTTGTTTTTCTGTATCTGACCTCAAAGGTCAAAATTATGAAATACAATCCTTTAAAAAAATAATCGTCTGCTAGACTATTATTTAACATATTTCTTGTTAATGTAGACATTATTTTAGTGGGTATACACATTTGAATTTCTGTCCATGTTTTTATTATCTTATATAGTAAAATTTATATAGTAATTAATTGAACGTAGCTTAGATATGACACAACGCTGAAAGTATAAAACACCCAGAGTATCGAATTTACTACTCAGTCGTAATTGACCTAACGATATAACTTGTTAACAATTACAGCAGGTCGAACCGCCCACTGAAATGTATATAAACCGTTTTAGGTCGAGAAATAACTGTTTAAGAAAACACTAAGTTGGTTAGGAGAAATAGAAAATGGATTTATCTCAAACTTTTAAAATAGACAGTATTGAAGTATAATTCCTAAAAGAATGTATTCATATGTAATGTTTTTACGATCGTAAATTACGCAAAATGAAAAAATAAAGTAGAGTGAACTTATATTTTCTTGAGTGAAGGAGTGAATGAGTTTAGTATCTCAACCATACATTATATTCTTGGAGCGTCGAGTTTCGCGTCCTTTCTCGATGCTGCGCGAAATGATCCAATCTCTTGATATTTACGCTACAAGTGCTTTTTTAAGAATGCCCATTGTAGACGATGACTTACCTCGTGTGGCAAAGCGAGTACGTATATGCTTGGCGTGCAAAAAGAGTGAAGGAAAGGAAAATTAATATGGCCATCATGACACCTTAATTTAAGACAGACCCGGTCTCGGAGCTAGAAGAATTGGCAACAGTGGTTGGGTGTATGCAAATTAATTGCGGGATCAGCACGACATAAAAAAAACACCACGTAAGAGAGAATAGGGAGTTCGCTTGTGGACGTGATGCTGCTGGTATGAAAAGACTTTTGTCAGTTGGAAAGAGATTCCTTGGGTTAGATTCACACATCCATAACACTGAAAGAGGTAAATGCTGTTAATAGAGATTTTAAAAGTACGTACATCAAAAAAGTAATGTACTATGTGCTACATTAACCATTGATTATTTCAGAAAAGACTCGCCGTCTTTATCAAATCACCCAATCCATTCTATGCATCGATATTCTCCCCGTCTGAATTTCTGTGACTGGCTTTTGTTATCTGCCTATATCTCAGAGATGAGGTATTACGATTACTTGCATTATTTACAATATTCGGACTCTTATCCTCATCTTCATATTCACAACGTTTCGGCCGTTGTATGCTCCGGCTTTCTTCAGGTGATTGGAATTTCGAACCGAACCCTCAAGGAGACATGGCCTAGTGGATAATGAGGTTGGTTAGATCCAGTGACTAGACACAAAGAGTTGTGAGTTCAGTACCAGGCCACAGCAGTGGTGAACCAAAACTTGGAGAATTGAGTTTAATATATTTTATTGTTATACGTGATTTATATATAGAGATATATTTAAGTATATGCTCTGGTTATAATAAACAGTTAACAACATTTACCGGCCCGAATATGTTTATTATAAATAACAATAAAAATATATTAAAATAATTGTCGGACTTTGAGCATTTCGTAGAGTATGGATGACTATAATTCAAATGAGCAAAGAACAATTTAAATTTTTCATTGTATTCGTATTTCATTTGGTAAGATGTAAATTCCACCCGAGCATCTTCTTCCCACGAACCGCTGCTTTGTTAAACCGACTCCCAAAAAGATGCTTACCCGATCACTATAACCTTAACCTGTTTAAATCTACACCCTTGTAAAAATTAATTGAAACAAAACGAATAATTCCCCTATTCTTTTTTTGTATTTTTCCAATGAAACATAACACAGTGCACATATAAGTACTTCGTATGTCCATTCCGCGAAGTCGTTCCTTGCAGATTGACCACAGATTTTTGATTGGATTTAAATCAGGAGAGTCTCCGGGCCAGTCTAGTGTTTTGATTTGCTCACTGGTAAGACTTACCAGTGTGTTCGTACAGTATTAAAATGTTCGTACTCTTCCTTGGAGTAACATCCATCGCTGACAATGACCGTAAGACAACTAATCGACAATCAAGACAATAAAGTCTGGGCGTGATAAAAATCTGATGACATCACGGATGACGCAATACTTTTCCAAGCCAAACAAATTTCATCATACACCCCGAAAATAGATTCATATCACTGCAAACCACTGCAAATGACTTAATCTGAGGGGAAAAATAGAAATCACAGACTGTCACTCCAGTTGTTCTAAAACTGACCGTATCGTGAAAGAAAGGAAACTAAAACGGTTAAAGAAAAGGAAACTAAAGCAGTTGAAACTTAACTAAAAGTTAATTTATGCAAGGGTGTAGGGTTAACCGTTATCTTCCCTACTTTCTGCATAATCTATGCCTTTTACTCTATAACCATCAACCTCGAGTGGCTCTCGAGAAGGTACAGTGTGAGCATCATTGTAAAAAAAAACTTGAATTTTGCTTAAGCTTCGATAAATAACCAGTGAATGTATTAGTGATAAGATTTCCTGTGAATGAAAGATTTTGTTAAAAAAAAAATTCTAGGAATTTTTGCATTCATTTAATATGGAGAAGACCTATTAATGTCAGGACTTGTCACTAGTTTCGCCATAATTTCGGCTTTGTGCCACATCTAAGCTTCGCTTAGAAAATCACTATAAACAGGAGGACATCGGGAGTTAATGTTTTATGAGATTGAACGGACACAGATGCAAATTAGTGATAATTCAGTTTAGGTGCCCTTTCATCGAAACTATTTATGAAGGGAATATTGTCAATCAATGGTAAGAATTTACTAAGTCGTACTAATGTCCTTATTTTGTTATTCTTGAATAAAGTCGCTGTTCTCTTGAAGAATCGTTACGTTTAAGACAACAAATGCGCCTTTTGTCCTTATATCGTAATTTGATGTTCATAAAACATGTCAACAGTACGGGCAGAATTTCTGGCGGAAATATTTAACTGGCTATGGCGTCTTTGATATTTGTTGAATATAATAACATTCACTAAGCTTAGGATTCAGACTTGAAGCTCAGAGGAGGAGACGGGCAGAATTTTTGACTTGTGAGAGGAAGCTGTTTATCATCGAACAGCATTTTGCTCCAAATTTTGCAACACACACGCACACATTAATTTTTATATATTAAAAACTTATTCGCAACGGAAGAAAATTTTCACATTCCTCCCCGGAATGGTGGAATTTGCGGGAAATAACATATTATATAGGAATGCAGAAAAATCCTCACTGTGAAACCGATATTCTTTTTTACAACGTAGTAAACCTTTTTAATTTTTTAAGTTTTTCCTTTTATTTATTAGAAAGTAATTAAAAAGCAAAATGAAGGGTCATTTGTTTGTTTGTTTTTAGAAAAAAAAAGAAAACTGAATTTTCATTAATTTAAATTTAGAACTACAGTATTCATCAGCATGTGGGTGATTATGGCTCTCCACATTTTCCTAATTTTTGTTGTTTTTAGTAAACTTTGTCTTTTCGCTATCGCTTCTAATCCCTGTTTTGTCAATCATTTACACAAGCTCGTTAGGCAGGGGTTATTCGCTGATTTTCTGTGTCCTTTAAATTTCATATGCCTTGTCAGTGTCAAATTTTCTAAGCCTTTTTCCTCATTATGTGCCTAGAAAAGTCAATTGTCTCTTTCTGATGTTAATGAAGTGTACATTTTATTTCCATTTTTTCTAAAACTTGTGTTCTGATGTCAATTTTTGGATGCAGCTGAGTTCCCTTCCCAAATCGAAGCCGTAGGCCTCGACCGTGGTGATGGAAAGCGGCCGGATAGCATTACCATCTTACCTTTTAAAATGGATAAGTCGTTGATTTGGGATGCGACTTTTGCTGTTAGTACATGCCGGGTGTAACAACAAAATTTTCCATTTGTTAGATTAAGCTGCTGTATCTTAGAAATGATTAAATATATATTACTGGAATTCTCTGATGTTTTTAAAAAATATATTAGATTCTACTTTGTGCAATACGAATGTATATTTACTTCCCAAGCTTAATAGAACAATCGTGATGAAATCAATCATGAACAAAAATGGCATGTTCATCATTAATTAATCACGGCCGATTATCAGTAACTCATGAAGGATTGAAGTAAAGTTCATATATATATATATATATATATATATATATATATATGAAGAAATATAGTCTTAAAGTGTGCTATATTTATGGGATAAAGTGCTCAATATCAGAGATAGAGCGTGTGTAAATATAAAAGTGGACATGGAAGTCAGCAGTTAGAGGCGACAGTCTGTTTCATGCTAGTGCAATCGTCAGACAACTAATGCTGTTATTTTTCTCGGCTATTTATATATAAGGGTCAGTGATGCATTATGGGTAGTCTATTTTGGCGTTTACTTTTACCGGAAGTCGTTTATTTGTTTATTTATTTATGTCAAATTATTTTGCTTGTTTTTTTTGTTTGTTTTTTTTAATTTTATTTTTTATCTTATATATTTATTTATTTATTTTTTATTTTGATCGGTGTTTTTTTGTTAACGTAGTAAAAATTTGTTTATATAGCTTATTGTTGGTAGTCTATTATGGCGGTCATTTACCGGAAGTCGGATGTTTGCTTATTTATTTGGGTCAAATTTATTGCTTGTTTTTATTTATTTTCATTTTAATTTTTTATCTTATATATTTGTTTATTTGTCATTGATTAAATCTATTTGTTGAATTTTGGGGTGGGATGTTGTGGTTTGTTCTTACTATTGTTTTGGTCGGAACAGTTTATCTATTTGGGTTGATTATCTTTATTTGTTTTTTCTAAACGGTTAGTTTATCGTAATCGGTTGTTAGTTTATTTATATATTTGGATGTATTTAGATCAATTTATTATACTTGTTGTTATTTATTTGTTACGGTATATATTTTTGGCTTTCGATTTTTAAGTAACATAGTATATTATCTTTTATTAATTTTTTTATTTTTTATCGTTATATAACAGTTATAACTTTCGTCCGTTCTTTTATTTTGATTTTATTTCGCATATTCTAACAGGTGTGGTTTTGTAAATTGGAGTAATTTATTTTGCTATATATATATACATATATATATATATATATATATATATATATATATATATATATATATATAATTCCAGGATCATTTTTCAACTTATTGAAGATGATCTTTACACTTTCCAACCTTCTAGCTGTCCTAGAGGAACAAGGTGCCTGACACGTTTCACATACGATTTCATTTTCAAGTTTTTTTTCACTGCTCTTTGGACTCCCATAGCTGAGACACTTCTCTCATGTGGATCTTTTCTAATTGATCTCTTTAGCTCTAAGTTGAAATGATAGTCCCTCTTCCTGTTAGGACCTCCTGATCCAGTTTTCCTCTGTACTGTTCCCTCCTTTTTTAAAACTTGTTCTTGAATGGACTTTGAAGATGTAAGCCAGAGTATGAATGTTGATACCATTACTAAAGACATGAATGTTCTTTTCCTCTACCCATTGCTCAGTTGAGAAAACAGTGGGGCTGACAGAAACAATTTTAACCTCTTCTCTTTCTAGCTGAATAAATCATTACATTTTTCAATGATTCTTACGACAAATGGTGTCAAGATGGCTAAAAGACTTATATGAAAATCTGGAAAATAAACTCAATTAGTCCAGCGGTTTTTAGATATTAAACATTTTGTGCGATGGACAATTATGTTGTTACACCATTTGGGCAATTTTGCTGTTACAGCCGGTACCTATTATGTCTATTTGATTTTTCGTTTGGCGTCATCTGCCAGGCTTTCTGTTTGGATTTTTGTGGTATTCACATGCACATGCACACACACACAGACACACACACACACATACATATATATATATATATATATATATATATATATATATATATATATATATATATATATATATATGTGTGCGTGTGTGTGTGTGTGTATATATATATATACATATATATATATATATATATATATATATATATATATATATATATATATGTATAAAAGAAGAATTTTTTTCTGATTCAACCAAACAAGGATATTGAAACCACGGATTGCGATTTGGCTGATGGTGAATATATATATATATATATATATATATATATATATATATATATATATATATATATGTATGTATTCAACAGTCAGATTGTTTCGATGTATCACAGCTCATTAGTGAGGCTTGACATCTGATTGCGTCCACCCAGGATCGAAACCCGACTGATTTGGTATCAGTCGGAGATTTTTCTCATAAGAATTTTTACGTATTTATTTTGAATAAACATGCCAATGACACAGAGTGCAGTATCAGCAATAGCAGTCACTGTTTACAAAGTCGTGCTTTCTTTCTTGACTGCTCGGCCGAATTTTATTTTTTCGGGAGCGTATATATATATATATATATATATATATATATATATATATATATATGAACGTATCTGGTATAATAATATTTGAAGTAAGAAATAGGTAAGTGAGCAGATATGGGCTTTTCGATAAAAAAAAAAATGTGCGTGTATATTCCTTAAAAAAGAAAACAGAATTTTTGAGTTCTGTGTCTTTTTCTGTGGCCGAACCATTTAAAACAACACACACACACACACACACACACACACACACACACATACACACACACACACACACACACACACATATATATATATATATATATATATATATATATATAAATAATTTTACTAAGTTTAATATAAAAATTTAGAATAATACATTCCCTTCCACTCAGTTTGTACAACACCTACCCTCGT
Source organism: Acanthosepion esculentum (assembly GCA_964036315.1). Lineage (NCBI taxonomy): Eukaryota > Metazoa > Mollusca > Cephalopoda > Sepiida > Sepiidae > Acanthosepion > Acanthosepion esculentum. Next base: position 14,164,221 of record OZ038481.1, on the reverse strand, counting down.
TTGAGCTATAAAACCACACATTTCGGGACAAGAAAAACATATTAAACATTAAAAATATATGATTATCATATTTTATATAACTTATAAAATAGAATATACAGGGTTCCCCCAAAAAACAAAGTATTTGTTATAGATTCTTCCATTTTTGAAATTTACGTTACAGTTATTTGAAACAAAAGTAAAGGATAGAAATTTAGTAGCTTAAAACGGAACAAATGGAGCACAAATATTAGATATGGCATTCATACTAAAGAATTCTGGCAGAATTTCTTTGCATTTTTTCAGTCGCAAAGTTGGATGTTCTTTCTTAAAGTGAACAATCACCTCGCGTTGAAAATTTCATAACTTCGGCATCCTGGAACAACAAATGTCTAAAGAAAGTATATGTTAGTTCATTTTTTAGTTCATTCATACAGTAAAATATACAGTTAATCTTTTTTAAATATTTTTTTAGACTTTCAGAGATATTTTTACCACTGTCACTGAATTAAAATTGAAATGCACATACATATACAATTTGAATGAAATTGAAATGATCATTTGTGTAGTGAGCGTTTATTTCCTTTTACTGTTTTAGCAAAAGTATATCACATAAATGAGCGCCACTTTCAAGTCGTTTCCATGACTCCTGTGCCTGAATTTAATAAAGATAGTACTTTAAAATGGACAAACAATTTAGATTCGAAATTTGATAATTTTGCCGTCATCGAAGTGACAGTTATCTAACTAGTAAATGTTATACATGTTCACCGTAGTTTGAATGTACAAATCCAACGTAAGTAATTTGTTCAATGAAACAACACCAATATCCAGTAGCAGCTGTTCAATAAGTCTTAAGGTCTTCCATATCAGAGGTTGACAGTGAATATTCGGAGAGAGTAGGAAAGCGTAGTTCTTCAGGTCTTTCATCTGACTGGTTAGCAGTGGATATTCCGAGAAAACAAAATGGCCGCCTTTATACACGTCGGATTGAATATCTCAAGTCTTCTGATTGGTTACCCTTCTATTGGTAGACTATAAAATGAGTCAGCTCATTTTGGTTGGCTCACTAGTATATCGAGTATCCAAAAAACTGTAACAATAAAAAAAAAGACATTTTCTTTTATTTTTCATGGGTTAGCATATTTAATGTTTCCTAAACCATATCCCATTTTCCCTGAAAATATTCCTCGGGTCTTAAATACGAAATGAAAGTAAATCATGAGCTAACGTTTACCCAGACACCACTGAATTTATTCCATATCATCGTAATATTAAATATAATTGTGTTGGGAATTTTATATATGCTATTTCGGGGAATGTTTTTTAATTGCTTGATCTTTCTTTAGGCGTAATTTCCAACCTTTTTTTCTTTTTTAGGTCTGGGGATTTAATATGAAACATTTTGTCTTATTCTTGTTTACCGCCATCTTTGTATCCGACCTCTTTTCAGCTTTTGTCATTCATTTCCGATTTTCTCACAATGATGAAACAACAGATCGATCAACGAAAATTCAATTTAACTAGTGCCTTGGATATTGATAACCTGGCTTTGGAATCCATGGCGCGAAGGCTTTTATACGGACCTATCAACGCCTCTTTCTCTTGTTATAAATAACAGCGAAAAAAACTTTTAAAAACAGGCAAAATAAAATCACTTTTCTTTGTTTTCCGCGTGTCTTACACTCCGTTACAAATGGTGTCCTTTATCCAAAGAACACAGATTTGGGATCGATATTCCTAATTGAAAGAACAAGATTTTTTTTCTAGCGAGAAGAACAAGAAGCAATCGCTGATAATGATTAGGCGGAAAAAGACATGACACAAATGCTGACTCACTAATAGATAGTTTGAAAAAAGGCTTCAGTGAGGATTAAAATGATTGCTTAATAGTAAAGCTCGCAATGGCGAAATACTCTGGCATTTTCTGTTTGAAACTGTTCATCAATAAAGTGCTACTTTCCGACATTACAAGCTTTTCTCAAGAGTCTTTTTTATTCAGGAGAAAGAATTATGACAAAGCTGAAAATGTTTTCATGTAACGCGTTTCGTCCTTTCATCGAACTTATGCGACTGCACATGCGCACGAACGAGAAACGCTGAGAATATTAAATTTAATGATTTTTTTTTTTTTTTTAATCGGTTTTCGGTGCATATACCAAACGATTTCATTTAGATTCTTTTTCATTTTGTTCGTGTTTCCATCACGTTTGCTATTAAATATCCTACATTGTGAGCAGAGATGACCTACCAATAATGGTGAAAAGTCGAATGAAAATCCGGGACGTAAATTTACTGTGGATAATCTTGGGAATAAAGCACTTTCTAAACATTTTCGTCTTAGTGAACTGTTTTCTCTTTCAACGAGATTAGCATTTTTAATTCAAAATCAAGGTTAATCTCATTACGCGGAGAAACTAATTCATTTAATGTGTTGTTTTTTAAAACACACTTTTGTGTTCATATAATCATTTATTTAAATTTCCTGAGTTTTCTCCGATGTATTCTTTGTGGCAATCATTACAGGTATTGGAGTAATGTTCGGAAAATGGAATGCTATTAGGGCATTTTTTAAAAATATCCCCCCAAAAAGGTGACATTATGAACTAATTTTATTTCACAAGCACGAAAGGGATAAGGAGGGGGGTTATGTTTCTTTACATTTTAAATTCATTGCTCTACTTTGATCCACGACATCTATATGATCTTCATATATATATATATATATATATATATATATATGCTTGAATTTCCGACACCAACTGATTTCCGAACTGCGAATCCAATATTTAAAGTTTCTCTATGGAGCTTTATATCATTCCAGTTTATCTCCGGTCCTTATTTTAAGAGAGGCGCCTACTTTTGCCTTTATACATCCTTCTGCAACAACACAGACTCTTTTATACACAGTGGAGATATGATTCTGCAGAGGGACCTACGTACAAGATCCACTTTGAGCATGTTGTACAAGATACGTATCTCTAAAAATTACGCCGCTGAGGTACTCATTTTTCTTTTTTTAAGTTCATGCCTTTGTTGGTAGCTGTTTTTATTATGTTCTATAGGTAGCTTATTATAAAGATTTTTTTTAGTACTGGTCATTTCTCTCTCTCTCTCCCCCATTCTCTCTCCCTCTCTTTCTCTCTCCCTCTCTTTCTCTCTCCCTCTCTCTCCCTCTCTCTCCTTCTCTCTCTAATTCTCCCTTTCTCTCTCTCTCTCTCTCTCTCCTTATCCGATTCGCTATGGATTAACTTTTTTGGGTATTCCCATTAAAGGTAATACCAAGTGAATATTGGCCTGGAGCATGCGAAAACATTGTGTTATTAAAACCGTCAGAAAGATTTAACTCATTCTCCTAGTAAAACCGGCATTCTTAGCTCTCATCTACGTATGAGAGCTTGCTTTCTTAGATTCAGTGGCTACCTTCTGAAATACTACGGTCAAATCACAACGAAAATTCGTTCGATCATCGGACTTAATAGTATCAAGTCCGGTCAGATGGGTGAACCGCTTGGAAACAACGGTTACTGTAAGCAACCTTCTGTGATCTAAAACATGTTTCCGCTGCCCCCACACACACACACAAATGTTTGATAAGCCATGAAAATAAATCAATCATTTTTTTTTATGAAGTTCGTTTTCTCAGTTCGGACATAAACATGGAGAAAGCTTAATGAACTGTAGAAAATGGAAATAAAATAAATTTTATTATGTTTTTAAATGTCGTTTCTCTAAAGAAATTACGCTCAAGGGTGAGTCAGGGTTGATTATTTTTAATATAAACTCTAGTGTTAAAATTGTCGATAGAAATTAATTCATGATATTTAAACAATTTTCTTAATGTGTATAAAGATGATAAGTACGTTTAAATTTCGTCTTAATTTCAGGTTTTGAAAGAGGAATATATTTTAGAAATTGTAACTCAATGCAAATATATTGTTTAAAATTGACTATATTTAAGGGTAAGGGCCAAACGAATGGTGGACAAAAGATTCATTGGAATAAGTTTCAGCGCTTCACCTGTGTACATTGTATCGCCTGTTGGATCTTTGATGACGGGAATCATGTGAAATGATTTGACGTTTTACTTTTCTGGTTCAGGTGTTGTACATGAAACCATAAAGTCAGTGTCAAAAGGCTATCCCTGAAAAGAAAATAAGGACATCCTATCTCCGCACTCGCTTGTAAACAACCATCACAAAAAAATAAGCATGTTTCATCAGTAAAACAGAATGGGTCAAATAAAGCTACATAACTTAGAGTTTGTTACTGCATTACAGTTTCATACAAACTACATGTCGGAAGATAATGTAGAGTATGTTCATGTTTGGATTTGCTTATCGCCCGAAACACGTCTATAATCAGTGACCGCGATGCTCATTTTCTGATCATTTCAAACTCTTCATGGGCTCCATGTACCCCAACAACGATCGGATACCCCAGATACCTAGAATTTATTTCGCTCACTCGGGTAGACTTGTAGTTCCACGTGCCATGTTTAATGGATGTCAGTTATCAGTTATCTCCTGTTAATTCCCATCTCCAAGTTCTCCACTGCCTTAACCGGGTATTGAACTCACACTCTTTGGGTCCTGTCACTGGATCTAACCAACGCCTTTATCAAACGTGATAAACGTTGTGATAAATATGGCGACAAAGATGAGGACAATAGTCCGAATAATGTAAATAGTGTACATAATACCTCATGTCAGAAATATAGACATATACTGAAGGGCCGAAACGTTGTAATAAATATGGCGACAAAGATGAGGACAATAGTCCGAATAATGTAAATTGTGTACATAATACCTCATCTCAGAAATATAGACAGATACTTAAAGGCCGAAACGTTGTAATAAATATGGCGACAAAGATGAAGACAATAGTCTGAATAATGTAAATCGTGTACATAATACCTCATCTCAGAAATATAGACAGATACTGAAGGGCTGAAACGTTGTAATAAATATGGCGACGAAGAATACAGACGAACTTTGTGTTTGCCACGTGTGTAAGAGAGGTTGTAAAAGTGAAACTGGTCATATGAATCACTTACGGCCCACAGCAGAGCATTAGCTCGTGTAAAAATAATGGAAATCATGAAATTCTGAATGAAAAGCGCAAAACAATGCTACCAAGTGAAGAAATGCTCTTCTACTTTAAAAAGGTACAATCATCAAATATATAGAGATGGAGACAGTGTCGGCCAAAAAAAAAATGTCTACACATTTCAGTAAAGGAAGAACTTGTCTAGTTATTTTTAACAAATCGCTATAAAAGTACCATACATGAATGTTATGGAAATAATTATTTACCTTTAACAATACGGCGCAACGTAGCAAACTTATCTGAAGGAAAATATTCAATGAAGCAGTCGAGTTTCCCACTCCCGGTTCTCTTAACACCTGCAGATCTTTGCCTATAAGGTACACTAAAGGGTGTTGTGTATCGGAGAAAATCTGACTGCATTGGCTACCCTTAGACAAGTAAGTAAAAATGCATATGGAGCAATACCACTGGACACTTTGGCCGACTTTGCCCAAAGAGTAGTTAGCCCTAGTAATAAAAGTCTGGAAGCTAATACCTACAATTTTGAGCATGTATCGTGTTTTTAGAATACAACGGTTATTTGTATTAATCTCGTGATGTCTGATTAAACTTAGTATAAAAATATCCCCATAAGTTTTTCCTTTACTGAAATGTGTATACAATTTTCGTGGACTCTGTATATATATATATATATATATATATATATATATATATATATATATATATATATATATATATATATGTATGTATATGTAAACGTAGGTTAGATGTGACACAAGACCGAAAGTATGGGTAACCCAATGAGGATCGAATTCACTGCTTGCTAGATCAGTTGCGACTGAATAGTGACTTCGATCCGCACTGTGTGATCCATACTTTCGGTCTTGTGCCAAATGTATGGATATGAGTTTGTGGTCCTGAGTTTCACGTTTTTGCGATCATCAGAAAACTGGTTTATCTTTTAATTTGAATCGATTTATGCTTATTTGAATGTTTGGAGGCGGGAGAGGGAATATATATATATATATATATATATATATATATATATATATATATATATACAAACACACATACACACACATATAGTTAGATAGATAGATAGATAGATAGATAGATAGATAGATAGATAGATAGATAATGAATACAGAATCCTTAAAAATACATCAGGTCCGGTTATAATTTATTTCGTGGACTTCAGATCAGTTTTACATAAATAAATGGAGAAAACCGAGAAAAAGGAAGAACAAATAATATTAAAAGGGGAAAGAAAACTAGGGGGAGAAACAGAGATTTCAATATAAGGCTTTTTAGGGGGAAGGGAAAGAGAGATAGACATTGGAATAGCACATGTTAAGTCGATTGTTAAGCTCTTGCCAAACACGCTGATGTGGATGATGGTCTACCAGATCCTTTAGCCCTGCATAAGCAGTCTTTTAGTACCAAGTCCAATTTTTTTTGTCAGTTGGTGAAATTTTGCATTGAAATCACGCTGCACACTCTTGGGTGACTGCGCGCGAACTTATTTCAAGAAACCAAATGACTTCTCTTTGGGAATGAACGTCATGGCTCAAGCTGAAAATAGAACTAAAATAAAACATTAAATACAAAATCTTGTTATAAACGTTTACTATTCATTAGTTATTTTGCCTGATTCAATCCATATTTGATTACAATTCATACATCCACACACATACATATAAACATACACATATATATTTATGTTTGCGTGTGTGTGTGTGTGTATGTATGAATTTCACCCAATTACATATATATATATATATATATATATATATATATATATATATATATATATATATATGGATCCTATATTAGAGGATACCCGTCTGCTTGCCGACGCCCGCTCAAGCCCATTTGTCTTTGCACAACACCTACAGAGCTGACCTGTACTTTAGACTGCAACTGTACCGAGCAAAGGTTGGTTACAGATTCTGGGAGAGAGCGTATTATATAGCGCGATCAACAATCTAAACAAGGCCAGTACTCTCAAATATTCGGTCAATATGACTTGTGACTTTGTTCTAGCGCAGTTATCGACGGCCCCAACCGTAACGTCCACCCATTTTCACTCAAAAGGCTTGTATCAACCCGCAGAAGGATTATCAGGCACTTTCTAAAGGCACAGCATGCTGGGATCACCTTCCTGACAAATCGACCCTGGTAAAATTCGAACCAAGTCAAAAAGCGAACGTTGCAACCACTCGGCCATGTGCCCATAGACACCCAAGTCGGCATCTATGCTGACGACACCACAATTTACTCCTGCCTCAAACACAAATCTAGTGATGCTGACAAAGTTAACCTGGCAGTTCAAATAGAAAAGGACCTCCAATCGGTTGTGGACTGGGACGAGAAATGGATGGTTAACTTTAACGCTTCTAAAACAAAACTGCTCTCTACTAACCACCACAAGGATCCATCCCTGCATCCCATTAGAATGTCTGAAGACCAACTTCTCGAGAGCTTCTCTCTGTGGCTGCTCGGTCTCACGCTGTCCGCTGATCTGAGATGGAACAAATACATCGAGTCAGTTGCATCATCCACCGCAAGGAAAGTTGGT
>OZ038481.1:14081615-14151615 GCA_964036315.1 Acanthosepion esculentum | reverse complement strand
TTATTTATTTTACAGTGAGGTTCATCCTGTACAAGTCCCGGGAGTCACTCGAGGTAGAGGGTTAGCGAGTAAGAGGCACAGATTATGCGGATAGGTTGGAAAGATAACAGCTAATCCTAGGCTTGAACAGGTTATGATTGTTATGACCGGGGAAAAATCCTCTTGGGACTCATTTCCACAGAGCAATGGTTTGCGGGAAGAAGCTGCTCCAGTGAAACTTACTTCTCACTAGTGAAATACGGAAGGAATGGGTGTGTCTTGCTACAATGTCCGTAGCATGGCACGTCCTCGCCTCGAAGTGCGCTGGAAATGAAGAATGTAGTTCGTTTGAGCACCTTCCTTGGAAGTAGCGATGCAGCAGTGAGGGGCTTGCTACATATTGTCTGTTAGAGTGTGGTTGCAGGATGGAAAATAATTTGTCACCCACAAGGAGGCGGAGACGCTTTCCGACTCTATCGAGATTAGAAAGTGCAGGGAAGAGGGAGAAAAGTTAACCCCATAGATATGATTCTTCGAAGCCTGGTCGTAGTCGTAGCCCTTACTCTTCATTTGAGTTTTCGGTCTGGAGAAAAAGTTGTCCCTTTCGTTAATCGGGTGTTTTGGCAGCCATTTTATTTAAGTATTCATTGATTTACCTCACTGACTTCCACAAAGCATTATGTTGTATAAAACCATCTTCTTTCTGAGCGAGTTATACTTATTGAATCATGGCTGCATGTGTACCTTCAAAAGTCAATATAGACTACAGTAAATGCTTTTAAATTGACCCAAATAATAGCTGCTTTTTACTTTAAATAAGAGAAACCTATTATCTACTGCTAAAAATGAGACAAGATTATGATAAAAAGAAAAGAAATGCATTTTATTATTAAATTTTACTCTCTTCAAAATATCCTCTTTTTGCCTTGATTACCGCAACAAATATTTTTGGGATTCGTTGCAAACGTTTCTCAGAGTATAAGTTTAATAATTGTTTCCATTTTTTATACAATGACACTAAGAGCTCTTTTTCAATTTTCTTTCACTCTTCTGTCAAGTTGATCCAATGCTTTTTCTGTGAGTTGGCGTCAAACTGTTGAACGTGAGCGTATGCCTAATTTGAGATAACACCATTTTGAAGCCATTATTTGATTACTACTTCAACATCTATCATACCACCCCGATACATAACACCAAATTCGCCTTGTTGAAATTTTAAATGCTAAGAATAACCCCCGATGGTAGCCTCCTAATATTACACCCAGGTTTCTTACCTAATCAATATCACATATTTGTCGATGAAAATAACGATTGAAAATATCGGTCTTCATGCATTATGTTGACTATTCTATTTCATTTTCTTATCGTCATCATCAGCCCCATAACCAAGTGTGGTTATAGGGTCACTGCGCAGCCGAATACCAGAAGAGTTCCCTTTCACTTATCTGGCTTGAAAGCCGAAGAGGTATTCATTCATGCGTTGGCTAGTGGAGACCATTGATCTCTATGCCAAACAACTTGCCTTAGTCTCATACTGCCTCTTTGTTTAAGTTGGTGAATGCTGTCATTGTCCTTGCCTTCAGTTCATCTTTGGTGTTACAATGAGTTTTGTTGGTTTCTTCTTCAACTCTGCCCCACATATAATAATCAATGGAATTTGCAGCTTGGGGAGTTAGGTGGACAGGTTTAAAGGGTGATGTGGTCGCAGAAATTGTCTGACAGTCATGACTGGGTTCTCCTGTATGTGTGGTAAGGTGTAGAGTCCCTGTTGCCAGGCATAAGTCTTCCAGAAGCCACATTCTTGACCCAGGGAAGACTACCTCCTCAAGGTACTTGATGTAGGTCTCAGTGTTGAGTCTGATGCCCCGAGGGAAGATGAATAGAGGCCTAACACGTCGTCACTAGTGATCATTCCAAACACCTTCCGAATCACCATTAGACTCATCCTACTCTTTCCGAATACTCAGCACTGTCCTCAGATTGTCACCCAAACACTCTGAAAAGTTCGTATTGGAGCTTCCGGAAAGAATGCCAAGCAGTACAGCAAATTACTGGCGGGGTGAATTGCTCCATGTTGCTCTTTTCCTCACAGACAGTATCCAACCGACTCTACTATACTTTTCAGTCTACAAAATCAAAAACAAACAACGCGCATGCGTGAATTTACAATACTAAATGTAGAATTGCATGTTCAATAAAATTAATATAACCATTAATTAAGAATGTGTTATATCCCGTGCTAAGGGAATAAATACTTAACACTAGGTGGATAATAGAAGAAAGGTTTATTGTACACAACAAGTACAATATGAAATACGGTACAGTTATACACACAGGTCAATCTAATTGGAAGGTCGGACGTGCTTGTGTCATGTCGTGTCGTGTCGTGTCGTGTCGTGTCGTCTCTCTCTCTCTCTCTCTCTCTCTCTCTCTCTCTCTCTCTCTCTACCGTAGACTGTTGACTTTATAGGTACTTACTACCTATAGTGTAATCACTTATGGGGGTGACTGGTTATTCCATTACATCAGAATAATTTTGCTATAGCTTTATATTGGAAATTATTATAAATATTTTATCTATAGAATAGCACTGAATTTATTTTATATCCATTGGAAGTTATATTATTATAAGAATTCATACAAACAGTTTTAATATAGAAATGCATTAAAATTGATTTTGACATATTAATGAACTGAAATGGAATTCACCTAAGATTTGCATGGTGACAATCGCTTTTATAGCTTATATAATCATCTTCAGATTTAAAATATTTTTACTCGTTTCACACCAAACACTACGATAAAGCCAATACGATTCAAGGTGTTTCTAAAGTTAAAAGACCCTAAAAACAAAACAATACTGAGGAGAGAGAACAATAAAAGAAAAGATGCCAAGGAGAAAGAAAATGCTGATTGATTTTGGATTTTAGTCGAAGGTTGCAGTACGTTCGCCAACCCGAAGGAAGACACGTTCTTGGTTGCCCCTGCGAGTGAAGGGGGACGGGTGTGTGCGTCACGCCTGCTCCATTTAAATGCCATAGTTACACTTCGTTTTTCTTCCCTCCTACATCTCTCTTCCTGTTTCGTCTTGGTCGTCGTTTCATTACGGATTTACCCTCGTGAATGTGTTTCGGCGCTTCCGGCGCGTCAGCCGGCAAGCAAAACAGTTCCTCGTTCGTGCGCTCGCGGAGCGCCACGACTTTAAGCCCCTCTTCGAGTAAGCGGCGCGTGTCGGCCAAACCTCCACCCTACGCGCGTCTGTCCACCCGTTGCTCACCGTCATACTCGTCATGGGGGGCGTTTGACTGGCAGCCGGCTGTCGACTCGGTACTGGTACGGACCGTACGAATCCGACTAAAACAAAGCATCGGCATCGTGTAGCCGGTTGACCCGTACAGACACAATGTTATTTTTGTACAATGCTCTGAATGTCAAAGTGAAGAAATTCAACCAAGTACGGGTAAACGTTCGTGTTAACCTGGATGTATAGCCTCCTCACGGAGACTTCCCTGTTTGTCCGCGTATCTTCTGCTAGACGGCTAGTCTGTCCATACATTAATCCCGAACACACCTCGCTCAATGGAATGACCTCAAGAAATGGTGAGAATCCTCAAATTGATCTAATGTCCGAAAATACGTTCGGTTTTCCTCTCATGATCTGCAGCGTATAGCTGCGATAGAACGCGAATTGATACCCCTAGGAATAAGCAACATTTGCATCTAAAATCTCCCGTCCGCAAGACTCTATCAGCTGCAAGCGATGTAGGGCTGACTATTCAGCCATTCTGAACTTGCTTAGGCACGTTGGAATCCCGATATCGGCGGATCCCTGTTGCTCTGGATGTGACTAAAACCCCCTCAAGGAAGCTAGATTAAACGTCCAGTTAAACGCACAAGGGGAGTTGCCCGCCCCGGGACCGCTTCCGGGTAATAACACTGTTCAATGCTTCGCCGGTAACGCGGATGTCAAGATGACCCCTCACTTACCTGATCGTACGGTCTCCGCTATTCGATCAAAGCTGCGGCGACTTCCTATATCTGGACTTATGTGCGAAACTTGCGACCTCGCAGCTACTTGTCGAGGAGCAATGGACGGCGGAGTTCAAGCAAAGGCTTAATGAGCATGGTGAAAACACACTTTGGATCACTGAGTACGTTACCAGCCTCCTGTCTAAATCATCAGATCCCAAGATCCGAGAGACGACAGCGGATTCTCGGCGACCCTAATAACTACTCCCTGCTATACTATACGGTCTTCTTCCAATATAGGAGTGAGTACAAGCAAACATTAGCGGTTGAAACTCATGAAACTCCATGAACACAGTCCCAAATCGGTTGCCAAGAGAATCTACGACAATGACCTCTCTTATGTGTGGTTAGTGGTCGAGCGAGCTTTCAATGACAAAGGCTTTCTTCGTAAGTGGAAACTGCTGTTTGAAAATCGAACTCGCCACAACTATCCAACTGACAGATATCACTGCCATTATTGCGTCTATGAAAGATTCCTGTCCAGGTTCGGATGGTCTCTGTATACAATAATTACAGGGTACCACCGTTTAGGTCATCACCATTCTGTGCAACCTGCTGCTGCTGCTGCTGCTGCTGCTGAAGAGTCCTCCTCGTTCACGGTGTAAAACTGGTAACATCTTCACCTCTCGTGTCACCTCTGTCAAGAAAGTCGAGGTGTTCGGCAATGCCCTGCATTATTGTCTCATCGCTATTGGCAACTACTTCATGAGGTTACTTAATTGAGTACTTGCCGATCGATTAGAGGCGGTTTTTCTCAGTCATCAAAAGCAAGTCCAGTTCAAACGTCTTGATAGCCTTCAATGTCCTCAAGCTCTACGCGGCACTCTCGTTGGCCCGTTCATGAGAACCTTGTCGCCTCCGTGGACATCCGCAACTAGGCATTCGACTCGGTATCCCATGAAGTACTACTAAACATACTCCAATGAGTCCCTGACCTCCTTATAGGCATTTTCGTTGTTAATTCAGCGGTAGCAGATTGCAACGTCTTTGGGGTTAAACAGGGGGGTTCATTTTCTCACTGGCTATTCGATCTAGCATTTGATCAGATCCTGGAAGAACAAGAAGAATATGTCACATCCATCAGTGGAATAACGCTCAATCAAATGTCTTACGCCAGTGACTTGATCTTATTCGCCAGCTCTCCTGATGAGACGCAAATAAGTCACCACTGGGTATCTATCGGGGCTTGAGTCACACCTTGGAATGCGAAACACTATCCATCCGTGACGTTAGGAGGAAGTTCAGTTTTGCTTACACACATATTTCTCTAACGATTGACGGTACCGTTTTGTCTGTTGTAAATTCTACCTCAATGTTCCGTTAGACGCGTTCAGTTCGTCTGGAGGGGCATCACCCGCACACGGGTGTGCTTGCCCGTACTTCTTCAGAGGCTTTATCGGGCGTTACTCAAGTCTCAACAAAAACCGATTTTTCTAAAACAATTCTTCTTGTCGCAGCTGTGGTATTAATTGAAGTTCGGCAGTTATCGTACGGCTGAACTAGTCAAGGGCAATAAGGCATTTTTTTCGGGTTGCACGCAAGTGGATCCGAATACCTGCGGACAGTGCCAACTCTACCATACGCACTCAGGCAAAATTCGGCGATTTAGGGATGATTCTCTCGAGATGGCCATTTCATTACTGAAAACAATTATCTCTCGGGAACGAAGAGGACGCTATCATTGCGGCTCCTCCTGGCGTACGAAATCTGTTGACATACCGCTTCAAAAGATCTACTACTAGCACACCCGAAAGCCCGGTTGATGTCCTGAACACGAGGTTGGACACCAGGGGCCTAAAGGTGTTCAGCTATTTAGCTTAAACATACCCTAGCTCCCTTGCCCGGCTACGATTTCCAAGAGGCTGTGAGAGTCCGTTTAGCCTGTGTGATTATCCCTGGGCAGGAGGTCGATAGATGTGATGTGTAAATGTGGACGCAATGATCCTATGAGCCTGCCGCGCATCGCTCCAGCCTGCAACCTCGTAAGCGAAACAACAAAGCGTCACGATAACATAGACCTGCACGTAACGCACATTCTGGCGTGGCTTCGATGTCATCATGGAGACGAGATTCCAGACGGTTCTCGGCGTGCGGAAGCCGGATCTCGTCGTTGTGACCGATGAACATATAATAGTGTTGAATTTACAAATACGATCTGACTCAATTGTGAGCAAGTTCGATGCATGCAGCAGGGAAAAGATTGTTAAGTACAGCCAGCACTGCTTTCTGAACGCGATCCGCGAAAGTTGAGGCCCCTAACACGAAAAGTCATAACCCTTACTTATAATTCAAGAGAAGCAGTTGCCAAGCAGTCACATCAAGACTGCAAACAGATACGCCTACTGCTCTCAATGTCGATTTTCAGTATGAATACGGAACGTGAAACCGCGGTCCATCGAACCGTTCCGAGCTGAGCTCCGTTCCCCCGAGAGGTGTTAGAAAAGTTATCACAGGGATAATTGGCTTGTGGTGTCCAAGCGTTCGTAGCGACGTCGCTTTTTGATGCTTCGATGTCGGCTCTTCCTATCATTGCGAAGCAGAATTCGCCAAGTGTTGGATTGTTCACCCACTGACAGGGAACGTGAGCTGGGTTTAGACCGTCGTCAGACAGGTTAGTTTTATCCTACCCATCGGCACGTGTGTTACGTCGGCAGGACAGTGGTTTCTCAAAGTTGAACAAAAACTAACGGAACTCGAGTGCTCCTCGTTTACGCGCGGTCAGCCTATGACCCAGTGTGATCGGTCGGCGGGCTGGGTGGTCGAGCGCGCACTACGGGCGGACATGACGCTGTCGCTCAAGAGAGGCGCATCTATCTCTGCATATGTACCTCAGCCGCGCGATTGACGCGCACCTGTCTCTGCACACGTGCCCGAACGGTGTCGCAATCGGCCTGTCGTGCGCGAACCACGGCCTGTTGTCCCACGGGATGGCGTACCGCAAGTCAGAAAGTCGCTCTGACTAAGGGAACACGTGTACGCGTTTCCTAAGCGGATTCCTGTGCCCACTGGAACATTTAATATATATCATTTAATAATTCTTAGTGTAATGGCTGTTTACCTGAGGTAAACCTCCAATCTCTTCTTTATAAACAAAACATATAACGTAAAATAATTTGCAAAGTATTTTTATAAGTAAATTGTATTAGCATGTCTGTAGTAAAATCATTTCAAATATATATTATAGTTATTTAATTTTCAATGCATTCCTATAGTAAAATCATTTCCAATGCATTCCTATAGTAAAATATTTTTCAATGCATTCCTATAGTAAAACCATTTCCAATGCATTCCTAGAGTAAACTATTTTTCAATGCATTCCTATAGTAAAACCATTTCCAATGCATTCCTATAGTAAAATATTTTCAATGCATTCCTATAGTAAAATCATTTCCAATGCATTCCTATAGTAAAATCATATTCAATATCTTCCTATAGTCAATATCTACACTATATTCCTGTATAAAAAAAAACTCATCAAATAAATTATTTCAATACGATATGCAACGTGTCTTCATATATTTAGGTAATGAATAAACATAGATTTTACAATAATTTAAAGAAAGTTAAAATAAACAGTCCTAATGCCATCTAAAGAAAAATAAAAACAAACTTTCTTAGACAGCCGATTATTTTAGAATATTTGGAAGAATGAAGGTAAGCTTGGGATTTTGCTCGATAATGAATGGAACAGAGTGGTTGAGAGAGAGAGAGAGAGGGGGGGGAGAGAACTCCTTTTCAGTCCTTGTGAAGAATAGTATCACCACACTAGATTATTGTTGTAGTTCCATAACAAGTAAGCTTCGTAGAGGGTGGAGTTACCAGTGCTACTCCCAACCGGCTTTGAATTCCGGGTTATCATTATCTTTGATAAACTAAGGAACCTGTTCTATCCTGCTATTTATCTCATAGCTGGAGGGAGAAAATGAATTCATAGGTTTCGCAAGGATGTTTATACGAAAGTGAACACCTTGACCTCGACCAGAATTTTAGTCGGAATGCAAATCCCATTTTCCGCACCGATAACATAAAAGCAAACATGTCCTTATAGACTAAAAGAGAATATCACCGAATTTTAAGTTGAAATCAATAAGAAAGTCTAGCTTTTGTGGCATAACGCAAATATCTTAGAATATATGAATAGAAAATTGGCAACTAGAATTAAGGAATCATCATAGATACGCGAAAAACAAATGGAAATTGCATTAAAATGTGAAATAATCAAACTCGACGCAACAACTGATTAAAAAGGACAGGAATTTTGTGGTAAATATTAAAAACGATTAAAATTCATAATACTGAATTAAACATAGTAATCAATAAAAAGCAAAAGTTGTTCGCATAACAAAGCGATTTCTGGCGTACGATGTTGTTTCTTGCTGTGAAGCCGTTTGAAATCATTTCACCAAGCGAGTTCCTGTGATCAGATTCCTCCCAGCGTAGATATTTCTACATGGACTCGGCTTGTATTCTTTTTTGTCACATCGATCCAGACGCAGAAATCCGCTATCCTGTCTGTTGCGAAAACTACAAAACCATCTGATTTCTTAGAGTCTTTCATCTTTCGCTTGCTTCATGGATTTTCTCCAAGAATCTTGTTTAATGTCGTGAATATTTTTTAAATGCTTTTACCAACCGAGTTTGGTACTGTGATCAGATTCTTCTACAACATCAGCGTATATTTGTTCATGGACTCTGCTTGTGTTTGTTTTTCTGTAACATTGATGCAAAGACAGAAATCCTTATCCAGTCTATTGCGAAATCTTCAAAAAACATGAATATACTGAACATTATCACGGAACTAATTTTATGTACTTTTTAAAAATTTATTCCTACTTTATAGTGAAAATATTGGTCATCCGAACAAAACAGATTTCTCATATCTTGTTTGGATCATTGTTTGATTAAATAATCCTGACAAGATACAAAGTCATACAGTATACTTTTAAAAAATAAGGATTAAAATGTGTGTTTTAATTAAATTGATGAAATAAATAAAATCACATGATATTACTTCTTGTAACGTACATTGGCCTTTAATGATTAAGTATAACTCAAGTCTTCAATGTTAAAATAAAACAGTATTTAATTACAATCGTAAATAAATACTTAACAAGAAGAATGACGTAAAAGTCAACCAAAGATAATTAACCATTTCAGTGAATACCTGTTGTTCATGATGACGGTAGTCTTTGAGTATAGAATCCAGAGGTTGGCAGTGAATATTTCGAAGACAGTAGGGAAGCGTAGTTCAGGTTAGCAGTGGATATTGGTAGCCGAGCGTAGTTCTTCCTTCTGTCCTGGTCATCTCTGGTTCTGACAGGTTTGCATTGGACATTCGGAGAGAGTAACCAAAATGGCCGCATTCATACAAGGCGGATTGAATATTTTACGCCTTCTGATTGGTTAACCTTCATTTGGGGGAACTATAAAGTGAGTCCTGTCATTTGGGTTTGCTCACTAGTACATACATACACAAAATAATTTAACAATACCTTGTTAGTAGCGCAGCTCGGCTCGGCTCGGCTCGGCTCGGCTCGGCTTGGCTTGGCTCGGCTCGGCTCGGCTTAACGTCCGGTAAATCCTAAATCAAAACCCAAAACGTCGACGCACAATATTTCACACTAATTCGACTAGATAGTTCCACACAACAGTCACTCAATAATCACTGCAGTTAGCCTGATATCGCTATTTTCACACCTGGCGGAAAACATATTCATAAGTCCAGAGTGTCAAAACTCGAGCCATGATGTCGGTAGTTACTGATTTTCTTCCTATATAACGTTACTTAAAAGGTATTGATTCATTTTTAATAGTAAAATTATATTTGTAAAATAATGAAAATATCGAATTGAAAACTCAAGGAAACATAACGTAATTATGGAAAAATACATTCGTGTTCGCCGATAACGCTAAAGTCAGGAAGATAAAGATCATTAAAGTGATGATCAAGCCTTTTTCGTGAATAAATGACCCAGGCCATGTTGCTACAGGTTTTTGTATTTCTTTCTATTTGCCAGTGATAGTATTTGTCGAAGACGCAACAACAGTGTCCATTTTGTCTTGCGATTCATACGGCTCCATGAAAAATGTGAAGACTTCGTTAGTATTGTTCGTAAGGGTTGTAGATATACCGGTATCCCATCTCCTTATCATTTACGGAGGCTTTATTTTCCCGACGTTTTTCCCTGACTAAATTGATAATCTGATCATTGCTTTTCCTTTGTCGTTGTCTCCGTTTACCGAAGCATAGATCTCAGCAATTACAAAGGCCATAATCCGAGCTGTCACATTTTTTTTTATCTGGACGAGTGTCCTCTTTAATGTCAGGATACCGACATGTAAATCCTTGAATCAAGAACTTAAAACCGTCGATGGCTTGGAACTGTCCATAGAATCTGCTATCATTATGCACTTCATGTTCCAATGTCTACTTTTCTTCCATGAGTGCAATTCGTCCAAGTGCCTCTTTTTTATGAGCAGCGGATTTTTGTAGTCTCACCTACTTAACCAAAGAAGAAGGAAATAACGAGTAGGCAAGAAAAATCATTTGAGATCAAGCGACAAACAAACGGACATTGATTAATTCCGGTTGCTGGTTTATATTAGCAGTCATGCTTTAGATTAAGGGGGCTAGTTCTGTCATTTATGAGCTATTTAAAACCGAAACATATTTTAGACTTTCAGAAGAATTATCTTTTTTGCAAGTGAATATTGCATTAATAATTTCTCTAGATACATGTCCTCCTATTTAATTCATTGCCGTGAGAAGATGGATTTACATCATTTACGTGTAAGTGAATGCAACGAACCCGACTAGAATTGGAACACGGCTTTCCAATTTCTCATTCCGAACCGCAATCCATTCCACCACCCGCACATCCTAAAAGCTATACCAGTGATATTTTAGCATTTTTCGATTATAAAATAAATGTTTTTTTCTTATCTTGTCATTGATTTTCAGTTTTGTTTTCTGATTGATTTCTGCCAGATTTTCCGTAATTTCTAACATGGTGTTCCCCTCTCTCAGTCGCTTTACAGTACATTTTTCCGTTGAGTTTTATTCTTTCTAGCAACACATGTAAGTCATAAGTATGAAACTACAAATGATAGCGTTCTATATCACTCGTTGCCTCGCTCTGTCTTTTTTACAAATACTTTCACGGTAATTGCTCCGAGGAGCTGCTTTCGCTGGCCCCTAGGCCTCATGAATTTAAACGTCCTACGAGGCTGGCATCCCGTTTGCACCCCTTCACCGTTGAAACTGTTAGATGTAGACGTCTCTTCTACTCCAATAGCTTCATGTCTGGCACATCTCGCCTGTGGAACTCCCTTCCTTATTCCTGTTTCCCTGACAAATACAATCTCCAACTATTTAAGTGTAACGTCAATTGACATCTCCAGTTGCCTTGATATATCCACTTCCCTTTTCCACATCCTTTCACCTTTCATTCCTATCTGCTCTCGCTCCAAATCTTCTGTAACCCCCTTGCCTTGATCGATCCACTATCTTTCTCCACATCCTCTCCTTTACCACTTCTATCTGCTCTTCCTCCAAACCTTCTGTAACCCCTTGCGTGCTAGTGGCTTCCAACCTTGCTTGGGGTGATAAGCTTAAAAAAAAGAAGTAAGAATGAAAAGCAGAGATCGACTTCAAAATTCGTCTTTCAAATGGAAGCGAGGCATTTTAACCTCGTTTTGTGTTTGCAGACGTTCATTGCTGTAGTCGGCTTCAGGAATCCAAATAATTTTTACTCTTTTTTAGATTTACTTATTCTGTTTTTGCTACGGACTTGTTATATAATTTTATGTTTATTGCAAAAAAAAAACTTTGTGAAATTCATTCAAAAATATAATTCAAGAATGTTTGTCGTATCAGTTGGAAGTTTATTTAACATCTTTTATTTAGAATTATTTTAATATTCTTCTCTGTGCAATTCTTATTGATAAAAGCAAATACAGTCATGATAAACTTTAATGTTTTGTCAATTTCTGTCTCTGTTTCTAGCAGGCAAAACATTTACGTTGAATATTTACCACAATTCTTATAGCACAAGGTAACTTTTAGATTGCGGAATTCAAGAGATACAGAGACACTAAAATACGCTGTTCCAAAAAAAAAATAATGCTTAATTTTGCTTGATTAAAAGAAATAATTTATTAATCCGATTTTGTTTTAAAATCTTTCTGAAGAATATAATATTTAATGTTTTCTTATGTTTGACTTTTTACAGTGATTTTTTTTCTAAATAAGTTTTGTTTCGATTCTGTTTCATAAAAGTTGCAAACTTTATTTAAAAATGCCATTAGTTGTTATGTAAAGATAATTCAATAATTTTTCCCTGGAATATTGTTATTCATAAAAACAAATATATTCATGATGAAATTTTTATGCCAACTGTTTATATCCAAAAAGATATTTATAAAAAGCATGTTGAATTTTAGATTAGTTTAACATTAGAAGCATAACATAAAAACATATTTGATACTATAAGATTAATGAAAATTAATTTTGTAAGAACTCTGAATATTTCTGGGCTAATTTCAGAAATTCAAACATTTTTAAACATTCCCCCAGTACTGGCCATTAGTCGTACCATAAGTATGTATGTTTTATACAACGCCATGTTCAAAATTAAACCTCAGTATGTTTTATTATACATATTTATATGATGAACAATTCCAGTTAATAATGGTAATGGTAGATGTTTACTTATAAGAAAACATTCGAGTTTCATTGACTGAGCAGTCAGTACTGCCCTCGTTTGAAATTTAGAAAAATCTTTGCCTTAAAACCAATTTTTAGGAAATAGATTTCTCGGGTCTAGCAGCTGTTATCGCTTTTTTGAGTAAGGATGGTGGTTTCCTTCCTTGCTTTTTGTTTGGGGTTAAGTGGAACATCAGCATCTTGAGGATGTCATTATTCTATCTTTGAGTCACAAGTGCTCAATATTTCTGCTGTTACGGTTGATGAATATCTTCAGCTGATGTGGTTGCTATCATTTTGTCAGTTCTTTGTTTCTGATTATGTAACGTCAGTCAACGAATTTCCAACAAAGATGGTCCCCGCTGAGACATACACATTTCACTCACTCGAAGCCATTTTTGACCATCGACCTGAGAACTTGGATGCATACAACAAATAGTTTGGATATGTCAGAATGTGTTTGGCGTCATTCGTGGCATCTATAAGAAAGTAATGTTCTTAAATAAGTTCGTAAAATGGGAACTATTTAAGAATATTACTCTGATTATTAGATTAAATTTTTGGTTTAGTAGCAACTTGCAGTATTTGGCGAAACTACTCCTAACACAGTCTATGTTCAATTTCCTTGCCTTCTATTAAAATATCACACCAGAATGTATTTTTTAAAATAATTTCAGACCAAGCAAATTAATAAAAAAAATTAAGAGGTAAGGGGTTACTGAGTGTGAGATTATAAATGTCATTTAGGTGATGAATGAATAGAATCGTTCGTTTATGTTAATAAGCGGAGTTAAGTAGAGTTGAGGAGAGTTAGCATTAGACCTTAGCCGTGTATTAGTGTTCTTAGTTCCTTATCGAACTCTCTGCCTTCGGGCAGAGAGTAATCCAGACGAGGCTATGCCAAAGAGCTGACTCTCGTCTGGGGAGGTTGACAAACCCGACCCCGTTTAAGTCTACGCGGAATTTTTACACGGGCCTAAGGGCTTGGAAAAACCCAAGTAAAACCGGCCTTGTGCCACATCCCGCTCTGTGGGGTCTCGGGTAAATACCGAGTTATCATTAAGTTTTAGCCGCACGTTAAGCTCTTTGTGTTTGTTGAACTCTCTGTCTTCATGCAGAGAGGAATCCAGACGAGGCTATGCCGGAGTTGCAGAGTGTCTCGTCTGGGGAGGTAGACAAACCCGACCCCGTTGATGTCTACGGGGAATTTTCACCCGGGCCTACGAGCTTGGAAAAAAACACGTTAAACCGGCCTTGTACCGCTTCCTGCTCTGTGGGGTCTCGGGTAAATACCGAGTTATCATTAGGTTTTAGCCGCACATTAAGCTCTTTGTGTTTGCTGAACTCTCTGCCTTCGTGCAGAGAGGAAACCAGACGAGGCTATTCCGAAGGGCAAGAGTCTCGTCTGGGGAGGTAGACAAACCCGACTTTGTTACTACGGGGTCTACGGGGTATATTTTCCCGATCCTACGGGCTTGGAAAAACCCACGTTAAACCGGCCTTGTGCCACACCCTGCTCTGTGGGGAGCTCGGATAAATACTAAGTTATCATTAGGTCAATTGCTAAGTGTACGTTCGTGTAATAAACATTCCATTTCATGACTTACCTATGATTTTCTCCTTACTTATTTCTCTCTGTTATCTCAAAAACACGAGATACAACAATAAAAAAGAAAGATATAATATATAGGAAGGAGAACAATAAAGAACTGGGATTAAGAATTTAGAAGATAAAGATTGTCATTGCATTTAAATATCTGAAAATCAAGTTTGCAGAAAAGGAAGACGCTGGAAGAAAATTTCACGGGCGAGAAATACGAGAGAAGAAACGGTCAGCATAGAAGTGACGGTTTAGCCATTTAAAATGTAAAATGATGATACGTTGTTGCCAATATAGTACTGTCTTTATCTCATATAAAGTCTAGGTACCACAGAGGAATGATCATCACAAAAATTACCATCAACATAAATATAGGAAAAGCTTAGGAAAGCTACGTTCATAGATAGGAAAATGAATGAAGCCGAGATGCCAGATCAGGACCAATAATATTAAAGATACGTCACTGGATTTTAACAAGGATCTCTAAATATATAGCAGAAGCATCATACCATATGCGGCAGCAATATTCTATGCAAGGAGGAATGGTAGACTTATAAATATGTAAGTTAGATTCTGTCGAGAATAAATGTCTAGCACTAAACAGTGAGTCAACTTATCTAGAAGCAGATAAGTTATACGTTATTTCAAATATTCTAAAAAAAAAAAAATGAACGTAAGCGGAAGTGAGACGGTCAATTTATCCTCAAAATTGTCCTATCACTTTGTTAATGTGATTTTTGTTTTAATTAAAGACTCTCGGACGGTGTTCTTTTCTCCAGTTAGAAAAATGTCCCAGATGAAATTTAAGATAAAAACCAAATTGATGGAGACGTTTTTCTCTCTTTCCATTTTTATCAGAAAAACCATCTACGCGATCATTTTATCTCAAGATATTGTTAGACAGCATCAAAGAGAAAATTACGTATTGGACGGATGTTTGATTGTCGGCGGTAAAGTAATTAATGGACACAGAAATTTTAATTTTAATTTTAATGTTAACATTTCTACTTCAGACTTTAAGCTAAAAAACTAATATTTATTTAGGAATAGTTGTTATTTGCTAAGTTTAGCTTAGTGTTTGAAACAAAGCTAAGTTTTCATGAGAGATGGCGGCGAGGATTGAAACACCTAGACAACAGATACCTAGTCTGACTTACTAATCATTACCTGATGCCGAGGCACCATTAATAAGGAATAATTTTTATTTATTTTGTCACAGCTTCACAAATACCGAACAACCAGTTAGAATTTAACATATTACTCAGTTGTGAAACGTCCATTTATACAAATTTTAGTAGGTTTAAACATTACTTTAAATATATTTTTAGAGGTGATGAAGAAATGAGTTACATGCAACAAACCTCAATGCTAAATGCAGTGGATTGACAAGGCTAAAACTCCAAAACCGACGGCAAAAGAAAGTTGTTATGCGTGTGGTGAGATTGACCTAGTATTAAATAATTTACAGATCTTTAGACGCATTGAAATATTAAATGCGTAGTTACAGGGTGCGATGGCTAAATTATCGCCATTTTATTTTTTCGCGCATGCGCATTGTTTATTTTTGATTTTGTCGTCTGCAGAGTATAGTAGGGTTATTTGGGCACCGTCTGTTTGAAAAAGAGCACCATGATGCAATTCACTACGCCAGATATTTGAAAACGCCATGCATTACTGGTTGGCATTTTCGCCGGAAGCTACAATAGCTACATTTCAGAGTGTTTGGGTGTAAGAAGATGAGTGAAAAGGATTCGGAAAAGAGTTCGATGAGTCTAATGGTGATTACGATAGTAATGCTAATGGTGATCGCTAGTGATGGCGACCTTATGCCTCCATTCATCTTCCCACATGGAGTCAAACTCAACACGGAGGTAGCGTTACCCTAGGTCAAGAGGGTGACTGCTGGAAGACTCTATCTCTGACAACATGACTCTGCACCATGTCACATAAAAGCAGGAGAACCCAGTCATGGCTGTCGTATAATTTCTGCGAGCAGATGGTGACTTACATCTGGTCACCTAACTCCTCAGTCTGCAATACACTTGATTATTATATAAAGGCGAAACCAACAAAATTCCTTGTAAGAAAGATGAACTGAAGGCAAGTATTATGACAGCATTCAGCAACTTAAACAAGGAGACCGTCCAGAAGAGTTGCAGGAGATTCAGAAATCGTCTGTTTGAAGCCAAAGGTGATTTTATTCAATAACTTTACTCGGTAGTATTTCAAGATATGTTTGTGTAATTTTGGTAAATATATATGTTAAAATGAGATGTCAGTGTTATTTTCATTTTTGCGGCATTTAAACAATTTATGCATCGCAACCGCTATATGTCCACTAGCTGCAACATGTCAATGATGTTGAGGAGCCAATTGTAATGACGAATGTATCATTCTTGTTAACTGTTTTCGAAGTATATCATAACAGATTATGAAATATCGGTTACATACAAAAATATTCAAAACGAAAGGAAGCATATTGACAAGGATGAACCACCACCATCGACCCCATACTCTGAGCTCCGTAGAAAAAAGACAATGTTTTCATTGTTGTGGGACCGTCGGTTATTATCTATTTACATTTCTCATAACGTAATGTGTCACTAAATGCACATTTATATGTCCAGCAGCTACAACGTGTCCATGAAAATTTGATGGAGAATGCCACTTCGCTCATCAATAGGAAAATATTGCCAGATAAGACAAGAATAATACAGGAAATTATTTTGGAACTCCGTTGGTCTGCTCTGACCTATATACCATATTCACCGGATTTGGCACCAAAAGATTATTGCTGTTTTGATCGCGAAAAACTCTTTGATAGAGAAATATTTCTCAAATCAAAACCAGATTTTAAAATTAATCGAAAAGCTAATTTTACTCATCATGTATCGGCATACGGCCATATCACGTTGAAACACCGGTTCCGGTACGATCACCAAAGGTAAGCAACGTCGAGTCTAGTCAGTACCTACAGGGTTGAGCGCTTCGGAATACCACGTGCTGTAAGCTTGGATATATGGGTGGTGTCGTCGATAATAGCTAGGAATCTCTAATCGGAGAGCCGAGTTCCGATTCCTGCTGTGTTCGTTATATTCACTTTCTCACAATATATCCTTGGTAAGTTGTGAATCCATTGCTTCTTCCTCCTTCAGCTATTGGTCAATTTAGTAAGACTTGTATCACTAAGTCATTATTATCTTCAAAAAATAAAATAAAATTACGTACAAAATATTTAGATATCGGCATTAAATAATCCATAGAGGTTGATATGACACTGAACAAAAACGATTAAAATCCAAATGTATCAACGGTCTGATTGGTTTGATTTGGCTTGTTTTATTTTACGGTATATCAACCTCATTGGGTTATTTAATGCTGACATGATTTTTATTGATGGTAATATTTTTTTCAAATATGTATTGCTGCTAATATCTTTGGTTTCAAAAAGTGTATTACTAGTAAAGATTTTTCGAAAAAGTATTGCTGGTATTAAAGCCTATTTTTATACTTTCATATTGTTTTGACCCCTTTTGGGTGAGGGCTTACTATTTGCCCATAACTGGGACCCTGACAGGTGCTACCACCCGGAGCCAAGGTGGACCTGCGAATACCAGCAATTAAGAGGTAGTTCCACGCTCCTCAAAACCTTCTGATCAAAGGGTTTGCTGTCGGATGTAGGTTATCGTTTTACCCAGGACGCGGATGTAGTTTATAGGCAAGACGGCGAAGAACTGCTTTATAACGAGCGACAAATCATCGCAAATAATTGTGAATATATAATGGAATAAAATGTAATTGTATTTAATTTTTAAAAGAATAAAGTTTATTTTCTACTTATGACTCAACGTAACAGTTTCGACACACGGGCATCCAGTCGGAATAAAAATCCCTATTCAGTCTTATTTATTTACGAGCTTGTCTCGTTGACTTCTACCCCGCGACGAGTACATTGTCATTGGTTCTATATTACAAACCTGCTTGCTACACTTCATTTCTTTATTATCTACGGTGAAGTCTTTTTTTATGCGCCGTGCCTCTTCATGACGTGAACCATCATGGCTCTCCACAACTTCCTATCTTTCATAGCTCTTAGCAGTATTTATTTTTATAGTCACTGTTCTGTATTTATTTACACACATTGTTAGGTAGATTACTCGTGTTTTTTCTATTGCTTTCAATTTACCCTGTGCGTTTCAAATTCTCCAAGCCCTCTTACCTCATTATGTGCCCTCGAAATTGGTGATACGCGTGTCCCGTCCAATGCATCCTCAGATTCTGTAGAATCACACCTCTGTTGCCTTAAGTCTCCTCTTCATCTGCGATGATATTGTACAGCATTCACTGCTATACAGTATGATTGATATTACATAGCCGTTCAGCAGTTGTTTCTTTGCTTTTAACGAAATTGTTCTGTTTCTTAATACGTTACTTAGGTTTTGGAAGGCATATTTCCCTATAGCATCCTGCCTTCAGATTTCGGTGTCGCATTTTCTGTCAGCTTTTAAAAGATTTTTCAGATGTTTAAATTTCCGTGCCTGTTTGAATTTGACGTCTCTGATTTGTAAATCGCAACTTGGGCAGCCTCTATCCCTTGCTAAATAATTTACATACTGTTTTCTTATTATAGATGCTTAATCTCTTTTTTTTTTTTTTAAACAGTGAAGTTCACCCTGGACAAAGCCTGGGGTCACTTTTGGCAGGAGGTTACGTAAGGAGAAATTTATACAGATAAGATGGGAAGATAACTTTGGACTTGAACAAATTTAGATTGTAGTGATCGGGAAAACATATTCTTGGGAGTCGTTTCCACAGAGCTGTGGTTCGCGGGAAGAAGCTGTTCAAGTAGAACTTATTTTCCAGCAATGGAACACAGAGAGAAAGAGGGTGGTTTGCTACAATATAAGTGGCATGGAGGTTCCTAGGTTAGAAGTGGCAAATCCAAGGAACGTAGTTCGTCCAAATATTTTCTATGGAAGTAAGGATAGGGCAGTGAGAGTTTCGCTTCACCTGGTATGTGAGAGAGAGGTTGGACGGTGAAAAATAATTTCTCACCCACAATGACGCAGAGACGTTTTTCAACTCTGTCTAGACTAGAAAAAGAGGAATGGGCAACTCTCACCCAAATATGACAACAGTACTCTATTTTCGGCCTGATTTGGCTCTTGTAAAGTTAGACGATAACATGAGGAGACAGGTAATTACTGGAGCGGTACAGGGAACCGTCCTTTTTACACGCATCTTTATCGATGGACCGTATATACGAGTTTCACTTGAGGTCAGAAGTGAGTTTGAAGACCATTTGTCCCTCAAGCCATGGTGCCTCCTCGAGGGGACATATGGCGTCAAATCTTTTCTGAAATATCTAAACTGTCAGCATTATACAGGGTGACCCCAAAAAACGGGAATTTTTGAAGTGCGTATTGCCAGACATTAGCAAGTGGCAACACTGCGAGACAGTGACCTTGAGCAAGTAAACATTTCGCCATTTTAGTAACGAGAATTAAATTCACAGTATCCCAGCTGAGATGTTGCAGCAGTCAATGAGGAATCTCGTCACAGCAGATTTGAAGAATGCATTTGTACAGGAGGACGCCATCTACAGGACGTAATTTAAAAAAATGAAAATTCCATCATTGTTTCTTAAATAGTATGTTTTAAGGTTTCAATTACTATGAATTAAATATTTTTCTTCCATCACTCTTGGTTTTATTGGATTGTTAAAATGTTTTGGGTCACCCTGTACAAACGTTTCTTAAGATCAATGTTTAAAAATCGCTTTGAAGGAGTAAAGATAGTGGATCTTGGAGATGGTTATACTTATTCAAACGTTGTGGAATGGACCTACAGAATAACAAAGAAAGAACTATACCAGATAACAGAAACCACATCACTCGAGGACTCGAATAGAAAACAATAACATAATCAAGAAGTTGATGTTCATTATACTTCAAATAATGGGTTAGGAATTAAACCTCCATCAAACCTATTTGAGAAACCTGTTTTCCTCAAAAAATGTTTTAAGAGAAAGATTTATTAATAGTTCCGACAGTAGTACTGCCTACTCGGTTAATTAATTAATGTTTCCTTATAAGGAAACAGCTAATGTTGCCATTACCATTATCATGTTGTCTAGAAGATCCTGTAAATTAATTTCCTGAGACTGCCATCAACACGGTCTTATCTGCTTATTTTATACTGTTAAAATTGTACCCAACTGATAATAAATCCTGGCTAGCATCTAGTTCTGTCAGGATTGCCTCGTAGTTAAGTTTAAATATAGAAGACCCATCTTTGTCTTACGTCCCATTCTGTTTTTATGTATTTACTAAATTTATATTCTTTCCGAGACAGGGAAAAAAACAGTTTGGTATAATAGTTATCAGTTCTGAATGAGATATCGGCGAGTCAAGTTCTAATTCCGTTACATTCAGTCACGCGCAAATACCTTTTGAAAAGTTATGCGTGTCCATCGTTTTCCCCTTTTCCAGCTATGGATTGAATAGCAGGAAAGACCGGACCCTATAGCCTTGGTTGGCAAGTGGTCTACCGCAGAAATAAACGGCAGTCTACTACGGGAAAAAGATATGCCTAGTCAGTCATGTATAGAAAGAGACATGATCGCCAACGTATGTATCACTGAATACTTTTTCGCGGTCTCTGTCTCAGTGTCTCTCTACGCCTTCGTTCGTATCTCCCTCTACGCTTCCAACAGCCTGTCTGCTTTTCATTCTGTCTACTTTTAGGATTATATTTTAGAAGTCGCTTAGATGAGGCACAAGACCTGAAGTATTGGGGACCTAGTGAGAATTAAACTCACTATCATATGACTTATATGATATATATATATATTACAATGAATCATTAATACAAAAAGTAGATTAGTAAAGTTAATGATATAAAATGGCGAAATCCCTTCGTTAACAAAATTTTAAAGGAACATTAACCTACAAGTCAATCGATAAATGTTATGATCCTTGTTTTTTAAAATTATAAGCTGTATAAAGTATTTCTTAAATACACAAATACTTTCGACTGTAAATTCAGTCGTCTTCAGGCATGGAAATTATTTTGTTTTTGGTAAAATTCAGGTAGCATTCGACACAAAAAAATATAATGCGAATCGAAATGATTTTTTTTTAAAATATTTTATTGATAACGGATACAAACTTTTGGAGCGTGCAGTCGCAACACTTAGTTTAAATTTTTTTGAAAATTTAAGAGTGCGTTTTTTACTACTATGGCAATTTGAGAATTTTTGTTGTTGTTGTTGTTGTAGGAGTTTATCAGTCAATGTGGCATGAACAAAATAGTTCAATAAATAGAGTAATGTCTCAGTTGTTATCCCGAAGATTTTCACGTCGGATCAGTTCTTTTAAATCAAATATGTGGTGCAGTTCAATTTATATTACAATGAAATTTATATAATTTTTATATCATTAACCTTACTAATCTACTTTTTGTATGAATGATTCATTGTAATATAAATTGAACTGCACTATATATATACATATATATATATATATATATATATATATATATATGTGTGTGTGTGTGTGTGTGTGTGTGTGTGTTTCTGTTACTAGCTTTTCTCCCTCTTTACCTCTCGTTGTCTGTTCTCACCTCCTCTCTATACTCTCTTTTTTATATTTCTCTGCTTTTCTCCCTTTGTAACTTTGTTTTCCATCTGTGTGCGTGTGTCTGTGTGTCTTTTCCGATTCTCTCAATCCTCATCTCTGACTTGTCCCTCCTTTTTTTATTCATTGGCTATTTAGAGTTTTCAGTTCGATTTCAATTTAAATATGTTGATGTTTTTCTTTCTCGTTTCTGTTTGATCCGAGTTATCTCCCTTAACAATGTTCACTGACATCAGAGTTAACTCTTCGTCTCTTTATATTTCTGTCTTTTTGACGTCGTTTCCGTTGTTCCTTGTTAGCAATCTTCACAAAAGTCTTCATCATCATATACTTATCGTTTCCTACATTTGGAAACATGAGCTAAAACCTGGAGATTTTGGGTAGTTTTCCATTTAAGAACGTGTCATTGAAAATATTGCTTTCTCATATGTTCTCAGATATTGAAAGGTGGCTTCTAAAAACAAAATATTAAAAAACAGGAAGGTTTTGTTAGAAACGGAGAAAATAGTACTGAACGGTTATGTAACATCGGATGGCAGTGGGTGCTGTACAATCTCATCACAGATAAAGAAATTTTGATGAGATTTTATACCTCTGCAAAATTGCGGTCATATTCAAATAGAGAAAAAGTAAATCCAGACAAATATCCTGACGTAGGGCTCCGAAGGCGGTTAGTTATTAACACTGATATACTTCCGGCAACTCTTGCAGCTAAGTCGACCCCAAATGTAATACTGTAGATTACTTTGGATATTGCCGGCAAGGCCGATAAGCGGTCCATTTGGTTTGGGCAGCCCACGACCGACAGATGCTATCTCTATTTTTTCAATAGTATAATGAATGCCTACTGGTGTAAGATCTAAAATGTTATGAAAAAATGTGGCTACCAGCAAGAATCAAACCTCTATCCATTTTTTTTAATTTGAGAATCCAACTTCAGTCTTGGTGTGTTGTAGTACTAAAATAAGCATACCTCCATCTCCCCTCTCGCTTGTAATCATCCACTATAATAAAATGAACGTTTTTAGCGCCAAAGAAGAATTAGCTTAAATTTTTTTTTTCTGTGTGTGACCGATTAAGTCTTGCGTAGACTACAAATCATTTTTTTTTCAAAGGCTTTAAAAAAATGAAAATTTTTAAAGATTTTTATATATTTATTTTAATTTGACTGCATCTATTGCGTTTTTGTTTTGTTTTTTTTTCGTTTACTTTTTATCTTATTCACACCCCGCCAGAAAGTAGATTTTATTTTTCTACTTTTCTAGTGTGACTTTCATTTGTTAAATTAGTCTTTTTATTCATTTTTCTTTTCCTGCTTTTAATTTCGTTGAGTTTCATTTTTTCTTTCCTTATTCTTTAAGCCCTTTCGGCTTTAATCCCAAGTTTTTTCTTATTTTATTTCCCCAGTCTAATTTTTATTTTTTTATACGCTAGACTTGTTCCTGGAATTTGTTTTGTATTTTCATTTCGGCCATTTTGTTTTCTTAGGCGCCGCTTTTATTTATTTATTTATTTATTTTTGCAATGCATTTGATTGAATTTATTTCACTCTTCCTTGTTAAATATTTTGCATTGATTTTGTTATTCTTATTTGATTTAATTTAAAAGATCCCGTTCTGCATTGTGTTATTGTTTTTGTCGTCGAGGAAAACTTCTTTTTTCACTCGTTTCACTTTTTGTAATTTCCTTCGTCTGCTGGTAAATCCAATTATTTTATTTCGTCTTTAATTTTTCATTGTTACTGTACGTTAGACTACTTTAATTTTTATTCCCTTCCCACCCTTGTAAAAATACTTTAACTTATGTCTTATTGAATTTTTTACTGTTCTTTTTTTTCGTTTTGTCAATTCTTTATTTTTTAAAGAATCCCTAATTTTGCCTGCAAGGAAAAAAAAGCACAGTCACAATCTTTTTTTAAAAAAGTGTCCAATAAAATTCTGTCTGTGAAATGCTAGGTTAAACAAAAATCCTGATAAAGGATTACGAAAACCGGAGGATATTATCAGCCACAATCAAAAGAAAAATAAATGGTGGCCTCAAATGGCCTAAATTCCAAAAACAGAAAAAATAACTCGACCGAAACAAAACAGTTATTATGGTGAATGTAGTAAGAATGGTAAATAAGAATGTGGAATTTTGGTGCAAGGAATATTGCATAACTTATTTGGGTCAGTGACTGCGTTGAGCGAAATTTAGAATAACATCTCTCTTGCCTCAGATTTCCTCTTCATCTATGAAGAAATTTTCCAACATTCAATGCAATATTGGGAGATTGATATGACATAGCCTATTTAGCAATCTGTCTTGTTTCTAACGAAGTTTTCCTGTTTCATAAAACTTTGCTTAATTTCTAGAACGCATCTTTTGCTATTTAAATTCGATTTCGGGTCTCTACTCAGCACCCTAATTGATCAAACTAAGTCTTACGTTTACACGGAACAAGGGATCAAAATCGTTCAGGCCCCGCTGAAATTCCCCATTTATAAAGCCCCAGGCAACCGAGATTAAACTTAACCCCACCACTGTAGAAGCGGTATAACAAGAGGGGAAGTTTCTCACAGTCCCCAAGTATGCATGTTTAAATTATTCACCCTTTACTGCTATATAAGACGTATGTTCACACTTGTTAAAGAACATCAAACATTTTCCAGATAAAAAAGATTGTTTTAAAAAATGAAATAATTTAAAATATGCTTTCGAAATCGTCCTTTTAATTTTGCTCTGAAAATGTAGACTTTGGGAGATATGCAACTGCTTCAACCACCAAGCATACAGACAATATAATTAAGTTTATCTTGCTTTCCATCCCAATTTTTCTATTTTCTTTCTCAGTAGAGATTTTCTTCACAACTCAAACGCAGGCATTTTTATCTCTTAACATTCATAGAAAATTCAAAGCACTTAGACAACGCTTAGAAAATTCCCCTCCCCCACCACCGAGACGCACCAAAGAGAAGTTGCTTGTTACTTAGCGCCTTTTTGTTAGAAGATAAAATTCTTTTTGGAGATTGCATATTGTTTCTTGCGTAGATTTCTTTAGCATCGTGTTAAGTTAATTCTTTCTTCAGTCGACGCAGCATTGTCATCGTTCCAAAATCACATTGTTATCTTTGGAAATAATGGAAACTATTTTATTTTATTTTATTTCATTTTTATGTTTTAAGTTCTTTTATATTTAATTGTAGATTTGTACCGGGTTTACTAAAACAGCATCGGAGATAATCGCTTTCAGATTTTTCCTCTATTTCGACTTATTCTTATTTGAATATACTTTACCAGTGTCGTCAAAAATGATGGAGACATTATACAAGTCTGCATTTTCAGTGTAGTCGAAAAAATATGAACATGTATTTTAAGCATATTTTTATGTTTAGACGTTCTTTTTATAGATACAAATATTTAAGTAAATGCTCTGTTTATAATAAACTGTATTAAAGACATTTACCAGTCTGAATGTCCGAGAAATTGTCATAGAAAATATTCGTTCTCTGACAGGAATCGAACATGTATCCTATACGGAACCGTCATATAGCTTGACGTGACTTAACCGACTGAGCGACAGAGGATCGTTCGGTTAGCAAGGTCGATTTTACTGTTTTAAACTACAGTCGTCCATGATTCTGTAACGTACATTCATATCTGCTCAATGCGTATCCAAATGTAAACAAATGATCTCACACATTATGAAATGGACAAAATCCAACAATTATTTAAAGATATTTTTATGTTTATACATTCTTCTTAAAGATACAAATATTTACGTAAATGCTCTGTTTATAATAACCATTATTAACAACATTTACTGACCTGAATGTTCGAGAAATTTTCATAGAAAATATTCGTCCTCCAACAGGCATGTAACCTGTATCCTATACGGAACCGTCATAAAGCATGACGTGCCTTAAATAAATATTTGTATGAAGTATATATATATATATATAGATATGTATATATATATATGTGTATATATATATATGTGTATATATATATATGTATATATATATATATGTATATATATATATATGTATATATATATATGTATATATATATGTATATATATGTATATATATATATATGTATATATATATATATGTATATATATATATATGTATATATATATATGTATATATATATATATGTATATATATATGTATATATATATGTATATATATATGTATATATATATATGTATATATGTATGTATATATATGTATATATATATATATGTATATATATGTATATATATTATGTATATATATATATGTATATATATATATATATGTATATAAACATATATATATATATATATATGTATATAAACATATATATGTATATATACATATATATATATGTATATATATGTATATATACATATATATATATGTATATATATATTTCAATATATTTTATATGTATATATATATATATATATATATATATATAAAATATATTGAAATATTTTACGTGTCTTCTGTTTCGCATTGAATATGAAATAATTAGAGTATTAGAGGAGTATTTTCCATTTTGTTTTTTTTTCAGCTAACTCTTCTTGATGCCCATGAATAGAATTTGACGGTTGTTGCTGGTTTTATTCTGTTGTTATGGCGAGAATAGAAATTTATGAGATCTTTTTCATTAATTAATTTCTGGGAAAGTTCTTAAATTTATTTTTATATTTCTTGATTTTTATATTTCTTAATATTGAGGAAGGAGGGGGTAACGATTAGACATATATATATATAAATATATATATATATATATATATATATATATATATATATATATATATATATATATATATATACAGGGGGCGATCAGTCATATACATGTATATATATATATATATATATATATATATATATATATATATATATATATAGTTTAGGAAAAACTAGGTAATCCGTATGGGAAACCCAATGAGTATAGAATCCAGAGAGCTCAATGTAAATCAGAGCTAATAATTTAAATAAAAACAGATTACTTTAAGGTTCCATATAATAAATTATTTCACCACAGCCCTTCCAAAGGACAGTGGTGGAACCTTAAAGTAATCTGTTTTTATTTAAAATATATATATATATATATATATATATAGGGGCTAAGGATCAAAATTATGTATATATATATATATATATATATATATATATATATATAAGAAAGAACGAACATATGGTGTTAAATTCCACTGTTTCTAGCATTTAATTTTTAAATAGTGCTCAATACAAAGTAGACCAATATATTATTTTTAAATGATTTTTAAGAAAATCAACAGTTACATACCATCGCCTGAAGAAGTACAATCGAAGTATTGAAACATGAAAGCTTTCCTCTAGCGATTTCAACATGATTTATTATAATTTCTTATAATACAAATTATATATATATATGTATGTATGTATGTATGCATATATACATATATATATATATATATATATATATATATATATATATATATATATATATATATATATATATATATATATGTTATGTGTGTTTGTTTCTATATATTTAAGTTTCATGGTTTTACTACTAATCCGTCTAGTCTTGGTTTTGCGATTCGACAGTAAAACTTGAGACAGCTTCGCAACCGATATCCATACGCACAGAATTCTGGAGCAGTGGAGCAACTGGAAGTCGGTTGCTGTGACCAAGGCCCCTAGATTCCACTGTGACGTGCGTTCTATTTAAATAGTGATTTTCATACACAGGGCTTCTTCGATGTTTTCAGAAGCTTGGTAGACATTGACACGCCAACGCGATCTGTCTCTTGCTTTGTTGATCAGATCCTGGACCAGTGGAGGTTACTTTTGATTGATCTATTTTTATTATATTTATCTACCATTTCCTACTGCATTTTATTCACCATTTTCTTTGGAATTTTATTCTGAATTCTGACTCTTGGACGAATTTATAAATTATTTTACTTTTTTGTTGTTTCGCTTTTCTTTGTCAACGGAGTCTTGAATAAATTTCCATTTTTTTAATTCGTAATCTTGTTTAATCTTCCTTGCTTATTTCTTTTATTAATATTTTCTCCTTTTGTTTATGCCTCAATCTCTTTGTTTCTATTTTTAGCTTTCTCTTTTATTACACTGGTATTATTTCTGTATTTTTATTTTAATATATTTCTGTTTTTATTTTAATATATTTTTATTTTTAATTTAATATATTTTTATTTTAATTTTTAATTTTTATTTTATTATATTTCTATTTTATTTTTCTATTTTTATTTTATTATATTTTTATTTGGAATTTAATTTTCACTATTTTTGTTTATTGATCTTCATTAGTTATTACCATACTGAGTGGCTGATTTGTTTTTTTACGGTTTATCAACCCTTTCGATGTTATTTAAAGGAAGAAAATATTTTTTTACCTTTAAAGTTTTGTTTGAAAATAATAATGATTTACTGATACACGTACTAATAATTAACCCACAGTTGGGGGAAAGCGGTGGATTCATAATTTTCTAAAGGGCAAGTGTAAGTGAATATAATGAAAATGACTAAACTTGGAAATCGGCTCAGTTATTTCCGATTCCGAGCCGTTATCATTATACCAACCGTACATCCAAGCTCTGACCAGGGTCGGCGTTGCTTAACTTCGGTGATGGTACGAAAACCTGTGTTTGAGCGCGATATAGCCATAAGCCTTCATTATATTCATTTGTTTTATTCAAAATATTAATTGATAATTTAATTTGTATTATATTATATTCTTATATTTTAAATATGTTTTTTTTTTATTCCAACGTATTAAAATATTTTTAACAAGTTTTTTGATGATCATTCATATTTTAAATATTTATTGATTGAGGAACTTTAAAACTTTTTTCACCACTTATACTTATATTCAATTTTTGTATTTTAAATTTATTATTTTTCATCCAAAATATTAATTTGTACAAATTTTTTTGCACCATTTTTTTTTTTTTTTGGTTATGACAATGTAGAGTTTAATCATTTTTCTATGATTAAAAATAACAGAAGTTGTTTAATCAATTACTTCTGAAGGTTTTAACGTTTCCAAACTTGTCTTTAATAATTTTTTATAGTTTAGATGACTTGTTTCTAATAATTTTCATATTTTAAATAACTTGTTTTTAATAATGTTCATTGTTTAGATGACTTGTTATTAATAATTTTCATAATTTAAATAACTTGTTTTTAATAATGTTCAAAGTTTAGATGACTTGTTTTTAATAATTTTCATATTTTACATAACATTTTTTTAATAATGTTCATAGTTTAAATGATTTGTTTTTAATAATTTTCATATTTTACATAACTTGATTATAATAATGTTCATAGTTTAGATGACTTTTTATTAATAATGTTCATAATTTAAATAACTAAATTTCGTCGTTTGAAGCGGTATAGACGATTGAAGGCAGTTCCTTACATGTTGCCGGTAGCTAAAAGCAAAATCCCATTGAAAGCGAGTGCGTCTGCCCAATCTCTCGTTGCTGGTTTCTGTTTATATTTATTTTAAGAGGCTCAACACTCAGGACTTTTCAACACCAAAAGAGAATGATTTGGCAGATCTATTTTCCTATCTGTCGAGCAAAGCATAGACCCTAGAGTTCAGAAAAAACTTGTGGAATTTCCAAAATCAAAGTCGCAAACTTTGTGTCTCGTGTGAGCATATACGTGCAGAGCCAAAATATCTTCATTTGTTCAAATGAAAATGGTGTTCTTCTGAAGGATAATACAATACAACTCTAAATAAATTACTCAGGATCTGATCAAACCTTTAGCGTAAAATAGTTTCCCACATTTTTCTAACTCAATGGATTAAATGCTTTCAAATTTCCATTTAATCAGATTACGGCAAAATTTTCTGAATGGCAAAACCCTTAAAAGTAGAAAAAAGAGATCGAACAAAAACTCCTTTTAATCAGAATCGAAGGATTTTTCAGCAAGGAATAAAATATCCTAGTCAGCTTTTTTCACGATAGCATTTTTAAATGTCATGTCACGTAGGCGAACAAGGTTCCTTTTCACTAATATCTCATAATTACTATTTCTTCTTGAGAAATATGGTGGCTTCCAATTGCTTTCTTCCCGTTTTCAGAACTTTCCTTCTCTTATACTGGTTGACATTCAAGGTTAGATCACCAATCTACCATGGTATATAACATGCAGATCAGTGTAGGGGATAGAGATGAATTCACGCGTTTCCCAATGAAAAGAGTGAACGTCACTCCCTCGGCCGGAAGTTGAGCTCGGCACGCCGGGATCGCTTTCTGTGCTGATAACCGTTTCACTAGCCGAACCCTACTAATAATGATTCTGTTTTAGGAAAGCAAAATTAATGTGGGTGAAATCTGAACGTTTTATTTTAATCTATCACACAAGTTTATTTCCTCCAAGCAACGTAATTCATACAAGAACTTCAAATTGATTATATAAATGATGTCAGCTTTAGAATGAGTACCAAATTTTCTCTCCTCGTTTTGTTAGTTCTTCATTTTTTCTTCTTCTTTTCCTCTTCTTCTTCTTGTTCTGCTTTTTCTTTTCTTCTTCTTCTTCTTTTCTTCTTCTCCTTCTTTTCTTCTTCTTCTTTTCTTCTCCTCTTTTTCTTCTTCTTTTCTTCTTCTTCTTTTCTTCTTCTTCTTTTCTTCTTGCTTCTTTTCTTTTTTCTTCTTCACCTTTTTCTTTTTCTCTTCTTTTCTTCTTTTCTTTTCTCCTTCTCTTCTTCTTTATCTTCTCCTCATCTTCTTCTTATTTTCTGCTTCTTCTTCATTTATTTATTATTTTAATTATTATTATTATTATTATTATTATTATTATTATTATTATTATGAAATAAATAGCCTATCGGATTGTCTGGTTTATACATAGCTGATCACGTGGCACACGTCTTGTCGGTCGTCTCGACTTTGATTTATTTGTCCCATGTTTGGAAAGACGCAAGTGAATATTTCGCTTTGAAATGAAAGCGCAAATAATATTGAACGTATTTTATTCTTACAGTTCGTCTTTCCCCAGTAAATTTACTCTCATAATTATGTCTCCTAATATCAGAAATGAAAAGAAAAAAAAATCTAATTTCGAATAAAAAGTGGATAATTTTTTTTTTCAAGAGCAGTCAATGATTACCTGATGGTACCCAAAGTCTCTTCCAGAATTAAAATATTTCTTTCAATAAGAAGAGTTGATATTCAAGTTAAATTTAAATAATTTTCTTTACTTAAAAAGACAAAATAATGTAGAGTGTCCACTGAAAATGTATACACAGCTGATATGCCACTTAAGTTTATTTTATTTTCAGATTTAACACATGAAAAATAATGATGGCAACATAGTACAACCGCCAATCCAGTTTTGTTCTTAACTTCGTGGAATCTGGTTACCATAAAGGAAAGCTCATCAAAACATACCATGAAAGTGTTTATAGAAATGACACAGGGAACCTACACGATGGCGGTGGGAAATCAGTGAAGTCGAGATGCCAGGTCAAGCTAAATAACAATGCAGATTCTTCTTTGGATATTATCATGGATTTCTATATAAGGGTCAACACAGTCTGTTTCATACTTGAACGCAATCTTCAGGACATGGTTTGAAGTTTGTGTTCGAGCATGAGACATTGATCGGTGTTGACCCCATTGTCTACTTTTAGATATACATCGTCTCTCTCTCTCCCTGATATTCAGAATTTTTTCCCATAAGTATAGCATATCTTACAGTTATATATTATCACATGTATTTTTCGGTTCGTATCCTAAACGTAAACTAAGGAATCTTTCTCCTTCATTGCGGCTGGCAGATGATAGCAACAACAAAAAAGAACATTTTGTTTATAGTTAATTTGTTCAAACTTTTTTTCAATAAATTACGTTTTCTTGCGTCAACAGCAACAGCAATTTTCAAAGAATCTAGGAATTTTATTTTTTAATCCGATTTATTTTTAATATTTTATGTTCTGGTTGGAGACTGACGTGACATAAATTAACCCAAGAAAGGAAACTAAGCAGATATATCTTTCGAGAAAAATCTGAACGTGTGAATGTAACGGCAAATAGAATCTTGTTTGATTAAGTAGCCCTTCGTTTGTGAGGGTTCAAAGCATACTTGATCAGACAGTGGTTTCTCCTGTAAAGTGGGACTCAGCTTCAAATCGTATCGTAAGTTATATTTTTCTTTAATAAGTTTTTCGAGTATGCAGGCCGGTAGACATAATAAATATTGTTGGCAATAAATGGAGCTTCTAATCAAATACCGTTCTTCACTGGAAGTGAAGTTTGGCGTAATAAAAATAAAGAAATACACACAAAAACCTAGTTTTGGTACAAGCAACCCAAAGCCTGGCGTGTAAGCAAAAGGAAACTTAATAATGAAACTAGCAACAAATATCAAGAAAAGAATATAAGCAATCATGAAAAGAATATAAGAAAAGGGGAAAAAGAAACATGACTTTAAAAAATGATATGACAGACACCTCTTGCGCGATATTCCGTTTGAATGCTTGCTGGAAGCATAACTCAGTACCAATGCCTATCACAAAGAAATATATCATTCGGATAGATCAGATAGATCAGGCTGTTAAATATATTTATGTATATTTATTTCATCTCGTTCTGATCTATATTTTTCTTTTTAATGCTTGGAAAAGCGTAATTCTTTCTTTCATGTGATATTAGAACGAATTGTATAGATGAAATTGATAGATTATTAAGAAAATATAAAAATTTCGATTGCAAAATTACGTGAACAGTTCTGCCATTTTTAAATGATACGAATGAACTCGTTTTATGAGAGAACTCAAAAGATACGTAGTGGAGAAATTTTCAGAGAATATGACACGAAATGAAAAGACTAATTCAGAACGCACATTTACTAGTACCTTTTGAGAGCAGAAATGCCGGAGATTTTTACTCGCTCTTACAAGGTTATTGTATTCACTTCTAGAACTTTAAAATAATTAAGGAGATCTTCTAATACGTTGTCATATTTTATGGTGCAATTTAATTGGTAAGAACCAAGTGATGTTTGTAAAACTTTTGGAATTCACTTATATTCATATGCGCAAAATAGAATGAGAAATTAATTTGATAATATTCGTCCTTATAAATACTATTGATAATAACTTGTATTTTTATACCAAACTATATAAGGAGCCAGGGTCATTTATAGCAGAGGGTAATTCAATGAGGTGTGTGATGTGAGCGTAAGAGTAGGTAAAATGACGTGATGATTACTAGGATAAGGCGTATGGATAGAAAGTAGTACTTGACATGAAGAGTTTAAGACTGTCGTGTTTAGTAAAGCTTCCACGCGGGGTCTGTTCTACGTAGGAGTTCGTGGTATAAAAAAAGAGTCTGAATGAAACAACACTCAAGCATGTGGATTAAGGATGAAATATCGGTGATTCCACTCTGCGGATATAGCATCATGAGTTCTTGCTGGCAGAACTAAATAATAGAGCAAATTTGAATATTTGCCATGAATATAGCGATAGGATGGCGATAAGTTTGCAATGTTGGAAGTGGGTGGATGGTAGAAAATATGCCACTCCTTAAAAGGCCGCGAAACGATTTTTACTTTATCAAGTGTGGAAAATTAGGACTGAGAAACTACAACTGAAACATATAGAAGATTTAGTTTTTTTTTTGTTTTTTTGCTTATTACCAGTTCCACTCAAAAAACATATTGTCCAAGAGTTTCTAATAATTCTTTGCATTTATCTTTTATTAGCATAAACTTTAAAAGTAGCTATAATTTTACAACCAACATGCTAAACTAAAACATTACTAAACGTTCGTAATGTAATCTTCAAGTTAAGATTATTTACTATTTCCATGTCAGAAACCTCCTCTAGCCCACACATCATGTTCATCCAATGTAGCTCTAAATTCATCATTCAAGATTACTCCTAAGAAATCAGTCCTCATGTATTTTTCATCCAGTTGATATGTGTGTGTGTGTGTGTGAAGTAGAGGAAAATAAGTTATGGTTAAGGCTTAGACATATAAATAATTAAAAAATCAAATTTTGTTGACGCCCACAAGTCCCAGGAATTTGCTTTAGGCCATGTAATGACGAAAAAGGGAAACACGGAAGGTTGGGGCGCCCTTGTTTTGCCGATTTAACAAAGCAGAAATTAATGAAAAAGTGAGGATATTTCCTGGTAATAAAGGAATTTGTCTCTCTAAAGTTTTTCACTATCCGAAACTACAAGATAGTAACGCGCAAAAGGATTAGAAATCTCACTCACTTTCTCTCACTCTCCCCATCACTGAAGAGTAGTCGGTAAAATTCCCAAAGAAATAAAATCAGTCAATACAAACAATAAATGTTGTGTTATTTAATAGAAGATGGAAAAAAAATTATCCTATCGAAATGGCGGCTAATTTGTTTGTCAACAGGAAACGGAGAGAGAGTCCAACTTTGGTCTCAAGAAGAGCTTAGAAATTAAATTTCGACTCGCTTTGGAAAAACGACTTGTGGTCGACAAACACTCATTCAATTTACATATGCAACAATATATGATGTGACAGTTACAAATTTCTGTTTATACACATTAGCAGCAACAGATACTTTAATATTTTTTTCAGTTAGCGCTTAATACTCCTATTATTATTATTATTATTATTATTCCCTTTGATATCTGGCGTTTACACATTTCTTTCCGGGTCCCGCCCAGGGACCTAAGGTTAGAAATGGCATCATGACACTTTCCACTGGAAAAAAAAAAAAAAAAAAAAATTACATAGATAAAGCCCTTCGTAAAGTGTGGGCTGTACTTGTCAGAACAATTTTTTGTATCTCTTTGAGGCATGGACTTCCAGGTATCCCTTCAATCAGCCTACTGGAATCTTTTCCAACCAGTCCAAGGGCTCCAACTACAACAGGAATTGTTGATGTTCACATGTGCCACATTTTTGAGATTTCGATTTCAAGGTCCTTGTATTTTGACAGTTTTTCGAATATCTTCAAAGACACATTGCAGTCTGCAGGGACTGCCATATCAATAAGGAGGCACTTATTTTGTTTGTGGTCTTTAATAACAATGTCTGGGCGGTTGGCTTTGATTGTTCTGTCAGTGTATATTGTGTAGTCCCATAGAATTGTAACAGGTCCTATCTCCGTAACCGGGTCAGGGTGGTGTTCGTACCAATTTCTTCCAGTTTCCTTCCCATAGGAGTTGCAAATTTTCCAGTGCAGATATTGGCCCACTCTGTCATGCCGGTTTTTATATTCAGTGGATGCCAATATCGTGCAACCTGATATAAGATGATCAATGGTTTC
Source organism: Acanthosepion esculentum (assembly GCA_964036315.1). Taxonomy (NCBI): domain Eukaryota; kingdom Metazoa; phylum Mollusca; class Cephalopoda; order Sepiida; family Sepiidae; genus Acanthosepion; species Acanthosepion esculentum. The sequence goes on along the minus strand of OZ038481.1, from coordinate 14,116,413 downwards.
TGGATATTTGTCACAGAATCTGCATCTTGGGCTAACACAGTATTTTAGTATATGTGCTTGATAATTCCTAGTTAACAAGCATTGGTCTTGTGCAGCAATTATAAAACCCTCAGTTTCACCTTTCAACCCTGCACTACGTAGCCACTGATGGGTGCGGTTTTTGTCTACGTCTGCTTGTTTGGTACGGGCAGAGTATTGGCCATGGAGCGGTTTATTTTGCCATTGTTTCTTTATCTGGTCGGTCGCATTTGTCTTTGCATTTTTTTAAAAGTTTTTTGCAGCTTCAGCCGGTGTACAGTGATGTATTTGAATTTCTGTGCCCATTTGAAGCTCTTTTTTGAATTTTTCGGCTTCCTTTACTACAGAGTAGAGACACTTCCTACTTTCATGTTCCTTGACACATACCATCATCCAGTCTTCTGTTTTTTCCAAGTATCTTTGGAGGCCAATTGTTGTACTTTTGTAGGATAGTTCTAGTTGAACTAGTCCTCTGCCTCCTTCGGATCTGGGCACATACAGGCGATCAATATCAGCTTTGGGATGATGCATGCGGTAGCAAGTGAGGAGCTTTCTCGTTTTGGCGTCCATTCGCTTAATTTCAGCTATGGTCCAGTTAAGTACATTAAAGCTGTATTGCACCACAGGAACAGCTAAGGTGTTTATAGCTGATATTCGGTTTTTTGAGTTTAGCTCAGTATTTAGTACCAGGCGTACACGCCTGTAGTACTCCTTTCTTACCTTCTCTTTCATTTGGGAGTGTTGTATGCCATCTCCCTCACTAATTCCTAGGTACTTATAAGCTTCATCATGCTCCAATTCTCTAATCTTCGTGGCAAAATCTAAATCTATTAAGGGTGCTTCTAAAATTCTACCTTTCTTAAATGTTACTTTAGCACATTTATCTAATCCGAAGCTCATGCATATGTCGTCACTAAAGTATTTTACAATATTAAGTAGGCCCTTCAACTCATTGTCGTCTTTGGCAAAGAGTTTGAGATCATCCATGTATAGTAGGTGATTGAATATGTTGTTATTTATTTTGTAGCCATAGCTACTGTTGTTCAGTTCATGAGTAAGAGGGAGTAAGGACAAACAAAACAGAAGTGGAGACAAAGAGTCTCCTTGAAAGATTCCACGTCGGATATTTAGTCGGTTGGATATGACAGTGCCCCTGGTGTGACTAAGGTATAGTTTGGTGCTCCACATTCCCATGCTGTGCTTAAGGAAATTTAATACCACAGGGGAGACTTTGTACATTTCCAAAGTCTTAAGGATCCAAGAATGTGGAACACTGTCAAAAGCTTTACGATAATCAATCCACGCTGCACTGAGATTTCTACGTCTGCTCCTGCAATTTTCCAGAATCATTTTATTTATTAGTAATTGGTCTTTGCAGCCATATGAACCCCTCCTGCATCCCTTCTGTTCCAGTGGAAGAATGCTGTTTGTTTCTAAAAAGGAGTAAGCACGGTTCGTCATGACAGACGTGATCAACTTATACGTTGTGGAGAGACATGTTATCGGTCGATAATTTTTCGGGTCATCTGTTTCATTTGTTTTTGGTATGAGGTATGTAATACCTTCAGTAATCCATTCCGGGATTTTATTGGGATTATTTACAATCGTTGATAATGTTTCCGCAAGTATTTTGTGGATAGACGAGAGATGATAAAGCCAGAAATTGGGAACCTTGTCATTTCCTGGGGATTTCCATTTTTGCGATTTCGTTAGAGCTTGCCTAACATCATCTGTGGATATATTTTCCCATTCTTGCAGAGGTGTATCCAACATTCGTTCTTCTTCACGCCGGATCCATTCAGCTTTTGGGTTATATTCTTTCGGGCTGCTCCAAATATTTTCCCAAAATGTCTGTACAGTATCAATCGATGGTGGCCTTTCGACATGTATAGGTTTTTTTCCAATTTCCCTGTAAAATTTCTTAAGGTCCGTTTGGAATATTTTATTTTGGCGATAGAACCTACAACGTTTTTCGTATCGCCTTGTTCTCTGTGCTTTTAGCTGAAGTTTCTGCTTCAACATTTCCGTGGTTGGTGGAATGTCAAGTAGTGATTTAATTTTGTGTTTCCTCTTGATCTTTTTGCACTTGCGCGTGGAAATATTAGGGTTTCTGGTGAGCTCATCTAATATAGAAAGCTCACATCTGATTTGTTTTATTTCTCGTAACAATTTTGCTTTCCAAGCTGGTTCTCTACGTCTGTTAACTTTATTTATTGTCTTGATCCCAAGCTTCAGAGTCGCTGCTAAAGCTGTTGCGTATATTACGTTGTTAATTTCTGTGATGTTTCCCGGTGGTTTATCTGTTAACAGTGTTTCCAGAGCAGCGTTGTATATTTTCACAATATGCTTGTTGGAATTCGACATATGGATTTTGGGTAGCTGGTCTCTTTCTGACAACTGTATGAAAGTTACTTTGCTGAGTACTTGGATTAGGTGGTTTTTCGCTTCGGTGATTTCCGCTTTGTGGTTTTCAAGGAATTCTAACATAATGTACCTGGAGTCATCTTCAGAAACATTGTCTGGAGAACTGCAGTTTGTGTTTAAGATAGAGTCTTTGATTTTATTTCCTGGTAGGTTATTTCGTATTTCATTTGTTTTAGTTTTTACCTCATCCTCTGTCACACTACTTATATCTACATTCATCTCATTACATTTTGAGTGATGGATCATAGTATTTTGTCTTATATCTAATTTTATCCTATCTATTTCTGTCTTTGAGAGTCTGTTGTTTCGCATAATGTCCCTACGGACATTAGAAAGCATGTTTGGATTGAGGTTAGGTCTTATATCCTTTCCCACCATACTTCTCCATATTTGGTATGTTTGATTGGTGGTGTTCTTTGTTGGGGTTTCGAGAGCAGTGAAGAAAGATGTCATGACTTGTCGATACTCTTCGCGGGTCCATTTAGTTCGTTTTCTTTTTATTAGTCGATTTGGTATTGAGTCACTTGGTCCAAGGTTGGCAATAATCCGGTTTTGGTGACCTAGTGTCTCTTCGTTCGTGGAGGAGTTTGTTCCAGTAACAGATTTTTCGTCCTCAGACTGGTTCCTCTCTGAGGGACGCGGCCCTTGTTGACCCGGGTGACGACCGATCCGGTATGAAATTTCATTCGTATTCGTTAAAATTGTTAGAGATTTGCGTTTTAACCTTGACCGCCAAGGGGATATTTTTTTTTTTTTTTTTTTTTTTTTTTTTGCTGGATGTCGGAGTAAACAGTTCGAAATTAAATGTGTCGATATAATGCTATATATATCTTTTAAACACTATCAATAAAATAAAATAAAGAAATATAAGATTATTAGAATAATTATTGTTATAAATGTTGTTCTTATATATGTACCTCTGTGTGTGTATATATATATATTTAAATTATCATAAGTATAAAATAAAATTTTATTAATATTATTATTATTACTATGGTTGCTGTTATTATTCTTGTTGTCGCTTAAAAAAAACTAACGATAAAAATAGACAAATTGACTAGAAGTAAAAACGAAACAAAATAACGTTATAACAGGAACGCATTTACAATAAAATTGAAATTACGTTACTTAGCAAATAAAAAAATAGGAAAATGTAAGGTATTAAAATTCATACTAAAGGTTATATAAGAAACTTTCAATATAGCTAATAATAATAATAGATTTAAAAAAAAAAAAGAATCGGCGGTAATGAGCTACTAGTCAAAGATAATCAAAATAAACATTAAAAAAAAAATATGTTTTCCAATAATTCCGAAAATTACGTCCACTTTCGTAAAAACAACAGTAGATAAATGTTCCGCTTAGATATAAATAAATTAAAATTATTCATACTACTATATAATTAGTTAAACAAATAAATAAATAAATAAAATACATTAAATATTCTTATAACTCGTAGCGAGGAATTTCACTAGCGAAACAACGATTGTTTTTTTTTTTAAAAGAAAAAGATAGAAAGAGAAAAAAAAAAGAAGAAAAATCATTGAATACCACGACTAAAGATAGGTAAACATATACAATAAAATTATAAATTACATATATTAAATACTTTAAATGAAACTAAAATATCATAAACTAATAAACAAGTAAATATAATGTATGATAAAAAAAACAAAAAAAAAAACAAAAAAAACAATCGATACTTTCCTTAAATCGCTTTCTTAGAGCCATGAAAAACACGTCCGTTTACTCCGACATCAGCGTTTATTATTATCATTATTATTATTATTATTATTATTATCATTATTATTATTATTATTTTCAAATCACTTTTTGTGTGATACTTAAAGCCAGCTGTCCTTCTTCTGGAAAATATCTTGCCAATGTTTACAAATGTTTTTGACTATTATTCTCTGATCTTTGTAATCTTTTTTCGCAATGGCCAAAGTTGTTCCATCGCTCAATCACTTCTCAATATCGCGTTTCACTTTTCATCTTCCAACACGTAACGATTTTGTTTCTATATCTGTATTTTTTCTATTATATAATTCATTTACAATATGATGAACTACCCACAAACAACAAACATGTGATTGTAGATTTTCGAAATAAAACAGTGTAAAGTGAAATTAAATTATTCAAATTAAAATATAAATGTAAGCAATGCGTGAACATTTGACTGACATCGTATGGTTAGTATCAATTACACAATGCGTAGGTGAGACAAAAATTGTTCACCTTGCCATAGTGGTTAGAACTTTGATGACACGAACTGAACAGGCGGAATTTGAATCCCGTGGACGTTGAATCCGAACATTTGTTGGATTGTCTTTGCGTAAGTGATAATATGAAACCAAAAACGCGTGAAGAGTGACCAGGATTACGTGAATGGACAAGATAAGCGCTCTGGTGTTAATCCAAGCATTCATCTCTAGCATGTCGAGATTTTAGCAAGGAGATGGTGGGTGACTGGCCGATCTTCTAAATATAGTCCTACTGAAGGGTGTTGAGAATATCACGGACGATACGTGTAAGAACAAAGAAAACAAGGGAATTGGAAACAAAAAGGACACTAATCGTCAGAATCAGAAAGATGCAGCTGAAATTCATAATGAGGAAGGAGGGCTTGGAGAATTTGACACCCACAAGAAAAGAAACAAGTAAACGAGCATAGTGGAATGGGGATAAGAGGGATGACAAGGAGTTAAGTTACTGACGGATTAAAGGGACAGAAATTTGTGGAGGGGCTAAATTTCCAACACCCCGAAGGTCGAGACTGCAAAAGGCAATTTCTAGGGGAACAGATAGGAGTGAGTAAAAAACTGAGAACAAAGAATACACTATGTTAAACTGAAAGTACAACAAGTCAAACAGGGAGGTATATATATATATATATATATATATATATATATATATATATATATATATATATATACAGGGTGTTCCCAAATGGTTGACCCCTTTCTAAATGCCCATATCTAGGAAACTACTTGATGGTTCTTAATGAAACTAAATACACTTTATGTTGAAGGTCATAAGTTTTATGGGTTAAATTTACAAAGAAAAGTACAAATATTTGTTGGTTCTATGACAGATTTTCATAAATGTTCAATATGAGCGCCGCCTGTGACTCTGCACACGTCGAGTCGGTAATCGAGCTCGTGCCAAACTCGCTGTAGCATGTCTTCGGTAACAGTTTCCAGTTTATCTTCAAATGCTTCAAAATTGGCTAATTGATCAACTCATAGAAAATGAAGAGGAAAAGTTTCATTTTTCAGCAGGATGGGGCTCCCACTCACTGGAAGCTCACTGTACGAGCCTACCTCACTGAGGTTCTGCCAGAGAGATGGATCGGTCGAGGTAGTTCAGAAGACGATTTGCTTCTGAAATGGCCACCACGATCACCCGACCTTTCTCCGTGTGATTTTTTCCTCTGGGGTTATGTGAAAGCACTAGTCTGCGTACCTCCTCTTCCAGCTAACATTGAAGAACTGAAACAGAGAATTGCAGCTGCACTGGAAACTGTTACCGAAGACATGCTACAGCGAGTTTGAACATTTATGAAAACCTGTCATAGAACCAACAAATATTTGTACTTTTCTTTGTAAATTTAACCAATAAAACTTAGGACATTCAACATAAAGTGTATTTAGTTTCATTAAGATCCATCAAGTAGTTTCCGAGATATGGGCATTTAGAATGGGGTCAACCATTTTGGAACACCCTGTATATATATATATATATATATATATATATATATATATATAAAAGGGAAAAGACTGTTTCATGCTAAACTCAATCATCAAACCTGATCTGATAATTGCCATTCGCAAGAAACCGTCTGTCGTCTCTTAGTGTTGACTTCACTGTTCACTTTTATATTTATTTTACAGACACTCTGACTTCGATATTGAGCACTTTATCCCATACATAGCGCATACCTTAAAACTATATTTCTTTATATATATATATATATATATATATATATATATATATATATATATATATATTCTTACATCAGGTAGGGAATAGACAATTTCGGCAGAACATATAAGTGATCGTCTGTCTTCTCAGTCTAAATATGAAATGGAATTAACGTCCGTAGAATGTGAAGATGCAGGAAGTAAATGTAAACTGCACAGGAAGTAATATTGGAGAGTATCAACCTAAAATTTAACATGCCAAAAATACCATAATTAGATTTCACGCTTTTCGATGTAAAAGTCAGTCGATAAACAAGAGACATGGTTCAGAGAAAGTGGTAAATATCTATCTTAAAGGGAATAATGTGTATTAAATATTCTCTTACCTTTTTATTCTCTTTTGCTGATCAACTTTAATATTCTTATATTACTAGGACCCACTTTATTTTACCCTTACTATATATATATATATATATATATATATATATATATATATATATATATATATATATATATATATATATATATATGAGAGAGAGAGAGAGAGAGAGAGGTGATAAACAAATAAGAGAAAGTATTCAAACATCTCAACTCATAACTTAGAAGAAAGACAATTCACTCGTCAGTTGGGTTAGATAATAAATTTTATAATCAATAATACATAATAGAATTTATTATCTAACCCGCTGCCACCTTTTCTGCGAAGCTCGGTCGTGGCCTAGGTTGGTTAGAACATTCGCATTCTGACCATGAGACACGGGTTCGAATCTCATCATGTTCATTTTGTCAGGAAGGAGACCTGATGTTATAGGACTAGAGGGGTTTATCCCAGCGTGCGTCACTGTTGGAAAGTACCTGAAAAACATACTATGTCAGTGAAATTAGGTAGACGAAACACTTGGGGGCCGTCGATAGCTGTTCTAGCACGAACTTACAAGTCATCGTGGCCGAGGGCTTAAGTGTGTTGGGCTTGTTCAAATTATTGATCACGCAGATACCACGCTCTTTCCCAGAAAACTGTAACTAAGGTCTGCTCAGCATAGTTGCAGTATAAACCACAGGTGGGCTCTGTGGGTGTTGAATAAATAGAAATGGGTCTGAGCAAGCGTCTGCAATAGGGATTGACTAGCCGCCCTAGTAGACATATATCCTCGAATACCAGTGGCCAGCTATATATATATATATATATATATATATATATATATATATATATATGAGTGTGTGTGTGCGTGTGCGCGCGCGCGTGCGTTTGATGGACTCCCGTCGATTTCGACGTATGAGGATCCAACAACTTTATTCAGTTTTTTTTGTCTCTTTAGTGACTTGCATACAAGGCCACATATCGTGGAACAGTGAGGATCTCGGGACATAGCCACGAGAATATTTTCTGTTACTTTTCGCCGTTGTCCTTCATCTCTTAGCCGCTCAATACGACTGATTTAAAAATATCTGATGTCATTCTAGCAGAAATATTGTCAGTTATTTCTGTCCAGGGCAATTCGCTCGAAGTTACTATGAGGTACATTGACAACTGAGACGTTACTCTTTACAGTGTTTTTATACCCAAGCCACGACCGTACAACAATTCTTTGTCCACTGCCAAACTTAGGTATTCTGTCGTTACTTATTCTTGCAACATGACCAGCCCAGAGAAGTTCTGAGTAAGGAAGTTCTCAATTACAATGTTTCCTATCGTCTAAGTATAGCCACAGATCGCGCGGAGACAACTTTTGTAGAAGATATCCAACTTATTGATATGGGACCAAGGCCATCCATAATTCAGGCCTGGCACCCATGCAACAGGGGTCCACGACTGGGAGCGGCCATGAGGAGACCAAAATTACGACTAAATAACACTTTTAGAGAATAGTTTGTTACTAATGTCTAGTAATTAGTTAATTAGCAACTATGCATAATATTGGAAAGCGGTTTACAATTTTGACTTATTTTCATAAATGCAAATGTACAAAGAAAGAACAAGCAAGGCGTCTTCTACCATAAAGTAATTAAATGAACAAAAATCATTTTATTTGCCATCAATTAGACATTTTTAGATGGCATTGTATAAATGTGTTAATTTATTCATACGAATTGATTAAAGAATATATGAAACTGTATAATACAATCAGAAATCAATTTCAATATTTTACAAAATTGTGTATCACAGAGTCGGAAAATAGGTCACAAAAATGTGAATTTCAGATAAACTATAATTTTTATAATCTTTGCAAAATTTATTGTGATTTCTGCGACATATTCAATTTATTTCACAGATGAAAATAATACTTATTTCACTATGATACAACAATAGATATTACCAGGATACAGAATTTGAATAATTAAAATCAATTTATATCAAGAAGAACACAAAATAATTCATAGTGTAATTTGGAGAGTTAACTAATTGAATATATGTAAAATGGGAAAAACTGTAAATAAAAACATCCGGTAAATATTTCTCTAAATGAATGTGTATGTATATATTTTTACTACTTGAAAAAAATATGAATTCTTAATAATGATTGTGTAGTCTTAAAGAAAATTATATAAACATTTTTGTCGTATAAATAAAATTTTAAGATAATTTCAAAACTTTTACTGCCAGTTCTTGAGTTGTCTTAAGTGAATCAAACAAATAAGTTTTGCAAAATATATTTGACAATATATTTCCGTGCTCTCTTTTCATATTGAAATGATACATATGAGGAACTACTATAAAGATTTTGGTTTGACATTCTGCAAGTCTTCATTTTAACAACACCAAACATTATAAAACAGAAAAACGCCAACTGAACTGTGGTATCTCGTGAAATCTTTAAATTACCACTAGCTATTTCTTTAAAAAAAATGTCAATATTCTTGAAAATAAAAAAAATTGTATTATTAAACATTTCCTCTTCTGTGGGACAATCTTCTCTTGTAACAGCCTACTTTATACAAATGTGGAATTTTAATATCTTGTTGGACTCTTAGTTTCAAGGTCTGGTAAGTTATCAAAAGATTGATATCTCATTTCGTCCAGCAAATGTTCACATTTTGAGTAATTATAGCCTGGATCAAAGCTGGCATCAACATTGAATTTGAGAACTAGTTTATTTTTTTCAATATAAAGTTTTTAAATAACATTTTGAAGAGTTATAAAATATGCAACTCCAGAACTTTGACTTAATTTTTCCAACTGATTTTCTAAAAAGTCTTTGATAAATGTACTAAGCTTTAACAAAATTAAAACCACTATTCAGCAAATATCTGCAGATATCAATTAAACCATTCCTGTTAATGATTTCATTGATTTTTCCTTACTTTCCTTACATTGTTTTTGCCATTTTTCCAAAATTACAAATAAATAACAGATGTTTATCATCTAAATGGGATATCACTTTTTGAGTAGATCATTTTTCTTAGTGTCAACAAATATTTTTTTGACAGAGAAAATTTTCCAAAAGTTTAAGACTTTTTCGATGAAATTAACTGTTTTTGTAGTATCCTCCCCATTTAGTAATGGGTGTGCTTTAATGGCAGCTACATTTTGAAAACCAAAAATTTAAAATAATTGGAAAATTTTTATCACTAAACAGGTTCTAAATAAACATTATTTAGATTCGACGGCGTAAATTGAGTTTTTCCTACTCAAAACGACCTTTTGCAATTTCTCATTTTGCTGTCATATTTTTGCCTTCAAAATAAAACAAGAAGTAGTTTCAGTAATCCAATTATTTTAAAAAGGTGGACATAATCAAAAAGTAAATAAAAAACATTTTTAGTTATCCAATGCTTATTAAAAACAGTATCAAATACATAACATCAGGAAGAGGCAGCTGAATTTTCTGGGACACATAATGAGGAAGAAGGGCCTTGAGAATCTGATACGCACGGGTGAAATAATCATTGTGTAGTCTTAAAGAAAATTGTATAAACATTTTTGTCTTATAAATAAAATTTTAAGATAATTTCAAAACTTTTACTGTCGGTTCTTGTGTTGTCTTAAGTAAATCAAACATAAGTTTTGCAAAATATACGGACAGAAACGTATGACATGCCTAACGACCTTAAGCAAGTGGATGACAGGACGTGGTCTGGGGAAAGTGGCAGAGGGATGAAGCTGCAATGGATAGAGAGAGGTGGATAGCCATGATCGCCTCCGACCTGAAAGGACAGTGAGCATAGAAACAAATGGTCCTGTTATTGTCACACACAAATTCAATTACTTTAAATTTCAATTATTTGATTGCATCAAGAATATATAAAACTTTTCATATAAACAAATTGCATCTAATAAATTGATTTGTCCACTCTTTAAACCTTTTACCATGAGTCCAATAGTGTTTTTGCTAATCCCTCAAAATGTGCAGTCAAACCAAATCAATTTCCGCCAAGATATTTGTTATATACGAATAAAATGTCGCTGCAGACACTTGAGATTGAACATAAATCGCCAGTGAACAAACACAGGTAATCCCATTATTGAATTAATTGGATCACGTGATCATAGAGTTAACGCATATATAGGAAGTTGTGTGACGTCTAGATCGATCTGCATTTCTCTTCTATCCTCTATTACTATATGGACTGCTATTCTCTATACTGATCACTACTATTTCTCTATACTGATCACTATTCGGTGGTTACTTTTCGAGCGAATATTATCGAGCAAGTACTACTAGTGCGAGTGTTATTCGAAGGCGTCTGACACCAGCATTGTTCAACGGCGTACTATAGTTTTGTCTGCGATTATAAAGTCTCTACTACAACGAGCATTACGAAAGTGATAACGAGTATTCGTTGACATTGCAAACTTGTCAAACGAGTGTTCTTTGGCATCACAAAATATTTCAGAGCAACTTAGACATACACTTCATTAACTAAAAGAATACACCTTTTCTAATTTTCAGAAATTTTACTAAAAATATCACCAAGAAAATTAAAGTCATCTGATTTTGAGATTTTTCATATCAAGGCTGATAATGTTCTCACACTGGGTCAATTAAAATCATCCTGAGGTCTGTTATACAATGACCGAGATGTAACAAAATATACAAATGTCCTAAGAATATCAGAATAATAATGTTTCGTAGCAATCCTTTGTGGTTGCATAACATTAATGTTTTTGCTAATCTTTTTATGATTATCAATTTTTAGGTTACTAAGATAACTAATTACTTCATTGATTTCTGACCAGTGCTAACACATTGATATTCAAATTTTTGAAAGAGAAAAAGTTTGTTGTATATATAACAGCATGGTAACATTCAAAGACTTTTAAAATTTTAAAAATATTGTTATACTTCCAGTGAAAAAATCAATAGATTGGATGAACAACTGATTGTTTCACTTATAGCATGTAATTGTTTACACAAAATCCTGTTGATCAATATTCTGGTACGAATTTTCAAAAGTGAGAATTTTGTCTTTTTCTAGAAACTGTGGCAACTCATCATTTTGCACGTTTCGCACAGAGGCAAAGTTATGTCTTCTTGAATTTTATTCAGAACTAGAAAATACATTTGATAGCAAATGGTCAATTACTGATGGTGGATTTTTGGGTCGTACTTTTCCTCTAATAACCACTGTTACATAATCAAATAGAAAATGCCTTTCACAAACAACAGTGTTTGGTTTGTCCTGAGATAATAAAACAGTTTTATTTTACATTTTTTTACATAAAGCACGATACTTAGAAATACTACTTATGTTAAGTCTTATCCAAGAGAAATACACACCTCAACTTCTTTTTGCTTTCATAAAAACTATCATTATTCTTTGTAATGTTATATATATATATATATATATATATATATATATATAAAGATATACATGCAAATATATATATATATATATATATATATATATATATATATATATATATATATATATATATATATATTTACATATTTAGGCAGCAATCCTTGTATCATGAACATTTCATTGAATTAGACAGACAACGAGCTTTTATTTAGTTTTTTATAAATTTCTCATGCGATCTAATTTTCTTTTCTTTTCAGATGATAAATTATATAAAAACTGTCCGAATGTTCTTTTTATCCGAGTGCTTTCGGCTATACATTTAGCCATTTTCAAGGATTAAATATTTTAGTTGTTAAACAAGAAAAAGTTTGTTGCATGTATGTTTTATAAAATGTTGTCATTTTTCAAAATACGGCAAAATATCTAAGAGGCCATTCACGAGAGAAATTAAGATGGCAAGAGTCTTTAATAGTTGGTTTTTATAAACAGAAGTTTTAAAAGTATTATTACTAAAATGTATGAGAACATCTAAGAAAGGAAGTTTATTTTTTTTCTAAGTTCATTCTATTCCTGATCAATCAAAATTCGTAAATAATTATATAGGCCACACTACAACATGTTTGACACGCAGACTCACTCTACACCTTTCTGACAATAGCTCAATTAGATCTCATTTAAATATTCATGGAGACCTACCAGATACGATTCGTAACATACTTGGGGACAACACTAAAAATAATGGAAGCCTTATTAATAAGAACAAAAAAACAACACTTAATAATATTAACTAAAAACATTGACACAATATCTTGACCGTGTTTTGAAAAAACGAAAACCTTTTATAAAACATACATGCAACAAACTATTTCTTATTTAACAGTTAAAATATTTAATCCTTGAAAATAGCTAAATGTATATAAATACAACAATCAACCGCAAAATTGAACAAATAGCTTTAATTATCTTCCCAAACAAAAACAAAACTATTAAATAAATTATATAAACAAATTCTTATTACGTTAATAAAAACACCGATCAAAATAAAAATAAAATATAAATTAATATATAAGATAAAAAATAAAAATAAAAATAAAAACAAGCAAAATATTTTGACACAAATAAATAAACAAATAAACGACTTCCGGTAAAATAACCGCCAAAATAGACTACCCACAATGCACCACTGACCCGTATATATAAATAGCCGAGAAAAATAACAGCACTCGTGGCCTGACGATTGCATCTAGCATGAAACAGACTGTCGCCTCTATGTGTTGACTTCTATGTTCACTTTTATATTTACACACGCTCTATCTCTGATATTGAGCACTTTATCCCATAAATATAGCACACTTTAAGACTATGTTTCCTCATTTATATATATGTGTGTGTGTGTATGTACGTATGTGTGCGTGTGTGTATTTGTGTGTGTGTAATGGACTCCCTTCGATTTCGACGTATGTCGATCCAACAACTTCATTCATTTTTTGTTGTTGCTCTAGTGACCTGCATACAAGTCCACATATTGTGCAACAGTGAGGATCTCGGGACATAGCCACTTGAGCATTTTCTGGCGCTTTTCGCTGTCGTCCTTCATCTCTTCGCCGATTAATACGCTTAATAATATGATTTTAAAAATTCTGATATCACTCTGGCACAAAAATGCACAACACACGGTTTGGTTTTTCAGGAGTGTTGTGTCAAGGTAGAACCTTTAACGATCGTTTTCACTCATTCTGATCTTGGGATAGCCGAACCTTATTTTGGCTATCACAGTTACCACAACCACCTGTTACATAGCACATTTTAACTATTTTGAGTAGAGTTTTGAGATACTGAAATTAAAATATAATAATTAAATCATTATCTGGTTCTTCTAAAAAGTGTATGAAACATATTCTAAAGTCTGGAGGGTTTGGACTTTAGGTTTTCAGTATTTAAAATTTAACGTTTGTATGAATGTGGGAATATTTTAGAGACTAACATGGATTAAGGAAATCCATGACGGAGGAATTTGGGGTTCAGACAAGAATTTTAGTGTTTGGAAAATTAAATTTTGGAGAATCGTAATTTCCTGGTAGGTGGGTACAGGTCAATCACTTCCTCCCTCATAAAATACTATTATCTAAACAAAATTACACAGTTTAATATGTTTACAGTAAATTGTTTATAATTTTCTGTAAACAAATTAAACTGGTTAATTTTGTTTTACATTTGTAAAAATAATGCTAGTAAAATTCAACATACATTTTTTAAATATCTTAAATATTTTTTTTAATTTTTTTATTCAATGTATTTGTTGTAATGAAGAATAATATAATAGGCAAAATATTAAATTAAATTTTTATTTTAAATTTTCAAATGGGAAAATTTCTGTATAGTAAAATAGGAAAATTATTAGTCAAGAAAGTTACATTCATTGTTTCTGTTTTCTTGCAAGTCGGTATCAACATACTTCATGTGTTCTAAAGAAAAAACAAATTATTGATTAAAAAGTGAATTTTATAATCAAAATATTTATTATTATGAAAAATAGTAGCATCAAGAAAAAAAAAATTTATGACAGAATTATTAATGACATTTTTGTGAATTTCGCTATTAAGATAATCAAAAAAAGTTAAAAAAATCCCGTCCCTTTTTTGTTTTTGTGGTTTATCTTTAAGAAGAGTTGTAAAATATTATATTTATTACTGAATTTAATTTTTGACATTAACTTTATATGACAAATACTTTAATAACTGTCATTTTTCATTAATTTTGCAATGGAAAACTTGACATTTTTATTTTTAATGACTTCTTCATATTTACAAAAGACAGAAAAATTCAACATACTTTTTAAAAAGTAACTGTTATGTATTCATTAAAAATGAAATTAATTTTATACTTAATATAGTCATTGCTGAAGAAAAATAGAAAAAATGAAATTTTAATAAACTTCTTGTGTTGTAGCGGACCGTGGTGTGAAGATGTGAAGAGATATCAGAAGGTTAAAATTTCCAGCTGGCCGGTCCAGCTACATGAAAATGTCGGACTTTAATTAAGTCCGAAGACAAAGAAAACAAGCAAGACCGATAAACATGGGTAAACAAATATATATTAATAACGAGTTACACAAAGATATGAATAGTTGCGTAAAGTTTGTATGGAGAAATTATGTGCATGTGTTGTAAGTGTTCGTACGTACGTGTATTGTTCCCAGAATTTGGGAAACGCTGTATCTGTGAGAGTTCACATATTTGTGTAAGTGGAAAAAGAACGATTTTACCTCGTCTCCGTGCGAGGTAGCGGCCCAAGGCCTGAGTAGAAAAAGAGAGAGAGAGAGAGAAGGGTCAGCCAGTATTTATAGCCAGGGAAGAGAGACCCCTGTTGCAGGATTAAGGAACTGAGGAGGAGCTAACTCTGACAGTGTTAAATTCTTAATGACACTTGCGAATTTCACAACGAAAAAGTGTTTTTAAAGATAAAATATGTAAAGTTCAAATAAATAATTAAACATTGTACTTACTTCAGTATCTTAAATAGTAAGCTTAAGTTAATCCAAAGGTAAAAGTAACATTTTCTTTAAGAAAATTCTTAATCCAATTCCAGCAACGAACATTCACATGTTAATCGTTTGGCCCAAGTCGCCTAGTGGCCTTACTCGATGTAGAGACCTGAGTTATGGATCGCCTTGTATGGGACCTACATGAGGTCCGCGATTCTTAGTCATACCACAGTGTGGTCTAAATTTCAGCGACACACACACACATATACAAGTATATATATATATATATATATATATATATATATATATATATATATATATATATATATTAAATAACAACTCAAAAGAGACTGTCTGACCAACACAAGTTCTGACCAAAATTCATGTTAAAAAAATTAAAAAAGATAAAAACAAATGGAAACTACAGACAAAAGTTCATTTTTTTCATCAAGACATTCATTTCTGTAGTTCACTGCTACCAGCAAGGAGATTTTT
Organism: Acanthosepion esculentum; assembly: GCA_964036315.1. Lineage (NCBI taxonomy): Eukaryota > Metazoa > Mollusca > Cephalopoda > Sepiida > Sepiidae > Acanthosepion > Acanthosepion esculentum. Next base: position 14,100,324 of record OZ038481.1, on the reverse strand, counting down.
TTTCTCCTGATGATGGCCATGTTGGCCGAAACTAGTCGAGGAATCTAACTGAAATAATAATAAAAACGAAAAAATATTAATCTACAACCCAGTGTGTCTGAACATTTTAATATTTTTTATTGTTCAATATATATATATATATAAGTATGTATATATATATATATATATATATATATATATATATATATATATATGTATATGTATATAGTAAGGTAACAAATCTGTTGATATATAATCCAAGTGGATCCTAGTAATTTAAAAGTATTTGAAATGATCCACAAAAATGGATCGATCCATTTTATTTGATACATAGAAATATAATTAATAATCAAACAAATCCTTTTACTTCATATGGGGAATAGGCTATTTCGGCAAACGACGAAAGTGGTCGTCTGTCTTTTCAACCTTGGTGTGGAATGAAGTTCATGCCTGTAAGGTTAGAGGAAGTGAAAGGTAATAAGAGTTAACTGGGATGAATTGATATTGGAAGCTAAAGTGTCAACTTAAACATTAACTTGCCGAAAACACCTAATACAGAGTTTAGACATTTCACTGTTTTGTTGAACGACAGGCACTAATCAGGGTTTATGATGGGTTGTAGGCATTTATCTTAAAGGGAAGATACTTTTTACAGGAATCCCAGAATATTAGCATTATGACAATCAATGGAGCAATATAAGAAAACACAGATTTTTAACTTAAATTAAAATTAAAGAAGAAATTAAAAATGAATCCAAGAATAAATTTTAAAAATATATAGAGACGGAAGGGATTAATAGAAAAAGAGTTAGGGAGATTCTAAGTAGAGGAAAGTTTATAAATTATAATTAATATAGTATAAAAGTTGTTAGAGTGGGTGTGACTTAGCAAAATATCTCTCTCTCTCTCTCTATATATATATATATATATATATATATATATATATATATATATATATATATATATTATAAATTAATTGATTTAGAATATTTTTTCGCTACACAATGATAACCATGTTTCAAAAATGGAAGCTAAAAGCTTCGAATTTAATTTTGTTATTAAATTAAAGACATTAGTTGCATTTCCTCGTCAAGCGAATTTTGGATTAACTGTGTAGCGGAAAAAAACATATTTTAAATCTATTAATTTATAATAATTAATGCTCTGTTGATTTACATTGAGCACTATTGTGTTAAAATAAAAATATTTATAAGAACACCGGATTTTATATCTTACTGTTCTTTCTTTTTATTCATACATATATATATATATATATATATATATATATATATATATATATATATAGTTTCGTTGAAAATGATGGAAAATCACTGAGATTAAGCTTTTTTATTATATTACTGATTTCCTCTTTTTCTCTCGATATAGAGGTTGTTAAAACTGTCCAAATTATTTGTGGATCTGAGCGGCTTTCCTTAATCTATTAGCCATTATCAAAGACTTTTCTTCTGTTTTAACTGAATATATATATATATATATATATATATATATATATATATATATATATATATATATATAATAGAGGAAATAGAGGAAAGTTTATAAATTATAATTAATATAGTATAAATTCTGATTTTTAAAGGGGACATTAACTTTAGTCAGTTATATGCCATGAGTGATCATGTATCTATCATGACTGATGAGGCAGATTTTTTCACCGCGGTAGGTTGGCATTTCTTTCACCGGTAGACCAATTGCCATCCAAGGCTATAGAACTCGATCTGTCCTACTATTTACACATAGAAGAGAAGATATCTTTCCCAAGTAAGTGAATGTAATGATTCGACTGGAATTCGAACTCGGCTCTCCAATCCCTCAATCCAAGCCGATATCCATTACACCTCCATGCCTCCAGTGAGTAACTTAGAGTAGCTAAAAAAGGTAAAATCCACTATGGGAATTAGAGTTATTTTTTTGTTTTTTTATTTGTTTTATTTTTTATATTTGTATAGATATATTCATCTGTCAACATTTCGAGAGTTAGAGGGACTGGGAGTCGGGGAGTGGTTTTGGGAATCTAATTAAGGTAAAATTATATTATGGAAATTTGAATTTGTTTTTATGTCGACATTTGAACACGAATTCGTTCCTCTGATTCAATAGTTGGCTTTCATTATTGTATTTTATTATTTAAATTTTTCTTTTAAGCATAAATCACATCTATTTCTAAAACTATCCGGAGTTTTCGCACAACCTATAATATTCCAAACTATCTGTGGGTTTAAATATTCGCCCTTCGCTCAAAATTTACGTACCACTCTCCTTAACCCATGACTCGTGCCTAGCGTCCAACTGAAACAGTGAAAAGTGTAAACCCTGTATTAGGTGTTTTCGGCAAGGTAACCTCCCACTTCCTCTAACCTTACAGACGTGAACTTCATTCGGCACCGGGGATGAAAAGATAGACAAACACATTCGTCGTCTGCCGAAATAGCCTATTCTCGATATGAGGCAAAAGCATTTGTTTGATCATATATATATATATATATATATATATATATATATATATATATATATTTGAATTGGACAAAGTCCGACAATTTATTTAAAGACATTTATGATATGTTTAATGATTATGATAATGTTTGTATCTATAAAAAGAACATTAAACATATCATAAATGTCTTTAAATATATATATGATCATATATATATATATATATATATATATATATATATATATATATATATAGATAGATAGATAGATAGATAGATAATTTCATAAAATGTTTCGCACAGCGAGAAATCAAACAGGGAACGGTTTTTTTCTAAGAATTTCGCCTACAAGCGGACTCTACCCAGCCTCAAGAACTAATGTTGGATAGTCTATTCCGTCCCTCTGTTTATTTCTCGCATCCTCTGATGAAGAACACAGTCGTATTTGATAATTCCGAACTTGGAACGTCAATGTCCGTGCTTCATTCTCGTCATCTGGTTAATATTAATAAATGTTTTTCGTACTGATTTCATTGATACCCTTTCGATTGACTTTGTTTAATTGACCAACTTGTCTACTCTACTTTATATATATATATATATATATATATATATATATATATATATATATATATATATATATATAAGTGAAATAATTGAACAAAGTATGTAAGATGGGATTTGTGAAAAGCAGTTGTAGGTTTAAATATTTTTTTATTTACATTGAACTCAACGCTCGGAGACGACAGGTTGTTTCTTGCTAGACGCAATCGTAAGGTCGCCTGTCAATTCTGTCTATCATGAAACAGCCTGTCGCCTCTGAGTCCTGACTTCAATGTTCACGTTTATATATATATATATATATATATATATATATATATATATATATATATTAGGTTGGTGCAAAAATAATATCGTTTTTTGACGTTCAACTTCATGTGAGAAAACGACATTATTTTTGCACTAATATATATATATATATATATATATATATATATATATATATATATATATATATATATATTAACAGAGAATAGACAGTGCAATACTGACATCCGAAGGTGTGTTGAGATAGCCAAAGACGCACACCAAAAACTAAGTTGAGTATAAAGGAAAGAGACAAATATTGTTAGAAACAAAGAAAAGAGTGCTGAACTGTGACGTTATATCAGTCCTATTATCTGGCAGTAAATGTTGAGCAATTTCCTCACAGATAAAGAAGAGACTTTAAGAAACAGATATGTGGCTCTTCAGAAGCATGCTGAAAATACCATAGATAGAGCATATGGGTTTTAGAGAGTATAGAAACAACAGCGGAACTTATAATTAACATCAGGAAGTCGGTTGAAATTCCAAGTGTATTTAAGAGGAAAGCGGGATAAAGGCAAAATGGACAGTGGAAAAAAACGGATAGTCTACTTATTGAGCTTTAGTAATGGATAGCCGAGCATGGTTTATGAGAAATAAGAAAAAAATATTAAGGGCTACGAAGGACAAAATATTGTGGCGAGACATGATCGGCTCCGCCCTGAAGAGACATGGCACATAGAAAAAGATCTTTTACGTATATAAGAAAAACATAATCGGGAACGAAAGTACATTTTAATTTTTGTTCAACGAAATATGTATTAAAGATTGGTTGTTGCCGAAATACACAGTTATGTATATAGACTTGTCAGTCTTGTTCAACGAAACATGTATAAAAGAAGTACTGCTGCCAAAATGTGCAATTATATATATATATATATATATATATATATAGCGAGAGAGAGACAGACAGAGAGAGAGAGAGAGAGTGAGAAAGAGACTTTCGTATTTGGGCAACAAACCCACTTTAATACATGTTTCGTTGAAGAACACTGAAATGTGTCGAATGACATTGAACAATCGGTTTCATTTGCATTTTAGCATTTTCATCTTATTTTATACTAATTTACATACATACATGCATATATATATATATATATATATAACAAATGATATTGCTCTACTTTGTATTGAGCCTCTTTTAAACTAAATGTGAAGTACGTTACAATTGTACTCTATTCGTTCTCATCTTACATATATATATATATATATATATATATATATATATATATATATATATATATATATATATATATATATATATATATATATATATATATATATATAAAATTTTTATGTTTATACGTTCTTTTTATAGATGCAAATATTTAAGTAAATGCTCTGTTTATAATAAACAGTATTAACAACATTTACCGGCTTGATTGTCCGTCAAATTTTCATACAAAATATGCGTCCTGCGACAGGAACCGAACCTGTATTCTATACGGAATCGTCATATAGCCTGACGTGCCTTAACCGATTGGGCCACAGAGTAGCGCTCAGTTAACAAGGCCGATTTTACTGTTTTTAAACACATTTCTCCATTATTTTCTCTCATTCATTCACATCTGCTCTTCCGTATCCAAATGTAAACAAATGACGAAATACATTATGAAATGGACAAAGTCCAACAATTATTATTTTAAAACATTTTTTTAATGTTTATACATGCTTTTTATACATACAAATATTTAAGTAAATGCTCTGTTTATAATAATCATTATTAACGACATTTACCGGCCTGAATGTCCGAGAAATTTTCATAGAAAATATGCGTCCCCCGAAAATTTCTCTATGTAAATTTCTCGGACATTCAGGCCGGTAAATGTTATTAATACTGTTTATTATAAAACAGAGCATTTACTTAAATATTTGTATCTATAAAAAGAATGTATAAACATAAAAAAAAATGTCTTAAATAATTGTCGGACTTTGTTCATTTTATAATATATATATATATATACATCTATATATATATATATATATATATATATATATATATATATATATATATATATATATATATGAATTTTGTGCCACAGAATTTTAATATGGCTTTAAAAATGACTGAATATATTTTTTTAAAGAGAATCTTTTCGTCCAACATTTCTTCAGAAAGTTTCGTTGCATTGGCAATAATCAAAACGACGAAAAATAACACCGATTTTTTTTTTTTTTAGTAATAAATTTATTTTACTTGTGGCTCCTTAATTACCTCATCGCGTGTCTCCCTTTTTATTATTTATTATTGTCGTTCCAACAAATGCTTCTTGGACGTTTTGGACGACATACGTCCCTTTAAAAAAAATGCTTTCCGACAAACAGGCAGTCAAAATGAGAGAGAGAGAGAGAGAGAGAGAGGTGTGAAATATACATTTTTACAAAACACACAATTATTCTGGCGTCAACCGGTAGTAAATGCGTGGATGACAAATTTAGGCCCGGATGGATGTGTTTCCCTTTCCGTTCTTCTCTTCTGTCTGGACTGATATGCCCAGTTAAGTAATATTTCCTCTTTCTGGTCCTGTCAAACTTGATTTAGTCTACCACTGATTAAATTCCACGATGAGAAGACTTATTTTGGTCATCCTCAAAAGCTACAAGAAGATTGTCACCAACATTACCTTCCCATCTGACGGTTTTATCAAGTAACAATCAGATAAATGGATTATCTGAAGATATGGTTCAAATATTCTTCACTTTGTGAACATATATCTATGGCTAGCACGACAAAATATATTTGAATTTCGAGAAAGCATTTTGATACACTTCCTCCCAAAATCTTGTTCGATAGCTAAGAAACAAATCTTAGCTCAAGGAAATGAATGTCAAGGAATCTCTAGTTTAGGTTTTAACAGATGCTAGAGAGCTAAAGATGAACGGCTCAAGGAAGAGAATATCAAGGAATCTCTAGTTAAGGTTTTAACAGATGCTACAGAGCTAAAGATGGACGGCTCAAGGAAAAGAATATCAAGGCATCTCTAGTGTAGATTTTAACAGATGCTAGAGAGCTAAAGAAGGACATCTCAAGGAAGAGAATATCAAGGAAGCTCTAGTTTTTTTTAACAGATGCTAGAGAGGTAAAGAGGGACGGCTCAAGGAAATGAATATCAAGGAATCTCTAGTTTAGGTTTTAAGAGATGCTAGAGAGCTAAAGTTGAACGGCTCAAGGAAGAGAATATCAAGGAATCTCTAGTTTTTTTTAACAGATGCTAGAGAGGTAAAGAGGGACGGCTCAAGGAAAGGTGTGCAGTAATATAAAGAATGAGTATCACCGATAAATCAATTCTGGATAAAAATAAGAGAACAATACAAAAGACATGCCATTTAGCAGGTTGCATATAATCTCTAGAACGGACACTAATATCATAGAAAGACAAATATTCAGAGATGGAACGAATACATCGGAGGACTCTTACAAGTGGGCTGTTGCAGAATATCAGTCCATCTATATAGCGGTAAGTGCTGGACAATCTCTTCACAGATGATGAATAGACTTGAAGTAACAGACATATGCTTTATAGAAGGATGGTGAAGATACCATGGACCGGAGGACTTGATAGATTTCATACTCAAAGGACAGACTGAGGGTAAATGGAAAACGATGCATAACCTACTTCGTAAGTTTGCATTAATGGATGGTAGTACAATGTTTAGGGGAGATAACAAATATATAACATTTTAAGAGCTACAAAATACAAGAAATTGTGGAGAGTATTGATCACAAAAGTTCTGAAGGGACACGGCACACAGAAGAATTGTAGATTTTAAGAATTATACGATACTAGCAGTCATGACCAGCTGATGGATCAGAAAACGCATTCAATTAGAATGGAGCAAAAACAGCATCATGTTAAGATGTAATATAGTTTACCTTCTTCAATTACGTTAAAGTACTTTCATTAAAAAAACATTTTGAATTAATGCAGTTACTGATATAATAGAAGTAGTCTATATTTATTCAATCGAACTTCGCCGAGGACATGCAAGGGCAAAACAGGCAAAATGAATACCCATTTCAGACCACAATTATTTTGGAGTTTTTGAAATTTAGTTTGTCAGTGTACTATCAGGGATTTGAAGAGGATACATTTATAAGGCAAGTGTTAAGTTTGATGAAAATTGGTTTTAAGATCAGCGAAAAATAAGAAAGAAACGAGTAAAAATCAATATTTTTCACAATTTACGTGGGTTTTTACTATATGGATGGACTCTTTTGTCAAGTTAAATGACTGTTAAACAATCAATATTGTTGGCTAGAATTGAGTAAAGTTTGTATTAGATTGCTTGAAAATTGAGGGAGGTTTTAGTTTAAAATTTGTGTTGAAATCGATTTTTCGTTTTTCGCAGTTTTTCCCTAAACGCAGTGGCATAGAAATTAAAATGAGGTATCGTTGAGTTCGTCATGATGTAAGTAACCTACATACCGAATTTACATTTGCACGAAATCGGACGAAAAAGTAGAATTTATCGATTTTTGATCGGTTTTATCGATTATTGATATTTTTAATTATCGATTTTTTTACGCTAAGGACATATATCTTACATTGTACAATGTATTTAACATGTCTGATCCAAATCTGTTGGATGGATCTCGAGAAAAAAGGTATCACACAGATAGACACAGAGACAATCTCTGTTTTATATATACAGATTAATGGTAATGATAATACAAATATTAGTTGTTTCCATATAATGAAACCTTCGACATTCATTGACCGAGTTATAAGTGATCCATACACCGAGGTATTTGGTATTTACTAATTCTACAACCAGAATGTTTTCATGAATTCAAGGTATTCATAAATTTATTGTGATAAAAAGTATTTACATTACACTGGCCATGTTTATTTTAAAAATAATATCTTATTTTTTCAGTCTACTTCATTTGGCGTTGAAGTAATTGAATAGGTGAATCATTATCTGTCTATATCTCTGAGATGAGGTATTATGATTACTTACATTATTTACATTATTTGAACTGTTATCCTCATCTTCATTGCCATATTCATAACGTTTCGGCCGTTATATGCTCCGACCTTTTCAGTTGATTGGAATTTCAAACCAAACCCTTTATTTCGTCCACCGGAGTAGATTGTTCTAGTTCCATGTATCATGCCTCTTCCAGGTGCCTCAGTTATTTCCCTTTAATTCAACTCTCCGAGTTTGGTTCACATCTGCTGTGGTCTGGTATTGAACTTACAACATTTTCTAGTCACTGGATCTAACCAACGTCTTTATCCACTTGGCCATGTGGCCTTGAGGAACAATCTACCCCAGTGCGCGAAATAAAGGGTTCAGTTCGAAATTCCAATCACCTGAAGAAGGCTGGAGCGTCAACAGCCGAAACGTTGTGATTATGGCAATGAAGATGAAGATAACGGTCCGAATAATGTAAATAATGTAAGTAGTTGAATTATACACAATGGAAATTTCAGACGAAAATTCAGAGAACAATGTGTCAAATTGCAAGCCACGTTCTAGGTGAAAGAAAAAGCGGGTAGAGTAGTTAATTCATATGAATAGATATGGATCGACTTTAAATTGACGGGCTAGTACGATTAACCCTAAACCTGGAGGAGATCACTTTGGACATTCTTATTCCAACCTCACCTTTTATTAAATATTCTGAAAATTTCCACCCATTCAAGTTGAGAGTATTTTATGACAAAACGTTTCACTTGTAGATTTAATAGAATTGGGTATTTCTAATAAGGATTTCTCAGGTTTGTTTTTCTCCAAAAATAAATAACAAGATATCCATAATTTGACAAACTTCTGGTATAGGTAGAATTATATAATTCAATTTATATCAAAGTGTTGTGGATTCCGGGAATGGATTCCTGCACAAATAAATAAACAACGCCAGTAATTGAGATAGAAAAATAAGTGTATTAAACGTAAGAATACAGACTTGAAGTGAAGATTAGTAGTCATGGAATACGGGTTAGTAGAATGTATATGTACAAGTCTCTGTAAGTGAAGCCGTAATTATCTCTCTCTCTCTCTCTCTCTCTCTCTCTCTCTCTCTCTCTCTCTGGACTCTCGTATAAAAATCTCTGTGAACACACTGTGTACTGTCTCCGTATCTCTCACCCTAACTCAACGTATCTCAACCTGCAGGTATTCACTTTGTCAGTATAAGTATACTTTGGACGAGTCCATCTTGTGTAAAAGGGGTCTGCCCTACAACACAAAGCGAACAGAATTTCTGCTAATAACATGCTCAATAGTTATCTAGAGCGATAAGTATTACTTAATATAATTATTATAAATAATAATTATTATAAAAAATAGAATAATTGTATAATATTATAATTATATAAAAATTAATAATAAATAAGTATTAATAATAATTAATCGTTTTCGAATTAATAAAAAAGGCATTCGTTAATGAATACGATAATTGTTATACAAAGTCCCGTTGAGAGAGAAATCACGAAACACAGAGCTGACCTCCAATAAGTTTTGTGAACTTTATTACTTCTCATTCAATAATAAATAAGAAAATATATAAATAAATAATCTTCCCGCCGCGTCGATTTTAAACGCAAAGTTAATTTGATTTAACAAAGAAAGATCAATAGATGTATGCGAACAAAATGAGATCGATAGATTGATGGAGACACTGTAATCGATAGGCATGAACTTACTTATTTGTGTTTAACTGATTGGTGTGAACAAAGACACGCAAATAGGATCGATACGAACAGACTGAGTTGATTTGTATTTTCATTCGGTAACCGATTATGATGATTTAATGGACAGATACGAACGAAGAAAAAATATCATCAGAATACAGGAATGTCGTTCAAAAGTAAAACCTTTACATATTTAATTTTTAAGACGTTACTCACTATTACTATGGTTTTCTTTTTTTTTAGCTATAAAACATAAAGTGTCAAGATGACTAATGGGAAAATGAAGCTACTATCTAGAGACGTGTAGAGAGCGAAAAACTGCCACAGAATTTATTTTTTTTTGTAAAAAGAAATTGCTGCAATCATTCACAGAAGATTAGTGAATTTAATGGAAAAGTTGCATATGATGTAAAAAGAGTAAGCAAATGGATCAGTAAAACTACTCGCAATTCTATAGCGAACATATACGGCTCAGAGTCATGGATTCCTTACCGGCGCCACCTGGGACTCCTCGAACGGTTCCACCAGCGCTACCTCCGCACAATCTTTAACATCCATTGGAGTGACTTCGTTACCAATACTGAAGTCCTTGAAAAGGCGAAGTTTACCAGCATTGAGGCCATGCTGCTGAAGTCCCTGTTACGCTAGGTTGGACACGTTTCCAGGATGAAGAATCATCGCCTGCCTAAAATGTTATTGTACGTCGAGCTCTATTGCGGCAGATGACCACCAAAGAAGCGATTCAAAGATTGCCTGGGAAAATCCTTTGGTGCCTGTCACATCAACCATTGCCAATGGTCAACTCCAGCTGAGAACCGTGACGCTTGGTGTCTCAACACCAACCATGATGTCTCCTTCTTTGAGAATACATGCAGGGCTGCTCTCGGGGACAAGAGGCAGAGGAAGAAGTACTGCAATGCTATCCCTTCCAGCCCAGGCCGGACTTTCAGCTGCAACTGCTGTAACCGCGTATGCCTGTCCCGCACTGGACTTACCAGTCACAATCATGCCTGCAAGCGACGTGTATAGACTCCTTGATCGGTTTGCGAAGCCAAGTCATGATGACGATGATAGTGAAAGGAGAAACTAGCTTAGCAATGAGAAGGTCAGCTGTTGTGAATGAGAATAATGATACTCACATCACAGGTGACAGAAGAACCACTCTTCCAAAACCATGTGAAAGTCTTCAGATCAGGTAAGTTAGTGTAGACTCTTGGCTATTGAAAATTCCGAGCAACACGGCTATTCCTCAGAGAACAGCAGTTCTCCAATATTGATGCAGCGAAACCTGTAATTCGAACATGGCGGAGAAAGCATTTAATGAACATCTACAATGCAGATAGACATGATTTTATCCAAATTGGTGTACAACAATTGAAAAGAAAGATGACCATGTTGAAGATTAGTTTTAGTATTAAATCTTTTACAATTAAAAATTAAAAATACAGCCATTACTTTTTGACCGACCCTCGTAACGCAGTTAAAAAGTAAAGGAACTATGTTAATGAGTAGATTTGCACTCCTGAGATTTCGGGTCTCATTTTCCTATGTTTTATTAACGCTATTATAATTCTTTTTTAAATGGCCTTAATTTTACCCAACCCTCGTAGAAAGAGCAAGCAGATTAGGATCATGGGATATAAAGTAATATATATATATAAATGTAGACGAAGATAGATTGATAAGAGATGAGATACGAACTGATTGCAAAAATATCTATGAATTATCACACATGAATCGGAACTGTCTATATTTCTGAGATGAGGCATTATGTACACTATTTACATTATTCGGACTATTGTCCTCATCTTTGTCGCCATATTTATTACATAGTTTCAACCGTTGTACGCTCCGGCCTTCTTCAGGTGGTTGGAATGTCGAACTGAACCCTTTACTTCGTTCACTAAGGGAACCACTAATAAGGAGTGCCAGAGAAAAGCGATAATAACAGCAAAAATTGCAATATGAGCTCTGGTAAAAAACATAAAATAATAACAGCAAAAATTGCAATATGAGCACTGTTAAAAATGGATGATGAAGATATTAGGTTTATAATACCCAGAAATTCATGACACATGGCACAGTGGTTAAAGGCGTTAGTTAGATCCTGTGATAGGAAGCGTGAGAGTTCAATACCCGTTTAAGGCAGGGTAATTAACAGGAGATAACTGACGTCCATTAGACATTCTAATCACCTGAAGAAGAAACGTTGTAATAAATATTGCGACATGAGGACAATAGTCCGAATAATGTAAATAATGAATCGGAACTATTTTGATTAATATCAATAGACTGATTTATAAACATGCATTGACAATTGTATTGTTGAGTGAAAGTTAACAAATACATTTTAACTAATGATAAGTTAAAAGTAATTTTTTAAATTTAACCCCAGTCTGAAGTCGATTGTTTTTTGATAAATTAATTATTCGTACAAAATTGTATCCACTTCACTACTTTCCAGATTCCTCATTTTCGATATTGTTCAACTGTCGCTGATATCACATCTTTATATTAAATCGCTTTTATTTTATTGTCGGTCACTGTTTCTCTCCGCCTTCAAAAATGCCTTCGATGATGGTCTTGCAGAGGTTGTAATAACGTGTAACGTGTCCAAACCATGATAACTTCCGCCGCTTAATAGTGACGAGAAGAGATACCTGTCAACCCACGAGACTTTTAACCCTGCTCCGTACATCGTCATTGGTTTTGTGCTCACAATAAAAGATGTAGAGGAGCTTTCTCAAATAATTTAGGAAATCTATAAAATAAGATTTACACAACAAAATTCGATTCTGTGAAAAACCGCGGAATTTTAATTGGAAGGACATTTTAAAGAAGCTACCGTACAAGAAACTGGGAAAAATTGGGGCAAATATTTCTAATGACATTTTGAAGCAAATAGCTCGATAAAATAAATAATGCAAACTCGTCCCAACGCAACAAGTGTTCATGCTGTTCAGATTAAAAATTCGAGCTCATTCCTCGTATTCTTCAGTGCTGACAATCCCAGAAAATCACTGGTCTATGCAATATTCCTTGTTTGGGCAGCAGTTCCACCATTTTTTTCCATACTGAAAAAATCCTTTTTGAATTCGCCAAATCAAAGTGGTGTTAGGGTCCGGGTTTAAATGACGAACATGGATTACCAATTATTTGGTTGGACGCTTTCAAAATAAATGAATTCAATACGTAACCGACGACCAGTAGAATTCTTGAATATCGACTCAAACTTAGATACGAGCCCATCCAAAAGAAAACCAAAATTGAAATGCTCTACGCGAAGGCTCGGAATAAACACTCCTACTAGTCTTAAAAAAACACACACAAATACATAGGACGAGGCAATAAAGTCAATATACAGTGGGGAATTCTCAAAGATACAGTTTTTTTTTTCACACAAAAAACGAGAAATATCGATGAATTCAAGCAATTTATTCGAGATGCATTTGCAGACTTAAGCCTAATAAACCATTTGTGTCGTGACATTTGCCGAAGCTTTTCTCTCACGTTGTAGGAAATGCAATGAAGCAGGTGGATTGCAGTTCTAACACTATCGGTAATTAATTTATTATTTTTTACCATAGCATTTAATTCTTATTAACCAGAATTAATCAGAACCATTTCAACAATAAATTTCTGGACTGTTGATAAATTACTTGGTCTTAATTGTTATTGTAACTATATATTAACTTTGTTGCCACCCTATATATATATATATATATATATATATATATATATATATATATATATATATATATATATATACATATACATATGCAGTGCTGTTCGATAAAAGTGACTCAGCTGATTTTTTTTACTTAAAATATTTTTCACCTATTGTTTTTGGTGTCAAACTAATATTTAATCTTAATAATATAAATACCCCTTCCCGACCACCTAGTAAAAAAGTTTACTCACCCTAAGGTATTCTACTGGTAATTATAATTTTGGATATAAATGAGATTTAGGGAAAAACTCTGTGCAAAAAAGTTATTCACTTATTTACTGCCACTAGTAATCAATAGAAACATAACCGAATAGCTTTAAATAAAGAATAATAGATGTATAATTTATTTATAATAGGTAATATAGTTCGAAATATTTAATAATCTATGGGTCCTCCTTTATTTTGAATAACCTTTTCAACCCATTTTGGCATTGACTTGATTAGGTTCTGGCAAATCTCATCTCCAAGCATTGAATTCCATTCGGATATGAAATTCACAATCAATTCCTCTTTGTTGCTCAACTGCTTTCTCGAGAGCCTGTATTTATAATGCTCCATTAGTTTTCTATGGGGTTGAGGTCAGGAGATTGGGGCGTCCATGTAATAACACTAACCTGCTTCGCATCAAAGTATTCCTTCATCAATTTTGATTTGTGAGAGGGAGCATTATCCTGCATAGAAATTAGCTTGGTGGGGTCGATTTGCACCCATTCAGCAGAAGGGAGCAGACAAGACTCTAAAATTCTCTTGTACTGCTCGCTCCTGGGGGTCTTTTCAACAGGTTTTAAGAAACCAGTTCCATGAAAAGAAAAGCATCCCCAGAACATTGTACTGAACGGATGCTTGACAGTACCTACTGCTAAATTCAAAGAGCTTTTAAAGCTGCTTCTTTGGATTTTAGATCGCTTATCATTTGAATTTAGCACAACTTTCGTTTCATCGGAGAGGAGAACTTTTAGTAAAGAAAATTCAGGTGAGTCACTTTTATCGAACAGAGCTGTATATATATATTTATATTTATATATATATATATATATATATATATATATATATATATATATATATATATATATATATATATATATATATATATATATATATATATATATATACATATATTTCTCTGTGTGTGTAAATATATATATATATATATATATATATATATATATATATATATATATATATATGATTAAAAAATGACAATTGGAAAAAAATTATTTGTTCTTGCCGCCGCGTTTCGTCATACGACTTTATCAAGGCAAGCAATGTTTTAGACATTGTTACATCAAAACTAAAATTAAAACAATTAGACACTCATGTGTAAGCCTCTTTCTGGATATTGGTAACATCCTTTCTAGTAAGAGTTTGTTTTATTTGTTTTCCAAAACTGCGTCGGCAAGGACTAAGGATTTTTCGAATTGTCATTTTCAAACCAATTTTTCTTTATTGTCAGAATTATTCATGGGAAAAGAAACTCTCTCTCTCTCTCTCTCTCTCTCTCTATATATATATATATATATATATATATATATATATATATATATATATATATATATATGTAGTACAGGTAATCGATCTGTTGGTATAAAATCCGGCTGGATCCTCTTGAAATTTTTGGTTTATATTTGAGACTAAATGGTTGCAGATCCTAAAATGCTATCCTTTTACAGTTCAATAAATGTAATTTCCATTACTCTTTCATTTTTCAAATATATATATATATATATATATATATATATATATATATATATATATATATATAGGTAACTATACTTGTGTCGAAACACCTTCGAATTCTTGATTTAACAATAGGCAAATCAATCACGAAGGGAAAAAAGGTTTTAAAAAAGAAAGAGCCAGGAACATGAAAGTCTGTCGAAAATAATCGCACAGATACAGGTTCAAGGCCCAAAGAAAAAACCCCGATACGAGTAAACAACTAACTAAAGAGCTCGATACAAACGTAGAGCAAACCTAGTCAAACGTAATGAGCCAGACAAACCTACTAAGGTTTCATTTAGGCAGATCGTCAGCGTCAGCTGACCCTGATGATCTGCCTAAGTGAAACCTTGGTAGGTTTGTCTGGCTCATTAGGTTTGACTATATATATATATATATATAAATACAAAAGTGGACATGGAAGTCAGCACTTAGAGGCGACAGTCTGTTTCATGCTAGTGCAATCGTCAGGCGACTAGCCTCTAAGTGCTGACTTCCATGTCCACTTTTGTATTTACACACGCTCTATCCCTGATATTGAGCACTTTGTCCCATAAATATAGCACACTTTAAGACTATATTTCTTCATGTATATATATATATATATATATATATATATATATATATATATATATATATATATAATGCAGTTAATCGATCCGTTGATACATAATACGGGTGAATCCTAGTAATAATAATTATTAAAACTGATCCACAGAGAGCTCGATAGTTTTATTTTAACACAGCATATGTATTTTTACAGCAAAAAATAAATATATATATATCTCAACATAGGTATAGTCTATTTCAAACCGTTCTTCATACGGTTATCGTCACCGCTAAGGCTTGTCTCGGAGCGTCATTCTAAATGTATTTTGAAAGTCAGTCTTCCTCTAGACGGCGCATTGTTAACGAGAGTGGGTTGGTGTTAGCGATCGGTGGAGGCGTAAAGTATCTTATCCCGGGGGAAGCGGTCTGTGTTTGGTGTTTATTTATGGTCAGGATTTTTTTTGTAGTTTAATATCAATTCCTACTATATGGTGTTTTTTCTAACGGCCCCGGAGTGGGTTTTTATTTTTCTGGGATTCACAGTAAATAGTTTTTGTACTACTAAGCGATGGGCGATTTAAATTTAAGTCCGTTAAGATTTTATAGATTCGTGGATAATACCCGAGCACCCAATAGAATATATCATACTGTCAAATACACTTATATGCGTACATATCTTCATACATACATATATGTACATTTACATGTCCATACATATATGCCACTATACGTACACATACACCCCCGCATATATGCACATGTATTTTTATGTAATTTGGAATTTTTCTATGTCTACATTTCGTGATAAGTTCTCTCCGTTGATTTAATAATTTGCATTGATCTTTATATTTTATTATCTTGATTTTTTCTTCTAAACATAGCATATATATATATATATATATATATATATATATATATATATATATATATATATATATATATATGTGTGTATATATATGTATATATGTATATATAATATAATATAAATATATATAATTATACTCGTTTGAAAAAACCTTAGGTGTTTTGGCTTGTAATTGAACAAACCAATACCCAAGGAAAAATCAGTAATAAAAAAAGAAAGAACTAAGAACATGAAATTGAGGCGAAAACAATCGTCCAGAATCCAAGCTCAGAGTCCGTATAGGTGAAACCTAGGTAGGTTTACATGGCTCTTTAGGTTCATAGTTATATATATATATATATATATATATATATATATATATATATATATATATATATATATATATATGAAGAAATATAGTCTTAAAGTGTGCTAAATTTAAGGGGTAAAGTGCTCAATATCAGAGATAGAGCGTGTTTAAATATAAAAGTGAACATAGAAGTCAACACTTAGAGGCGACAGTCTGTTTCATGCTAGATGCAATTGTCAGGCCACGGGTGGTGTTATTTTTCTCGGCTATTTATATATACGGGTCAGTGGTCCTTATATATAAATATCCGAGAAAAAAAACACCACTCATGGCCTGACTATTGCATCTAGCATGAAACAGACTGTCGCCTCTAAGTGTTGACTTCTATGTTCACTTTTATATTTATATATATATATATATATATATATATATATATGTATATATATGTATATATATATATATATGTGTGCGTGTGTGTGTGTGTGTGTGTGTGTGTGTGTGTATTCGCGCCCGTATATGTGTGTGTATAAAAGAACATATATAAAATATAAGGATATTCTCTTGGGTTACACTGTGGCAGGTGGAAGTTATTTTTAAGTCATTTAACCCTAAGCAAGTCGATAATGACACTTGTACGCAGATGTTTACAGGGAGTGAAAGAGAACGAGAAGGTGAGGACTGAAGATGAGGAGGTTTGATTTAAGAACAAAAAAATAGCAACAGGGCTCAAGATGGCAGAAGATGGCGGAAGTGGGACAAAAGAAACTGTTAGGGTAGAAATGGCGGTAGCAACTAGCTAGTTTACAGGTAAAAAGGTGAAATCTAGTTGCCAATCTAGTAGCACGCTTAAATTTGTGTGGTTAGATCGGCAGGAAGATAAAAAAAAACATCACAGTATCTGCAAATGAAAATATTTGTAGAAAAGGCAGAGGGAAGCCCCGTCTGTGTAATAATTTACCCAGAAATGAGACAACACGTCATCCTGTTTATAAAGTGAGAAAAAGAGAGAGTGGGTTTTGTTGTAGTTTTTGGGTAGCCTGGTTTACTAGTGAGCCAGCCAAAATGAGCTGACTCATTTTATAGTTCCAATAGAAGAATTAACCAATCAGAAGGCTCAAAATTTTCAATATATAAAGGCGGCCATGTTTTTCCCGAATATGCACAGCCAGCCTTTGATATCGAAGACTGAAGATTTACGGAACAGCTGCTGGTGGTATTGGCGATATAGTCAGATTCAGTTGAGTGTCTGACTCGTGAGTGTTAATCTTTAACGTTGTTTCATTGAACAGATTACGTACTGCGCTGTATTCTATATCCATAGACTATGGTGAACATGGTCAACAGGTTTGAGGCTTTTCCATTTATAAATGCTGTATACAACGCTTTGGCAGAAAATAGGCGATGTAATCCCACACAATAATCTTTCCTTTAAAATAAGACGCAGTGCAATCCATCTGCTCTGAGCAATAGGACCAAGTAAGTTTATAGAAAGTCAATGAATGCTATGAAGTCAAATGAATGAAGATATTTCTAGAAACTATTGAAACAATTCATTCCGACTAAGATATCTCTCTATAAAATATTTCCTAAAATTCCATTGATAAGAACTTTGAGAAG
>OZ038481.1:14061615-14079115 GCA_964036315.1 Acanthosepion esculentum | reverse complement strand
GCCTTGAAAAATAGTGCCCCATCCGTGATTGCATCAGATTTCTATCACGCCCATACAATAATGTCTCGACTGTCGATTAGTTGTCCTACGGCCATTGTCTGCGATGTACCTGACTCCAAAGAGGCGTACAAAAATTGTAACTCTGCATGAACACACGTGTATGCTGTACTAGTGAGCAAACCAAAGTAGGATAGACTGTCTCGGAACCTCTCCTGATTTAAATCCGATCGAGAATCTCTTTAATCTGCAAGGAACGACTTAGTCGAATGGGCATTAATGGGTATTAACATGTGCACTGTGTCATGTTTCATTGGAAAAATACGAAAAAAGGTACATATTTCCAGAATTTATTTTTATTTTTTTTATTTTTGCTTGAATTAATTTGCACAAGGTTATATATATATATATATATATATATATATATATATATATATATACTAGCAGTAAAGCTAGTAATACTCATTTTGTACACGCATGTAAGGCTGAAGTCTAGTAGAACTGATGGCCGCCCACGCAAAAAATGTAATGTACACAAGTTGTCGGTATTCATCAGCACAACGGAAGAAAAAATTGTAAGACTTAAACGGAAACAATGGACAGCCATGGTAGCATCAGCCGTTTGCCATTACTAAGAGACCTCCAATTAAAGGTTGTCAAGTTCATTATGAACACGGGCCTAAGGGAGTTTTCGATGAGTTTTGGCAGATGGCTTTGTATTCCGATGGGATGGTTTTATTATCCCTGAGTGCAAGACATTACACGAAGTCCTGTGTCAGTTGCAACGTAGTAAAACGCAATAGCGTGAACGGTAGATGCGTCTTTTGCCCAAAAGACGGCGCTGCCACTACCGCAAACAGAACCACATAACAGAAGTATGGGAAGGTGCCGGAGCGATTACTTGTAAGTGGCACAATTTTTTGTAGTTTTTAATAGCCAGTTGAGGCGAACATGAAGCGCACGTAGCATTACCTAAAGCAGCCCTTATGGTAGGGGGAGAAACACAGCAACGGTGTACGACAGAGAATGCATATTATAACTTTGCATGCTGCTATTCTTTTATTATCCCACTTCTTTTTTCTGAGGCCTGAATTGTGTGGACGCACTCGACTTCTCTGACAATTAAACGAATCCACCTTCCCACATATTGGTTTTGTGTTGCAACTGAATATGGTTACGTGGTCGACATGTAAGTGCGAATGCAGCTATGGTGGGGTTTAACTGATAAGGGAGCATCTGGTGAGCAAGACAAACTTTAATGAAATGTCTTAGTAATGGCAAGTGGATACTACGACGGCCTTTAAATAAACCGGGTTCAAAAATGAAGGAACCTACGATACAACTGACATAAAGATGTGTACATTGCGTTTAAACGAGACCGACCATAGGCTCTAGGACTTCTGCGTAGGTAATATTTTTAGCTTTGTTTGTTGGAGAGTAAACGTAAACGTTATCCTTACTCCCGACTCGGGAGCAGCCTACGTAAAGCTGTCCATGGGCCAAATACTGTTCACGCAAATGCAGACCCGCGACGCTGAGCGTCTGTCCTTGCGATTTGGCCATTGTTGTTGAGCCATGCTCGCCGTACCCCAGGGCTTTCTGAAGCTCTGGCAGACGCAGGGCTTTCTGAAGTTCTGGCAGACGCAGTAGCGCTGGCATTTCTTAAACGATGAATAGTGTTTTGTTGAGGTTGTTCCCAAACCCTGGAAGATGCTGTAGCCCTAGCATTCGTAAGACGATATAACTCGTTTGTTCAGGGCTTTCTAAAGCTCTAGAAAATACTGTAGCAATGGCATTCCTTAAACGCCGAAGGATTGTCTGTGTTGGCGCCTCGGAAGCCCTGACCCTAATATCGCCTATTGACTCCTGTGAAGTCTGTACTAAACGCTCTTCAGTTGAAAGTCTAGCGCGTCGTGATGACATAACTGATGCCAACCTTTCAGTCCTTTCAGCGGGACTTTCCGTGGAGATGCAGGCAGCAGAGCGTGAGGCCATCTGAGAAAGGCGCAACGAAGTTTGCTCTGTGATTTCACTTGCCCTTGCTGCTCTTGTAGCGGAGGCAGCAGCCGTGCGTCGTTCAAAAAGTTTTCTTCTCTTAGGCGGCTTTTTAACCAATTTTAAAAAGGCAAACGTAATAAAAGTTATGTAGGTGTTTT
Source organism: Acanthosepion esculentum (assembly GCA_964036315.1). Taxonomy (NCBI): domain Eukaryota; kingdom Metazoa; phylum Mollusca; class Cephalopoda; order Sepiida; family Sepiidae; genus Acanthosepion; species Acanthosepion esculentum. The sequence continues at coordinate 14,076,962 of OZ038481.1, read as the reverse complement.
GAGTGCAAAAAATAATGTAGTCTAAACGTAGGCAGGTTAGAGGGATCCCAAAAGTGTATGTAACTGTATCAAAAGGGGATGGAAGACAAAAAAAAGTGAAGTTTAAAAAATTCAACTAAAGCTAAAACGGTAGTAGGTAATTTGCGAAGTAAATTCGATAAACGTGGAAACGGATGTAGTTATAACTATGAAGTAAAAAGAACAGTTTGGATACGTAATCAACAACTTGCGGTTTCCGTAAGAAGCGAATAAAGTGAGCCAAGTGCGGGACGGTAATCGCAGAAGTGTGAACACGCGTGCGACTTATGGTATAAAGAGGCGGTTGGCCGGTTGATCTTGAGCGCACATACTAAAGTGACGTACGTATGCACGTGCACACGCGTACGTAAGAGAACTGCACGCGCATATGATTGGATGGGATAAGTTTAAACGCTTGCAACAGTGCCAATGAACTCGCAACAACTTTGAACAGTTGACACGATTGGTTAACCTTCAGCTGGGTTAGTCAAAGCAGTGCACGGATGACGTTTCAAAATAGTATCTGGCGACTTTATTGTATCGGTTTTTTTATTGATAAATATGAAAGCTATGTAGATCCTTGTCCCAAAATCGGCATTGCCTTTTTAATTTACGTCGTCACCGATGTAGCACAGTCTCTCAAAGTCAGCCAATCAGAAAATGGGATTTTCAAGCTTCATTTTGCTTTGAAAATTTTGAGCAGTCAGAAGATATGAGGTAGTTTTATTGATCAAAAGTTGAAAATACAAACGTTTTTACACTTTTTACGAACAAAATTTGAAGCAATGTTAATTTCGTTTACTGATGGATGATGAAGGCATTTAAGTAGCACGAATTTAGATGAAAACGTGCGAGAACCTTTTTTTGGGCAGAGATGCGCAGTAGTAAAATTATAGCGAGTAGGTGCCTTTTGCTACACGTAAACGTCATGAAAACACATAACAGTCCCCGGGTGTCCCCTCGAATGAAAAAATGCAATCAAATACGAAACAATGGACAAATTGGACAATTGGGGGTAGCCGAATCTGTCCACTTGGATTAAAAATGGTGGCGTGAAGTGGCATGAAATGTGTTAGTGATTGCTCACTGAATTCAATCCTAGGCTTTAGTAGGCTAAATGGGCTACACACACCTAAAAAGCAGTAGATTCACCTTGTTTTTACTGATTTTGTGGCAAAATTTAGCATGTAGCTCTGTAAATCCCTTTTAAAATGGCCGTGAAGCTTACTTTACTGTGCAAATGCAGAAAACATGGAAAGTAATGCATGTCTGCACTGAAACATTAAAATATATTTTTTAAAAACCATGGTGAGAGTGTTAAATCCTTAAATAAAAGTAGGCTACCTGAAACCTCTATCCCATTTGGGATGCTTGATGCGCGCTCACGTGACACTCCCCGTTCACACATCATCTCGCATGACCCCAGAGCGTGAATGGGCCAATCAGCAGCAAGCATTACGTATCGCGTGAACTATGCGTGACTAATAACACTAATCCGATTGGCTTTTGGAGCGCAAAGTTCGGCTGCGACAGAAATCCTTCATTGTGATAACTTTTGCATCCGAAACCAAAATATGGCTATTTTTGTCCTTTCTTATTCCAATATAATCACTTAAATCCGACTTTTTTTCTAATTATGCTACCGCTATCAATTCTGACATGAAAAGTGTCCATATCTGCTTGTGTGCAGTGAACGCACATAATTCCACACGCGTACGTCCGATCAAAAATGAAAAATCGATAATATTGATCTAAATATTGACATAAATCAATTTTTGGCCCCGACAAAACCCCCGCATGACCATTAGCAGTAACTGTGTCAAATTTGGTTGAAATCAGTTGAAAAATGTAGGAGATCCGATCAAACATATAAACGAACACACACGCAAACACACACACACACCTTCTGTCTTTTATCATATGTATAGATATGTGTGTGTGTGTTTATCTCTATCTCAATCTGTCCATATATATATATATATACATATATATATATATATATAATTTTCTTCATATGTATGTATTATTTGAATGTGTTTGTGTGTCTAAGTTTAGACAATACCACGGTTTATGAGTGCACCTCCTTCAGAGATTTTCCGTTCTGCTGATCACCCCTCTCAGGAAGGATCCGGTCTGTTACCTTAAATACACCAAAAACAACGCTAGTAACGTTTCGTCATCACAGAGTCGACCTTGAGTTTTTTTCCAATCATGGTGAGTGGTTCTACTTTCAAAGTTCCTCCTTACCGTGAGCATATGGTTGGACAAGCTAATTCTAGAACTCAAGGGGACCTCGTATATGCGACCCATTGTGAAATATGCTATAAAATGGTTGACTCGTTGTGCCAGCAAAGAATTTGGCTCTTCCCGAGATGCTTTATCTTCAAAAGAGCCAGATCAGACCAAAAATGGGATATTGCTGCCATATCTGGGTTGGAGTTGCCCTTTCCAGAGTTCAAAAGAGTCTTGTGGATGTTTAATTATTTGCCACCCAACAATCCTTTTCCCACAGAAGAAACATTGCTAACATCTTTCTAATCTATTGCTATTTTCACGGGGAATGGGACGCGTTTCACTAACATGGACATTGGTAAATAAGTTTTCAACATCAAGTGAAGCTATGATTTCGTTGTCGGGTTTTTTCAGTTTTTAGGATTTGGATTACTTCTAATGTTGACTTAACACTATATTTACTAGGAAGGTAGGGAGTCATGAGTTGGTTAATGTATTTTGAAAATAAGATATTTACAGCTTTCAAAAAACCATCCATCTACCTCAGATACGTTGATGATATTCTTATGGTAGTTAAAAATACAGATGAATTACTTTAACTTCAAAACATTTCAAAAATAATTCTGTCCTCAAATTCACGTATGAATTCAATACTAATAATAAAATTCCTTTCCTTGACATATTGATAAACACAAATAATAACAAATTTACTATTTCGCCATATAAAAAACCTACCAGCATGAATTCATGTACACTTAACTACAAAAGCGAATGTCCATATTACTACAAAATAGCAATTATAAAAAATCTAATACATCGTGCAGAAACGAATTCATCCACAATACAGATTTTTTACAACGAACTAAAGAATATAAAACAAACACTTATTAATAACAGCTTTCCAAACTATATAGTTGATGAACAAGTAAGATGCTTTCTTAGAAATCTCAATACTAAGCAAATAGTACATAATACTGCTTCGACTAATCTCAAACATATTAATGTCCTATATCGTAATCAAATGCATACTAATTATAAACAAGATGAAAATATACTAAAGAAATTAGTAAATACTAATATATCTACAACAAATCCTAGCAAAAAAATTAAGTTAATCACATACTACACTAAATCTAGTATATCCAACTCAATTATTCGCATTGTTTCTTCTCCCCCGGTTAACGATTTGCAAAAAAACAACATAGTTTACAAATTCAAATGCCCTTTGGGATATTGTATCTCCAACGAATTAAATAATATTAGGTTGGTGCAAAAATAATGTCGTTTTCTCACATGAAGTTGAACGTCAAAAAACGACATTATTTTTGCACCAACCTAATATTTATGTTGGTCATACGACAAACTCGCTTTCACGACGCTTGACACTACATTTGAATGATAACTCTAACATTTTATGCATTTAAAACAACATGCCTGGCCGCATACACAATTCAGGAAAATCCTTGTGGAAAACACAACTATACTTAAACATGAAAACAATAAACAAAAATTAAAAATGTTTGAAGCTGTATACATAAAACAGTTGAACAAAATAAACTATGAAATCTCCAGAAATATTCTTAAATGCCTATAATTGGTAACAGAAGCCATTAATTTATGCCAACTGGTTCCCATACTTAATACTTCTCATTTTCACTCTCGCGTGGTTATCTGTGACGACATCAACTGCTGTGAGATTTTCGCTTCCAGCAACTTATATGCACGAGTTTGTCGTTGCTTAGAGTACAATATATTAAGCGATACACGTAATGAATTGCTTAATATATTGTACTGTAATTGTCATCTTTGATAATGGCTTATGTAAGCCGAAGGCTTAGATAGGATTAAAAATATATGTATCAGTAATGTGATTTTCTTTCTTCGTTTGATGATAATGTTATTAAGATTATCAGACGACATGAAAAGAATTTGCATAAAATAAATAGACAACATTTGTCTATATTATTTAATGAAACATGCATCAATATATATATATATATATATATATATATATATATATATATATATATATATATATATATGTAAAATAAGAGTGAACATTGAAGTCAATACTCAGAGGCATCTGAGTCTTGACTTCAAAGTTGAGTTTTATATTTACATACGATCTATCTTTGATATTGTGCACTTTACCCATAAATATAGCTCACCTTAAAACTATATTTCTCTCTATCTCTCTCTCTTTCTGTGTGTGTGTGTGTGTGTGTGTATAAGGCAGATTTTATTAATTTTTATAGTCTCTAAAATTAATTAAATCTTCCTGGTCGGCCGTATTTAACAAAATATATCTGAAAGAAAGGTTTGCTCCCCAAAATTATATTAATATATATATATATATATATATATATATATATATATATATATATATATATATATATATATTATGTTAGTCTTGTTAGTAAAGCCGAATTACTGTTTATCAATGCACAATCTTCGACGATTTTTCTCGATCGATCATATGTATTGAGGAAACGTATCTTAACGTAAACAATACATAATGAATTATAACCATCGATTATTCAATATATTTTCTGCTCACACGTTATTTTTATAGATACATTTTTCTTCCAGTAAATGCACTGATTTTAATTAAACATTATTAATTACATTTACTGGCCTGAATGTTCAAAATGTCAAATGACGGTTTTCGTATAGGAATACAAATAAGATTCCTCTCGGAGAAGGCATATTTTCTACGAAATTTCTCAAACATTCAGGTCGGTAAATGCAATTAATACTGCTTAATTAAAAACAGAGCATTTACTTAAACAGATATATATATATATATATATATATATATATATATATTGATAATATTAGTGGTCAATATATATATATATAATATATATATATATATTGATAATATTAGTGGTCAATGTATATATATATATATATATATCGATAATATTAGTGGTCAATGTATATCTATCTATCTATATATATATATATATATATATATATATATATATATATATATATATATATATATATTCACAATAGGATAGAATCCAGGTAGAACTCAATGTCCAGGACAGAGTAAGAATATAATATAAAATGCTCAAACACTAATATAAATACTATTAATACTAATATTAATAGTAATATTCCATGGTTAGTGTTTGAGTTTTTATATCATATTATATATATATATATATATATATATATATATATGTGTGTGTGTGTGTGTGTGTGTGTGTGTGTGTGTGTGTGTGTGTGTGTTCTTTTCTCATTAGAGCGGAATACAAACTTCGATTTCATAAATGCATAACTGTTATACAATAAAAAAGAAATACCTAAAACCATACAACCTAATCCCTATAAGCTGTTATCAACTTTATTGACAAACCCACTAGATAAAAAAGACAAAAAAACTACATGAACTGACGCGTGAAGAGGCGAATGTTGAAAATGAAAAAACCGACACGGCAAAAAAAACAAAAAAACAAATCTCCTTGATAATTTTATGTGAAAGCCGAAATTATTAGGACAATTTATATTCAAATCTGTAAGGGTAAACATAAACAAACGATCCGAAATGCAGAACAAATAAAAAAAATCCTTAACAAACACATTCGTCGGTCGTTTTCAGAAGAGTGTATAAGTCAGTTCATCGATATTTCTTGTCCGGCCAAATACGAATGATAAACTGGATGCAAAAATTATTTCCTTTCGATTTATCCTTCTTCTCGTGAAAAAAAAGCGGTCTTAATTAGTCTAGCCGATTATCCGCTTCACGAATCGACGCATCACCAAAAAATAAAAATAAATTAGAAAAACAATTTTTCTAAAGAAATCCTGAAAATAATTTATCGAACAAGCTTTATGGCTATTTGTATGAAATTAATCTGTTGATATTTGTCGCGTAAGCAGAGAGAATTGTTTTGCGTCTTCATGTGACATGACCAATTCCAGAAGATCTATTACATTGTTTAAAAAATTAGAGGAAAATGGACGTGCATTTTTTATTCAGAAACAGATATAAATCGACAAGAACACACAAAAAAATGGAGGTATTTTTCTCAGCTTATCTTTCACAAATATAGATTACAAACAGGCGTTTAATCACCATAAATATATTTAGATAATTCGAAGCAATAAATGCTGTTTTGTGATCTGAAATAAATCTATTTCTTGCAGCCTTAAAGTGTCATGTTCACTCAATGTCTGTTGAACCCCAGAAATTATACAGGGTTTATCATATATATACATATATATATATATATATATATATATATATATATATATATATATATATATATATATATATATATATATATGGGTGTATCAAAATACTTTTAAAATCCTTTGTTGGCGAGTTTCTCACACCAAAACAAAGAAAAAAGTCCATATAAACATGTGTCCGCAGGTCTTTCGTTTTTGAGTTAAGTTTAAACAAAGTTTACGCAAGAATTAGGAACAAGCCCCAAGTTTGTAAAAGAATTTTTGGACTGTACATTTAACATGGTAAACTTTAAATTTAATAAATCAAGAACAAAGGATTTGCGGGCATATATTTATATGGACCTTCGTCCTTGTTTTGATGTGAGAAATCCGGCCCAAAAGTTTCTGAAGTATTTTTATAGTGTACATTTAACAGCGTAAACTTTAAATTTAATAACTCAAAAACAAAGGATTTGCGGCATATATTTATATGGACTTTCGTCCTTGTTTTGATGTGAGAAATCCGGCCCCAAAGTTTTTCAAAGTATTTTTGATACACCCTGTAGAAACAATATATTCCGGATGTCACAGGTTCGTCTGACAGCCGTTTATTATATCCAAAAGAATATAAGATAGTTTAGGTATTTTCTCTGGTTAATTGGTTCATGGAGTATTTAAATGAGCTTTAGTTTACAAACAAAAGTGATTTTTATTTGCTCAATAACAAGTAGCTTATCGCTTAGCCACCGCCATTAGGACAATATCTCTTGAGAATCTGTTCAAAATCATTTTAGAGTATAGGTACTTCTATACGTGTCATTTTATTTCAATTATTTACGCAAACTCTCACAAAAATGAAACATAATATATAGCGTTTTTATCTATTTTCGGCCATTTGCGAAATTAATATAAGCTCAAGCCGGGGGAGGGTGAACCTGATCTGTGGGACGGGGATGAAATCAGGCGGAAACGTTTCGAGAGGGCTTGAGCAATCTTTCCACAGTATTGCCGGTAAAACCAATTTAAAAATTTACTTTGTGCCACATTAGTTAACGATGTGCGCTCAGTGAGAAACCACTTTTGTGTATGGATATGTGCAAAAGTATCTAATTTAATCAACATGGAACTGCCAGTATCAAGAATTACGGCAATCTAATACATTCACTCACACACACACACACACACACACACACACACATATATATATATATATATATATATATATATATACAGGGTGACCAAAAAAAAACCGGTAATTTTTGAAGTGCGTATTGCCAGACATGAGCAAGTGGCAACGTTGCGAGACAGTGACCTTGAGCAAGTAAACATTTCGCCATTTTAGTAACGAGAATGAAATTCACAGTATCCCAGCTGAGATGTTGCAGCAGTCAATGAGGAATCTCAACAGCAGATTTCAAGAATGCATTTGTACAGGAGGACGCCATCTACAGGACGTAATTTAAAAAAAATGAAAATTCCATCATTGTTTCTTAAATGGCATGTTTTAAGGTTTCAATTACTATGAATTAAATATTTTTCTTCCATCACTCTTGGTTTTATTGGATTGTTAAAAAGTTACCCTTTTGGGGGGGGTCACCCTGTATATATATAAGGTTAACAAAGAATTCTGTACTCGTCGCTCATCGTAATGCTGTTTTTAATTGAATTGTAGCGGATATCATATCCGCAGCCACACAAAAATGACTACAGGTAAGCCAGGAAGATTTCACTTCATCGCTATATTCAACAGATTTTACACCTGCAGACAACTATAAATTGCTGATAAAGATTTAAAATGAAGAAAAATTGAAGTTGGTTGAAAACTGAAAACTGATAGTAAATGTCTGGTCAATAAAGTTAATATTGCGAATGAAAGATATTCGCTTTACTTTATTTTTATTTAATAGCCAAAAAACTGACTTTTAATCTACCATATATACAGGGTGCAATGGATAAATTGTCGCTAGATCATATTTTTTTAAATTTCGCGGATGTGCGTTGTTTGTTTTTTATTTTGTCGACTGTACAGTATAGTAGACTTAGTTGGGCATCGTCTGTGAGAAGAAAAAAAAAGGGTTAACGCAATTCACTCCGCCAGAAATTTGGAAAAGCCATTCTGTACTGCTTGGCATTCGCGCCGGAAACTCCAATACAAAAACTTCAAAATGTTTGTTTGTCAATCTGAGGATAGTGCAGAGGATTCAGTAAGAGTTGGATGAGTCTAAGGGTGATTATGAATGTGTTTGGAATGATCAATAATGATGGCGACTTTATGCTTTCATTCATCTTCCCATACGGAGGCGTGCATCAAATGCCTTGAGGAGATCGTATTGTCCTAGGTCAAGACGACATCTGCACCATGTCACACAAGCAGGAGAACTCAGTTCTGGCTGTTAGACATTTTCTGCGACCACGTCACCCCTTATACTGACTACCTATCACTTCCGATTCCGAAGTCGCCTGGAATCCGTTGTTGAAGCCAATGACGATTTCATTGGATAAATTAACTCATTAATATTTCAAGATATATTTTTGTAATTTTTTTAAAGAAAAAGCCAACTCTTAAGAATATTAACTACGAACAAAGCCACAATGTGCTAACCGTATTCGGAAATTAAAAGCATCCCTACTACACACTAAGACATACACATAATGCATACACTCAATTAAGGTGAAAAATCGAATCATCCTTGATAATGGCTAAAAGTAAAGCCGAAAGCGCTCAGAAACATAAAACATTTGCACAGTTCTTACACACCCTTTGTCCTGTAAAGAAAGCTCTTGTTCGAACAGAAGAAAAATTAAATAAAAAGCTCAATCGTAGCACCTTGTCTGTCGTTTTTAATGAAACATGCATAAACGAAGGATTGCTTCCTAAATATAAAACTATCAAATATATATATATATATATATATATATATATATATATATATATATATATATATATATATGTATATATATATATATATAAATTTAAAAATTAGGAGGTCAGTTGAAATTCGCTACCTTGGTTTCAACCAAACCATAATCCTCAGGGGAATTTTTATCAAATGACCTAAGTCTTTTTTTTTTATTTTAAAAACAAAACAAGGAAAGCTACATTATTATTTTCAAAAATAAATAAACAAAAGCAGGGCGATCAAACTCATGACGTTGGGTGTAATAAAAAGGGAGGAGGAGGATGTGAAGATGAAAGGAAAAGAAGAAGAAGAGAAGAAAAGCAAGCCTATCGTAAATGTATTCAAGGAAGAAGAAGAAGAAGAAGAAGAAGAAGAACAACAACAACAACAACAACAACAACAAAAAGCAAGCGTCTTGTAAATGTATTAAAAGAAAGAAGAAAAGCAAGCGCCTTGTAAATGTATTAAAGGAAGAAGAAGAAGAAGAAGAAGAAGAAGAAGAAGAAGAAAAGCAAGCGCCTTGTAAATGTATTAAAGGAAGAAGAAGAAGAAGAAGAAGAAGAAGAAGAAGAAGAAGAAGAAGAAGAAGAAGAAGAAGAAGAAGATGAAGAAGAAGAAGAAGAAAAGCAAGTGCATTGTAAATGTATCAGTGAGGGTTTATCCAGCCTCATACGCACTTAAGAAAATTTTTCTGATATGTTGGCAAGGACTTAAAACTTCGGATTTCTGGTTTAAAAGGTTCTTTTTTTTTTCTTTTTTTCTTGGAACCCGGAAATGTCATAATCGCTATTTTTTCATGTTGGCAGAGTTTGCAAATATTGTAGAGATTGTTGCACGCTTTTGCATTTAAAAAAAAATCCACCTTACGAACGGATCTCTGGTGTGTTTTTTATCTTTTAAATTCCACACATTGCTAGCACGTTTGGTGGAGTACCTAAAATTTTCTAGCTTAAAGGACGACCTATGGATATACCATCTACATTTAAAAGTATCTTCCGTATACGCTATGTACGTTTTATTAAAGTAAAACCTTATTTTGAGATGATTAGAGAAAAATTCTTAAATGTGTATGAGGCTGTATAAAAAATGTATTTTTAAACACCGACTGATACATTTACAATATGCTTCTTCTTCTTCTTCTTCTTCTTCTTCTTTAATACATTTACTCTTCTTCTCTTCCCCCTTCTTTTTTCTTCCTTTAATACATTTACGATACCTTGCTTTTCTTCTCTTCCACTTCTTGTTCGTCTTTTCCTTCATTCTCCACATCCTCCTCTTCTTCCTTTTCGTCATGAGTTCGAGCCTCGTGCGTTTGTTTATTTATTTATTTATCAGAATAATAATGTAGAATTTTTATGTATGTTTTTTTAAATAAAAAAAAGCTTTAAGAGGTCATTTGATATAAATCGCCTGAGGATGCCGTAAGTTTGAAACCAAGGTAGGGGACTGACTTCCTGATTTTTAAAGTTAAAAGCTCCACATGTTATGTTTTTACTTTTATTTTTTCACACGTGTATTGAGCACCTTTTAATACTACTGTTTCCTGGTTAGATCCAACTGTAACCATTAACCCGATATATATATATATATATATATATATATATATATATATATATATATATATATATATATATATCAGATGCTGTTCACATCTATCATTAATTTTTCTAACCTACACATTCGCAAAAATCTGACTTAATTTTGTCTGATCGTTTGTGGAGCAGATCCTATTCATATTGAATTATAAATTATTATTAAATAATTATATTGTGTTATTATGGGAAATTATTTAAATACGACTACATTAACATTATTATTAAACAAAAACGCCCAAAACATTATTCACGCTACACGAGTGACACTACAAATACTAATAGAATACATAGAAATTCATTGGAAAACACTTTACTACGAGAATGTATTAGAATTATTTGTTAAACGAATTTTACAAGAAAAATGCATTCATTCACACAATGATTACATGTAAAGAGATACGGAAAACTATGAGCCTTAAGAAGAGAGAGATACCCTGTCATCGTTTTATTTTTGCACCTTTCGAAAGTTAAATATGGAGATTAAAGTTTAGGCTTTTTCTTCGTTTTAAGCTTTCAACCCCAAGCAAGGCAGGAAAGCCACTAAGAAGCAACGGCTTACTGAGTGTGAAAGAATAAACAAACAAAAAAAAGGGAAAAAAGTAATAAACCAAGATGCTACGTCAAGACCGATAGCATTGCAGATTCTTCTTTAGATTTTATCAAGAATCACTATGCAGCAGAAGCACCAGACCGTATGAGGCAGCAATATTCAAAGCATGGACAAACGATAGACTTAAAAATATGTAAAGAGAGATTCTATCGATAAAAATTGCTTAGAACGATCCAATGAACTATCTTTCCTGGCAGAAAATCTAGAATTTGATTCAATATAATTTTTCTACATGCCAATAGAGAACGTAAGCCCGAGAAGGCGCAACAAGGAACTCTCATGGAGGTTAGCATTAGTCGGGCATATGGACGGCAGAAAGGGATCTCACAGAATATCAACAGAGGGCAGTTTTATTTGGGAAGCATTAAAATTACAAACCTGTTTCTGGAAAAAAGCAGGTTTTCTGTCATTTTTTTAGATCAGTTATCAATTTGACGTTATCGTACTGGTCACAATTACTATGAAAACATGACTTAATAGCTGTGTCATTAGCATATATACCAAGTTGAGAGCTGATAACATCAGGAAGATTAATGATGAAAATTAGAAACAACCTATTCCAAGGATAGTACCCTGTGGGAAATATGCATTAATACAAGAAGACCTAGAAAACTGGCCGGTCCAGACCGCTTTCATTTCGTGATTTGATGACATAGACTAAATCAGTTCAAAAGTTCGTACAGAAATACCATAAACATTCAGCTTATGAAGAAGACCGTTGTGCCAAGCCTTATCAAATGCCTTCGAGATGACCAACTATTCATTTCATTTCTTTCCTTTTAATAAGAAAATAACCACATTTTACAAAGATTCTATTTTTGTTTTTCGAAACTTTTCCCCTCAGCACCTTCTCGGACTAACGCTCTCTACTGACATGAATTGAAAGATTATATTGCTTGGTTTGGCTTGGATTATATTGCTTGGTTTTGCTGCTAGGTTTGGCTTGAATTATATTGCTTGGTTTTGCTGCTAGGAAAGTTGCTTCGAATATTGCTGTCACATATCGTCTGCTGCATTTGGAGATTCTTTATAAAATCTAATGAAAAAAATCAGCAATTTCATTGGCCCTGACCGAACATCACGGCTTCTGTGATTTTCCCATTTTGATAATGTAGCTTCTCTAAGTCGTATCTATATATATATATTTTCATGGTAATTGTTTTGCTGAATTTGCTCTATGGTATCTAGAGTCTAGGGATTTAAGCGTGGTACTAGACTGGCAACAAGGTTACATCATTTTACAGTTGAGATGGCTACATGTAACCGTAAAGTCGTTGCTAAGACTTAATTTTCTTGCTCTTCTTGGCTGTACAACTCGCTTCCGGCTTCTAGCTTTCCAGTCAACTTCGATCGTCGAAAGTTTAAATGCAATATCAATCAATGCCTTCTGTCTTTTTTATTCCTCTTTTGTATTGTTCCTGACCCTTTGTAATCTTTTCTTTTTCTTATTCTTTTACACTCAGTAACCCCTTGTGTCTTAGTGGCTTTATTGGCTTTCTCGGTGTCAAATGATAAGAACTATGAACATGGCCAGAATGTCCTGGCCGTATTTGAAAATTAAAATAATATCTACTTTTCAACGACCTTTACACTATTCATAATAGCATTTAGCACAACAAAATGCTTGAAAATAGGTAATAGTTTCGTTGTTCTTAACGAAAGATAAACATTTTAGTGCGTACGATGAGGAAAGAAAACTTAGAAAATATAACACTCCTATGGCATATTAAATGAAGAAGAAGCAGGGGGAACTAAAACATTAGATTAAATGGGTAGTTGAAGAACTGGACAGAGACAAAGAAGCTATGGAAATTGGACTAATGCTACCCGTAGAAACAAAAGAAATGAAGTTGTGGGAACTATTATTTCCTACATCCTTAAATATATTTAACATAAAAAGTGAGTAGAACACGTTCTAGCTTCTGATCCTTAAACATAAGCCAAAGAATCCCAGCAAATAAGTAACAGTCTTTAGAAAGGAAAACATTCTTGGGGGATCCTTGCAGACCCCACCAATGTTTACTTATAAATTCTTGTCCAAATATGACAATTATTTACCTGTAGTATAAAACTAATAGTTACCTATAGACTAAAGTCTACATAAAACCTCTACACCCAAATATAAATCCAAATCCGACCAATGTGTACCTATAAATTTGAGGATAAACACAATCTGTAGACTCAAGTATAAACCCATCCAATGATTACATATAGACTCAAGTATAAACCCATCCAATGATTACCTATAGACTCAAGTATAAACCCATCCAATGTTTACCTACAGACTCAAGTATAAACCCAGGCAATGTTTAACTACAGACTCAAGTATAAACCCATCCAATGTTTATCTATAGACTCAAGTATAAACACGGCCGATAGTTTCAAGTACAAACACGAGAAATATTTTCCAATAGACCCAAATACAATAAAAACAGATTTCAGTTTTAAATAGCATAGCCAGGATATATATATATATATCAAATTTGAACTCAACCCAAATAAATCTGTAGAAAATCATAACTACCAAGCAATAGACACATATACTTAAGGCTAATATTTCTAGGGAAAGGGTCGTCTTGCCTTAAAAAATAATGTTTTTAAAACTGCTTTGTAGCGATGGTAGGAAATGCACGATTTCATCTGCGAGTAAATCTTCTATACGAGGTCCCACCCACATGTTACGGATATATGACTATGAATATATTTTAATATCGAGTTCTCACAGTTGCCAAATGCTTAAAACTGCTTACAAAGTGTTATTGTAAAAGTCTGTACTATAATCGTTTTGTGGCCATTGTTTACATTCTTCGAACATTTGAGTAGCACCTGTATATATATATATATATATATATATATATATATATATATATATATATATATATATATATATATATATATATATTATGAAATGAACAAAGTCCGACAACTATTTTTAAGACATTTTTATGTTTATACATTCTTTTTATACATACAAATATTTAAGCATATGCTCTGTTTATAATAAACAGTAATCATCAACATTTACCGGCCTGAATGTCCGAGAAATTTTCACAGAAAATATTCGTCCGCCAACAGGATCCGAACCTATATCCTATATGAAACCGTCATTTAGCTTGACGTGCCTTAACGGATTTGGCTATAGAGGAGCGTTCAGTTAGCAAGGTCGAATGGAAGATTGAAGTTTAAAGACAGTAAATTCGACCGTGAGAGAATCATGGAAGATTGTAGTTTAAAACAGTAAAATCGGCCATGTTAACCGAACGTTCCTCTGTGTCCAAATCGGTTAAAAGCACGTCAGGCTATATTACGGTTCCGTATACAGACATATATATGTTATTTTTAAGTAAATGCTCTGTTTATAATAAACAGTATTAAACAACATTTACCGGCCTGAATGTCCGAGAAATTTCCCGACAGGAATCGAACCCTTACGGAACCGTCATATAGCCTGACGTGCTTTTAACCGATTTGAACACAGAGGAACGTTCAATTAGCAAGTTCGACTTTACTGTCTTTAAACTACAATCTTCCATGATTCTCTCACGTATAGAATACACTTTCGATTCCTATCGGTGGACAAATATTTTCTATGAAAATTTCTCGGACATTCAGGGCGGTAAATGTTGTTTAATACTGTTTATTATAAACAGAGCATATACTTACATATTTGTATCTATAAAAAGATTGTATAAACATAAAAATGTCTTAAAGAATTTGTCGGACTTTGTCCATTTCACAATATATATATATATATATATATATATATATATATATATATATATATATATATATATATTGCAATCGAATGTCACA
>OZ038481.1:14054115-14056615 GCA_964036315.1 Acanthosepion esculentum | reverse complement strand
TGCTGGTAATTTTTTATTACGAGGAAAATTTATTGCTGGCAATTTTTTCTAATGTATTTCCATATTTTCATGTTTTGATTCCAGTTTAGGGATTCCCGTTGGTGGGACGCTAACAGGTGCTATACCCTGGGCCAGGATCGACGTGGAAACAACAGCAATTAAGAGTTGGTTCCATGCTGCTCAAAACCTCCTGATCAGAGGCCTTGCTGCTGGATGTAGTTTATCGTCATACCCAGCACGGACCGGATGTCTTCGTAGGGTCACTGCACAGCTGAGCAGCTGACTAGCTCCCGCTATATAGCTTGCTCTGAATCACTGTGAAGGAACTTCCAGTATATTCATCCCATTTACCCTCTTTCTCTCTCCACTTTTACCGAAAGTCGTATCCTGCAGGTGATCAGTGGAAAGATGCTTGGTTCTTTCTCATCATACCGTTTAAATTTTCTCTTTTTAACGGTGGAAATGATGTCTTTTAATAGACATGTTTCTTGTTTGATGTTCGGAATATGCGATTTGAGACACGGCTAATAACGAGGATGATTCTGTAGAATCTCATTCATAATGCTTGTTTTCGTCCGAAAGTCTTGCTACCGCCTACCAAAGTTAGCTATTAGTTTGGTAGTTTTTAACAAAAGATGATCATTTTAGCGCGCACGATAAGGAAAGAAGACTTAGAGAATTTACACTATTTACATTATTGTCCTCATCTTTGTCGCCATATTTATTATAGCTTTTCGGCCGTTGTACGCTCCGGCCTTCTTCAGGTGGTTGGAATGTTGAACTGAACCCTTTATTTCGCTCCCTGGGGTAGATTGTTCTAGTTCCACGTGACATGTCTAATGGATGTCACTTATCAGTTATCTCCTGTTAATTTCCCACTCCAAGTTCTCCACTGCCTTGACGGGGTATTGAACTCACACTCTTTGTGTCCTGTCACTGGTTCTAACTAACGCCGTTATCCACTCAGGTACACATGGCACAGTGGATAAAGGCGTTAGTTAGATCCAGTGACAAGACCCAAAGAGTGTGAGTTCAATAACCCGTTAAGGCAGTGGAGATCTTGGAGAGGGGAATTAACAGGGGATAACTGATAACTGACATCCATTAAAAACATGGCGGTGGAACTAGAACAGTTTACCCCAGTGAGCGAAATAAAGGGTTCAGTTCGACATTCCAACAACCTGTAGAAAGCCGGAGCGTTCAACGGCCGAATCGTTGTAATAAATATGGCGACAAAGATGAGGACAATAGTCCAAATAATATAAATAGTGTACATAATACCTCATCTCAGAAATGTAAACAGATACTGAAGGTCCGAAACGTTGTAATAAATATGGCAACAAAGATGAGGACAATAGTCCGAATAATGTAAATAGTGTACATAATACCTCATCTCAGAAATATAGACAGATACTGAAAGGCCGATACATTGTAATAAATATGGCGATAAAGATGAGGACAATAGTCCGAATAATGTAAATAGTGTACATAATACCTCATCTCAGAAATATAGACAGATACTGAAAGGCCGATACATTGTAATAAATATGGCGATAAAGATGAGGACAATAGTCCGAATAATGTAAATAGTGTACATAATACCTCATCTCAGAAATATAGACATATATTAGAGAATTTAACATTCAAGTGGTATATTTAAGTTAAGAAGAAGCAGGGGGAATTAAAAGTTAGATTAAATCGATAGTTGGAGAACTGCACAGAGACAAAAAGTCTATGGGAATTAGACAAATGTTGCTCGGAGCAACAAGAGAAAAGAAGTTGTGGAGAGCCATGATTTCCAACATCCTTAAATACACTACCATGAATATATAAGTAATACAGAAATACAGAGCATATGTACTGGACTTCATTTTTCTCTTTCATTGACGCTGTCACACATCGACAAGATATGCAGGAGCTTGTGCCAGGCATCTGAAATAGGAAATTATATTATGTCGGGGGTGACAAGAATTCCGGACCTCCCTGTAGTTCTGCTGTTAATGCCCAAATTTCACAGGTATACAGAAAGATTGATGAGGCCAAGTCACGTAACATTATGATTTTTGTTTACAGGCAGATTTCTTTTTATTTCCAAATAGTTTTGAGACAACTGCCATTGTTTTTGCTGCTCTTGAAATTATCCATTATTTTGAAACCATTTACTTAAATACACTACAAGAAAGCTAAAATATTTGACAATTCAATTCAAAAATATGCCCTTAAGTAGGCGCCGGAGTGGGTCGTCAGTGATGTAATTTGACTTGGTTCATCGGGAGTTTCGGGTCTTTCAGCATCCTACATCCCATCACCAAGTCGAGCCAATCAGGGGAGATCAATATCTGATTCCCCCCCTCGCAATCAAACGCTAACAGCTATTCTGACGTTTTCCGCACACCCGATTGGGTGTTTGTAACAACCAATCCGCTGCGCGAACTATCGTTTAAATGGTCTACAAGAAAGATAAAATATTTGACAATATACTTATTATGCAGAATGAAAT
>OZ038481.1:14044115-14046615 GCA_964036315.1 Acanthosepion esculentum | reverse complement strand
CTTAATCCCAAAAGGTAGTCTGTTAAATTTATACAGACCCCGATGTGTGTTAATACACAAAAGTTTAGACGTTTCTTTTTCTACCGATATTTGCAGATATGCATCGCTGAGGTCTATCTTCGAAAATATTGTGGCTCCATTAAGCTTCGCAAATATTTCTTCCGCTGTTGGTAGAGGATAATTATAGTCTTTGAGTGCCGCGTTTAACCCCGTCAAAAAATCCACACAAACACGAATGTCTTTAGACTTTTTTTTTACGTATACCGTTGAAGCTGCCGAATCACTATAGTCAACTTTTTGAAGTCCACCGGATTCCTCTAATCTGTCCAATTCTTTATCTATCTGTTCCATTGTGGCAAACGGCACATTCCTTTTTTTTTTTTTGAATACCGCCTGAGCGTTTTATTTTAGAAAGAATTTTGCCTCCATCTTGGTACACGTTCCCAACCCTGGAGAAAAAAACAGTAGGAAATGTTTCGGTAAGTTACTTTATTAATTTTTTCACTTCGGAGTTTAAACTTCCTACCTTGTAACAGAAAGAATTTATCGGTAGATGCCATAATTGAAATTCTGTTATCCAATACGTACCAAGTAAGTTCGTGGTATTTTCCATGACAAATAGTTTAACTTTTCGCGTTTTTTTATTTAACGTGACGTTTGTAACAAGTTCTCCAATAAATTGAATTTTTTCTCCCGTCACTGACTTCGCGATTTTCTTTGTCTTCATTAAAGTTGGTTTCCCCAACTTCTTCCACGTATGCTAATTTATGATAGATAGATCCGAATCAGATTCAAGTTGCATTTTTATTATTTCATTACTTATTTCGACGGTAACAAATTTTCTAGTTATTCCATCGTTTACCTCGTTTTTCTTATTTTATTGCCTTTATTTTTTGACTGGCAATGTGTGCTTTTATGACCAACTCTTCCATAGTTGAAACATTTTTTATTCCTAAAATTGAAATATCTGTACCAGTGTAGTTCACCGCAAGCAAAACATGGCTTCGGGACTTTTGTTTGTTTTTCTCTGGTATTTCACTTTTTGATTGATAATCTGCAATTTAAAACTTTTAAAAGTTAAAAGGTTTTAAAAGTTTCAAATTAATTAACGATCCTTCGCAAGGAGAAAGCGCTGTTACATAAGCTGGAATGGACTCCTACTTATATTAGGTGGGAGAGTCTATTATCTATAGACTAGGTGTGTTTCACCATAACAGTTATAAAATCACTACAAAAATAGCCATTATATTTCAACACCGCCGGGGTCTTATCAAGTGATGATGTTGAATGTAGAATAAAGGCTTTTAAAAGTTTCAAATTAATTAACGGTCCTTCGCAAGGGGAAAACACTGTTACATAAGCTGTAATGACCAATCAAAATACAAGTATACAAGAATTCGAAAACTTGACAACGAATTAATGTTATAATAGCTATTAAAAGCTTTAAATTTGAGGTTATACTAAAGTAGAATTTATTCTAACCAATAAGTTTTAAATTATATGATAAAATTTGATATTAAAATTAAAAGTAAAACATTACCAATTTTAAAATCTAAATTTAATCTCTATTAAGTTTAAAATTATTAAATTAATGAGGAGAAAAGAAAAATACATGTTATTCAAATTATTTTTTCATTGAAATTACATTAGAATAGACGCTAATATCGGCCGGTCTTCCCGACAAAATGGATACATTTTAATTCCAAGTGTGTGAGTGGAGTGCTAACCTCTCGCGTAAAACAATATAAACACACTCAGATTATAATACATAAGCACCCAGACATATTTAGATATATACACACACAAAAAGGTGACGAGACAAGAAACATCTCCACGGCCCTTTATAAAAAAAACGAACACATACATACATAATTAAATGTGCATGCATTTTCTACATAAATACACACCGATAAATACATGTACAAACATCCACATACATTAACCTAGATAGTCTAATAAATCAACCAAGAAATATTCAAGACTGAAAGAGTTATTAAACGAATGTTAACCACGTATTAAAATATAACATATACGAGCAAACATACATAGATAAAAGTGGACAAATAGAACAGAGAAACAAAGAATATGGAAAGAAAGGACATTAAAACAGATATATATGTTTAAAAATAACATTATCTAATATATAAAAACGAAAATTCCAAACAAACAAACATATATAAAAATATTTTTTTATCTTATGAGTCGATATACGCCTTATTATAAATTAGGTGAAAGAAAATAAGAACTACCTACAGATATAAATGTACAGTCACACATATATACATATATACACATACACACAAATATAAGTCTACACATACCC
This sequence comes from Acanthosepion esculentum, assembly GCA_964036315.1. Classification (NCBI taxonomy): domain Eukaryota; kingdom Metazoa; phylum Mollusca; class Cephalopoda; order Sepiida; family Sepiidae; genus Acanthosepion; species Acanthosepion esculentum. The sequence goes on along the minus strand of OZ038481.1, from coordinate 14,044,292 downwards.
ATATATATATATTTACGCATACATATATGTATATATACAAATACAGAAGCAAGTATAAATATATCAACCCACACAGCGATGTAAAAAATAGACAAACCAAATATAAATATATATACATAGATGCACATATATAAAATACACAGATACATACATATGCAAATACACATACATATACAT
>OZ038481.1:14031615-14039115 GCA_964036315.1 Acanthosepion esculentum | reverse complement strand
ATATAAGCGAGATGTATAAAGAAAGCGAATTGTAGCAATAGTAAAAATACATCGACACAAACATTCCCAGGCATACATAAAACAACGTAAATTTGTAGAGCTGCGTTTGAAGATTATTTCTTTTCGTCTCTTTTCACACAGTATTTCCTCTACAAATATAGAGATTCTTGATAAAAACCAGAGAAGAATCTGTAATGCTAATAGTCTTGACCTGTTACTTTCCCATCGCAGTAATGTACCTTTCCATAAATTATCTATAATTTCATGGTAATTGTTCGTATAACTTACCTTTATGGTCCCTATATTTTACCAATTTAACCTCAGTATTAGTTTAGTGTCAAGGTACCATAATTTTACAGTTGAATTAGCTAGATATAACCGTAATTCCTATGCTAACATTTCTTTTACCCACGTCTCACTTGTGGACCTCTTTTCTGGCTTCTTAATTCTCTGTTAACTTTAGTCTTCATAAATCTCAGTGCTATGTTAATTGTTATCTTCTGTCTCCAGAATTCCTGTTCTTTTATTGTCTTCTCTCCTTAATATATTGTATTGTATTCTCTAATGCTCTTGAGGCTTAGGTGTTTTATTGCCTTGCTTGGAGAGAAATGATTAAAAAATCTATTAATAAAATAGCATAAGTCTACTGAGAAGATACCAAATTAAAGTATAACTTTACATATTTAATGGGGAAAGATTAAATTTACACAGTATTTTAAAATATATAGGAAATTATTATTCTACCAGCTTTTAAACATTCAATTAGTAAGTTTATATTCTTTAAGTAAGTAACTTAAATATTCGCGCGTATTTATGATCTATTATAATGTCCACGCGCCAAATATTCAATTTATCTGATTATTTCATTTCACTTTATTTATCTTTGTGAATAAGTTGGATATTTTTGGAGGTCAAATTTTAATCCTGTTCAAAATATCTCTAGTACAATACCTCAGAGCTACTCAACGTAGAAGGCTACTGAAAGTATGTAACGGTTGACCCTAGACTTGACGAGGTTAAGAATAGAATGATCAAGGAAGCATCCTTCCTGGATTTTGTTCCACATAGTATCATTTCTTGGGAATAAATGGTCTGAATGGTACTTCTTTCTTACTAATGGAATACAAAGTGAATGAAGGGGATTTGATCCTGTATACGTGACATGGCGGATTTTAGTTGTGAATGTCTATAAAATGTAGCTGGTCAGAACACCTTTAATGGGAATAGTGGTAGTGTATCACGTGGTTTATAATATTGCGTCAGTGGTGAAGGTGTTATGGGGTAGGAAATAATTATTCACCCACCAGACCAACCTAGACGCTTTAGAATTCTGCCAGAGTTAAATAGAAAGGACTAAGCAACTTCAAACCTTAATCTGTTAACGCCGCGCCCATGTAAGACGAGCACCACGAATATTGGATACAAATGCATGGCAGAGGCTGTTTCCTGATTTTGAATCGCAATATTTACCTTGACCGATCAATAATTTTCACCCTCAAAGTTATGAAAGGTAACAATAAAATTAAGAAAACTAGTCAACATCCCAGACTGCGACGTATGCAGCTTTTCACTTCCGAGCCTATCCAATGCATAAAATTAGAGATACTACAGCCTCCGTTTTAAAACTGTGCCCCTTTGAGTACAGAGGTGAAGAACGCTTGTATCAACCGCGATAAATTGCGGGCAGGTATTCGAGTGAGTTCTATATTAGGAGATTTATTACCCAGGCATATCATATAGCTATCGAATTGGCATACGAGGGCAGACTTTTCCAATACGCAATGACATTATCTGTACCATGACGTATATCATTGGTGAAATAAACGTTACATTCGTGGTTCAAAACAAAGATCAAATCAGGAGAACAGCAAGGAATGACCTTCCCTAACACCGAAAACATTTAGGTTCTCCCCTTTTCATCCTCCAGGGCAACTTTATAGCAATACTTTGTTCGCATCTAAAAAAAAAGAAAAAAAAAAGATAGCCGTCTTCGATATGAAAAATCATTAACGTTTCTACTGTTAATCTCTCTACGTGTCGCTTCGGTGATATTATAGTAATCAGAAACTCGATTTAAGCATGTCTACCTTTAGTATAAATTATACTGAATTATGTACTAATTATAATTGCACTTAATTGCAATTAAGTACAAGTACTAGAAAATAATAATTTTACTTCATTCCTCTTCGTAAAAATTATGAATCCAAAAATCATCAAAAAATCAAAATCCTCTACCAAATATTCCAAGAAATATGATCAAGATAAACCTTCCCAAAACAGAAACCATGTTTGGCACTTGAAGTAAAAACAGTGATATCACCTATAGTGGATCCATCATAAACATTCAGGGTGTAGAATTAGTAAATGCCAAATACGTCAAATACCTCAGTGTATGGATCGGTTATAAGAAATTAAGTACAAGAGATAAGGAAATTGGTAAAGAAGTTGCTACAAAACAAAAATATTAAGCTCGAGCGATGTCATTAAATAGCCTCGTCAGATCATTACTTTCATGCGGATGTCACGCATGGCACCACGCTCGTTAAGAAATATCTAGACTGTCACCTGTTATAAAACCGCTTTAAAAGGACTTTGAGCAAATGGAACCAGTAGGTATTAGAGAGGCTCAAACTTTTTCAAACCTTCTCAACTCTGTGCTACAAAGAAAAACTGTACTAAATAGCAGAAAACACATCACCTGACGACTTTCAACAGCAGCAAAAACTAAAGTGGATAGCACATGTCAATCAAAGCGAAAAATAATAGAATAAACAAGACGTATGATGTTCCCCAGGACTTCGAACAAAAGCTTAGAACGGAAATTCCATCAGTACTGGAAAGAGCCATAACAGTTTGTGAAATTGAGAAACCTGTTTATCAGAAAAATTATTTTTATTGAAAGATTTTATAAATTTCAACCGACAGTAGCCCCGGCTGCTCGGGTAATGAATGTGGAAGGTATCCTTATGACCATTATCATTCTGGAGCAAACATATGTTGTATTCAGTTGTCTCTTTATCTCTGAGGATATAGTTTACTGCCAAATAAGACGATTTATATTACATAACAATCCAGCACACTTTTCTTTGATCCTAACCGAATCATAGCAATAAGCAATATAAGTGACATCAGATAATTAAAAAGGTTTTCTTAGGTACAAATATAAGAACATGTAGTTGTCGCTATGAGAGATGTATAAATGTAACCATTTTTTATAGGTTTTACCAGTAACCAATATAATACAAGAAAATATAACAAATATTATCGTACATAAATACTAACAAATGTTTTCAGATATATCGTTTCGTGAAAAATTGGCTTACAGTGATTTATTAGAGGCAATTCAGTTCAATGTGTAGAATCGGTTTTACGTGTTAATTAGCGTCGAGTCAAATAAGTTTCAACCGACCGTTGCTTAGAGATTGAATCGATTCAACATCAACTGGTATTTATTGAGATCATTAGATGAGACTTGTGAGGAATACGTTTTCGATTTTTAGGGAGGAATCAATATCGGCAAAACTAATGGCTAAAATTCAGATGATTGTTTCCCCCCTCAAGTCTCTAGGGGGGATATCTCAAAGTGAAAGCCTTTGCTTTTGGGATCAAAGGTTGCATTCTGTTAATCGACAGAGTTATTCTTTCAAAGAAGCATTTGCAGCCCCAAGAAACCGAAGAAAGAGGAAAATAGTTTTTTTTCGAGGGGTTAGCTGCAGAAGAAAGGCTAATGAAAACGAAAAACGCTATCAATTTTCTTTGAGTCTTTGTTTTGAGTTGGGCTTTTTGAAACGCTGTTTATGACGAAACGTCTTTTTTATCGACACCATTTTGTTTTTATTGGAAGAAAATATCGACTACAGTCATAACAGCTGTTTTTATTCTTATTTATAACTGCTATTTTTATTTATTAAGAGCAACAGCTACGCGCGAAGACAACAGTTCAATTCTTTCAAACTGTTAAAGAGCTACGCAAAAGATAATCCCATAAAATAACTTACAATTGAGAAGGGCCAGAATTAGTCTTATACAATAAACTAAAATCACCACATATATTCAATCAAATCATTATTCTTCGTTCAGCCTGAAGTTATTTATTTGTAAGGTCTTCGAACAGTTCGTTTTTGATACGCGAAAGATTTCAGTTATACCTTTACACCTATAGCCTGTTACTTTATTCGTTTTGTGTCAAACATGGCTGAGCTTTTGAAAACAAATATTCATAGGCATACAATCTTTTTATGACTTAAAAAAAAGTTAGTCATGAACAATATTAGCATCGTTGAGTACATAATCAGTTCCGATCTCCTTGTGTTAGTGATTCGTTTACGGGACGAAATTCCGATATAACCTTAAATTAGTTACATATACAGCATAGACTACAAGAAAAAAAAGCCAAACTTGCTTAATAAACATTGCTCTATGCTAGGCGTAACTTCAATTCGTCCTTTACTAAAATCACAGCTCGGACGAAATATATTCCTTGGTCCCGCCTGGTCTAAGCTTCATGGCTCGGACCAGATATGCCACTCACACTGTAGCAAACCACCAACGTTTCTTCTGTATTCCATAGGTGAGAAGCAAGATCCATTCGAATAGCTTCTACCCGCAAAGATCAATGATCAAAGACAGAGGAATACGTTACTGACAGAGATCGTTGTAGAGTGAAAGGGAAAGCTTCTTGCTACGAGTAAGGCTAAATTCTCATCAATCATTTGCAGAGTTGTCTAACGGTATTAACTAGCCCAGTTTTCGAAACCTGGGTTATTAAAAATAAATAGAGAACGGGTGAACTGTTGTGCTGTAAAAGGAGACGAAATAGGTTTATATTACCAATCAAATAACTATTCTTTGTTCAGTTTGAATGGAATTACATCATACAACATTCAAGAAACAGATTAGCTACGAGCGGACGTGACACTGTCATTTGGCACCGTATACACCGGAACATTTATCATTCAAAACAGGTCAGTGTACACGCCTACGCCTGAATAAGATTTAAAACTGAAATTCCATGATGTTTAGGAGGGACTAATATTATGTCACAGCAATACTTTTGAAATTACAACCACTCCCAATATATATATATATATATATATATATATATATATATGTGTGTGTGTGTGTGTGTGTGTGTGTGTGTGTGTGTGTGTGTGTGTGTGTGTGTGTGTGTGGTCACATAGCACTCAATGTTAACTGTTAAATGAGACGTAGAATAAATTTGATAAGAGACGCGCTGTCTTCGTGTTTCTTCTTCTCCTCGTTCACTTTTTTATTTTGTTGCCTATCTGGACTGAGTCATGTTTCGGCTTAGAGAGGGCAGGAAAAGAAATGTGGGTGGGTGGTTTTTTTTCGCTCGACAGCAAAAAGAATGACCTGTTAAAACGTATTAGGAAAGGAATTTAGGGTCGCTTGACAACAAACAGATTACCTCCTAAAAAAATCAGTGAGAATCTGTCACCTACGCTTACGTGACATACATCACCAAGTGCGATTTTGGTATTGTAACTTTAATTTCCCGATGACCTACGACGACAAATGTTCGCGAGAAAAATTGATTCTCATCATGCGTTCGTGGGGGGTGAAAAATTCTGATTGTGCCTTGGATGCATTCCTTGCGCTAGCTTATAAAAATTTTATTTATTTTAAAAAAGAATTTATAAAAAAAGTCAAATTAAATGTATAACGGTCTAGGTGTTTTTTTTGTTTATTTACACGTCTTTTGAGAGAGGTGTATTTTTTGTAAGCCAGATGGTGTGTGTAAAAAAGAAAAAATCGTGCAATTTTTATGACCCTTTCGGATCAGGAATGGCCGTCAGAAGCAAAATTTTTGAAGGGCCTCTTTTTATATATTGACCAATGAAAATTGAGTTTTCGAGACCCATAGAAATTCCGGATGGCCCCAAGTGGAGCCGACTTTTTCAAATAAAAGAGACGGCTTTGAGAAACGAAAGGGCAGAAACGAAAAAAGAACGAAAGGGAGCCGAAGCAGAGATCTGAGACGACACGCAGTTGGCAGACCACTTAACACCCTCTCTCTACTTTGACCAGCAAGTGGGCCATAAATCAGCCTTCAACAAACCAACCATTTCCAAAACCAATCCGGCCTGCTGTCAACGAAAATTCTTCAAAGGAGGTGGGTGCCTTTTGTGAGTTCTGCTAATTGAGGGTCTCTTTAAAACAAAAACAAAAAACAAAACAAAACAAACTTTATCCCTTTCTTTTTGTATTTTGTAAAGGGTCTAAAACTTTATCCTTTTTGGTATTTTTGTAAAGGGTCTAAAAACTTTATCCCTTTTTTATATTTTTGTAAAGGAATTAAAACTTTTTCCTTTTGTATTTTTAAAGGGTCTAATATTTTAAAAAACCAGAGTTTGACTAAACAATTTCATAGCTTGTTTCTGTGGGTATTTCCTTTTTAGAAACCCCAGGAAAATATTGTTATCCTGCCGTGTTAGGCGCACAGAAGGAAATTTTTGTGCAACCTTTCTTGTCTGTATCTTTTGTGTTTATTGTAAAATAATTGTACAATAAATGTTTTTTCCTGTTTTTAAAAATTTTACGCAGTGGTTTGTCTTGTATCTTTAACTCGCGCTTACTAACGGCAGCTATCGTTTCTTCTGCCAACTAAATTTTGTGTCTGGCACAAGGAGTTGGTAGGAGTGAAGAAAAAAAAAAAAAAAGAAACAAAATTTTTACAAGCTTGGATCTGCTTGAGAATTCGAGGATCCTCTGAACGAATAACATGACCTGTCCATCGAAGCCAGTGACGATGAATTAGGGCCTCAATGCTGACAGACGATGCCTTTTCAAAGATGGTTATGTTAGGTGTGCGAAACAGCCAGTGTATGCCCAGGATGCATCTCAGACAGCGCTGGTGGGAGAGTTCAATGTTAACAAGGTGTTTTCTGTATGTGAACCCTGTTTCGCAAGAAAGAACTCATGGGTTATAAACTGATATCTTGGTGGCCAGTTTCAAACCTCTCTTGTTCCATACCCACGAACCTATCCCATTACTTATTGTGTAAGGAATAAGAAAATTTAATTCCAGAGATTTTCGATGTATTTGACTATTTAATGGCTAAAGGATAAATACTTTCATCTCAGAGGCAATCCAAGTAAGCAAGGAGAAACGGAACACAAACATTATATAGGGTGCGGCTGGTATTTGAGGACATACATATTTAAGATTAATATTGTTTTCCACTAACATCTAATGCTTTTATTTTTCAGAAATCAAGAATGGCAAACCCTATGATAACAAATGAAATGAAAAAGCATGCTGTGATTGTGGCATTAAAGGCTGATCGTAGCGATTTAGATATTGCATGTTACAAAGTTACAAGATCGTTTGTCCACAAGATACGAAAAGAATTAGAAGACGCTAACAGTTTCTCAACGTCTATATCAAAACGTAAATGACATTCTGCACGTTCTGATAAAGTGAGAACATCCAAATTTATTCAGGAAGTCAAGCAGATAATTGATGAAAACCGAGGTCAA
>OZ038481.1:14004115-14026615 GCA_964036315.1 Acanthosepion esculentum | reverse complement strand
GTCGCTTGATATATAACCCTGGAAGCTTTACATTTTCCCTCTACTGGACAATTACGATTGATCTACAACTACAGGAGAGTTCGATACCAGGTTTTTTGTCGGTATGTATGTATTAAAGAGAAAAGAGAAGCTGCAAAAAATTTTGGTTATGCGGATTTTTTAAATATATATTATACTTTATTTCCCATATTTTTTGCTACACACGTTTCGGGTATTTTGACCTTCATCATCAGAAGAATATTTATTTCTACATATTACTTAAAAGAATTATTTTCCTTATATTTTCTTATGTTTAAATTGTCTTTTGTGCGTGGTAATAATCCAAATTCTTCTTCAATCTAAGAAAAAATGATATATAAACAAATAATAATAAGGTTGCTTCTCTGTGCCTTTTTAAATAAATACTTCCATGGTAATTATTGGGATAAGCTATTTTCTATGGGATCTAGACTGTATGAATTTAAGATCAGTAATGGACTGGCGGTGAGATCTCGTCAATTTATATTTAAGCTTGCTAGATGTGGCCGAAACTTCTATGCTAAAAGTTTCTTATCTCGCACTTCTCACTTGTGGAACTCCCTCCCGGTTCCATGCTTTCCAACCATCTATAATCTGCAAAAATTTAAATGCAATGTAAATCGCTATCTACTGTCCTCCAGATTGGCCTTTTCTCTTTCTCCTCATTACTAATGTTTCTGTTCCTAATTCCTCCAAACCTTGTAACCTCTTGAGTGCTAGTGGCTGCACCGCCTTGTTAGAGTGATACCGATTAAAAATAAATAAATAGATATATACACACTATTAGTAATATATATATATATATATATATATATATATATATATATTCAATTTTAACCATTGCTAGCCTTTTCCTTTTCTGTCACCTGTCAAGAATGGTTCTGTTGCACTCTTACATTGATTCTCCTGGGTGTTGTCGATTTCCATTGCTCTTAAATTTGACAGCCATGTGGACAGGCACATTTCCTTCGCGCGCCAAAGTGCTAAAACAAGGCCACCGACGATGTACGTGGGCGTGTTTTTCATGAAAGTGAAATACTATGTCTTTCTCCGTTTGTCTATCTGTCTGTCACTCCTTTTCTCTCTCTCTCTTTCTCTCTCTATATATATACATATATATGTGTGTGTATATATATATGTATATATGACAATTTGAAAAACTATTATTTTGACATTTTCCGCCTATGAATCGGCATTAGAAGAAACATATCTTATTCTCAACATAATTCAATTTAAGTTAGCGAAACCAAACGGGATTTACGTTAAGGATGTGAACGCTTGACATTCGCTTTAAATTTATCACTTTTCAAATTAGATTTTCCCTAATATTATTTTTTATTTATTTATTAATCAGTTAATTTATATCGCCTTTCAATTTATAGGTACCCACATTGTTTCAATATGAATTTATAATAGGAGTTGATAGGTTAGCCTTTTGCCCTGTTCACACTCTTCCCTGATCATTTGACTTGGAGTAGTGGTTTATCTCTTGTTTCCATTTTAGAATTGTCTTTCTACTAAAGTCTACTTTACCTCTGTAATCTTAATGTCTCCGCCTAAACTCTGATAGTTATACTATTATTTGGTTTGTGGCCCCGTCTAAAGTCTTTTGCTTCACTTCCAGTAATCCTTTACGGCTTAGTGGCTTTAGCACCTGTCTTGGAAGTGAACTGATAAAAGAAAATATCAAGAACAGGCGATGGACTTCAATATCATGTTCGCATATTAATCATGAGTGATTCTCTGTTCATGGAAACAAACTACATGGTTCCCCCTTCAGAGTAATCCCCATCGAGTCTAATGCACGTTTCCATCTTTCTCTGTCCCGATTCTATGCAATGCTGGAAGAATTCTTCTTGGATGCCTCTCAGCTCCGTCGTTACGGCCCTCTTGGTGACCTCAGCTCCTTCAAAACGAAACCCTGTGATGATCCGCTTGTGCTTGGGGAAAAGAAAATAGTTACACGGAGAAAGTTCAGGTGAATAGGGAGGTTATTCCAGTACAGTGATTTTTTTTCGGGCAGGAATGGTCAGATGACCAAATGTATTGTCTTCGTGAAGCAGCCAAAATTTATCCTGCCACAACTATACTTATTTCTCGTGCAGTGAGCGAATCAAACACCGCAAACTATCTTTGTAGACTTGCTGATTGATCCTCTAGCGCTGTGCAAGAAAGTGGTCAATCCCATTACTTTTCTGAGAGTGCTCGTATATATATATATATATATATATATATATATATATATATATATATATATATATATAAACATTATGAAATGGACAAAGTCCGACAATTATTTAAAGACATTTTTATGTTTAACATTCTTTTTATAGATACAAGTATTTAAGTAAAAGCTCTGTTTATAATAAACAGTATTAAATAACATTTACCAGCCTGAATGTCCGAGAAATTTTCATAGAAAATATTCGTCCTCCGACAGGATTCGAACTTGTAACCTATACGGAACAGTCATATCGCCAGACGTGCCTTAACTGATTCGGCCGCTGAGGATCGTTTAGTTGAAGTTTATAAGCAGTAAATTCGACCTTGCCAACCGAACGATCCTCAATGGCCGAATCCGTTAATATATATATGGGTTGTTGTGTTTGTGTGTATCAAATTAAGCAATACGCTTACTCAGTATGCCAAAAACATGTAAGATGGGATTTGTCTATAGTTACTTGTTTGGGTTCTTTTTTCAGTCACCCCCTATATATATATATATATATATATATATATATATATATATATATATATATATGCTGGTGTTGATAAATTAGTGCTCTATGTTAAATAACAGCGCTGTAATTTATATATTAACAATAAATATACATTTCTCTCACTGTAGCACAACTCTGTATTACATGCGCTATGCAGTCTTCAGATGTTGATTGATAACTGATTGATAAACTCAGTGTTAATCTCAATGTATGTATATATATATATATATATATATATAGTGGACAGTAGAGAAAAAGCAGAAAATTAACTTAACCCTATATAAAGACCGTAAAAGAAAAGACGAACGAAAATACGAAACTAAAGCGTGGCAGAATAGTAATGATATCCAAAAGTAAATTCAAAGACGTCGACCAATAATCATCACACCGAATTCCCGGCCAAATTGTTCATAATCGTCTAATAATCGCAGTTTTGGGCAGAAACTCGGATTATGGGTCGGCGATTTTGGTTACATTTTTAATATGATAGATAGATATGTCTGCCTGTTTAAAAAAGTTACAGATGATAATGAAGGCATGTGGAAGTTATTACATGCTAAGTGTAAATTATTTTGGTCACAAATTAACATGCTGTCGTCTTGTACTAAACAATTAAACCGAATGGACCTACTGACTCTAATATTTAGTAGCTTGTAGTAATAAGCGATTAACTCCAGTGTCATGTACTAATCTATAGGTACTATCATGACAAATTTTCAAACACTATGCACTTTTTAGTGCCACTAGCTCAAACCTTTACCTCAACTACCTCCCTTGATACATCCAAAGACTCCTTATGCCCTATGTATGACTTTGATAAGATGATGTTTAATATTAGTTCAGTAGAAATACGGCCGACCTGCTCTATACTAAATTGTTGAACATAGACTCATCCGGTCACTATGTGTGGGACTTCCGCTCATAGGAACGGAGTCGGAATATGTCAGAGCGTTGAATAACCATTACCGCACTAACTACGGCGGTCGCTATTAGTGTGTTATTAATCCATGGGATTAAACTCTTTCTTCAATAATCTTTTGTTCCTGTGGTTTTCCTTACAATATTATTAATCAGAAACTATGAGCATTATACAGCAGTGACGAGAATTCGAAACTCATGTTTGGAAAAAAATGCTGATGTTGTAAGAATTTTGAATTCACGTCAACCAAGGATTTGAGGAAGGTAGAATATAAGGACTTAATCATGTGAAACAACAACGAATGTTACAAATACATCAGACAAGGATGCTTGAAACCATAGTGCAGTACTAGTTTCATTCACACCTAATGCGGTCGCAAAGTCCATTGGCGATTTCTTATATATTGCTATAAACCTGAATAAGACACGACGATGAATTGTTCGAAAAGTCTCCCAGAGGTGGCCAGATGAATATAAAAGATATATTTACTTTTGAATTGTATCCATCAGAGCATGGAAAATATTGTAATTACATTTTATCTGAAAAAAAAAAATCAGAAAAGTATTTTTGATTAAAATATTAATTGTTTCTAAAATTTTCTGTGAAAGAATCTCCCTATTTCATACACATTGGCAATCCTTAAATCACACAAAATGACGAAGATTTTGTTGCTTACGCTGGTATTCTTAATCGTCAATGAGAAATAATTAAACTAAACGAAATATCTCCAGATATTTTAAAGTTTTGTACAAGGCTTAATTTCGAGTAAAGAAACAAATTCACTCGCTCATTCAAAATTTGAGCAGGACCCAAAATTAACCTTAAATAGAATGACGAAGAATTCTAAATTCAAGACAGGATACTGCAAAAATTAAAGAAAGGAAAATTGTACAAATGCAACTAAAAGACAAAAAGATGAAAAAAGGGACTGTACTTAACGCGTGTTAAGCTTGGGGAAGGCTTCATTTTAAGGCGAATTTCCCGTTCAAAGATCAATGGTTCGATGTGGGAAACTGGATCAGCTACAGTCATTACAAATCAAGGGAAAGAACAATTTAAGATATTTCGATACAGGGAAAGTTTTATTGAAAATCCATCTGAATCTGGACCCGAAGAGAAAATTTAGGAAGATGAATAACGTCAAAGTAAAACTTCAATTGCGCACAGGCAGTGACATCTCTAAAGTTAATGAAAAACTTTGAATACCAGTGAACCTACATTAACGAAAACCAAAAATGTTGCAACTAAGAGGAAAATATTTTTAGGTGCAATTGCATGTAATGTCTCCTGTGCCGATATAAAACTTCAAAAACTAAGATTTCTGTATTAAAAAAAATAATACGATGAACTTATTAGGCGCAGATTGAATGGAACAATTCGATTAATGGACTCTGCCCGTCAATTTGTTCTGTGAAAAAAGTAATTGCTCCTCCTCTAAAACAAGTATAGCGACTGAAAGTGTTTTTTTAAATGAATTAAAAATAATTTCACTACAGTGTTTTCTGAAGGTCTTCAAAATTCTACAAAGGTGAAGGCAAATTTTCACTTAAAAGAAACTACAATTTCCGTTTTTTTTTTTCAACCTAACCGTATTTCGCCTTTTGCAGTTGTGGAATCCATTAACAAAGAACTTAACATATTAGAAAGTCTACAGATGCTTCTGCGTGGGCAGAAGCAATTAAGATTAATCAAAAGTAATATTTTCTGTTTTTTATTTAATTTATTATTAATTAATGTGATTAAACAGTTTCTTCACTAATCTCTTGTACCATTGTTTCTTCTGGAACTATAAATTAGAAGTTGATACGAGCATTATAATAAATATGAAATACTTACATTATTAAGTAATATTGCTTTAATATTAAAATATATTGCTTAAAAGTTTCCTTATTTATAGGCTGTGATGACCGGTATCAGAGAGTTTGGAGATATGAACAGTGTGGATATAGAAATTGTCAGCTAGGCCATCATACGCCAAAAGCAGTATAGTTATAGTTTTAAGGTATGCTATATTTATGGATTAAAGAGCTCCTTATCGTCAGGCCATGTCAATTGAGTATAAGCATGAAACAGCCTGTCGCCGATGGGTATTTACTTCAATTTCCAATTTTTTTCCCTCTCTCTTATATACATACACACACACACATATATATATATATATATATATAGCAAAAATTCAAAATTACCTCATGTGTGTATAGTCTATTTCAGACCAGCACTGACTTATGCCCGTCCTCCTCAGCCTTAGACTGACTGTCTCGGAATGGGGGTTTTGAGTTAGCAGAGGACGCCTCGTTTCGATAATGAGTCTGGATTAGTGATAAAGGGGGTTGTCTGGAGTGGGAGTTTATTTATGGCCAAAGCCTTTAGTTGTATGGCAATGAATTTATCTTTCTGCTAGTGGATTATATTATTACGTGGTGGGGGATTTAGCGACAAGTCGGTTTAAAGTTAGAATAAATTATCTAAATAATAGATTCCCAAAAATCTGTAAGTAAAACCCGAGACACACAATGGAATAAATTGTTGTACAATACACATACATACCTACATAGGGATACATATATTTACTCACTCACACACATATATATATATATATATATAATCTATCATCCATTTCCACCATTAAGGTTCGGTTATATTATTCGGAATACCGAAATGTACGCGAAATTCTTTAAGAGGAATATATTAAAGTAAAAGTTTAATCAGATGGGGGTTGCATTAATTACGGAGGATGTTGTTTTTTGCTAGTTATTGATAAGGTAAGATCTATATTCTTATACAAGCTTAAACCTGCTTCTATGCCTACATTTTAATACGAGTTCTCTCCTTTGATTTAATAGTTTGCATTGATTTAATTATTCTGTTTTTTCATCTTAACAGAGCCTGCATCTATCTCTAATTCTATTAAGGGTATGAGCGAAACCTATAATTTTTCCAATTTTTGCGTGTTTAGACCCTTTTCCTTCACTTCCCAAAATTTCTTTGAAAGGACTGTTTGGGACTTTAATTTAGGATTGGTAAATGAATGCCTGTGGGTTTAAATTATCTGTTTCAATTCTCCCGCGGAGATACCAATGCAAACATTATAATTTGTCATATTTTCTTTGCTAAATTTTCCTAGTGGATTTGCATTTACCCTCGACTGGGCAGATTTCTCTATTTCTACAGTTACCTGGGGAGCGTACTAGATTTATTTTTTTCCATAGAATTTACTGAAGACATAATTATTATAGGAGTTAAATTAATACATGTTGTTCGTACAGGAGTAGCTAATTTTGATCGATTTCCTGTTGAAGATCTTACTTAGACGGTTGTTTTGTGGAAGTGTTTATTTATTAATTTTAGAAAGTGATGTCCTATATTAATACTTGACAGTTTGCAGAAGGAGTGGGGTTGAAACAAATGATTTTTCTTTTTCTATTTCTACACCTACATCCCACTTTAGGTGTTACGGTACTACCTATAGGGGTTAAGATAACTTATTTTTTAAACCACTTTTTTGGAGAGCCTTTTCATACGGTTGTTTATTTTTATTAAAGATTTTTTCATTGGATGATAATTTACTAATTCTGTCTAGGTAATCAACTATTTTAAGGTTAGAAGAAATTTCGATCTTAAAAAGAAAGGGAGGTGTAGCACAAGGACGGTTTTTACGTGGAGCGATTCCACTGGTGGAGCCAAAAGAATTTCTCCATGACTGCAAGTATTATTTTTTAACCCAACGCGGTTGAATTTATCTTAACTCCTGTAGCACACGCATGAGTTTCGAAAATCTGGTCTCCCACTATTATAACTCCAGTTATAGTGTGGTGTTTGTTATACTGTATTTGAGTTCAAATTCTTCGCCTATTCTTCAACTATTATAACTCCAGTTATAATAATGCTGTTTTATCCGGTGCTTGTGTTCGAACCTCCTCGTCGTCAGCCATTATAACTCGACTTGTAATGGTCCGCTTGATCCTCGTCGCTAAATATTACAACTTCTTTTTCTAAAGTTATTTTTATAGCATACATATTCTTACTTGATATAACGTAATTCGTAAAAGTATTCTCTATACGTAATGCTGTATGGTAAGTATGAAGACTGACTCCAATACGACGAGCCTAAGACCTCATAACATGGAACTGTTTATATTATTGTACGAATTCATAGAGTGACGGGTTTGTACAACAGGTTAAGTAGTAGAATGGGTTCACTAGACTTGGTTGGCAACCAGTATAGGAGAAGGAAACGTCTGAATTTATACGTTAGGAGCGGTGTTTGGGGATTTTATATCAAACCCTCCAGCGTTTCTCTGTTATCAGTTCTTTATGGCTCTCCCCAAGTCTTTAACCCTAAAATAAAATGTGTCTATAGCACAGTTCTAAAATTGAACTCGGTGTATATATATATATATATATATAATTTCAACCAAATATCTCAAAGAAACGGTTGCGTAGCGCAGGAGAGAAGAGTAAAATCTCTTCATCCGTACATCCCTGAGGATTATTTCTAACTACTACTAGTACTACTACACACACAGATACATACATATATATATATATATATATATATATATATATATATATATATATATATTCTCTATGCCAGTCCTGGTTTATATAACTTCTATTTGTAATGTTATTTTTATAACATGCACTCGTACTTGGTTTAACGTAATTCGTTAAAGTATTCTCTATACGCAATGCTTAGGTTATTGCCATACGCCTGTATAATGAGGATGAAGACTGACTTCAGTACGACTGATATTTAGCCAAACCTCCTCACAAGGAGGGATGTGGTACAAGGGCTGTTTTTATGTGGGGCGATTCCGAGCCCGTATGCTCGGGCAAATATTTCCCTTAGACCTCACATACACGGGGTAGTGTTTGTCTACATTCCCAGATGAGACTCTGCTCGTAAGCATAGCCTTTTATGGGTTCCTCTCTGCCGAAGGCATAGAGTTCGACAAGTCTGTCGCGAACCTGCCAGTGAACTGCTTGACTGCGATTTGACTGGTATTTACTGGTCGATCCACTGCTGACAAGATGCGACACATGGGGAATGTAAGCGTTTCTACCCGGGCCGCTGGTGAAAATTGACCCAGTGCACACAAAGGCGGTTTCGGGTACAAAACTAGTCTGTTTTTCTCAGTCGAGTTTCTAACCGAAGACAACCCAAATGAGTCATCCTCCGTTCGAAGATAGAGGTCTTGTCTCGTTTTATCTTGTCGCGAGCCTGGGACAGACTGCCATTTTGACTGGTATATACCAACCTCCCCAGGGTGCGGTATGTACAACAAGGCTGATTTTTTTTTTTACTGCGACCAAATCCTCCCCACACAGAGAAATGTAGCACAAGGTCGGTTTTACGTGCGGTAAACACGAGCCCGTAGGCTCGAGCAAAAATTCCCCATAGAATCCGCATAATAGGGTCGAGTTTGTCTACCTCTCGGGATGAGACTACGCCTGTAGGCATAGCCTTGTCTGGGTTCCTCTCTACCCAAAGGCAGATTCAACAAGTCAATCGGAAACTTGGCAGTAAACTGGCTAACGAAGATGCGACTGGTATTTACCAACCTTCCCACAAGGCAGTATGTGGCAGGATGTTGCCACATCTAAGCTACGCTTAGAGAATCACAATTTTTTGGCACACTAGCCTCGCTAGGTTAATTACAACTGAAAAGTGAGTTCGAGCCTCACTAGGTGCCCCATACATTCGGCCTTCGTGCAACATCTAAGCTACGCTTACAAAATACCCTTAAGTCATGAGATTGAGATATTTAATTACTTTCCGAATATATGGAGATTTTTACAATGTTTCGTCAAAACTATTAAAGAGTTTGAGGCCAAGGAGATGGTGTTTTGGCAATCTTGCTTTAAAAATTAGACTTTGAAATACATTTCCTTCTTTTTTTTCCAACTCATGAAAAATAATTATTTGGTGTTTAGGGACCAAGTAGTACGTACATTTTCAACCTGACATACTGCCTAAAATCTGACCACGAATTTTTTGTAAAGAGCGTCTTGGACAGGCTGAAAACCACAAAGCGGGCCTATATACCTACATAGCTAAGTTTACAATTGCGAAAACCCAAATGACCTCGTTTCAAAATTTTCCAGTTCACTTAATATATCTTAAAGTGCATTATATTTTTTGAATCAAACATCTGCTGTTTTATCCTGGATCCAATTCAATAAACTCTTTATTCAGAGTGGGCCATCTTTTGGGATATATCAGTCAATCAGTCAGTTATGTGATATGCGTGATACACGCTTAGGCGATCATGTATCTTTCGATGCAGATTTTTCCCGCAGTAGGTTGCCATTTCTTTCTGCGGTAGACCAGTTGCCATCCAAGGCTATAGAATCCGGTCTGTCTCGCTATTTACCCATAGCTTGGGAGAGAAGAATAGGATTCATATCTTTCCCAAAAGTATTAGCACGTAAGTGAATGTAATGGATGCGAATGGAATTCGAACTCTGTTCTCCGATACCTCAATCCGAGCCGCCATGTTACTATCCCTATTTTTAATCCACAACTGATATATACAAGCCTTCACTACATCCGTATACACAACACAAATGTTTTAAAATACCACCATAGTATTACTACACGTTCTGAATCCATACGGTAAAAATGGCAAATATGTTCCTTTTGAAAGTTATAATTTTCCATGGCGTTGTACTTTAAACTGCATTAAATGATATAGTGTTGAATATAATAGATAAGAAGCTTTATGTATACACTGCTTCATAACATTCAGCCTTGCTTCTGCCTTTTAATGTTGATTACTAATTCATATCTGATATACGCCATTACTTTCCTACACACTGAACCAACACCTCTCAAAATCATTGCATAGAAGAACTAAATTTAGTTTCTAAGCAAGGAGTATACACCCTTGTGCAAATTAATTGAAACAAAACAAATAATTCCAATGAAATATGACCCAGTACACATGTTAGTAATTCGTATGTCCATTCCACGAAGTCGTTCCTTGCAGATTGACCACAGATTATCGATTGGATTTGAATCAGGAGAGTTTCGGGACCAGTCTATAGATTTGCTCACTGGTAAATGTGTTCGTGCAGCGTTACAATTTTCGTACGCTTCCTTGGAGTAACGTCCATCGCAGACAATGACCGTAGGACAACTAATCGACAGTTGTGACAATAGTGTCTGGACGTGATAAAAATCCGATGCAATCACGGATGACGCAATATTTTTCAAGGCCAAACAAATTTCATCGCACACCCCTAAAATAGCTGTATATCACTGCACACCACTGCAAATGACATAAACTGAGGAAAAAATAGAAATCAATTAAACCCTGTTACTCCATGAGGTTTAAAACTGACCGTATGCTAGAAGGAGGGAAACTAAAGCGGTGTTTTCAATTAATCTGCATAAAGGTGTAATTATCCACTTTAAAGCCGTCGCTGCAACTTTGTCGTCATTCTAATGAGTGTTTTATATTTTCTTCAAATAAACATTAACCCTTAAACGTAAACAATTACTATGTCACGGTTAATCGGAGTTTTAGGTTATGCAAGCTTTGCATAATCCAACCTAATATAACCTGAGTGTTCAAGTTCGCCACTGACGAATGTCCCACGGGACAATGCCCTGGTGAATAAAAGCGTTGTTTCGATAATATCGACTGGGCAGTATGTACATGGACTCAGTGGAAAAGGCGTGGTGGATAAATAACAGAAACCTACTAAACAAAAGCTAGACAAAATAACTGTAGACATGGGGAGCAGAACGAGAACAATCTACAGCCGGAAGGTTACTCGGAACAAAAAAAAAACTCCTGATGAAGTCCAGAGAACACAACCACCGACACGTTTTGAAAATACAATACAGATGAGGGTAATAGTCTACATGTAAATTACAATTTTTTTTATTCCTAC
The DNA here is from genome assembly GCA_964036315.1 of Acanthosepion esculentum. NCBI lineage: Eukaryota > Metazoa > Mollusca > Cephalopoda > Sepiida > Sepiidae > Acanthosepion > Acanthosepion esculentum. The sequence goes on along the minus strand of OZ038481.1, from coordinate 14,015,059 downwards.
TGGATATTTCTTAATAAGATAAAACTTGGAAAATATATTAAAATCTATATTTAAAAGTGTGGCACAGTATAATGTATTTTATATATACTATGAGAAATATAGTTCACATTAATTGTGGATATATTTCCGTGGATATATTCATTAGTTTTCTTAATATTAGGCAAAATTAAAAATGGCTGATTCATTGGGAGAAAGCGTATTTCCCGTTTTTATTATTATTATTATTATTATTGTTATAATAATAATAAATTTGCAACTTCTACGGGAAGAAAACGGAAAGAAACTGGTATGAACACGATCCAGACCCGGTTACGGAGATAGGACCTGTTACAATTCCATGGGACTACACAATACACACTGACAGAACAATCAAAGCCAACCGTCCAGACATTGTTATTAAAGATCAAAAACAAAAAATTTCCTCCTTATTGATACGGCAGTCCCTGCAGACTGCAATGTATCTTTGAAGATATTCGAAAAGCTGTCAAAATACAAGGACCTTGAAATAGAAATCTCAAAAATGTGGCACATGGGAACATCAACAATCCCTGTTGTAGTTGGAGCCATTAAGATTGGTTGGAAAAGATTCCAGTAGACTAATTGAAGGGATCCCTGGAAGCCCATGCCTGAAAGAGATACAAAAAATTGTTCTGACAAGTACAGCCCACACTTTACAAATGGCTTTATCTATGTCATTTTTTTTTTCAGTGGAAAGTGTCATGATACCATTTCTAACCTTAGGTCCCTGAGCGGGACCCGGAAAGTAATGTGTAAACGGCAGATATCAAAGGAAATAAAAAATAATAATAATAAAATTTTGAATTTGTCTTTTTAGAAATTCGTAAAAGACAAAAGATGGTTATAAAAATGGTTGACTTTTGTCTGGCTTTACTTGTCAGCTGCATTGTATTTTTTTAAGAGGCTTCGTCAATCTATGTCTCTGTCTCTGTCTGGCTCTTACTCTCTCTCTCTCTCTCTCTCTCTCTCTGTCTGTCTGTCTCTCTCTTTAACGCACACACATAATTGCAGAATATTTTTATGTACATACACACATATATATATAATTTTTATATTATTTATAAACACACACATATATATATATGTGTGTATATAAATGTGTGTGTGTGTGTGTGTGTGTGTGTGTGTGTGTGTGTGTGTGTGTGTGTAAACGAAGTTGGATGAATATGTGACGGAATGGTAAATAAACAAGATTATGTGGCAAGCTTCTGTTTTGAAATGTTTCACGGTTGAGCCGGCCTCACCAGATAAATCATTTTATTTCAACAAAATCTACCTCAGCGAGACAAAACGTGATTTCTATTAAGCAGCTGATAGTTTGGTTTTTACTGGAAATTTATCATTGTAGAATTTGTATCATAAAAACTTTCCGATCTGTTCTTATTTTTAATTATTTTAACGTTTTCCCGTCCTACCTCATTTCATTACTAATCTAGTAAAAACAGAGGCAAATTGAACAGGCGCCGTCTCTTCATAATCGGAAAGGATCCATAGATCATGTCACTACCCCCTTCCCCATGATTTATATATTCCTGCATCAAAATCAATTGTTTTAAAAATAATGTCCTATTTTAGAATAAACCTTTTAATTGTGATTTAATATATTATAATAGCTGCATAAAAATATATTAATCATTCCTTATTTCTGTATCCATGTCTTTCAGAATTTAACTTAAAATATTATATGCACCTAATATTGAAAATGAATAAAAAAGAGACGCGTTTCCCTTTTTGCTTGGTCATCAGTTTAGTTATGTACCATGCGTGATACACGATTAGGCGATCATGTATCTTTCGATACATGACTGACCAGGCAGATTTTTTTCCCCGAAGTATGTTGCTATTTCTTTCTGCTGTAGGCCAGTTGCTATCCAAGGCTATAGAACCCGGTGTGTCCCGCTATTTACCCATAGCTGGGGGGGGAAGAAGGGGACCTTTCCCAAGAGTAATATCACGTGAGTGAATGTAATGAATTCGACTGGAATTCGACTCTCTGATTCCTCAGTCCGAGCCTCTATCCATTACTCCACAGTGCCTCCTTGCTTGCTTGGTCCTAACGCTTCTCAAAATGCTTCCAATATTAAAAGAGCAAGGCGTGAAGGATCCACTTAATGATTATTTGATGTTATTAATATATTTTCTCTTTTCAGGGCGGGCACAATCACATCTTAGTAACTTTTGTCTTTTTGCTATCTCTCCTAATTACTATTCTGCTAACCATTTACTCGTTTGGTAGGCTATTCCCTGCTTTTGTCCGTTCCTCGTACCTTCAATATGCCCTGGGAGTGTTAGAATTTCTAAACCCGCTTTCCTCGTCATATGCTCTACAAATGTCAAAGTTCTCGTTCTGATGTTAAGTATAAGCGTGTTTTGGGTTACCATTTTTTAGAAAGCTTCATGATTGCTCAGATGTTCTTAATATTAAGTTCGGAAAATAATGACGGATTTCAGAATAAACCTTTTGAGTTCTAATATATTATTATAATAGCTTCACAAAAATATATTACTTATTTCTAATGATTAAAGCATCAATCTCTTTCAGAATTCAAATTAAACCACATGAAGACCCGCATTTAATTGTTTGCATGATTTCAACCTTGGACATAATGCTTCTCAAAGATGCTGCCAAAATTAACAGAGTATCGGGTGAAGTGTCCACTTGTGATCGGACAGTACGTCGCTGGTTTCTATTCTGCAGTGGAGATACAAGTCTTGAAGTTCCGAGTGGTAGAGTATGCTCATCTGCAACTGATAATCAACATCTGGAGCCACCAGAAAGTCGACGTGAAATTGCCAGAGAAGTGTCTCAGATAATAGATGTCAGCAGTTCAGTAACAGCTGACCATCGCTGAAGTTTTGTCGTAGATATAAGAGTCTTGAAGTACAAGGTGGTAGGGGATGTTCATCTGCAACTGAAAATCAGCATCAGGAACCAACAGTCAACGAAAGCCGACGTGAAATTGCCAGAGAAGTGTCTCAGATAATGGATGTCAGCGGTTCAGTAACAGCTGACCATCTCAAGGAAATTGTCACCATGAAGAAAGTCGATATAAAGATTCATGAATACATTGAATGTCAAAGAGTTCATCGTTTTTTAAGTGCATTCGGTGCTGCACCTACAACATTTGAATGATCCATTTATTGATCGAATAGTGACTTGTAATGGGAAATGGACCCATTATGACAATCGTAGACGATCGACTCAAAGGCTTGATTATGACAACGGACCCGAACACTTTCCAAAACCGAAATTTCACAACCAACCGGTGATTACAATGAATTTTTTTATGCTCCGCCATTGTTGTTATCCATTACGTCTTTCTAAGATGTAACAAGAGTATCACTGCCAAACCTTTCTTCCAGCAGCTGGATAAATATCATTTTCAGTTAGGCAAAATGAGACCAAAGATAATTGATGAGGTTCAATTCTACTTGATGACAATGATCGGCCAAATGTTGTCTGGAAGTTCACTGAATTGGGATAAGAAAAATTGTCATCTCCACCATATTCTCTTGATCACTAACTTCCACTTTTTCAAGCATCTTGCCAATGTTTAAGCCCAAATATATTCTCTTGCAAAGAATATGCATTCAAAGATTTCTTGGTGTCCAAACCTTTAGAGTTTTATCGTAAAGGCATAAACATAAATAATTATTTTTAAGACATTTTTATGTTTATACGTCCTTTTTATAGATATAAATATTTAAGTAAATGCTGTTTTATAATAAACAGTATTAAACAACATTTACCGGCCTGAATGTCCGAGAAATTTTCATAGAAATGTTATAGATACTGTTTATTATAAAACAAAGCATTTACTTAAATATTTGTATCTATAAAAAGAATGTATAAACATAAAATGTCTTAAAATAATTGTCGGACTAATTATAATTATAAATAATTATATTTTGAAGTATAAAAAAACAAAATTTTAGTGTGAGTGTATATACACTCTCACTAAAAGTTTGTTTTTCATAGACGGAGTTATATTTCCCGATTTCTTTTTGAATTTGTAGGTCTGATGAATTGAATCGTGATTACGATTCCAATGTAATAAATTATAATCATGAAATATTAGTGTTTGAGCCTTTATATATATATATATATATATATATATATATATATATATATATATATATATATATATATATATATATATTCCTAATGTACATCCAGTTAGATCAGGGCTACAGGAATGTAGGACGCCCATGGCTAAGATACAAAGACAAGCTGATAAGCAACTTGTCAGCTGTCAATATACCACATATTAACCTTGACCGCTTAGCCTTGGAGCGGGTAGAATGGAGATCAACGTGTTTTAGTGGACTCAACTAAAAGGTCAGCCAATCTAACAGTGATCTCAACTCACAATCCTCACTTTTGCTCTATATGTGGCCTCCTTTGTAAATCACTAGCGGGTCTTAAATGCCACTCAAGATTATCGCTCAAAATTTCATAACTGAATCAACTAAGCTGTCAGATCCTCATACGTCGAAACCGACGGGAGAGTCCATTATTTTATATATATATATATATATATATATATATATATATATATATATATATATATATATATATATATAACAATAAAATCAACACCTACTCAGAGGTCAAAAACTTAAGAATGGAAGTGTGTGTGAGGTGCATTTTCTTTAAGAAAACATTCGATATTATCTTTAAATCTGTAGATCGTAATTTTCTGCTTTTTCTTGTTTTATTTTTTCGGGCCATCCTCGTATTCTGGAATGGAATTAGTTCCTAATGTCTAACATTATTTTCCGAACAACCTAATAATTCAAATTCAAAAAGTTTCGATTTATTTGAGACGTCGAAATTCTTTGTCATTTCATGCAAATGGTTGCAGATTGTTTACGACTGCGCAGAACACACTAACTTTCATTCTGAGTGCACAGACAGATGTTACCGCCGTTCATCAAATATGCATTCAGATACTAACCAGTAATTTGTCATTTATCGATGAAAGCATGAAGTGGCTGATTGGATGAAGTAATGTACAAATCTGCTTTAGGATTTACGGGGAGATAGATAAAGAAACATAAAAGCCCACACGATTTCCACGATGAAGACGATGAAAAGAAATAATTCGCTCGTTAATTTTATGTGTCTGTTTGCATTTACCAATAATGTAATTCTTCTCGCTATCTTTGTGTATAGCAGACTGCGCACTAAAACGTTAGAGTTTGAATGTCTGTGTTTGATTTATTTCTAGTCGCATCTAATGCCCCAATCTAAGGCTACTGGAATCCCCCACTCTAATGGCCGCCGCTACGTTCGTCCGGGTCTGTCTTCTGTTCGCATGTCGAAAGTTCGCAAGTAGATTCTTCTCCGTTGTAAATCTTTGTTTTGACATTCCTATGTCAGATTTATAAGCCGATTCTTGAGTGATGCTTCAAGGTTCATTAGAATAGGCTCCCGGATTTCGAAACCAGACTTGGTAAACTTTATAGAGAAACAGATTTAAAGAAAGCTTTCTCCTTCATGCTGGAAACATTCTTAGCCACTTCTATCACACTAAGAAATACCCGACTCCTTCAAACGTGCTTTACCCTTACAAGAAACACACCAAAAATGGAAGTTTACGGCCAGGCGACTTGAAACGATCACCGAAGGTAAGAGTCTGGTCGGTACTTAGATGAGTGACAACTTAGGAATACCAGGTGCTCTAAGCGTGGATGTGCGGGTAGTGTGATGGATAATGACTCGGAATTGTTAACCCAAGAGACGAGTTCAATTCTAGTTGGGTTCATTATATTCACATACGCGCAAATACCATTGACGAAGGTATAAATTCACCTCTTCTCCCTAATATATGGGTTAATTAGTAAGACGTGTATCATTAACCATTATTATCTCCAAGAATAAAATAAGATTGCGTAAAAAATATTTAGTTTTCGGCATTAAATAACACATAGAGGATGATATGCCACTAAACCAAATCAATGAAGCAAAACAAAAATGAAATATCGCTGCCTTATTTGGAGTGGAACTGTTTAGTGCTAACGCACCAGACGAGAGAGAAATCAAAATCCTAAATGAGCTAGGTTTTTCAGAATTCTTATTTTCCAATTTCTTTCCAACAAAGGCAACTTTGTAAACTTATAGTCACTCTATCTTTATTTCCGTTGAAAATCTTCAGATCGGTTCCATTCTTTAATTCCACCCGTTCAGATCTTTACAGCTTAGGAGACGCCTTACCAGTTCCATGGAGTCAAAGCACTCTCATTCCCAAAATGTGGGAAGTAATTTCCATTCAGACAGCTTTTTCCCCAGAACTGCCATTTTAAATATTGTAATCCTAACCTCTTCAAATCCACGGCCCTACCTATTTATCCTCATAATGTCCATTTCATATGACTTCCTTTTTTTTAATCATATCAACTCATTCACAAACCATTTTTGAAAAATATCTCTCAGCATTGATTGGCTCTAGATATTGTATTGGTTGAACTACAGCATAAATAAATAAATTTGATTTGTTCATGCTATACACTGATATTAGATTTTTGGCTTCGAGATCTGGATTTTATATAAGAGATTTACCTTTCCTTAGACGGTCTATTTTCACTGCGATTAAGGGGTTTAATCTTAATTATATTTTTCGCTGCAAGGAAGAGAAAATTTGTTATCAAATTTTTCTTATCTTAGATCGTCTTCCCCCTAAGATTATCGATTTCCATTTACCACATTCAAGCTTACAAATTTAAGACGAAAAAATAATATACTATATTGCTAATATCAAGCTGTTTATTATTGTCCGAAACCAATGAAAGCCATTAACATAAGTTGATTTGATATATTGATTTGGCTTGGGAGAATTCATATTTTGAAAACAAGAAAAATATATGAAATATCACACTCAATATGATATTATTGTATATGACCAAATTTAAAGATTAGGGGTCATTATGAATTGTAGGTCTGCTACAATACATGTTGAAGCGAATAAAGAAATACACGTGGAATTCACTTCGATTCATTTATATACAGCGTGTGACAAATTTATCGCTTTTTTATTCATTACTCTGTAGTGAACAAAAATAAATTATATTTATTTAAGATGGCTTAATATTAAATATGGCCTAAGCATTCGAGAATGTTTAAATCTTAATTTCGGACTGGGGTGGATACGACGACATGAAGCAATTGAGTGGTCATCACGATCATTATGCTTAACAAAGTCAGCCCTTTTCGTGAGTGGGTGTACTGAAAATTTGTTTACAGAGTCATACCGAAGAAAATTCCATAATTTTTGTGATGTCAATGAATATTCTTTGTCATTTTTATAATGCTCGTTGTAGTAGAGACTTTGTAATCGCAGATACAACTATATTACGCCGTTGAACAATGCTTGGTATCGGACGCCTTCGAATGTCACTCGCACTAATAGTGCTTGCTCGATAATTCTCGCCTGAATAATAACCCGTGTAGTAATCCGTATAGAGAAATAGTATAGTGTTATGGTGAAAGACACCTAGTCTATAGATAATAGACTCTCCCATCTATTATAAGTAGGAGGCAGTAGGAGTCGAATACGAAAAAGTAGTCAGCGACCACAACTCGATTACTCTGCGTAATACTGATTATTACAAGTTCCTAACGTTTTTGTACGTTGAACCTATTTAGAACGAATTTAGTCCAAATACAGTTTCTATTGAGGAAATAACTCTACAACATATAGTGAATAGAGTAGAGAATAGCGGTCTGGATAGTATAGAGGATCGACTAGAAATAGTGATCCGAATAATAATAGAGGATAGAAGAAAAATAGCGATCATTCTAGACGTAACGCGATTTTCTATATATGAGAGTTTCCTCTATGATCACGTGATCCACTTAATTCAATAACAGGATCTATGTTTAAACAAAAGTGTCGGCAGCGACACTTTATTCCTATATAACAATAATTCAGACAAGCAGCTTCTGATAAATTTTCTGAAATGAATTTAGATAAGCGCACGATGGTTTGTAGAATTTCTGCTGACAGGATTCAGCGTTGTATGGAACATAAAAGGGAGAATTCTGATCATGTTAAATAACTTGTTAATCATAACAAACCATGTTGTTTTTAATGTGATAATACTAAATGAAATTTCTTAAACTACTGTAATTTATTTTTGTTCAATAAAAGTTAATAAATACAAGGGGCGTTACTTTTGCCGCCGCCTGTATATGATGATGATTAAATGAGAGAATACACTCTTTAATTTTCATATAGTATATTTCTGCTGTAGTGCTGTCAGATTCAGAAAGAACGTTGCAAGAGAAGATATCTCCTAGATAAGGTAGCAAACTAAATCGAAAAGAAAGGACCACCTCTTAACTCTAGGAAGACATAATATAGAGCACAAGTCAACCAAAGGTGTTAACTTCGAAATATGTTAATTATGAATAAAGTTACTGACATTTAACTATCTGGGTGGATTTGTGTATCCTGCAATTGCATGTACACCCTTGTTCAAATTAATGGAGTATTGCTGCCATATATGGTCTGGAACCCCTTCTGTTTGTCTCAATGTTCTTGATAAACTCCAGAGACGGTTATGCAATGTAATTGACTCTGATCTTGCATCTCATCTGCAGTCGCTCTCTCACAGGCGCGCCGTCGCCTCCCTCTGTCGTTTTTACAAATACTTTCATGGTAACTGCTCCGATGAGTTGCTTTCGCTGGTTCCCAGACTTCATGAATTTAAGCGTTCTATTAGGCTGGCATCTCGCTCTCACCCGTTCACTGTCGAAACTGTTAAATGTAGCCGTCGCTTCTACTCCAATAGCTTCATGTCTCGCACTTCTCGCCTGTGGAACTCCCTCCCTATTTCTTGTTTCCTTGATAGCTATAATCTCCAACTATTTAAATGTAATGTCAATCGACGTCTCCAGATGCCTGGATCTATCGCCTATCCTTCTCCTACCACTCCTATTGCTTCTTTCGATGAAACGATTAAAAAAAGAAACAACGAATAATTCCGTTATTATTTACTTTTTTCCGTATTCTTCCAATGAAACATGACCAGGTGCACATGTTAGTACTTCGTATGTCCATTCCCCGAAGTCGATCCTTGCAGATTGACCACAGATTATCGATTGGATTTAAATCAGGAGAGTTTCTGGGCCAAACTATAGTAATTTAATTTGCTCACTGATGAGGCTTGCCAGTGTGTTCGTGCAAGGTTACAATTTTCGTACGCTTCCTTGAAGTAACGTCCATCGCAGACAATGGTCGTAGGACAACTAATCGACAGCTAAGACAATAGTATCTGGGCGTGCTGAAAATCTGATGCAATCATGGATGACGTAATACTTTTCCATACCAAATTTCATCATACATCCCGAAAATTGATTCATACTACTATACACCGCTACAAATGACCTAATGTGAGGAAAGAGTAGAAATTAATTACACCCTGTCACTTCAATGGGTCTAAAACTCACTGTAATTTGAAAGAAAGGAAACTAAAGCGATTGTTTCAATTATATTGCACAAGGGTGTACATGTTGTCATTTGTCTATTCGTATATATCTTACCAAGCGAAAAAGAAATGAATACAGAATACTAGCAAGACAACATTTCATATGTGATAATGAATATTATAATTTTTTTTTTTTGACAGGAATTCTACGGAATAAAAAATATTAGGTTATTATATATATCCGTTCGTCTTTATCTGATGTCTTTAATAGCATTTTTTCTTCCTCGCATCTCTGGTCATCCTAGGAAACTTGTCTAACTTATTGAAATTTTATTTCAGATTAGACAGGCTTAGAGATGCAATGCCAAGTTGACAAGAATGGGTAGGTTTGACATTTTCTTTTCTTTGCTTTTAATCAAAGTCACAAGGTTGTCAAAGCTGCTCGAGACATTTATGACTTCACTGCCGACAGAAGACCTCAAAAATGGTTCGAATTCACAAACACTCCGCGTTCAAGCCAAACTTTTCAGTTTGATAAGAAACAACTAGTTGCGCTGATTAAAGAGTACCGTGCCATACCACTAAGGAATTGGCTCAGAAAATGAAACATTTCACGTTACTGTGCTCTTCATATTAGCTGAGTGATTAAGGTCCAGAAACACAACTCATGGAGGCCACACTCATTGACCGAAAGAAACAAACCCCAGAGCTCTTCCATTGCTACCAGTTTACTCGCTCTACACCGGGATACTTATGGATAAAAAGAAAGATCTCGGCTGGGAAGTTCATCACATCAACCATATTCTCCTGATTTAGTCCCTTCATACTACCACCTCTCTCAGTTGTTTTCTAACAATTTGAGGGGTGTTTTGTTCAACAACGATGTGGAGCTGAAAACGTAGGTGGATGTATTTTTCTAATCAAAACCTAATTAATTCTTTGAGGCATTGAACAGTTAGCAGGTGGTTGTAAACAATTAAGGGGAATACATTGGTGAATGATTCATCAGAAATATTAATAAATTAGTATTAAAATAAATTATAAAAAATCGAACGAATTTATGTAACAACCTAATAATTATATATAAAATTATCGTAGGAAGTTTTTGGTTTTATATTTATAATATACAATATATAATACTTTTAAAAACAGAGTCATTGGTCACCTCCTTGGACATATTCTTCTAATACAGGGTTGTACTTCATTCTGTCATTAGGATCACTTCACTTCTTAAAATATCTTTAGTAAGTAGTTTATCCATTTTGGTCAATGGCGATATTGGCTTTATATCGGGATTCGAATCTCCTTTTTTCCTACATCACAAATCTACTCTATGAGATCAAAACTCGGTTATTTTAGAAGCCACTTCAGTACTGGAAATTATAGCTCTGTTTTATAAATTAATCTGCTACTAATTTGGAGTTGTGATATGATTCGCTGTTCTGCTGTCAGTAGCCACAAGAGAAAGAACTATGGTGTCATCAATTGAAGCTGCGG